>JALJCO010014153.1:1162500-1762500 GCA_023101725.1 Atherinomorus stipes | reverse complement strand
GTTGGCTGCAGGCTGAGAAAGTAAATTGTTGCTTTTTCTTTTAACAAAAGCTGGCCATATGTTGCTGAAGTGCCCCCAATGTACTTGTTTGGTTGTCATGTTTGGTTTTCTCTGTGATCTTCTGATGGAAGCGTTTAATTGTAAGAATAGCCTCTGTTATGTTCTGATCCTCCTGGTGAGAATAAAAAAGTAAGTTGTATCTTGTAATATCTTTATTGTTTACTCTTAATTTTGTTGTAGAATTTATGAGTATCAATAAAAATTGCTACCATTTAGGAGTATGAATATTGGTATTGATGAAATCTATAATGTTATATACTTACTTAGTTTTATATTGTTTTTTTTTTTTTTTTTTTTTTTTTTTTTTTTTTTTTTTTTTTTTTTTTTTTTTTTTTTTTGGTTTGTTTGTAAAATCTATATTTTCTTCCTTTTAGTGACCCGTCCAGTTTATCCGTGAGGTGAACACCCAGGTTACAGGGAATAAAGAAATTGTCGTCTCCATGTCTACTCATTGCATCTGAAAAATCCACCAGCAGTTCTTTGTTTTTTTCTGTGCTGATGTGGAGGTGGTTCCACAGGTACCAAATCCTGCATGAGCTCTCTCCTCCCCATCATCTGTGATGAGGCCAACATTAGAGTGATCAGAGAACTTCATAGGTGGGGGTATGTGAAAAGTCTGTAGGGAAGGAAGAGGAGCAGAACGAGTACCATCTGACTCAGCCATAATGTGAATGTTCTTGTGGTGGGGTGACAGTGCTAACCCCCACTCTGAGCAACCCTAAATGCAGCGCTTGTCTCTGGGCTGTAATATCTACAGCTTGCAAACCGCTTTATTCCTGTTTCTCATTTTAATAAATCTGAAGTGTGATTTCTGCACAAGTGCACCTCTCACTTCACTTTTTTAATCTATGGATCTTTCATTTCAGTGATTCAAGCAATGCAAAAACACTCAAGAACACTCAATAATCAACCCCCTTTTACTTCAATTGCAGTCACAGTCACTAGAAGGACCTGGTTTTGTGTTATACCTCATAAACAGCCTGCCTGTTATCCCAGGCTGATGAATGCACTGCTGAAAAGTATACCGCACTGTAGCTTAGAGTCACTCTCTCATAATCACAACTCATCTATGTGACAAATGATAAGGCTTTCCATTAGAGCTGCTCTACAAAGAGTACAATGTTTGATTTTTCTTCACATCTTCAAGGTGACAAATGCTCCACTTTAAAGTAAAAAATACAGAGTACCCAATGAGCTCAAGCAGAGAGTTAATCCAAGATGTTGTTAGCCTGTTTGAATTTTTGATGGGAATGATTGATGTGAGGCAGCGTGGCTCCAGCTTGGCTTTGTTGATGTGTTTGAAGGCTCTCTTTGTCAGCAGATAGACATGCAGTAACATGAGTGGCATCACACTGACTCATCAGCCTACTGATTGCATGACTTCAGCCCTAAGTCTCACTGGCCCTGCCCAAGACTATCCATCAAGTATTTATACAGAGCAGGTAAAGATCAAGATTCTCTCCAGCCTGTCCTCCACCGTCAGTCAGACTGAGCATTGATCTGAGGTGGCTTCATCTTCGCTTTTGTTTGCCCCTGCTGTGGTAGACAGCTGAACAGTGCCCATATACCCATTAAGCCTTTTGTGCGCCATAAAATTCAAAGCTATAATTCACAGCGTGCCTGAAATTGCAGAGCTGACAGTGCCTGTCCCAGTGAATCAGAACTCAGATGAACGAGAGGTCTAGAGATGTCACCAACATAATAAACAGGGCTTTGGCCTGCAGCCTCTTTTCTTTGAGAAGCCTGAGGCACAGGCAGGGCTGAGGTTAGTCCCCATCTAACTCGTGCAACTCCTATTGATCCAGCAGGGATTGATGTCCTCCAGTGGCTGATTTAGCTCCAGCCACTACCTGGTTTGCCTCCCCTAAAAGGTTGGGCTGAGCAAAACATTCAGGTGCTGCTGTGTACAGGTTATCAAGTCTTTCCTTTTCATCCTTCCCTCTGTCTCCTTACTTTTAGTCATCCGAATTATTCATACCTTCCAATTAAAGAAAAGGCTAAATTCACAATAGTAAATAAAATAACAAGAAATTAATGAGTAAAGTAATAATAAATAAAAATTTACAAAATTATAATTAAGTTTAATAAAAATATTGCTTTTGAATTGTGGCTGGAAATAATAATCTAAAAACAAACAAAGAAAACTGTCCCAGACACATTGGAGCACCTTTCCCATGAACAGTGGACTAAAATACCTGTCAACAGGTGTAGAAGTCTTTTTGAACATTAAGTCCTGTTTCCACCTGTGGGTCTTGGTCGGGTCGGGTGGGTTTTGGTACGGATTTGTTGTTTACAGGTTACGTACCCACAGCAATCTACCCTTACCCTGGAGGCGGGGTATTAACCAGATAGCGCTGCTGTATGAGCGCATGACATCATCACATTGCAACACCCTTTAACTGAAGCACCACGGTACACATGACAGAAACAAAGGGGTCATCCCTGCTTTGTTTTTATGCCGGGTTGCGCGAGAAGGGACATATTTTTTCAACCAATCAACAGATTGCAGTGTGTTAAGCTCCAGCTCTGGATCAGTTAGATCAGTACCCCATGACAGGGTACCAATAAAGGACTGGTCAGGTCAAATATAAGGCTACCCGTCCCAATATTTACTTGTTAACTTGTTTTATTTTTTGTGTGTTTGTTTTTAATATTTCTTTTAAACCACAATTAAAAACTAATGTAATTATTTTCATAGAATTTTATTTATTACTTTTCTTAATTTCATCTTCTTTCTGACAGATGATTTTTTTTCCTTCTTTAATCTGAGGGTATGAAGGATTTTGAGGACTGTACACCACTTCAGACTTCATTTGTATTCTTTCAAGCAACATGTTTTTCTTCACACAGTGAAGCAGCAACAGTTTAACTTGTAAAGAGGTTGTCACAGTAATGAAGTGTATTTGTTACAAACCAAGCTTTCCTTTTCCTTTTTCCCCCCAGATATATGGTCATTCTGCTCTGCTTTCTAATTATACTCATCTTTTCCTGCGGCTCACTCATTCTCTGCTCCCTGACCTCAACTGTTTAAAATTTAATTACTCTCAATATTTAATCGAGGTTCCCCCTGAAGTTCCTTCAGAGTTAAGCAATTGTGATAAAAACATGTTTTCAGTGTTTTTCTGTAAAACATAATGGAACTGCTTTAGTGAATCATTTAGCTCGTGCATCCTTTTAAATATAATGAGGATCTCCTGGAAATTTGAAGCTCCACTATGTAGCCTCTTATTGGTTGAGGTCTTAAATAAATCCATAGAAAAGCACACAAATGTTTCCAAATCTCCCAGAAAAGTGTTGACATGCTTTACTTCACTTCTCTGTGGTTTACTTGCTCAACAGGAGCTCAGATTGTTTGTTCTGGTTTTACATTAATACGTCCACTTAAAGTTGAGATTTGCTGAGAATGTAATAGACTCACAGGATAATAGAAGAGAGTAAGTTGAAGTAGAAAGATGATTCCTCCAGCCCATTGCTCTTGTCACCAGCACAGTGTTGCAGAGTCGAGGGGAAGGGGCGGGGTAGCGTTAATGTGCACTGTATCATTCATACCAGTGCGACTGGCATCACTTGCTGCTAAATACCATCATTTGTCAGGGTAAAGGGCTTGGTGCCACAGTGTTACAGATAAGCATTAGAAGGATATCTGCTCCGTACAAACACACACACACACACACAAACACACTCAGTATATCTGTGTGGAATATTGGTTATTAAACGAAAACCTTGGCCCTCATTACTTGGTGTCGTTATCTGTCCTTAAATCCTCTTTCCATCATCAAACCCGCAGGAGGACTTTCAGAATTTTACATTCAAGTCATTACTGAATAAGTTCACACTTTGCTGATGAAGCATTTTAGAACCAAGTATGTCTCTGGTCCTGAATTCATTGTTGAGGTGCTGGGCGCATTATTAGGTGTTACACATCAAAACAAAATTACTGGTTTTGCTGTGTTGATGAAGGATGCAACTGTAGTGCATCCACTGGGATGTTGTCAGCTGTAACCAGGGGTTAAACTAGGCCAGTTTGGCCCCTGCCTTTGTCCACATTTGTCACCTCATTGATTTCCAACTTCCTCCTTCACTTCTTCTTCAGCAATTATGGACCAATTGTAACACTGTATTTTGGGGATTTTAATATCTGCTTTTTTACTGCTTTCCAATATAAAGGACTCCAAATCTCAATGTCTGATACCGATATCAAACAATACTTATATCTGCAGGGTTTCTGTTTATTCACAAAATGTAAACAACATTATACCTTCACATCTGTGAGGTTGTATCTCTCCTATTTTGACATTTTGAGTGAGAGATGTTGCTGAAGAGTGATGAATAATATGCTGTAGGAATGCAGGATATAATCTGTCCCCTATCTGTATCGGCCTTAGAACTGAGTATCGGACATCAGCCACCCCACCGATATTTAACCGATATTTAACCAGTCAGGCTGCTGTTTCTAAAGTCTAAAAAAACAAAAACGTCTTCTTCTTCTTCTTCAAAACTACTATTTTAAAGACTTTAAGACTTGCAAAGACAGTTTCTTTTAGGATGTTCTGTGTGAACAGTTTATACGTGGTCATTTGTGTAAATAACCAAATATCCCCTGTTTTTGGGTATTGTTTTTTTTGTTGTTGTTGTTTGCTTGTTTGTTTGTTTGTGGGGGTTTTTCTCAGGGAGAAGAAAATCCAGGTCGTTCCAGGATTTAATGCACATATCCTATTAATTTTGTTTGAACTGTTATTAAGTTTGACTTGTTTCAGTATAGGTAACACAAGTTGAGGTATTTTTCTAATTTTGCACAAGGAATTAATATTACATAGATTATTTAGCAGACTTAATATCGGTATTGATTTTGGTTATTGGCCACATGACTTTTAAAATATAAGCATATCGGATATCGGCCAAAATTCCAATATCATGCATCACTAGCATAATATGTGCATGCTGCGTAAAAGTTATCATTGAAAAAGTAAAAACCAACACCAGTAATTTCCCATGTTACTTTTTAATGCCAGTATCGGCCGATAATAATGGTATGCTGATAATATTGGACATCTTTACTATATCTATAGTTGTGCTTGAAAGTTTACATACCTTCATATTAAAAAAGGCTAAATTCACAATTGTTATTCAAATAACACAAAACTGAACAAAGTAACAATAAATGAAAAATTACTTAATTATAATATACTACAACAAAATATAGAGTTTGATTTTTTGTTAAAAAAAAAAAAAAAAAACAATTTAAAAACAAACAAAACTGTCCCAGGCAAATTAAAGCACTTTCTCATTAACTGTGGGACAAAATACCTGTCAACATGTGTAGAAGTCTTATTGAACGTTAACACCTGATTGCAGAGATTACCTCAAAGATTTTAGGTCAGGAGCCCATCATGCTTTTTTACTTGTTTTATTTTTTTGTTTTGTTTTTAAGATTTTTGTTGAACCCCAATACAAAGTCGATGTGATGATGTTCATAATTTTTTAAAAATGTATTATTACTTTAGTCAATTTAAACTTATTTCACTGCAGATGATTTTTTTTCTGTCTTTAATGGAAGGGTATGCAAACTTTCAATCATAACTGTAGTTATGAAAAGCTCCAATTTTCTGCAGCTGCTTCTCAGAGACACTTGGACCCTCCTTGAATATCAGCATGTGTTTGAGCATTAAAGCAGTACTTTATAAGTTTCTGACATTAAAACTCAATGTTTCAAATGGCACACTGACTTCCATTATGCTCATTCCAGTAACCAACAATGCCCTGCAGTGTCTACAGGCTGAGAATCTGCACTTTCTACCTTTATTTTCCAGTCTGGAACATCAAATGACAGCTGCGTATTGCTTTGTGATGGCATGTCCCATGCCAGCAACTAAATATCAGCACATTGCCCAGTTTTGATGCACTATAGTTGATCCAGCAAAGAGGACATTGGAGGAAGCGAAGAAAAAAATACAGGAAGTAACAGAGCAGAAAATAAGACAAGCCAACATCAGACTGGTTTCTACTGGGTGAAGAGAGCTCAGGGGAGAAACAGGATGTAAGATGGATGCTGAAGTAGCCTTTGGTAGAGGGAGCCAAAGCGTGAAAATCTGCTAAAGTTCAGGAATGGCACTGTGACTCTTTTGAAAAGTAAGTGCAAGATTTGAGTCAAAAAAGTAAACTCACAAAGTATATTTATCCTGCTGCTAATATCTTTAACTTAACACATCTATTTTTCTCTGTCAGTGTTTGCAGCTTTGGGCGAGACTAGAATAACAATTAATGAAATTAAGTTTGTCTCAAATGAGGCTGAGAAAATTAAGAGGAACTCTGCCTGCACAGTGACCGTGAAAAACTACATTTTTACCAGCAAGTGCAGCACACAAGATCCGCTCACCATATTGGAATAAAGTGGTCATAGTTTTCCCTTTTGTCATCAGAGTAGGAATTATTCTTCCACTCAGCTTTGCCTCTTATCCACAAGTCTTCATCGTCTGAAATGATGATTTGTTATCATTCAGTCAGGAGCATGTCTGCCCACATGAAGCAGACAGTTCCTTCACAGTCGAGAGAGTCAAACATGGGAGAAAAAAAAACTGTTATTATTGATGACTTTGAGGTAAAATGCTTAATTTGCACCATCTTCAACCAAATTATAACTCATATTGGAAGCTGCTGAATTTGCATAAATCTCATTAGAACGCAATGAGAGGGGTTCATAAATCGTTATATTAATTAGTCATTTTTGCCACCCTTTCATAGGAAAATGGAGTGTATTAATAAAACGAGAGGGATGTGTGATTGTGAAGCCTAATTGGTTGCTGTGTTAAGAGGTCTGGTGCACAAGTGACAGACATGATTTAGTTTGGCTTTTCTTCTTTTGTCTGAATAAGTACCCGCGTGGAGAAATGTGGTAGGAAGGTGTTTGTGCGTCTGTACATAAAATGTGTGCATGATCAGTTTATTTACTCTCCCTCTTATTTACTTGTATTTAGTAACGTTTTAATGCTAATCGTTAGCTGAGGGCCTCTACTAGCTTGCACTGTGCTTGGTCAGTATTCATGTGTGTCTGTAGTGACCTTCGTCAGGGCTCTGAAATCCATCCGTCCATCATCCATCTATTTTCTTGCCGATTGTCCGAGCTCAGGTTGCAGGGTCAGCTGCCTAAGCAGGGAGGCCCAGACTTCCCAAATCTACCTGCTCATTCAGGGGGGAATCATAAGGTGTTCCCAGGCCAGTTGAGAGGCATAGTCCTTTCAGCATGTCCTGGATCTTCTTTGGGGTCTCTTCCCAGTGGGACGTGCCTGGAACACCTCACCAGGGGAGGCATCCTGACCAGATGCCCTGGTTCCTCTCGATGCTGAGGAGCAGTGGCTCTACTTTGAGCCCCTCCCGGATTACCATGCTTCTCATGCCATCTCTAAGAGAGAGCCCAGGAGGAAACCCATTTTGGTAGCTTGTGCCCCTGATCTCGTTCTTTCAGTCACTACCCACAGCTCGTAACCAAAGGTGAGGGTAGGAACGTAGATTGACCGGTAAATCAAGAGTTTCGCCTCCTGGCTCAGCTCCTTCTTCACCACGACAGACCGATGAAATCCACGTTTTATTTTAGGAAGAAAGTGGACACTTTCTTCCTAAAACGCATGGTTTGAACTTAACGAAAGCTTTATAGTTAGCATTAATGGAAGGTCAAAAAAACAAAACGCTAATATTGAGACATGGGACATAAATAATATGCAAGTAAGTTACACATTTTTGAGTTCACCTCTTTAATATAACAGTTCAACATGTTTGTTGAGAAGCAATGGTTATTTAGTACAAAATGAGGTGATTCTACCAGACTGATCACAGACGATTCATACCAAAATAATTAAGTTGTATTAATTATTTATTAATTATTTATTGATTATTTATTCATCGGTAAAATTTTTGCATCAGTTTGACTCCTTCGGAAGACAGTATGTTGAGTCACCTTTCTGTGTATACCCAGTATAATGGAGGAGATGGGGCAGCCAGTATAAGACATTATCTGCAGCAAAACTCCTTGATTTTCACCAATACTTCAAGCAGAATGAACGAACAAACGAGTACTATTGTCCTGTGAGTCCAGATTTAGATTTTCGGTAGTTATCAGGGTGTTGCACACACTTTTCAGGGCTGTGCATTCATGATGCACGCTTCCGTAGTACAGCTGAGAGGAGCAGCTCGCTACCCAGACAACAACAAAAACACAATTTGTGAAACTCTGAACTCACAGGACAATTGCACTCGTTCATTCACCCTACTTAAAGTATTGGTGAGATGAAGGAGTTTTGCTGCAGATGATGCCTTGTAGAGAGGCTGCCCCGTCTCTGCCCTACTGGATGTATACCAAAGGGTAACCCAACGTAATATCTTCTGAAGGAGTCAACATGATGCAGAAATTTTACCGGTGAATAAATGTACAGATATTCTCCTAGAAATAAGTTCCAGGTTGAAAAAAAAGAAAGTTACCCTTTAAGCTACAGAATTGCAGCCTTTCAGAAGTAAGTAGTTACTTTCAACTCATAAAGTAGTGATGCAAGTAGTGGTGACATCAAAGGCTTTTTTTAATGTCAGCACAGGAGCACTACTTTTTAGTTGTGTACCTACTTAAATTAGGATGCAGAATACATACAGATCTGGGCATGAAAAAGTTCCCTTTTCAGCCGACTGTCAGCCACTTACCAGCCACTTACCAGCGACTTGTCTGCTAATTCAATCGCACAGAGAAACACCTGTGTGCCCAGGAGAAACGATTTCAGAGCATAAATGAATGCCCGGAACAAGGATGTTTCCACATGCCAAGTTTGGACACCGTATGTGATGGCGTATTTGCAGGACAAGTTGTTCAGCCAGTGCAGTGCAGTAATGGTGCACTATTAGTGCACCACTTCTGGCAGAAAAAGGAGGAACTTTTTCATGCCCAGATCTGTACTATGAATGCACAGGCTCCAGTTAAATGCATAGCCTGTTCTATGGTGCATAATCTCAAAATTGACAGAAATAACAGGCACAATTTTCGCTTTAAAGCAGAAAAAAGCAAGCGTGTAGGGATAAGTGCATAGTCAAACAAGTCATCAAGTTTATCAAAGATTGTACAGAAAGATGACAGCTTGGCAGATGCTAGATGCTAACTAGTAAAATACTTATTTATTTTGTTTGAAGCTTCAGCTTTGTAGAAAAGTTAAGTTGTGCGCCATGATGTGGTTCTTGTCCTTTTCACTTATGAATGAAAAACAATGCAATATTTCCACAATGTAAACACGTTCATCACCTGGTGAACAAGCTGCACATGAACACCTCTTTGTGTGTGCGTGTGTGTGTGCGTGTGTGTGTAAATGCCTTCTGTTAATGAAAAAAGCTTTTAACATATATTAATAACCATTTCAGCCCACTGTGTCTTACAGTAGGTGTGCTTTAAAGCATTACAATTCCTGCCCAAGTAGTTTCCCTCTGGTCAGTAATGAGATTTGTCCCACTGGGTCACAGGTCTCGGTGCTCATCTCTGTGACCACAGTCTTCCTGACACATCTGTCCAGTGCGGTAGATTAGCTAACTTAATGGCACACCACCTCTGGATTTGATCATCCAGCTTGTCTGAGCTGATCTGTGATTAATGGAGTCTGTGAACCACTGTAGCACCAATTAAAACCCTCCTTGCCCTGCACATTTACCTGCAGTTTGATGTTCATTTTGCACCCTGAGAGAGTGTTGCATCGTCTTCTCGTGTTGTGATGGTTCTCATTTTCAGTGATATCATGTTTGTGCACATTTTCCTTTGACTTTGGGTCATCGTCCTGATTTCTGTACATGGAGGAGGTGATCACTCATTGGCGCCTCGCTAAATGAAACATCCGAGTGAAATATTGTGTTTTAGAATAGATTTTTTTTTATTGGTCATGTGTAGATTTAAACTCTGCGCTGGCTTATGACCCTGTAAAACCTCTGATCTTTGGCTCTTCCTGGCAGGTTCATCTGTAGCCCAGCTCAAGGCGACCGATCCTGAGGGGGAGCCCCTCATCTACGGGGTTTCAGGCGAAGAGGCCATGAGGTATTTTTCTGTGAACAGGGAAACCGGTGTGGTCTGGCTTCGACAGCAGCTCGATCGTGAGGTGAAATCATCACTGCACACCCACTTACACGTTACCAAAAAACAAAACAAAAAGACCACAAACAAAGAGAACATGTAAGGCAGTTTTTGAACACGGAGAATGGAGCTTAAATTATTAAATGATGAAAGACCAGTGAGAAGTAGAGTATTATCCTACAAGAGAAGCACACAAGGCACTTTGAGTTTGGATGGCATCTCTAAATCTTCCTTTCCTTCTGCTTTTTCTGCATCGTTCCTGTGAGTCACATCTCTATGAAAAGTTGATGATGATGTGTGTCTCTGTTTCCACACAGACAAAGTCAGAGATGCAGGTTGAGTTCTACGTGAGTGACATTCAAGAGGTAAGAGACAGATTTGCACTGTGATCATAGTCATGACACATGCTGACATCCTGGATACACTGTGACCACATGTCACTTTCATAAATCTGCCTGTTCTTCAGTTTCTCACTTTTATTCTCACTCTAACTTCTCTTTCATATGACATCTGTATCACTCAGCGTAGATAAGTTTCCAAAACCTATTGTGTGGAATCTACTTGTCCTTTTTGTGCTCCTTTCTCGCTTTGATTTAAATTCAAATCAAATTTCATTTATCAAGCATCTTTCATACATAAAACCACAAGGTGCTTTACATATTACGAGCATCTGCATGTTGAAAAGAATATAAAATGACTCTCACACACACACACACACACACACACACACACTCCACACACCCCCCCCCCCTTCCTTCTTAAAGCTAGGGTTGGCAATGTTAGAAAAATGGTTTGAGCAAACGACAGTTTAAAGGTAGAGTCCCAAGGCCCCCCCCCCCCCCCCCCCCCCACACACACACACACCGTTTCTGTTTACAAACAACAGTATTCAAACTGAGCGCCCCTCCCTCTCAGGCTAATGACCGCCTTGTTCTTCAGCCTATTCAGCTTCAAGCCTCCTTCAGAGCTCAGAAACGGGTAAAAGCCAAACTAATATTAAACCTGGTTTTCCAACTTACATTATCTAAAGCTCTTACCTTTTCTTCTGTGCATCCGCTGTTTTTCTTTCTCTTTTTTTCCTTTTTTTTCTTCGAGAGTTCGAGTGACTGGCATCTGCTCCAATCATGAGTTTATTTCCACACAGCGTCACACAGCTAAGTGCCCTTAGTTCTGTCATTGGCTGGAAATAAAAACAGAAATCTCCACCCAGATTCGTCCGGACCAGACATTAACAAAGCGAAAGAGCGAATTACAGGCAGGGGGAGAGGGAGTTGCATTCAAACGCACCACTGCACACGAGTAGAGACCCAAAGGCGCAGTTTGAGAGGGATTTCACTTTCACAAGTCAAACGTTTGTTTTCAGGGGGGAAACTTCAGATTCTACATTTAAAGAAACACACCACCTGAAACTACGCCTTCAGAGCGCAGGGACGTGGGCGCGATGTTTTACGAGCAGGTTAACGATAACAGCCGAGTGGATAGCTCGTTAGCTTGATCGTAAACAGCTGACAAACCACGTTTTTAAAAGCTTTAACCCACTCACCTCCAACTCCATCTGCAGTGTAAAGAGTTCACACTGCAAACGTCAACGCCTCCGAAACTAAATCCTTATCTGTTGTTTTGTGTTGTTTTGTGTTGTTTTGTGTTGTTTTGGTTTTTTGGCGCAGCAGCGGTTAGCAGTCCGTTAGCTATATTTGTTTGCAGTGAGCGGCGCTCAGGGGGGTCACGTGGGGGACGGAGAGAGTGGAGGGACAGAGATGAGACATAAAGGCATCGATTGGTTCTTTCTGTAGGTTGACCAATTCCTGCCTTTCGGTGCGAATGGCAGGGCTTGGTCAGAGTTTTTACAGAACTGCAGCTCTGGCTTTAATTCAATATAAATGATTTCAGAGCGTGTACTCTATAAATTGACTTTTGAACTCTTTTATAAAGGTGTTTCCTCCCTCAGGTCGTCAAAGACACAGTAAACATCCAGATCGGAGATGTGAATGATAATGCACCAAACTTCCACGGGCAGCCGTACACTGTTCACATCCCAGAGGTAAGGATGATGTTAACTTACTGCATCCAAGTGCATCTGATTTATTTTTAAGTATGTTAGCCCAACTTCTTTTTACAGAAAATATAAATCCAGTGTCAAATCCTCAGAAAATTCCAATATAATTCCATGTTTTATGAACAACAAATAATAATTCAAGAAAAACGTGTGGACTAATGAATTCTTCAAAGTGTTTGAGGCTGCTAGGCTTTGAATCTTAAGACATGATAATAAAATATGCTCAGTTCAAATCAGCATAACTGCATATTGGCTGCATCAAATTTCCAGTGATCATCAAGTCCTCGTAGGGCATTTTGGTCTCTACTGGATGTGGCTGTAATGTGACTTGCTCATGTTTTAAAGACCTGTGTTCTAGCTCATGCTGAGAGTCTGCATAACTTCCTTTAAGGGGTGTAAAATCAGTCCTGTGGAGACTGTGACTCAGACTGTGGGGACCTCAATCTTCTGTCTCCTCTCTGAATGTGCTACCTCTTTCCCTGGTTCTCTCCTCTTTCCATCTTCTGTCTCCTCTATGCTTTCCCCCTCATCTAATCCTTGATATGAAGTAATTGCCAGAATGGAGTGGAGGACTTCAAACAGGGACTTGAATCCGCACACAAAAAAAACACACCCACACATCTTGTTGTGTTTATATTGAGTACATACCCCTTTCTGACTCTTCACCAAATCTTCAAAGCCACTAGCTTTTTCTTTTCCCAATCCACAAAGTCAGACAAATAAATGGAAGAAATAAGGGTATTTAGATGAGGTTGTTTAGATCACCCACAAGTGGAGATTCTCTAAGGCCATTGGAACCAGGACACAATTGTGTGGGACTCACTTAAAGTGCAGACTTTCCAAGCTCTGTGAACAATCGGCTTCAGTTCAGCCTTAAAAAAAAAAACTTTAAAAAGGACTGTTTGACCCTCAGTGGCTCCGTATTGCGAGTTCTCCAACACCACTCTGTCCGGCCATTCTATGATATTCAAGCTTTTGTGTTTGGGGCAAGATGATCTAATAGATCAGAGCCCTTAAAATTCTAACAATGCGGTTCCTTATTCACCAGCTTTCTTTTTTAAAGTTAGCGAAAGCCTAAAATGTTGAACCAGAACTTAGAGAAAATAAAATATGCACACTACAAGAATGCTGCAGGTCGAACATGTTTATGAATTTGTATTTGCATGACAAACAGCAAATTTATTCTTATTTTCATGACTACATGTTATGAGAATAAGCAGCACGCGATCCAATCTGTCTACAGCCAGCTCTTTAAAAAGCCTTACGCTTCCTCCACTTGTCTGGAGCTGTTCATTCAGGAGTTACTTTCTCTCTGATTGCACATCCCTCCCTTTCCTCTACCCTTTTCTCCACCTTATCTTATTTCCCCACAACTTTCTGTACCTGCATTTTTATGGCCTCATTACCTCTGTGACCTCACCTGACCTCTAGCAGGCAAAGCAAACATGCTGCGACATCACTTCATCATGCTGTCACTCACTGGTCATGCCACAGTAGCTGGGGTTACAGTGCCATCAGCACATCAGAGAAAAAGATGGGGAAAGGTGATGGATGCGAGGGATGACGGTAAAAGGAAAGGAGCTGGACTGACAGGGCGACAAAGGATTTAAATGATGAGATTTAACACAGGCAAAATGACACAAAACACAAAAGAGAACAGCGGAGGGCAAAAGAAAACAACACAGAGGGCTAAAGGGCTGTCCAAACAGAAAAGTTGTTCTGAAGTACGTCTGAACAGCTCTGAACAGACACAGCAATGTTAGTGTCAAGGTGAATATTGCAGTGGGAAGAGTGGAGAGACCGTGTGTTAATGTTATTTTAATTTGTGGAGCCATAAAGTGGGTGGAGGGGAGCAGGTGGGCTGCTAGCATTTCCTCTGTCAGTGCTAATGAGCTGGCCAGATTTACAACAGCCACACATTCAGGAAGCCAGCAGCAAAGACTGGATACAAAGAGCAACAACTGTCACCAGCAGATGGACCACGATTCATTGCAGTGTTGGATGATGATAGAGTGAGCCTACAACTTTCTGCAAGTTGGTCTTTTATTCCTCCACACAGGTACTCCACTAAAAGCAGGGCGTCATCTCAAAATCTTCTGCAATGTTCATCTGTGCCCGACAGATCTGCTCAGACAATTTTAAAGAGCATCCCTCTGTGTCGGGGTCTGCAACCTGTGGCTCTCTGGGTTTTCCACAATGGCTCTCAGTAACTTTGAGTAAAAATAATGAAGGACTACTTCATTATATACATAACATTTATAGGTTTTAGCAGTTTTTTTTTTTCTCATGAAATAACTGCGTTGAATTTCCATAACATGATCACACTAAAAGTATCAGCAATTTCTAATTGCTATTTCTATTTCTCTTTTCATTAGCATGGACATTAGGGGCTTTTGTCCACTTAATTTCCCACAAATGTCTACATTTTTTAATTTGTTTAACCTTTTTAAACTGTATAGTTCCATTAAAGAAAATCTTATCAGAAAAAAAATGTGTCACTCCTATATTTGCAAGTTTATTTTTAATTTCAAAACCTAGAAGTAGAAAGAAAACTGTGATTCCTTTAAAATGACCGCACAATGATAACATAGAAGAACGTTTGCGACTCTAAACGACCGCTAGCTCAGCGGTGGGGAACCCTGGTCCTCAGGGGCCAGTGCCCCTTCAGGCTTTCAATTTCTCCCCACTCCAGCACACCTGAGTCAAATCAAATGGATCTAACAGCCAATCAAGTTTCCACAGAGACTCATCGATTTGAATCAGGTGTGTAGGAGCAAGGACAAGTGGAAGACTTGCAGGATGAGGGCCAAGGTTCCCCACCCCTGATTTAGCTGGTTGAAGTGAAAAATGGCTCTTTGGATTGTAAAGGTTGCAGATCCCTGCTCTGTGTGCACTTTAGGGATGTGAATCCCCACCAAGGAGGTCGATTCGATACGCATCTCAATACGCTGCCAGCGAAACGATACATTCATGATACAGTGAAGCCCCCTGCTGATACGATGCGATTCACCAATGATTTGACTTTATCGAATTCGATTCGATGCGATTCTGCGATTCAAAACTATTCAACACTAAACAGATTATTTACAAGTCTCCATCTGGTTTCTAAGCATCATCACAGAATTTACCTTTGCCTTTTCCATGTGAAGGATGTTTTTAATACTTATGTTTTTGACTGTTTTCTATTTATCAAACCAGTAAATCCATCTTAACTGATGCAGTTTACTCTGGTACAGACAGAGATGCTGTCAGGAAGTGTCAGTTTGTTAAAGAAAAAAACTAGATAATTTTTTCACCAGTTCTGCTTCTGCTCACCTCACATTTATGTTCATCCGTAGAATCTCATGAGGAAGATGTGGGGGGAGCAGTATCCACTCCATGCCCCCCGCCTTGCCATGTTCGTCATGCTACTGATGTCTTTTATAGCAGCATGACGTTGCTTTCAAACCACAGATTTCTTGTGAAGTTTTCCATCTTCCAAGTATCGCCAAACTTTTGACTTGTGTCCTCAGAGATGCTAAATGTGTCCTCTTCACCTGCCCCCCCCCCCCCCCCCTTCATGTTTATTGCTCACTGACTGCAGCTGCACCACCCGGTTCCTTTGTTTTAGAAACGAAACTTAAAAGATAGCGATGTTACATTCAAGGCGCCTTGGAAATATGTGTGACGAGGACACAAACTATGTAATAATCAGCATAACCATGAGTTTTTACCGATTCAGACACACCAAAGACACGTTGCGCAATTAGCCGCCAGTTGTATCCGATACACACTGAAGCTACCGGTGCAGTCGCATCTCACACGTCTGATTCGGACCACCGATTCAAATTAGTGAATCTCTACATCCCTAGTGTATGAGTGTATATACTTACACGCCTCCCTCCAGATATCTGGCACCTTTCAGAGTCCTACTGGGACTTCCTCTTTGTATCAGCACCACTGTAATGGGTCTCATCCACAGTACTACTGCTCCAAAAGCCACCCCTGATCAAAAATTATTTTTGTGTATTTAAGTGTGTGTGTGTCCCTATTCTTAAGTGGTTTCGGGGTCCAAAAACTACCAGCAGTCTATACTCAAAAGGTCTAGCAGATTTTATGCTTTTTTGCCACATTAGTCACTTTCAGTTTTTCTCTGGAAAGCGTTAGTTATGCAGACTTTGTCTCTAATACCATTTTCATTCAGACAAATGTTCTGCTCTTTAATCTCAGAGCTGTAATGGACATGTAACAGCTCGTCTCCATGTCATAAGAGTGGAAATGCAGCAGTCATTTTGGCTGAACGTACAAGAAAATGTTCTGGACAAGGATGAAGGGATGGCTGTCACTGTAGGTGCGACAATCTACCTATCTGCAACATTTCCAGATGTCTGAAAATGGCCGTGACACAATAAGTCTGCAAGGAAGTCTGGTAATACAGGTAGGGGTGGAAGGACATGAGTGCAAATTACAAATGTGCTTGAAAGTTTACATACCCTCCCATAAAGAAAAGGCTACATTAATTAAATAACTGGAAACTGAAAAAGTAATAATAAATAAAAATGTACTTGCTTTTAATTTAGTGAGATAAAATATTGATTTTGAATTTTTTGTTTAAAAAATATTAAAAACGAACAAACAAACAAAACTGTCCTAAACAAATTAAAGCACTTTGCTCAAGAACAGGGCACCAAAATGCCTGTCAACAGGTGCAGAAGTCTGATTGAACATTACAGAGTGATTGCCTCAAAGTGTTGCTCAACAAAAATTTAGCTCAGAAGCCCCATCATGCTTGTATACTTGTTTTATTTTTTTATTTTTTTATATTACTGTTGAGCCACAATACAAAATTAATGTCATGATTTTCATCAATTTTTTATTTATTATTCGTTTTGTCAATTTCAACTTATTTTACTGGCAGCTGATTTTTCTGTCTTGAATGGCGGGGTATGCAAGCATTCATGCATAACTCTACAATGCAAGTCTGAAAGCGGCTCAGTTTGGGGGGTCTTTGAAGGTCAAAACTTGGTTTTCTGACTTAGGTTGGAATTGAATTAATGATACTGTCAGTTTAAAGAATATGTTTAGGCACTTAGTTGTGGTGGTAAGGTTGGGGTAAGGAGTAAGGACAGACCGATACATCGCCTGGCTGATGTTTGCGTTTTTTGAGGGTGCGTTGGCCAATGCACTCCCATCTGCAGCATAATTTACAGACAGGCATCTATACAGGCAGCAGTTACTGGAGACGCTGCGCCCCCCCTCCGCTCCTCCACTGGCAGTGCTGGAAGCCTGCAGCTCTGGCCTGCCGAAGCTTTTTGGCTGTCGGCTGAAGCTGATGAGAAAATATTGGTATTGGTATCGGCCCCCCAAAAGCTGTATCGATCGATCACAAGTAAGGACCTGAGAAATTCATGATGTCAATAATTAATTACAATAAAGATAGAAAATTAGTTTGCATATGTTTAGTTACTTACTGTACGTTCTCTCTTTCTTCAGTGTACAATCATTTCTTTCCCAAATGCCCTTTTCTTCAGCTCCTTTGCCCAACACAGAATTTGATTTACCTGCAGTAAATGTATTGATTCATAGTTTGCTTATCCATACTTTACTTAATTTCCAATGACCTTAAAGAAGTATGACTTTGTTAAAGTTTGATATTATTTATTTCTTTTACTTTTAGCTTAGCAGAATTAAAATTTTTCTTTCATCCTTTTGCCAATACTCTCATTCATTGCTCCCTACTCCATTACGCAGTGCAGAGGAATCCTGCCTTTGATAACACAGTAATGATGCACACAAGATTGCATAGCGGGGTTCTGACCAGAGCTGTAATGCAGCATATAGAGGGATTAAATCTATTGGCAAACAGGCAGACGGGCAAGAGCCTCCAAGTGATAGATACTCAAACTTTATCTGTTTACTGTCTCTCAGGTATGTCAGGCAGATGAGAAAATCCCTCCTCAGCCTCTATTTTCTATGAGCCGTATCTCAATGTCCCTCTGTAACCTACAGTAAGCTCTGATGAACTACGGCTGATGCTGTAGAGCAGAGTTACTCAAGTTGGGAGTCCCTTGGGTGAAAGTCAGATAGCTGCAAGAAAAACCTTTGATTCTTTCCTGATCTGAACAAGTTTCTGCATTTGTCTTTGGCATACATTTGGCATAGATGTAGTAAAAGCATAAAGGCAGAATCAGAAGCTTGAGTTGTCACTTGTATAATTAAGTGTAAGCCATAAAATTTCTCCATTGGTTAATTTTGTGACGGCTAAATGTGTCCACTTCCAATACTGCTGTGATATGAGCATTTTTTTGTGGAGAGAAATTCACCAAGGCATCATATCAGCCTCCAAGAACTGGCTACTTCCTCCAAACAATTTTGAGTTGAATATTATGACAGCATTTCATGCACTCAAAACACAAAAACACACACAAATGCACTCGTATTTCCGACAATATTGGCAGAGGGTGTTTGAGAGCCTCTATTATGCCTGTGAATGAGCTGTTTAGTGCTTGATGTGGGCTCTGGCTGCAAAGCAGAGGCACCTGCTGTTTGATGTGCCCTCTGTCGCTGTCAGGTAGAACAGATGAATCTGTTATATTCCTTTCTTCTTTGCTTTTGCTCACATCTGAGAGCTAAAATTCTACCCCTATTCTTTTATCACCTTCTGCCCCGTATCTTACAGTTTACTGCATCTGAAGGTAATTTGTTTATCAGCTTGCAAAAGAAATATTTCAAGAGGCACGCACCACATGTGGATAACTAATGTCTTTGCAGTTGCAAAGCTGTCTCGGAACTTGAATTTGCATGCATTTGTTTTTAAATTAGCTATAAAATATTGGTGACACAATTACCCTGCACATATACTGCTCGCAAACTAACAAACATGCTCCCTTCTCATGAAAAACACACACTCTGCCTCCTGCAGCAGAAATTGGATTTACCCCATAATTATTTCAGTATCTTCTCTCCTGGTCTTTCCTTCAGTGTAATAGAATCCAGTGGTTGAGCTGAGTGGTGGCTGGTTGACAGGCGCAGGCCTCAAAAAGAATTCTGCCTGACACTAAGACCCTGAGCCTCATAGGGAGGGATGGAGGGATTTAGGGAGAGAGAGAAAAAAATGGATAAAGTGAGAAGGTTAAATGGAAAGCCGTCAATATTTTACTTACCTCAGGCGCCATTTCAAAGTTTCTTCTACATAGATTCGGAGTTTGGAGCCAAACTGTAAGCAAAAGCTTTAGTTTTTAGACGAGTATCTTTATTAAAGAGTTTTACAATCTCAAATTCTCCAGGTTTATTTCATGCGTCTGCTCCTTCATATTCATGCTGCAACATATCCGTGGTTGTATTTCTAACTTGGTATTTTAGTTTGATATGATTTATGAGGTTTTTCTCCATCTGCTACATCATTATGTCTGACAGCACTGATTAGAGGATTCCACATGATCATCCTTCACAAACTAATCTAACTTCTGCATTTACTCTTCCGATTTTTAAGCAATGTAAATATGGTACATATGGCCAATTTATGAAGACCCGGGATGTTTAACCAGCTGTTTGTTCATATATTTCATGCAGTAAAAGTCCCTCAGTTTCAGTTGAGGTGCGTCTCTAATGGGGTTTATTTTTAGTCTGTTCACAAAGTAAAGAGTTAAGACAGTCATTCTCTTCCGTGAACTATGATTCCTGTGTAGATTTTAGTAAGCCTTTCAGGGTAAATAGCTGCTTAAGTGAGTTGTCAAAGAGATCCGTTGGGCCTGTACGACAATTTTTTTTGTGCATCCTTTCCACTCCAGAGGTTAATGCAACAAATACTGCCAACGCATCATGCACACGCTGCCACTCGTGAAGGTAAATCACCTCCTATTCCTCTCTTTATCTTTCTGTCATTTACTTTATCCCCCTGAGCATGAAGAGCACCTTGATTTCTGTTCTATTCAAAGATGGGTGCAGATTTTTCTGTCAAGGAAGGGAGGGCTCATGTTTTTGAGTGACCGTCACAAGGTATATTTTGGAGACGGGCTCAGAGAGAGGTAGGGTGAGCAGGAGAAAAGTAAGGGAAGTGGAAGCACAGACGGAGAGAGTGAGTTAGGGGGCAAGATCGAAGGGGGAGAGAGGACCGCTTGAGCTCCCAAAAGCCATTAAAGTTTGATTCACCCACTCCTCACTCTTTGAATAAATCAACCTGGCGTTCCCTTTCTTTCAAGTGAGCAGTTCCCACCCCTCCATGCTGACTCCCACCCTGCCTTTGGCGCTCTCTCTCTCTCTCTCTCTCTCTCTCTCTCTTCTAATACTATCTCGGCACAATTGTGAATTCTGACAAGGTTTTGCTGACATAAAAGACAGTTATGCTTCCTGTCAGTCCCTTCATATTCTGAAGCTGCTTGTGTTTATGGCTGAGTATATAGAAAGGAAAAATAAAGGCAGAGTGCTGCTTCTCGTTTTTGTCAGTTTTTTAAATGTATGATAGCATGGTTATAGAAACAGTGCTCTGCTGAAGAGGTAAGAAATAAATGTGTGGAAAATATTTGTTCAGCTGCAAGTCATGCCATAAACCTCACCAGTGCTTCATTTGGCATTATGCAAATAAGTCAATGATCCTTGCCTGGGTCTGCCACCGCGTCTCAATATAAACCTCCCTCTTACCTTCACTGCTTCTCTGACCATGGCTGCAGATTCCTAAATTGTTTTATAGCCTTTCCAATTTGCTAAAATCTGTTTGGGCTGTCACATTTACAATGAGATAGTGGGGAGGGATTTTTTTTAAAGATAAATCGTGCACTATAGAAAAGAAGAGAGCAAAGGTGAACAGGCGGAATAATGTTGAATTACAAGGTGTGATAAAAAAAAAATCATACAATAAGGACAATTATAATTAATGCTGCCATGTTATTGTGCATTTACAGGTTTTTGACAATTGAGAGTCCACTGGGAGAACTGGTTATACAGTCCAATACTGCAGGAAGGAAACACCTGTGTGGGGTGAAGGAGTCTGTGGCTGAAGGTTGTCTGTGATCTAGATGGGCAGGAGCTCTTCTCCAACATGAAAGACAGCATATGCATCAGACCTCTTTCTCCCACCACCTCTTCTGGGTCCAGCGGGGGCATCCCGGTACAGTGCTGGCCTTCTTGATCAGTTTGTTCAGCTTCTTCTTCTCCACAGCAGACATGCTGCTGCTCCAGCAGACGGATCCATAAAAAATGGCCGATGCCACCACAGTGTCAAAAAAGTTCTTCAGGATCACCCCATGTCGTCCGAAAGATCTTCGCCTTCTCAAATCTGCTCTGACTTTTCTTATACTGTACGGTAAAGTGCAGAACTTCTGAGTTGAGATCTATACTGAGTAACGGTATCATTTCTTACCGGTTCCTAATCTTAAAGGTGCATTGCGCAAGTTTAAATGTTAAATACTGTTCTTTCATCCACATGCTCGTACAATTGCCTGATGTGTAGAATGAGCTGATCTTTCTTCACTGCGGTGGTCTCTGATACTGTTTCTGAATGCTCAATTTGAGAGTTTCCGGTACAAAGCCCCAGGGGAGTGCTGGCGGGGGAGACGAGCTGCACGTTAGAATAATGTGGCAACCTGTGTTTTCTCGTTTTTTTTTTTTATGTTCTATTTCATATGAAGTTCAATTCAACTTTATTTGTATAGGCATGGGCTTGACCTGGCCAAATTTGCAGATCTCATAGTTTAAGTTACATGGGACCCACATTGGAAAACACAGGTGGGGCCACCATGTAAACTATGGACAAACCCACTTGGGTCCCTCATATGTGGCCAAAATTTAACCCATATGGTTCCCACATGGAAATGCTGGCCCCATATGGGGCCATGCTTTGCAAAGCATGGATGACTTGAGGCTATCTGGTGAACATTTACACTCACCTGAAAATTGTAGCTAAAATGAAATTCTCAAACTAATTAATATGGCAAACAGATGTTAAAGCTCAGCCAATCTCTGTTAGTTATCTGCCTCATTTTCAGGTTGTCGGTTCCCAGTTCACACATGCACTGGAGTTCTGAAATCTTCTCCAGATGTTCCAGAGCAGTAGCATGTGAGCGCACAAACATCCGCGCTGGAATTTCTGCAGGAGTTTTCCACCAGGGCCCCTAGTAAAATCACTGTATCAGCAGGTGAGGCTGTGGATGAGCGTGTCAGCAAATAGTTTCGACCATTTCAGCCGTTGTGGATGCGAGCACGTTTGTGCCAGTGAGAACTTGTCCTTTCTGATCTGTGTACTGCTTTCCCTTCACTTCCTGTTATTCTGGTTGTGTATGGATACATAAAGCACTCATATCAAGGCAAGAAAGCACCTCACCCACTACTCTCTGAGAGTTGTAAAGAATATTTCCACAGCCTTATTTTGGCATCACACTCTGCCTCCCGTGTGTCTATACAACTGCTGCCTTGCACCTAGTCCAATGCATCTAAAGCAGGGAGCCTCCCGCTGTGATGTGCTCGTGTAAGCAGCCACTGTGCAAAAAGATGGTCTGGGCTTTTTTTTTTTTTTTTTTTTTTTTTTTTTCAGAATCTCGAGTGTTCATGTGTGAAAACAGCGAACATATACTCAGTCAGATCCTATTTGGAACATCATAACACAAAGCAGCTTCATTGCTCCACCAGAAAAGTGGATTGAAGATCACTTCCAACACTATGGTTTTTTTTAATGTAAATTTATTTAAAATATAACAAGTAAATGTGGCCATTAATGGACCTACAGTAACATATCCTGTTGGAGATCAGTTGTGATTCATAATTCTGCAGCATTAATCCTGAAATACAAACTACAAGACCTGGAAAAGCACAAACATGCACCGTTTTTAAAGGTTGAATTTGGGATAGGGACAGAAAAGCGACATCACGCGTGTCTAGGTTGTAGTTGCAATGGCAGAACAATAACTAGCCGTTTGGTTGCCAGGCTCACTGCCAATACAGTAAGTGACCAGCAGCCTGGAGCAATTCCACAAAGAATTGCAGAGGAGTTAATAACTGACAGCAAACGTTAGCAAGCAAGTTAGCTTGCTGATCCAAGAGAAGGTTGCCATTTCCTCATTTTGATTGCCATGGAAAACGTTTACGTGGGTCCATTTAGTGTAGGCTTCACCTAAATTTACTCCAGTTTTTGCTCTTTTCAGGTCACTCCTCTTCTGAGACGGATAACAATATCTCTGGGGCTCAGAAGCAGCTGCTTGACTTGCAGAAGCCATAATTTTTCTCAGTGCCAGCGTAACAAACATACTATTGCCACACAGATATCTTATTTGGCAACCTGCAATGGCAGCCTGTATGGGCTTGTAGATTTAAAAATAACACCATTGTCAAACTTGTTAAAATTTATTTTATATTTAATTTCAGGCTAAATATAATTTTTCAAGGAAATACTGTACTTTCATTCTTCACCCCTACAAATGCCTTGTGGAGATTTTTTTTTTTTTTTTTTTTGAAGAAATAAAGTTTTTAGTCAAAATATGTTCCATATTCAACCTTTAAATCTTTGTAAAAGTTGTAAAGTTTGGAACGGACCCTGACAAACTCAGCTGATCAGTGGCAGGTCACTAACCATGTTTGTAAAGCACAGTTTATAACTGTTTGATGCACAAGTGATGCAGTGTAAATTGTATCCTACAGTGTATATATATATATATATATATATATGTGTGTGTGTGTGTGTGTATATATATATATATGTATATACATACACACAAAAAGTTAGGTTCGTTAGATTTTAGAAGTTAGATTTTAGATTCATTCCGACATCATACAAAAAGCCAAATATCCTTAACTCTGTGAGTAGTGTGTGTTTGTATGCACATATATATATATATATATATATATATATATATATATATATATATATATATATATATATATGTATATATATATATGTGCATACAAACACACTACTATATATATATATATATATATATATATATATATATACTGTATATACTGGCAACTAATGAGTACTTCATGCTGCTCCACATTGAAAAAAAAAAGAAAATAAATATATTCCTTCCTTCATCATACAAAGCTCTATTTCCACTTAAATGTGATTTAGATTTGATAGCTTCAATCATCATTGAGGTTCCTCCTCATCCTAGTGAACCCTTCCTGTCCTCTCAACCTCGTCCTCAGCTCGCTGTTCTGTGGTGTCCCTAACACCAGGGCTTTGATGTATAATTGAGCTGTGCATGCGACTGCTCCTTTCCCCCCTTTCTTCAACTCTTTCTGTCTGCCCTGCCAGGAGCATGCTCATAGGAAAGGTAGCTTAACAGGGAAGAGTGTGAAAAAAGCACAACTGTGGGGGGGATAATTAAGACTCTCCTTTACATAAAGACAGAGGCCAATGGATTGTAATAAAACCATTTCAGAGGTATGAGTCAGAGCTGGTACTAATACAAGATTTCAGAAGAATATAAAAATGAGCAAATAAGAGGATTGAGATAGCCGGACATAAAGTCACTGACACCCCTCTGATCATGTTTGGTTCTACATAACTGATGACATGTTTCATCAGTGAGATTGATTTAATTTGACAGCATGAAATTCTACTAATTGAGATAAAGGGAAAGAAGAAGGGTGGAATGATAAAATAGCTGCACAGATGTTTCTTAGTTGTAGGAAATGACAGTTGTCACGAAATGATCTCTTTAAGAAGAGAATATTACACATGTTGCCATTCTGTATTAATGTTTTTTAGATGCCTTTTAACTGCCCATCATCATATAGCTTAAACAGAGCCTAAAACATTGTAATACTCTAGTAAATATGAAGTGGCATATTTTTTCACACTAATTTAATATTAATCTACTTTCTGCATGTACTGTAGTATTGTCTTTGCATGCTTATCTTTGATAAGGATTATAAAGATCCCAGTAGTCCAGTTCAGCGGCTTCTCTGTACTTCCTCTAGTTTGGTTAAGTCTGGCATTAGCTTTAGTTTGCAAAACACAACTCTATCAGCAGACCTCTTTCTTATACTTACAGCCAGAGCTCAGATCATTGAATTACAGAGTTTACAGTTCTTTCTTGCATGACGCAACTGTTTCATCACTTGTGATACTGGCAGCGCTGACTTTGAATACAATTGTTAGCTGCGACTAAGGAGATTTTCTTGCATTAATGTTTGCATCGTTCTCCCTGTTTCATCACAAAATAAATCATTCTGTTTTCTTCTCAGTGGATAATTTCTGTAAAGTACAGAAGAGGCAGATGCGATGGACAAATATGGATCCCTGTGATGGCAATAATGTTTCTGTGTTGACATGACTGCATGTTTCTCCATAGCAAGGCAAAAGGCAGATATGAAGTCAGGCAGGTTTTTGAAAAACCTTGGACGCTGTAAAAATATGAATAAATAAATCAGTTTTAGAACCACATGTTTGATTATCAATAAAAGGTGCCACTGATTTGCAAGGTGACAAAAGCTGGCATCAAATTTGATATTGTGTATATTCTAAGGAAATGATGGCAATTCTTGCTTCAGTGATTTAATTTTTGGTCTGTATATTGATTAGGGAATATGACAGAATTTTCAGTTATTGCAGTGGCTGCTTACTATGTGTTTTTTTTAGGTGTGTGAGTGGGTGACTGCAAAAGGACATTTGAGACATTAAGACTCATGGAGGTGTTGCACCACCTGGTCTCATGGTAACCCATCCACAAGGCTACAGATAGGAAGAACTGTTGAATAAGAGAGCAGAGTACTTACAAGACCAAACTGCAGAAGAGAGTTTCAGGGGTACAGAGTTCACAGTGTAGTTGATCGAAGGCAGTGAGGGAACAAGACTGTGGTATCTGTTGAGTAGCACGGTGTGTATGGGAATCCCACATGATGTTGTTGAGATGAAATAGCTTCTACAGCAACTTTTGGGTCATAGTTTGTTAGATAATGGGATGTTTAAAGTGAAGCATCTTTCAGTCATTGCCCTCAAACAGTTTGCTATCATGAGGATTTACCACTGTAGGAACAATGAAATTAAGCAATCAACCAAAACGTTTCCATAGTGGGATGCAGAGTAGACTGAGACTTGAGATGTAGTTCAACTACATAAGGACGCATTCTCACCAGGATAGCCCAGGGGACTCAGTTTGATAGGGCGCGGATTTCAGAAAAGTTTCCCATCTTCCTTTGGTCTGGTTTGGGTTGAAATTGCACTGAACTCATTGGCTGCCAAAGACGTCTTTTGACGTCTGCTAGACACACTGGTGGAACATGGTGAAAATCAAGTGTTAATCATGTTATTTAGTATAATTACCACCTGATCTGGTGGATGGCTGAGCCAAATAAGCTTATCGTATGCATCATGGTGAAGCAGGAAGTTGAGGGTTTTCCATTTGATGAGAGCTATGGAGAATATGGCGACAAAGTCATAGAAGTCAAAGCAATTCAGAGAGCTCACATTAGAACAAAGTACGTGTTGCAAGGTTCAGTGACAGAGAGTGTCACATGAACAAAGACATGATCAACGGACAACTTCAGCAGCAATGTCTGGCAGCAGGCTTTATTAACGGAAGTGGGCCGAGCCGTTAGCATCACGGTGCGTCATGTGGGCGGACACCTTCATTCTGTGCAGCCAACCAGCACGGCTCAAAGCTGAATCCAGGTCAGAAGGTAAACCGGACTTTTATTTATCAAAAGTTACGTTGTGAAACAAAATTGCTGCTTCTATATAGGCTAGAATAAGTTAGACTATTGTGCCACCAAAACCCTTTTCTCAGTGTTGTTGTTGTTTTGATAGAAGTAAACAGCTGTTTAGATGTTTGAAGTGTCACTTAAGTAAAGGATATTGGCAATATTGGACACATCATAGTTAAAGCTACTTGCTAAGGGGCGATACTCCCTAAAACAATCCCTGATCTAGAATTAAAAAGGATGAAGAAGAAGAAATCTGGGCTCCTTGATTGGTCAGGACAGTAAGAGGAAATCTTTCCACTGCTCATTGTTGCCCTTTGGCTGTGTCCAGATTCAAAGAGCAGCTTTACTGTCGTTGATGGCATTTTTTATTACTCCGACTGAAAGAAAACTAAATCCAGGTTAATCTATTTTATGAGGTTTACAAGATTTCAAGAGTCTCATGTTAACTTTAGCCAATTTCATGGACAAGTGCAAATGAAAGACGGTAATATTAATTTGTACACAATGGTAAAATCATAAATGTCTCTTGAATTTAGACACCTCTGGAATATTCCATTCCATTCCAATCTGCATCTTGGGATAGGATTAACCACGAAGGATACAACGGACCGTCCTTAAAATCTGGAAAAACATGGCCACATTTGTAGGCTGCATTTGAAGGAGCCTTGGAGTCTGGACAGCGTTGGTCGCATCGCTGTGACGTAAACGGTCTTCAAATCCAGCGATGGAAGCCCTTATATTTGGACACAGCCCATGTCTGTCCACAAGACATTTTCCATTTTTTTATCATTGTTGTTTTGACCTACTTCGTCACGCACACACGGTTTTGTTCTTCCTCTTACCCAAACAATACTCTGTCACTCCCTCCTCCTTCCTCTTGATGCTGTATCACAGTTGGCATACATCACTTCTTTTTTGGTCCACTGGAGTCTGTTTGCAAGTGAACCAAGACCTCCATCTTTGAGGTGGACAAGAGTCCACTTCTTTGGTCTGCAACAGAAGGCTGTTGCTGTTCACACTGCACCAAAAGAATTGTAGAATCCATGTAAACAGACCACGATCCATTTAAAGTTGACCAAACAGTGGGAGTGTGAACACTCCCTAATATTCTGGATAAAAACAAAATGCAGCTTCTACCAGAAAAAACATGTGCACCCACATTGGATTGTTTTTTTTTACCAACTTGTACAAATTATGTTAGTTTGGCAGAGACAAATAAAAACACAAAAGTGATCAATGAACGTTGTAAATTGACCACTATGGGTAGAGTATTATCTATTTCAAACTTACACACCAGAGAATTTCTGAAAATGTGTGGGAAATAAAATGTTTTTTACAACCCACCATTCATGCTTTTACTTCACTGCAAGGACCTCTCTGCTGGAGATACTTTATCACAACAGCATGCTCCGAGGGAGCACCTGGATAAGGTGCAAGGCAGCTCTGGTTGCAAGATGTAGCCATGCTTTGTTCACAGCACGTAGAGTGAGGATCCAAACCTATATGTCATGATGATAGTTTTTATGTTGATATCAATACCTCATCTGTTTGGATGCATCAGCAATCTCCACAAGAAATTGGAAAGCTACAAACAGTTCAGCAGAGTAGAGTATGAAGCAACATCCCTTATACACATGCACGCTGCAGAGGAGCGGGATGTGTACCTACTTTTCACACAAACTATCTGAGATTTTTCAGATATATCATTAGGGAAGTGGTTGGGTAAGACATCTTCTTGAAGTCTGGAGATAATCTTGCAGACGTTTGCATTCTTGCAGCTACTCAAGAACACGTATTGACATTTTCTAACTTTACAAAGTATTTCTAAGCTTTTAGAACATTTCAAGTTTTCTGCATTTTATATTTAAAGTAAAAATGTTTCTTTTGTTTGTTTGTTTGTTTGGGTCTTTTTTTTTTTTTTTAACGTTCCAAATAATCCTTTAACTTGCAGCAAAGATTCACATCCAACATTGGTCCATGAGATACTTCTGTTACCAGAAGGGAAGTACAAGGTCACACAACGGAAAAAGCCATGAAGTCTGTACGCAGTGCTGCAGTTTCCATACCTAACTCTACAACCTTCTGTTTTCTCCCCCAGTGGAGGAATTCTTTCAGTCTGAAGCACTTGGTGTTCCACAAAAGATTTTTTAAATTATTTGGTTTGAACAGTGAAGGGAGTTTTTTGGTTGCAGTCCATCACAGACATTAGTGAGAATAATTTTACCAACTCTTACCTACTTGCTGTTGATGCCGGTGTGTGTTTGTGTGGAAAGTAAATGTGGGACAGAGGGGGAAGCCTCAACTACACACTGAAAAATAGAGGTACTGTACAGTAAAAGTTCGTACTTAAAAGGGTACAAACGCTTGCCGCTGGGGGTGTTCCTTTTTGAAAGACATTTCTGTTACCTTCGGTCCTGGTCCACTTTTGTATCTTATCAAGCTGTACCAGTTAAAGTACAATTAAACCAATTACAAATGATGAATAAAAATCAATAAAATAGAGATTATGACAACAATCAAAGATGCTAATAATAAATTAATAATTGCTTTATAAACATTAGGCAAAACACATATAATTATACATATTATTTTTGCTATGATTACTATGATTATTATGAAAATCATAATATAATAGCTATAATTATACTACTGTTTAGAAGTACTGCTATATATAGTCATAGTTATTGTACAAGCTACACACATTTTTCAATGGTGCAGGTACCCTTAGGGTTAAAATGGTACAAATTTGTATTTTATATTACTTTGGACCCTTTTTCATAGTTTAAAGGTACACTTCTGGCCTCATAAAGAACAATTTTGTACTTTTGAGAGGAGATTTGTTAAAAATGTACCTACAGGTACAGAAATGTTCCCGTCTCGTACCTCTGTTTTTGAGAGTGAATGGTAGCCCTGCTGCAGGTTGTCTGGTAGAAATAGAAAATTAAAAAAGAAAATAGATTTTCCTTCAAATGTTGTAAAGCACACACTTTGAAATGATAAACTGATTTATTACTTATTTCTTATGTCAGTCCTGGAGGATCATTCTCAAGAGCCGAGGTTGTCTTTACTGTTACAGGTGCTTTAAAATGAATTTGATGATACTTAGGATAATCTAACATATTTCAAACAAAACAAAATATATAAATCACGAAATTAATTTAGAAGTGCCTGAAAACTTAATGCTCTGAAAAAAATTTCATGTGACTTATCAAATGTGGCTGAGAAAATACAAAGTTTCTGTGTTGAGAAGATCTTGACTCTTGGACCCAATCCCAATTCTCTTTTTTTATCCCTACCCTTTACCCCATCTCCTTGGCGCTTGCCACTTAAAAGGAAGCTACGAGGGATAGAGCTGAAAGACAATCGGGACAAATTGGGACACCCCTTCAACAATCACATACGTCATCAGCGATCCCGCCGGCTTGTGTGTAAGCAGATGTGCGCTGAGCTGTCGGCGCAAATCTGGAGAAATCAAGCCGTCTACACCTGTGGATTAACTTTAACAAGCAAATTCGACTTGTGCATGACATCCCTGCTTGTGTTGTGTCCCACGAAGGACCTCCATGTAAATGAAGACCAGCAGCGATGTAGCTGAAGTTTTTATTGATCTATCACAGTAGATTATCAGGGCTGCCTGCAGAGCACTGCTGGTTTTCAGCCTGCTAGCGTTTATGTACAGTAACTGAAGCGTCAATGTAGTAGCAATTTTTTTTTTACGTGCATTTTACAAAGAAAATGACCGATAAATATTTAAACAGCGTTAAACTGGGCAATAAAATGGTTCTCATACTTTTTAAACTACATCTATGGAGATCATATTTATATTTGTGGATGTTTTTGGACTTGGTAGACGCCGTTTGAAGTTTGCTCCCAAAAACCCTTTGTTTCTGATGCCGGCACTTAACCCTTCCCCTCTATCCTAACAGGTATTGGGACACCCCTACCCCTCCACATGAACCACAAAATGGAGGGGAAGGGCTAAGGGGTGAAATGGGATTTACCCTTGTTCTGTCCCTTCCTCGCTTTCTTTTCCTCTCTTCCTCCGGTAATGTTTCTTTGCATTTCTTTGCCAAATCCGACATGATGCATATTCAAAACACTCACTGTGCTCATGTCTGGTTTATATCCGTTTGCTAGTAAGTGACACAGTCAGCCAATACTCGGCTGCAATGTCACGGCCCCGTCCCAGATGGAAAACTTACATAGTGCTGTTTCTGAGCCTCGGGACGCCGCTGGGCAGTGACAGCTTGAATGCGCGCTAAAAGAATGTTGGTGTGCCATCAAAACAAGTCAGAAACACATATTATTAAAGGTGTAAAAGTAACATTGTGTCTTTAACTGCAACATTTTTTTTTCTTTTTTTTATGGCCCAACATGTTACACAACTGCATTGTCAGACCTTATGTCTTAGTCTGAGATAGAAATTCAATGTACTGTAGATGTTACCAACCAGTAGATTCAAAATTAAGAACCCATTATTAGCCTTACCGCATGTTGTCACAAATTTGTGACAAACCACTTTGGGTTTCTTTTAATTCTGTTTGTTTTTATGTATTTGAACTTTTTAATTCATTTACTCTTTTTAATTTGCTCTATCTTATTCATTTATTTATTGCCATTCATTCATTTAACATCTAATTGTATTTTCTAATTGTATTCTCGCCTGATAATAGCTGGGATAGACTCCAGCAACCCCTGTGACCCTGAACTGGATAAGCGGTACAGAAAATGACTGACCGACTGACTGTATTTTACTGTATTTCCTCTTTTTCCCCTTAAATTTGACTGTATTTATTTAATTTTTATAAATTCCTAAACAACTGTTAAGGTGTTGAGGGATAAAACCGTAAACCAATTTAAAGATTTATTTCAAATGCATTGGAATTCTGACTTTGTACAGTATAAAACACAAAGATTAGCTAATCTGGAGAGATTGCGACAACCCAAACTGGAGCAATAAAAAGCAGTGTCCAACTCCTCTTTACCCTCCCTCTTTACCATAATCTTTATTGTCTTTTAAATAAAGATACATTTTTTTATGGAGGTCAGTTTTCAATTCTGGGTTTCTTCATCTGGTAGGGTTTGGTTTAAATCTCTTCTTTTAACCTCATGAATCTCTTTCATCCATGTTTGTTCTGGGTAACTGCTCAAACAGCATTTTCCCCAACCCTTGAGAGTTCAGATCAAATTAGATCAAATCATTCACTGGTGAGTGACAGAAAACACAATCCAGCTGCCATAAAAAGCCTGTGAAGTTGCCCCTGAGCATTGGTTTACAGGGATTTACCATGTTGCTCCAGATGTGTACCTTTACAGGTGATTGCCCTCGCTATCTGTAAAAGATGAAGAGTATGGAGTAACAAGAGTAGACAGCACCCTGCTAATTGAGCAATGATTACCAAGAGCCTGTTGGATGGAAATGAAGTCATCTAGTGTGTTTCTTGCTCTTGGTTCTCTACTCTCACACGAGCACATGGAAACAAACGTACAGACTGCCTGCATCCATCCATAAACTGAAAAGCCTCCTAGTCCCACATTCCCCTATGTCTTTAAAAGAAAGTGTGGACTGATTAAAGTCAGAGTTTTATGGCGGACCGTGAAAAATATGACTAAATAAATAAATAAAACCAGATTCTCGACCCCCTAGGCAACAGCCGTTTATATGATAATCAGTTCTATTCTAATTTGCATTTAATTCTTTTAAAAAATGACTTCTAAAAGAAAAGAGGAGGAGTGAAGAAGAGGAAGAATTAAGAGAGCCAGATTCTGTTTGGAGACAAAGCAAATAGGTTTTTATCATTTACCTTTCACTGCCATCCATTGACCATCAGTGAATTACAGTATGTCAATTTGACTTTCAAATAACTTTCTGAAGTATAAAACCTGTTTGCCTTCTTAAGAGGTTCCATGATATTAATTTCTGGACATGAGGAAATTTATTCTGGACAGTCAGAGTTGCCTCTGGCTCTGCTCTCATGCTATATTGGCAGCTTCTGGCTAAAAAAATATTAATGGGACTCTTTCTGAAGCAGCTTTTTTCCCTAAATAAATATCATGAATGCATTTTTGGAATAAATTAAACACATAAGATACAAACAGCTGTAACAAAATCATACAGTTTGTACTAAAAACAAAGACCTAAAAAGAAATTTGAAATGAACAAACATAAGTTTCATATTGACTCATGCTGAAATATGTCTGTGTGTCTTTCTATAAGAAAGAAGTGTGTGTGTGTGTGTGTGTGTGTGTGTGTGTGTGTGTGTGTGTGTGTGTGTGTGTGTGTGTGTGTGTGGGGGGGGGGGGGGGGGGGGGGGGGATTTTGAGAAATTACTTTTAGAGGTACAGTATCTAAGAAAATCAAAGGTCAGTGACAGAAAATTGTAATATGGCATTAAAATCTGTGTGTCTTTCAATAACTTATAAGTTATCACTTTTGTTTTCATTCTCTCAGGCCCTGATTTACAAAGAATTCAAATAAAGACTGCTAATTTTTTTGCTGCACTGATAAATAGCATGTGCTGTCTCTTCAGTGTTTGCAGGTGACCTACAAAGATTACACACGCAGTCTGTAACAGGCGCAAACAGCGGGATTTAAATGAAGATTTAGCGTGTGCTATTGCTTTGCCATGGAAGGTTCAGAAGAGCGTAAAATGAAATTCGACCTAATAGAGCGACATTAGTTCCAGAAATATGAGATAAATATAACTGTAAAATAAAAGCAATGCAGCAGGTTTCCCTGTGGGTCGTAAGAAGAGGGCAGTTTAAGGACATGGATAAGGAGATGCTGTGGAGGATGGTCTGATATTACGCAAACAGTGCGCACTCTTTGGCACAATGCCAGGTGCTGGACTTTCGTAGTTACCCCCCACCCCACGCAAAACTCAGTAAAAAATATAGCATCAATAGTATCAATTCAATACCACGGTAAAAAAATAAATAAAAGCAATATATCCACCTCTGTTAAATAATTCACCTTTTAGACATTGTGTTCAATGCTCTCCATCAGTACTGAAGATGCCAGCAGCCAGAGATCTAAACATTTTAACATAATGAACAACAAACAACAAACTCAAAGGAAATCATAGTACAAAATATAACAGCTGACACGTGTGAGCACACTTTGAGTGAAGCAGTTTTAGGCGACGTCGTATGAATTCATGGACATGGTCGTGATGGATCATCCTCCAGGAATACTGTCTATAAAGTTTAATTATTGTCCTCAAAGCCTTATGGCCGATTCAGGCAAGCCGAATTCCAGTGGTGCCGCGGTTTTGGCTCACGTGTTTATAGTGTGCAGAGATGCAGGGATGTCTGACAGCTGGAGTGAGATGATGCAATGTGTAGTTGGAGTGGGGTCGTTGAGTCAGAATTAACTCTCCGTTAGTTATTTCAGTGTTTTCGCAACACTTAATGGGAGCACGCTGAGAGAGCAGCTAGTTACCCAGACATGACCAAACTGAAAACTTTAAACCTCTGAATTCGCAGGACAATAGTCGTCCGTTCGTTCTTCGTTCATTCTACTTAAAGTATTGGTAAAATAATTTGCTGCAGGAAATGCCTTATAGAGAGGCATCTGTCATTATATGGATGCACGCCGAAGGTCGACTCAATGTAATATCTTCCAAAGGAGTCAAAGTGATAAAGAAATTTTACCAGTGAGTAAATGCACGTATAAACCAGGTTGAAAAAAAGAAAGTTATCCTTTAAAGGGACTAGAGGCAGGAATTTAAAAAAAAACAAACATGAATGTCTATTTTTTTAATACTAATGGGTGATGAAGCGCTAAATACCAAAAATAACATATCCACCCACGTCTCTCTCCGTTGCCTTGAACAGGTTGTGTGCTGCAAAATGTGCTGCAATTTGGTGTCCGAATTTCCCGCGCTGCCCTGCGGATGTGACGTGAAATGATGTCGCATCCGCAGTTTTGATAAAGGAAGAAGACGGTCGCGGTAAATTCAAACACTGTAAGCGATAGTTATGGATTCTTCTGCCATCAGCAAACGATCCAGATGAACTGAAAGACACCAAAAAGTGTAACTACGAAGAAAAAGCGTAGTAAACAACATTATAGCTTCAGTTTGTGCATGTTCCCGTGACGACTTGGCTCATGGCTGCAATTACCTGAATCGCCAGTCGCAGCAGTCGCGAGTTTCGTTTCTTAATCTTGCCTCAAGTCCCTTTAAGGAAGAAAAGTCCCCTATTCAAGAGGAGAAACAAATATACAATAAATAATACATATATAGTTCTTTATGGTAGGATAGATGGGGTTGCAAGCAATCAAGAAAAGTTGGGAGTGCTCTGGGAAATGGTATCGCTTTTCAAGGTTTGACCAACTTCTGTTGTTGCAGAACAGATTTAAATTGTTGACTTTTTTTTTTTTTTTTTATAGTGCAGAAAGACCTTAACCTTTTTCCATCCTCTGGTAGCTCATCATTTACCTTTGTATCATCATCAGGCTTGAAATGCTTGAACTCCACCAACAAAATTAAAAAAAGGAAGATCTAAAACTTTTTGATCTCTAGTGTATATAGAAAAATAAATAAATAAGTACAAACATAATTTAAAAGCAGCAAAGCTCATTTTACTGAGTTAAACAGTTAGGCAAGCAGCTGACGTTCTAGCATTTTTATTTGACCACTAAACTTTCAGTATCCGCGTGTATTTGGTGTAACCATGTCATCGTGTCCACAGAATTACTTCAACATGAGAGAAACATAATTTCTAAATGACACCAAATAGCAGCAGTTTAAACATGATTAACACATAAAACTCAACCACATTTTCAATCACAATTTTAGTTCTCTGAACTGATAGAACAGATAAAAAGAGGGTGCAGAACTTGCTGATTTGGCCCGTCCTTGTACCCTCCCCCAGGGATCAACCCATCTGTCTGTGTGGATCCCTGCGGCACCCTGGGCCTGATTACCTTTACATTTAAACAAACAGCTCCAGCTCTGTGGAGGCAGTCAGCCATGAGCTCTGACAGGGAGGCTGAGGTCAGGCAATTGGGGAGAAGACTGATTAGGTGATAAAGATGTTATTTATTTTCCTTATTGATAGAATCCCCTTCCCATACATATAAACACGCACATTGTGCTTGTCCTCATGAAGATCCTCCTAGCTGATTTTCTACCATAGAATCTTTTACTTTTACCACCGCTGCTACCTTAAATATATACTGATTGGGAACTATATGACTCTAATTGTAACTCCACAGCTAACTTTGTTAGCCTGTTCAACTCATAAAGCATTAAAGATTAAGTAAATGCCTCTTTTAGCTAAAAAGAAAAGGAAAGAACCTGCTCCTATAGCTAAAGTTGAAAGTCTACAGCAGTCACACACATGCTCTGTCCGTCTTGCTCACACACACATGCTCATTCAAAGGCTGTCCTTGCCTCGCTCATCTTGCTGTCTGTTGGTGTGGAATCATTTTGTTCGGCTGAGTGCTTCCCAAGAAATTTGCTCCGCCAGGCCAAAGAGTGGAAACAAGTGAAAGAGCAAGATGGAAAGAAAGGAAGTTATAATGGGAGACATTTTTTGCCATCACTTTCTGTACAGTACACAAAGACTTGGTCCATATGACTATACGTGAAGCATTATGTCTTCCTGACCAATTTAACAGAAATCCATTGGGTACAGGAGGTCAAATGAATTTGCCAAGAAAAGGCTAACTGTCACAGTTCAGGAGAGAGAGGAGCCAATCACTGGAGGCAGCTTTGAAAAAGCTAAAGTGAACTTGAATTATTTCTGCAGGAACAGACTAGAGGGGGGGAAAAAAAAAACAAGATACAAGTGTGACAAACATTTTGTAGAAACATGAGAAGAAATAAAAAGAGAAAAGGACATAATCATCATTTTTGGCATCATTTCTCTCGGTAAAGCACATAGAGATAAACAGACATTTATAACATCTTTTGTCTCGCTGTACTGGGTGACTTCAACTCTTAGGCAATAAATAATTCATGACAAATATGTATTAGAGATAATTTAAATTAAAATAAATGTTTCAACTGCTTTTGAGCAACCATTAAGTTGTAACTGAAAAAAATCATGAAAGGAGCATGTGAAATAAAAATGAAAACAACTAATACTAATTGGTCATTGCGTGTTGAAGATAAACATTATTGAGGTTTTTAAACCTTTAACATTTTTGTCTTTTTTCATTCGTTTAAGGGCACTTTTCTGCTGTTAAATTGAGAATATTTGCAGATGACTGAGCTATACATCTGCACATTTTCTAATGACATATGCGTGAGTGTGAAGTACAGAAAATTATAGTGTTTTGTGAGCTGTTGTAACAGAAGTCATTACTAAATTGCACAAAATGCTTGCATTGCCCTATCATTTTTTTCCATCCATACTTTTTCCATGTCATCTTTATCTGTGCCCACGGCCACCGTGGACAGGTCGCCAGTCTCCTCCAAGGGCCAACACAGGGACAAACAAGACAAACAACGTGCACCCCCACACTGAATCCTAGAGAGGTTTTAGAGTGACCTATGTACCTATCATGCATGTTTCATGACTGTGAGAGGAATACCTGGAGGGAAACCACACATGCTCGGGAAGAACATTGACACTCCACACAGATATCCATCACACCACTGTGTAACCCACAACTCCTCTTTCTCAGGGAATCTCAAATTACACGGAATCTCTTGACGTGTTTTTTGAAGGAATCATGTTTACTAGTTTAACAGAGTTTTTGTAAATTAGTTTATTTAACATTTTCACTTGTACATGGTGCAAAGCGGGGTGGGTGTTAGAAAGGCAAGACAAGGGGAGTTCATTTGTATACCACATTTCATGTACAGGACAATTCAAAGTGCTTTACATAAAACATCAAAAGCAGTGGGGTGCAAAAGAGAAGAAGACATTAAAAGTTAAAGGACAAAACAACAGACACATGATTTAAAATGAAAAACAAAAGAGAGAACATAGGAGCCATGCCGATTTAACCTTTGTTAAAGAAGTATTTACAGTTGTCCTCAAAATTATTCAAACCCTCCAATTAAAGAAGAGACTAAATTCATCATAGTAACTCAAATAATAAGAAACTAAAGAAACTAATAATAAATAAAAAATTTCAAAATTATAATTTAGAGAATTAAAATATTGTTTTTAATTGTGGTTGGAAATAATAATTAAAAACAATCAAACAAAACTGTCCCAGACACATTAGAGCACATTTCCCAGGAACAGTGGACCAACATACCTGTCAACAGGTGTAGAAATCTTTTTGAACATTAGAGAAAACACCTGATTGCAGTTATTGTCTCAAAGTGTTGCTCAACAAAATTTTAGCTTCGGAACTCCATTATTTTCTGTTTGTTTTTAATATTTCTTTCAAACCACAATTCAAAATCAATGTAAGGATTTTTATAGAATTTGTATTTCTTATTAAGTTTGTCAAGCTTATTTCACTGACAGCTGATTTTTTTCCGTCTTTAATTTGAGGGTATGAATAATTTTGAGGACGACTGTAAATGCAGCTGAGAACAGGTGGGTCTTTAACCTGGATTTAAATATAGTGAGTGTTTCAGCTGATCTTTCTTTCAGGCTTTCTGGAAGTTTGTTCCAGACATATGGAGCATAGAAGCTGAACGCAGCTTCTCCATGTCTGGTTCTGACTCTTGGAACTGATAATAGACCGGATCCTGATGACCTGAGGGATGGTTAGTAGGCTGTTATTTTTACTGCGAGGCTCCTCAGTCTTCTCAACATGCAACACATTGAGATGGAAGTGTCTCTTGGGAATTACTTAACGGTTCTGAAAAGAACCGGAGAACTCAGTCATTTCATCTGGTCTCACTGTTGTAATGTTGGGACACCTTTAAGCCAGAGTGCTCCAGCTGAATCAGCATAACGTTCAGATAGAAACCGATACCAGTTCCACAATCACCATGTCTATCTGGAAAATCATACATTTTTAAAGCTAGCTAAACAACTCAGTGGCTTTTCAACAGGTCATAAATCATTTTTGTATAAATTTCCTCTATTAACTATAGAAACCATGCAAATGAAGGACTTTTAGTCTCGTTCCAATTTCAGTGAATTATTGATAAACTAATTTCAGACGTGAAATATGGCTTTAAGTGTCGACTCTGAGATTAATTTATTTCTTGCAATTCATAGCTTCAGCATCTCTGCCAAAGCTGCACACTGCAAGGCATTGCCAACATCCTGGCCTCTCCTGTTCACACTGCAGCCGTTTATATTGTGTCTTGATGTTGAACAGTATAAGAGGATATGTATTGGCGGTTCTGAACTTTTTCACTTTAATAGGCTATTGTTTGGTTAAAATTCCTCTGTCTTAATGATGAGAAAACAACATTGGCTGTAGTTTTTCCTCAGACAAATAACCAAGGGAGGCATTTGGTCATTCAGATTTCATCCACGAATGCACTAAACTTATGACTGTCTGCTCCTGCAAGCTCCAAATTGCTCCAAATGTCTCAAACAGCGAAAAAAAAAAAAGATAGCAACTTGCCTTTAGCGTCAGCCTTTGATTTCAGCTGATCCTGTTCATTGTGAGGAACAATTTGCACATTTTCAAAACTTTAAAAAATCATATTGACCTTAAATAAATTCCAGATTATGACAGAACTTAATGAAGCCTTTTTATTCAAAATATACCCCTTAACTTACCTTACTTGCTTCTTATTTTGCCTAATTTTCTTCTAATTTGCAATCCATTCCCTGACAGAAGTCAGAAGAATCCAAGTGGCAGCAGGACAAGGGATCACATGTGGGAGGCAATGATGGAGGGACAGCGGCTGAGAGAGGCGGGAAGTGAAAGGGTGAACAGAGCTGGTGTAATCACAAACCTGCTGGGTTGGAAGCGGTGAGCAGACAGCTGGAGAGGAACCGAGAACCTTGCGAGCAGTGTAGGAAGTAATCATGGCTCTATTGTATGAAACAGTTGGGCCTCTGAAGCTCCAAGCAACAGGGGGGGCAGAGCCCATACACTCCCCCTTCAAATCACCATCTCTTTAACATTTATGACAAAATAAGTGCAGAGGATTGTTCTCAAAAGGCTTAAAGTTTTTCACCAAGATGAATAAAAGGTTAGCTTGAATTGGATGCATGCCAAAGACTGATTTTTGAGGCAGGTTCCTCAATAAGTCAGCAGGGTTTTTGGCCACGAGAAGCTATAAGCAGGACCTAAAAATCCCAGTTTAAAGGGTAAGATGATCACTTGGCTGGTTGCTCACTCATTTGGTGGTTCTAGATATGCTTAGTGCCATATTTCAAATGGCAATTACTTGTGAAAGTTTCCTGCTTTTGTATACAACCAAAAATTTGTGAAAGTCGGTAAGAATTCATTCAGTTGAATTACATGTTTGAGTTATTTGAGACCCATTTCATGAAAGTATAAGTGTATTATTTGCAAGTTTATTATTCAAGTATATTTGCACTTCCCTCAGAAATTATTACACTGCAGAAAATCAAGCATAGCTATTCAACACATTCAGGTTCACTGAGATTTCATGCCGACAGCACACCATTATAAAACAAATCTCCTCCTAAATTTGATTCTTTTGCAAACTAAAACTGTTTGCATTTATTAGTAAATAAAATCAAATTGTTACAGGCACGATCAATATTACATTACAGTATTTTGCAGAGCAGCTATCTTTGCCTATCAGCAGTGATCTATGGAGCATTTGGTTAGAAATCTCAAATTGAATACATAACATTCTCCAAGCACAAAATCAATGCAGTATCTGTGTTGTTATAAATGTACCACGAGAAGTTAAACTCGACCATATTAAGGACAGTACTTAAGCATGGAGAAGCATGCTCACATATATTTGTAGTAGTTTATTTTGCATCACTTTGCAGAAATACAGCAACTCAGTTTGACTTTGGTAGTGAACGCATCTACAGTAGCATGTGCTAAACAGGAGAATACTAATCAGATGTGGTGGAGCTGCTTTTATCCTCCATACTTTTCAAATAAATAGCATTATAGTATAAATTCTGTAAAACGTATCTAAATTTACTCAGAAGTATTAGTTTTTTCTTATTATTCTTAATGAACAACAATGATATCCTGCAAATGTAAGATATTTAAAAGTTCTTGTTTAAACACTTGATCTAGAAAGGAAAATGTCAAATAAGTGCTCAGAAATATTTCTGTATCTTGCCTTTTGCTGTTTTTTCTAACTATGCTTTTAACAGAATTTGCTTCTCCATTACAAAAGTTATGTTTTGCATAATGGTTTGAACTAATACACAAATTTGGGGCTTTTAGCTTGTGCAATTCAAGAGTGTAATTTGCCTTCACGCTACGGGCTGAATGAATTTGGCTTTAGTTCTAGCATTTCAAGTGACAAAAAAAAAAAAAAAAGAAGAAGAATTAAACCAAATTGTTATTATACAGTGTCCCATCTCTCACTATGGATACTGCTCTCAAGGACTCCTAAAGGAGAGAGCTGAATCCATTACACCGAGCACCAGCCCTCAGTGGACTCTAGCCTGTTACCTCTTAAGGCCCCAGAGCGGTATAGACCTAAAGTCTGTCCAACTTTGACTCTCTGGGGTCCTAGAAGTTTCACTGTCATGTAGAACATGAAATCTGGTTCGCAGGAGGAAGGCAATCTCTTGCTGCCAACCTATGAGACAACAGAGCTAAACACTATACTTTCCAGCAGAGGCACCTGTAAAAGTGAACAATGGCCTCTCCTCTTTATGAGAAGCATCTCATGGCTGTTTCTGACAGAGTCTGACTCTGATTTGTTTGTCTGCATCCTCGCTTTTTATCTGTCCTTCTCTGTCTTTGTTTGTTGTCATCTTTAAGTCTATTAGTCTCTTATTCATTACATTCTTCTTCTTCCTTTATACTTGCAGTAGGTTGAGAAAGCAGTCAGACTTATTCACTGTATGTTCAGTATTTCACTCAGTCAAGATTGTAAAGAAAGTCTAGATCCCCCTCATTTACTTCTTTGTAGCTCCATCAGTGGTTACAGTTATGGCTCATCATTAGTCGTCATTGTTATGATTTGACTGCCCCCCAATTTTTACTGGAAATTAATCCACCTGTGTCATTCAGGACCAAGGACCGGATCTACTAGGATCCAATTTTGCGTGTAGTAATTTGTACATGCAATCTAGAATTTGTACGAGGGTGAACCACTGTTTGTGGGTCATTTACAAAGAATGAAGGTGCAAATGACAGCGGGTGCATACGTGTTAGAAATGCTCTTATGTAAATGAGGGTTTTGCAAGTTCGAGGTTTGCAACGTGGCGAACTGCGAGAGACGACAGCGCAAAAGGAAATACAACCCACAGAGGAAGATATTAGTGGAGGAGGGAGATGAAAGTATAATTTAAAATAAGTAAGTAAGCACAAAAATTTAAATAATATAACCGGTATCCGTGCAGAGTCTCAGAAGAGGCCAGTTTATGAGGAGATGGATCAGGAGTTGCTGAACAAATGGAAGTGTCTGCAGCTCCGATGTGGTTACCGACATGGTCTCTATTATGCACTTTGGCACAATGCCAACGGCTTCAGAGCTTGCGCTGCCAGATGACTGTGATCCTGTCCACCCACTAGAATCCAAGTTAAAATGTGATGTTGGTAAAAATGGAAATAAAAAGATACAATTGATGCAGCTTCAGTTCTCATTAAGTTCCACAGTGGCTGCTAACTTTGTTTCATTTATCCAGAATATTTTACACATGGTTAAATCGTGGTGTTTACTGTGGTGATTTTTATTGCATTGAACAATGAGAAATGAACACGTTGCCCTCACTGCTCATGAAAAATGATTTTTGATCAGATTTGTGCGTGTCCAGGATTGTCCCTCTCTGAAGCTGCATGGAGCTGCCAGTTTGCACCTGCTTTTCAGATGTACTAAAATACACACAAAAAACCTTCAAGGCAAGCGTCTCACAGTTGATAAATCGCTTTGTGGGTGCTAGATTAATATATTTACATTTTCTCCTCCCATCACACGCACAATTGGGTGTAAACGCCCCATATTGCATATTAATTGGAGCAGTAGTACTATTTGGGTAAGAGGAGCTTAGCACGTTTGAAAGACTGAAGCCTTTTAGCACGCTGTTAGTAGAACAGTTTGTACATTTTTTTGCGTGTGCAATGAGACAGCTTACGTTTTATGCACACAAACCTTTGATAGATCCGACCCCAAGTGCATTAAAATGAAACAGCAGATTGTGTCCAGCTGTTTCAACATTTGAGGTCATTCCAGCATTGTTTTCATTGTGTGATCTGAAGAGCTGAAATGGTAAACAGTTTCAGTTCATGAAGTTCTTTCTCTCCTGGTGGACACTGATTACTGCAGTCGCGCTAGCTAGGACTGGTATTTGGCTCATCAAGTGACAAACAGCTCTATAGTTTCCACCATATGGCAATATGGATTGTGGCCCCAGGTTCAGAGATGATGTCATCACATTAGGAAACCTGATTTAATGCTGTTGTGTGTGATTTCTGTGGTCTGTGATTTCCCTTGCAACGATACTACAGTGGCTTGATTGATGAAATGCTGCAGTAATGAATGTCCCTGCAAAGTTTCTTCCATCTCTGCAGAGAATCTCTAAGTCACAGCCGCAGTGACCGTTGGGATTGTGGTCATTTGCGTGACCAGTGCTTTTCCTGCACTTCCTGCACTTGGCTGAGGGACCAACTCCGAAAAGTCATTGCATGTCCAGACTTTTTTTTTTTTCTTTTCGAGATGGTACCCATGATGCTCCTGGGAAGTTTCATTGATTTAGTCATTCCTTACACTCCTCTGTGGAATATGTGGGTTGCAATGCTGCACAATTCGGACCTGTACAGTTATTTTGACTTCAGGATTTTAGGAGTTTTTGTGTGTGTTTTTTGTGTTTGTTTGCTTTAATCATCCCAGGAATGTTGTTTACACCAGTTTGAAATGGTGCAACCTGAACTTCTTTGAAGTTGCATTACATTTTTTCTGCATACTTAATTGATGCAAATTAATAAACTGCCAGCATCATAGCCAACTTTTAATGCTTATCAAGTATCTTCTGAATTTCAGAAGCAATTTATTTGGTGGAATGCTTCTAATTATAAGATAATATTTGAACCCTTAGTTTATCTTCAAAACGATTAATCTTAATAGTCTACCAAAACATCTTATGCTCCTCCTTTAAATGCCTGTTTTCCTCCATCCTTCTATATCTCTCTGTGGTTTGTGTCTCCTCTCCGTCTTCCATTAGCAGCAACTTTCAGAGGGAGAAGAGGGTGATTCCTGCAGTGCACTTCAGATAAGGCACAGCAGGGAACGCTCTTCATCCCTCTTCAACTGTCTCACCATTTAACATTCTTCTTTCTTGCAGAAATAGCCCCCACTTTTTCAGAAGCTACAAAGAGCTGCCAAGGAATATGTGCATGAATATGAGCCATGACAAACCAATTGGCTTTTGCACTCTTGAAGGAATAGGTAGCGACACATGCAGCGCTTCAAAACAAGCCTGCAGTGGTATCCAGCTCAGCCGTCATTGGGCTTGCCAGTCTTTGCTTGGTGTTGTTTATTGTGTCTCATTGATGGGGGCGGTAATTTGGCAGCCTCAGAGGTTAATAAAAGCAGAGCAATTCACTGCCTAGTATTTTGTGCCTGATCACCCAATCAATGTCCTGATGGCAAAGGTATCGAGGCCCGATAGAAGGTATGAAAGCCAAGTAAAAGACTATATGTGTGACGGCTCTTGCTCTCTAATGAGCTCCATGCTGAGCTGCTAAGAACATAATACCAGCTGTGCTGCATTTATAGACTGCTGTGAAATGCAGAGAAATTTATCATAAAGGGCTGACAGTCCAAGGCAACTGTTTAAATAGGCTGCTTTTGTGTTTTGCTCTTAATATAAAAATGCATTTATGCAAACTGGGCATTTTGACCTTGATTGGTTCAAGGGAAAACATTTTTTAAAAGATATAAATAATGTGAATGTTTGTTAGCCCTGTTCTGTCTGCATTGAATGGTCAGAGTCCAAAAAATGAAACATTTCAAAGCTGATCCTGACCTGCCCACGGCTACAGTAAGCATGCTAAACTCTGAAGCACTACACTGGCACACTGACACCAGTGAGAGTTGGTCATCTGCACTCCTCATCAAAGCTTTGAACTCTTTTTTTGCTTAACTGCTTTGAACACTGCCTCTGCAGAGCAAAACAGGTGTTTATGTGTGTTTGCATGTCTGGATAAGAACATGTAATACTGTGTACTGCACCTTAAGGCCTTTGACACTGGGCGGTGTTAATGAGTCATTGTATTACAGGATGGTGCTTAGAAAGATAGAAACCAGGATGCTTTAGGGGAGGCAATGGGTGCATCACATATTTCCTGCACGCTTTCTCATTTCATCCTCCTATCAATCTGCCTTCTTGACATCAAAGCAAAATTGATAATGTAGACATCTACTAGTACACATACAGCCGTATTCTTGTCAGAGTGTGCACATAACAGAAAAGCCAAAAATATGACTTAATTGTTTGCCTCCAGTTGGATTTTCCTTTCCCCTTTTAATTTGTTCCTGTGCTCCAGTGTCATGCTGCATGCTGTGGGGTACCTTCAGAGGTGTTTCCAGATTTCTTGTAAACAGACAACTTGAGAAGCATAATTAATATATCAAAGGAAAGCAGATTCAGTGTTTATCAAAATGCAGTTATTGTTGTGGGGGTGTAGATTAGTAATTCTGTCCCCGCACTGAGTTGTAATCTATGGAATTTGCTTTTGCTTCACTCACAGTGCTGCAGCCTGGGAAAGTGACTGAGACTGTCAAGCAAAGTTGTTTATGTTTTCTTTTTTTGTATGTTTTTTTTTTGGAGGGGTGGGATGGGAGGTGTGAAAAATTAATGTACCGTATTTTCTGGACTATAAATCGCACTTTTTTTCATAGTTGGGCGGCTTGTGCGACTTATAGTCCAGTGCGACTTATATATCAAAATATATACAATTTTTCATGTTTTAAGCATCAATTCATATTGGCTGACATGAGCCAAGGAGTAAATATTAAAGCCTAATGTCAAAACAGGGTGCTCTAGGCTTGTGACAACTACATTTTGCTCCAAAGGCAAAAACCCTAAAATAGCTTAATCTCAGTGAGAGGAGTTTATTTTGAACATCTGGCTGTATTGTCTGTGTGGTGGAACAAATCCTCCAAAAACATGTTTATCCTTCTTAGGTGTTAACTTTGGAATTGGACTGATTGGGTACTTTTTAGCAGTAACAAGTAGGAAATGTAAAATCCAAAAATCACCTTATTTTAAAAAAATGAATACGACTTATAGTCCGGTGCGACTTATATGTTTTTTTTTTCCTGTTCATGATGCATTTTTTGACTGATGCAACTTCTGGTCTGGAAAATACGGTAGTTATATTTCTAACACTGCTCGTGGTTGTGGATAAAGAAGAACAGAGAAAAAGTAAGGTGAGAAAGATGGAGGAGAGGGTTATCAGGAGTCAGGGGTTACTCTTCAGTCAACTGAACTGGTCCAAGTCTCCTGGTATATGCTGTACACAGCGCTACAGATTTTTTTTTTTTTTAAATGGATACACCCACAGATCCAAAAACGTTCTCATCCCGCATAAACACAGTTTATTTATCTTTTCAATAAAACAAAAGAAGAAAGGATGAATTCACAATAGTAATTCAAATAACCAGAAACTAAAGGAACCAATAATAAATAAAAAATTACAAAATCATTATTTAGTGAAATAAAATATTGATTTTGAATAGAGGTTGAAAATAATGATAAAAAAAAACAAAGAAACCTAACTGCCCCAGACACATTAGAGCAATTTTCCTTAAACAAGTGGCCCAAAATACCTACCAACAGGTGTAGAAGTCTTTTTGAACATCAGAGAAAAAACCTGATTACAGTCATTCAGTCTCAAAGTGTTTTTCTACAAAACTTTAGCTTCAGAGCCCCATCATGCTTGGTTACTTGTTTTATTTTTGGTCTGTTTGTTTTTAATATTTCTGTTGAACCACAATTTAAAATCAATGTCATGATTTTCATGAAATTTGTATTTATTTTTACTTTAGTCAGTTTCAACTTATCTCAGTGACAGCTGATTTTTTTCTGTCTTTAATTGGATCATTTTGAAGACGACTGTACATACAAACACGCACACACACACAAATATACCTCCATATTCCCCTGATAGTAGCAGAGACAGACTGTGGGGTCAACTGCCCTGTTACTGTGTCACTTAAGCTTTGGATCAAGGCCCAGATCAGTACCCCCCCCCCCCCCCCCCCCCCCCCCCTCCCTCCTTCCCTGCAGAAAACAAAACAAGGCCACACACTGAAATGTGTGCACAGGTGACAAACAGAGAAAAAGAACAGGAGCCTTGGTAGATTTTTTTCCCCAAGTACTTTCCATTCTCAAGCACAACCTTTTTTTCCTTCTATATGACTTCTGATTTCCTATTAACTGTGTGTGTGGGCTGTTTTGAGATAAAATTCCAATTAATAAAAATGTTTGTCAAATTTGTAGACCAGCCAAGACAAGATGGAGCTGTGTTTGTTTATACAGTGTGTTCTTTATTCGTTATTATGGCAGGTATTGCCAGTTATGACTAAATCAGAAGACTTTTTGATAGGGGCATTACTGCCTTTCTTTCCAGTCAATATGACTTCATTCCTAGCGTTTTAATAGCCAAGGTAATTTTGGTGGACAACATGGATAAGCGCTGTTTATATTAATGGACAATAAGATGCAGCAAATGTTTCCCAACAAGAGGATATTCCTATGACATTGAAGCTACTTCATTTTGAGAGGAAACGGTATTTGCTTAACAGAATGAGGTTGCGATGAAGAAAAGTGGTACTTCTGCCTAACTGAGAGGCCAACAATTAAAATACATTCTGCAACTGTCCCCATGCACACGGCACAATGAGGACTAAAAAAGTCATCATTGTCTAATCACCTTTCTATCATTTAAAATTCTATTAACAGGAAGTTTGTTGTAGCAAAACTTTGACTTTAGAAATGTTGGCAATCTTTCAAGAAGTACAAAATAAATGTTAAATATCCTTCAGCTCAGGTTCAGGTGTTTTAATTATCCTAAATATTGGCCTTCTGATGCAGAATCCTGCCCTTTACCGCAGTCTTAAAAACTGCAGTCTCACTGAGTGTGTGTGTGCTGGTAAACAATGGTAAAGTGATGTTTTTTGTTGTGTTTTTGTTTTCCTTTTTTCCTGGGAAACTAATCCCTACAGGCAGAAGTATACCATTTGTTTCTATATAGTGGAGAGCGATGATCCAGGGGTCGTTGTATTCACTTGGGTTTAATCTTGCTCTCTGTTGTCTATTTGTTGTCCGGTGTTGTTAATGATAAGAACAACTGTGTTTCCGCTACCATTTGTCATCAGAAGCCGGGGTGCTGATTCAACCTTCTGGCCACGAACCAATCAATAGTGTTTGAAACAGGCATCCCACTCATTGTTTTCATTTATCCAGATTGGCCACAAATATTATATCCAGTCTCGCATCTTGGGGTTACTGTACTGTAGCAGTGAATATGCACATTTATTTTAAGTGTGGATCAGATTGCCTGAAATTATAACATTTATTTATTGATGATTGCATTTGTTATTTACAGCTCTACAGTGTGAAAAAGGCTTTTCCATAAACCATCTGCACATATTCAGCATCAGATTCTGAGGAATTTATTTATTTTTTCTCCTGTATTAGCTGGAAAGAATCTCACTGCCGTGTTTTTCTGCTTGAACGTGTCTTTCAGGACACTCCAGTGGGCAGATCGATATTTATGGTGAATGCCACAGATCCAGACCAGGGCACCGGTGGCAGTGTCCTCTTCTCCTTCCAGCCACCTTCTCCTTTCTTTGCCATTGACGGTGCCCGTGGTACCGTCACGGTCATCAGACCTCTGGACTATGAGACGACCTCAGCCTACCAGCTCACTGTTAATGCCACAGTAAGTACACAGAAAGTATCATTACTACAAAAATATCAACATTCCTTTTCTTGGTCACTTTAATGCTGTAATGCTGTGTTATGTTTTCTGACAGGATCAAGACAAACTAAGACCTTTGTCCCGGCTTGCCAACTTAGCTATCACTATCACTGATGTCCAAGACATGGACCCCATTTTCACCAACCTGCCCTACAGTACCAACATAGAGGAGGACGTTCCCCTGGTCAGTCATCAAATCCATAAGTTACAGCATCTCAGTGCATTTAATATCAAAAGCTTATTTCTTCATCTGTGCTCATCTGCACCTTCGCCTGTTCTAGTTGATCATGGAAGAGGTTACTTTTTTCAACCTGGGCCTTATTTCTAGGAGTTTATACGTTCTTTTACTAACCGGTAAAATTTCTGTATCATTTGATATTACGTTGAGTCGCCCTTCGGTGTATATCCATATAATGGCAGAGAAGGGGCAGCCTCTCTGTACTGTAATGCTGCAAAATTTAGTGGTCTTAATACAAGTTAGAAAACACTGAAATTGAGAAGAATCAGAGTATAATGAAGTGAAATTATCTGTCCATGCAGTACGATAACTATACTTGGTAAGTTTTTAGAAAAAAAAAAAAAAAAGAGCCTCTAGACAGGGAGAAATGTCTTTAAACAAGTTATAAACACTCATTTCAAGTCCCCCATTTAGTGAAAAATCCCTCAAAACTAGTTTGGTAATGCTTCTTTTGGGTGTTGTTCTTTCTCATTTTTTTTTCTAATTTGAGAATTGCTAAAAAGTCCTTCTTGTTAGGCAGCATTTCTGTAGGAGCAGCACAACACCAACCTCCAAACACACATATACCTTAATGGAGCTTGGTGAAGGCTTCTTTTACCAAGGGTCAAATTGGTTTGGACGACATGTGACTTGAACTCATGATCTTCTGAGTAGGAGACAACCGGCTCTACCCCCCAGCCTGTTTCAGACTGTTACATGGGCACATCTGTGCAAGCAGTTCTTGAAATCCTGGTTAATTGTTCTTGTTTTAAGATCTTTTTTCTTAAAATAAGAAAGCAACAACACTAGAAAATAAGCATTACCAGACTATTTTTAAGTGTTTATCACTTAATAAGAAACTTGAATTGAGTTTTTCCACAGCTTGTTTCCACTCGTCTAACATCCAGATATTTTTTTTCTATTACAAGAAACCTATGTGTATGAACTGGTACAGGAGGTATTAAAACAAGTTTTTACATCTTAAATTGGGAGAGAAAGACACATTGTGTTTGGAAACAGTGGCTTAGTGAGATAATTTAACTTAATATGCATATAAGATTTCCAATTTTAAGATTCACTTACTAAGTAAGAAATAAAAGACATATACTCTCAAAACTGAATTAATAATCTCACACATTCTACTCTTGTTAAGTATATTACTCTCAAATTGTGATAGTTCAGACAGTTTTTGCTGAATATAAGACTGTAAGACTTGTCAGATAGACTGTTTTTGCAGCGAAGGCATCATCTGCAGCAAAAAACTCCTTGATTTTCAGCAATACTTTAAGGAGAGTGAATGCACAAATGAGGACTATTGTCCCATGAGTCCAGATTTAGCTTTCCAGAAGTTATCAGGGTTTCTACTGCACTTTTCGGGGCTGCGTGTTCCTGATGCGCACTTCTGTAGTACAGCTGAGAAGAGCAGCTCACTACTCAGACAAAAAAAAAAAAAAAAGCAGAGCTCTGAACTCACAGGACAACAGTACTCATTTATTCGTTCATTCTACTTAAAGCATCGATTAAATCAAGGAGTTTTGCAGCAGATAATGACTACGTTTACATGCCATCAAAATTCGGGTTAAGGTCAATACTCCGGTTTCTGAAAGATTAGGAATAACCCGTTTCCATGCATGAGCAGAGAGTTACTCCTGTATACGTGATAACTGAAATCAACTGAAATATAGTGACCCAAACCGCGACGCACGGAAAACGTCATGATGATGGTGATTAGTGAACCATCCGGAGCCACTGCAGTCAAGCCAGCCAAGTTTACAGCCGAAGTAACGCCGGTTAGCTTGACCGCGGATCCTGACCCACCAGCAGTACTTGACACTATTGCGGGTCATAGAAGGAGAGAACATGTGGTGGAAATGGAGCTCGGAGCTGAGCGCCACACACATCCACACTTCCCGTCTCCACCAAAGCCTCCCGGACACTTAGGATGAAGGTGCGCAGTCAGGACAGATGGGAACGGTTGTAATGATGAGGTTCACTGACTCCGGCTGGTGTGACAATTTTCCGATGTTGCGCCTTTCCCAAACTTTTCCAGATGAGTGATGGAGCCCCGCGAAGTAACTGTTTGCACACCAGCTCCTCTCTGGACGTGTGTTGCCATGGTGATATATAAACTGGCAAGTTGTGCAGAGTACTGTCTGATCGTTGGTACAAATACTCTGTAGTTTACTCAAAATACCAAGAATCCTTGTGAATAGAACATGCGCAGAACACAAAATATTATTCCTTTTAAATGGAGATATTCCTATATGCATTTTCATGACTAAATATTCGGGTTAGAAAAGGAGTAACCCGGGGGTGATGTTCAGGTTACCAAAAACCCGAAAATGAGCATATTTGGCTTTTTGCTGGTGTTTACATGGCCGTGCACAACCGGGTTATTGCTAATATTCCGGTTATGAAAGCGTTATTGGCTGCATGCAAACGCAGTGACCCTCTTATATAGAGGCTGCCCCGTCTTTCCCGTTCCTTAGATGTACACCGAAAGGTGACTCAACATAATATCTTCCAAAGGGGTCAAAGAGGTATAGAAATTTTACTGGTGAGTGAATGCTCGTATAAACTCCTAGAAATAAGGTCCAGGTTGAAAAAAAAGAAAGTTATCCTTTAAGCAGGTGCACGGGAAGTGTAGTTCAAAACAAAAGGCTAAATAGTAATCGGGGAAGGATCCCTTCTCCTCCTGAGGCTCACCTCCAGGAATCCCCACACACCCAGACTCACATCGGGGTTCCCACATACAGCAGGTGTTGCAGACTGCAATTACTATGGGAGATTTAGAGTCCTGCCGAAGGCATGTTAGGCCTCCAGCAAAGGTCACTAGGTAGAAAGGATTTATTTTATGTATAAAGTCTGTGAAGTGAATGAAGTACTAAGCAGTAGGGGGTTTCACCATGACCTTACTTCTGTCTTTATTGCAAAGTAGGTTTATAATGGCTATCTAATCCACTAAGTGTCTGTTTTCTCGGGTGCTATTACGCTCACTCCCTCGACAAAGCCCTTTAACTCAGTACCCAGGTGGCTAATGGTCCAGCCATCAATGTTTCCACTTGCAGCGAAGGAATTACACACTGGGGTATAATACTGTCGCTGCTTATTTCTGTTTCTCACTCACTCTGTCACTCTATTTCATTTCGTCTCTCCCTCAGTCTCTCACCCAAACCAGCCCCACAACTCACGCGACCACTTGCTTATCCCTCGTCCCCAGCCTGTACATGCCGTGGTAGAAATGTCAAGTGCTACATTTGCATGCATATTAACGGGGCATGACGGAGGCGACGCCCGGTGTCTCCCTGACTCTCTGATTCATCAACTGTCACCAGGAAGGTCACAACAGGAGGAAGAGGAAGAAGAGCAGCGCGGGGGTGTAAGGGTAGAGAAAGAGAATAAGATGTTGGGGTGAAATAAGAGAAGATGGAGTGAGAGTGAGAGAGAGAGATAAGAAATGTGCAAAGTTAAATGACAGAATAAAGAGAACGTTTCTTTCGATAGTCATTCATTTGGAGAGCAAAGTTGACATTAGTGAGCAGATTCCAGATTTCTTCCAGCAGCTGAGCAGCGTTAATCCTCAGTAACACCGCCTTAGAGTGCTCCTGCCTCTAACAGTAGGGGGCAGTGTGTAATCCTGTTACAGTGACAATGTAAAAAGAAGTCATGGCAGATACACAGAAATACCTCACTGAGCCACTTCCACCCTGCAGCAGATGCAGAAACACAACAGCAGCAAAGGCATTGATAAAGGCCAGTGGTACCGCCTCACTCACACACTTTCACACCTCTAATGACCTCATGTCGTATCCTAACAAGCATGTGTCATTTCCATTTTGCGACGGTTAGAGGTGATAAGTCGAGGGTGTACAGTGACAGAATGAGTGCCGGCTGTTCTGGAGGGCCATGACATTTACACATAAGGGTATATAACACGGTCCCCTGTCATAGGTCATCTCTCAAAGGTGTGAGTGTGCAGACTCACACAGCCCCTCTGTTTCTGCCTCTGTCAGAGCTCGCTTTCTTTCTGCCCATTTGTTCTCCCAATTTCTGACTTTCTTGTAGTCTTGAGCCAATCAACTTGTCATCCAGGGAAAAGTTTGACAGAAGAGCAGATTTTTTTTTCTTTCTTTTTTCTTTAGATAAAATCACAGGTCTGAGTTTTTAACAGTTATGTCTCTGAATCTGTGCTTGAACTGGCATTAAGCCTCTTCTCGGACAAACACACAATTTGGCTGTCAAATCAATGAGAAGAGAGGGAAGGAGAATGGGTGGGTGGGTGATGCTCGGTATAGCCAGAAATGGAAGGAGAGAGGAAGAGAGGAGGGTTAGGGAGATGTGTTGTGTATGTGTGTGTGTGTGTGTGTGGCGCCGGAGGGGGAGGGATTATATTTTTGATGGCTGATTGAACATATTCCTACGGTGGCCCTGAAGTGCAAACCACAACAACAAATCACTACACACAACACCAGATCAAAAAACACAACAACAATTAAAAACCACAACAGCAAACTAAGAATCACAAATGCCAATTAAAAATCACAAACCCAAATTTAAGAATCACAACCGCAAATCAAAAATCACAAACGCAAATTAACAATCACAAACGCAAATTAAAAATCACAAACGCAAATTAAAAATCACAACGGCAAATTTACAATCACAAATGCAAATTAACAATCACAAACACAAATTGACAATCACAAACGCAAATTAAAAATCACAAACGCAAATTAACAATCACAAACACAAATTGACAATCACAAACGCAAATTAAAAATCACAAACACAAATTAACAATCACAAACACAAATTGACAATCACAAACGCAAATTAAAAATCACAAACGCAAATTAACAATCACAAACGCAAATTGACAATCACAAACGCAAATTAAAAATTACAATGGCAAATTAAGAATCACAACAGCAAATTAAGAATCACAACGACAAATCGAAAATCACAACGACATTAACCTACCGGAAGAGGTGGGTACAAGTGAGACATCTGATTGGATGAGCGCCATTTGGCCTTTGAACCGGAAGATATTCTATCTGTAGCGCTATTTTCAAAGATGAATGTATGACTAGTGATAATGATGTGCCCGATGAACTGAGACTCCGAAGCGCGTGTCGAGAAAAAGGGGGCGTTCCTAATGAAGCTTCGTTTCGGAGCTTGTGTTGTCACCAAACCGAGTAGGGTGGAGGGCGAGTGGACTGTTTAGCCCTCAATCGGCGAGTCTGCATCAGTGCAGACTCGCCAGAATTTTGCAGCGGGTGCAACGGCTAAATGGAGGAGGAAACAGTCATGTTCCACACATGAGTTCCGCAAGTGCCATGCATGTTTGTCAATACTGACAGAAAAACATGAATGGAGTTATTTTATTGGGTAAAAAGAAAAAACGATGACAGGTGCACAGGTATCCTTCAAACCACTGGCGCTCATGGAAGGGAATGTTTGAGCAGGAAAAGAGGATTATAATCCTCCTATTGGCATAATAATAATAATAATAATAATAATAATGACAAATGATAAATGATCATTCGTAGTAATAATAATAATTTTATCATTTATTTAATTGTAGGATCATGATCATTATTATTTATTTAAAATAAAACATAATTCTTCACACATGAGTGTGAGTTAGTATTTCCTCACAGTTTTATTTGACACGGGGGTGTTTGTGTTGCCACGGTGATGACTGCTTTCCTTTTCCAGTTGGGGGACGAGGGCGTCTCGTTGTCATTAACACCCTCCACCTGCAATCAAGGCGCCCTCTACAGCTGCAAGTGTGACTTCATTGGGAGTGACACTCGATAGGTAAGGGGTAGTGTGTAGGGGGCGGATTGGGATTGGGCCTATGGTTTCACATCTACACAAGAAACACTCGGAAGTCGCTAGATTGAAGTTGACAGATAATTTATCAGAGCTCAAAATACAAAGACAGAAAGATCCTGACATACAGCCACAGAAATCCACAGTATTATCAATTTTCCCACCGATTTATGTTGCCCTGCACCTGCACATTATTTGAAGATTATTAAGTCGCCAAACCGAACACTGAAGACGCTCCTTTTCCTCAATAAACAGATTTCAGCCCTATATCACCTTATACGTGGAGTTCCATCAGCTCTGCACACATACATAGTCACTATTACAACAGTTAATTTAAGCCAAATATAAAATGAAATATGACAAAACGCCGCCATTTTCTGTCATATAAATCAAGCGCTCGTATAGTTCTTGTGTTGTCATAGTACAGAGGTTAGCAATTTTGCCTTTTACTCGGGAGGCTGTGGTTCGAATCCCGCGCGTGCTTTCTTATTTATTTTGCAACATTTTATTGTCAAACTATGACTCAAATACTTAAAGGCACGGATAATCCACATTGTATTTGTTGGATGCTGCTAATTTATTTGACAAATCCTTTATTTCCTGGTCATGGGCACTACTGAGATGGTTTGAGTGCATTTTTGTTTGGGCTGATGTGGACCCATTTTAACACTAGATGTCACTAAAGAGGAATATGAATGAAACCCCGAGTACTGAACCTTTTCCCAAACCAATTGGCTGGAAAGCCTCAATGCTTCATGAAGCTTCATTTGGCCATCACTAGTTCTTGGAGCCTCTTGCCACAGCCGCTGCAAAAGTTTGGGGACTGCTCAACAAGTTCCTTCCCGCAGTTCGGGCAATACATTGCCGTTCCGTCCTTCCTCCGCTCCAAAATCAAACGCGCTTCAAGCATAATTTCCGGGCCAAAGGCCAAATGGCGCTCGTCCAATCAGATGTCTCACTTGTACCTACTTCTTCCGGTAGGTTAATGTTGTTGTGATTTTCGATTTGCCGTTGTGATTCATAATTTGCTGTTGTGATTTTTAATTTGCTGTTGTGATTCTTAATTTGCTGTTGTGATTCTTAATTTGCTGTTGTGATTCTTAATTTGCTATTGTGATTCATAATTTGCTGTTGTGATTCTTAATTTGCTATTGTGATTTATAATTTGCTGTTGTGATTTTTGATTTGCTGTTGTGATTCTTGATTTGCTGTTGTGATTTTTAATTTGCTGTTGTGATTCTTAATTTGCTACTGTGATTCATAATTTGCTGTTGTGATTCTTAATTTGCTATTGTGATTCATAATTTGCTGTTGTGATTTTCAGTTTGCCATTGTGATTCTTGATTTGCGTTTGTGATTTTTGATCTGGTGTTGTGTGTAGTGATATGTTGTTGTGGTTTGCACTTCAGGGCCACCGTATATTCCACTTGTGTGGACAGCTTGAGAATATTGCTCATGTTACTTCAGCTTCACTTCTTCCCGCTAACTTTCTCTGTTCCTTATTTTTCTCTACATCCTTCATGCGAGTGTGTGTCCGTGTATGTGTTTCCCTCTCAGCTGCTGAATGGTGTGAATCAGTCTCTTTAAAAGGCTTGTAATTGATTCTGCTGTAATTGGTCAATGACAGGAGATGCTTTGGCAGAAATGGAGCATAAACACGTCTTAGACACAATTTGCAGGATCAATGGGAAGCAGCCCGCTCGGGTGTGAGTGAGAGGACTGAGGGGGTGGGGGGGGGCAGGTGGGGTCTCTCAATCTCTCATTGCTGCACAGGAGTTTTTAAGCGTCACCACCGTGTCTGATTGAGGCGCGAAGGCTGAGAAAGCATAGTGGATCAAAGACATTTCAAATAGCTTTCTTTCTCTTTCTTTTTTTTCTGAGCTGTCATACTGCGATTTTTTCAAGCAGCAGACTCATTGGCGCAGCAGGAGAGCTTCGAAACAATGAAAGGAGAAATAAACAGCGAAGAAATTCTGCTAACACACCTAGTGAAAAAAATGACAACCATGATGGATTTTGCCTTCTGTTACGCATCCAATGTCCAATAATACAGTAATGAATTAAAAGATACCAAGTTAAATATTTGTCTGTATCCTGACCTGATTTTTAAGGCTAAAAAGAATAAAGATTTCTTGTTTTTTGTCCTTTTACATGCCAGAATCATTAATATTCTTTAAGCTCACAGCAGAGCTGCTGTATTACTGGGTTGTGACACAGGTTTTTCGCCTTGAAATGTCAGATTAAAGTAGGAACCACAGCAGAAAAAACGACAACACCAAAAAAAAAAAAAAAAAACAAGGCTGTGAAGATTACATGGGGCTTATACACTCTGTGTTGTGTGTGTGTTTCCACAGGGAAATGAGGTGCGGAAGATAACAGCCATTGACCAGGATCTTGGCCGACCAAGAGGAATCGGCTACACCATCATCTCAGGTCTGACTCATATAATCAGTCTGGCATCCGCAGCACTGAGAGGGAAATCGATCTCCTCTTATCATAATTCTGCAGCAATAATAGACAAGTCTCATCTAGCACAACAGTCAATAAGACTGCGAGCCGAGCGCGGCGTTGGAGAATAGGCTCGGCCGTAAGCGCTTATTAATCAGCGCTTTGGTTCAGTTGTGCACAAGTCAGCCTTCGTTCAGTATTATCACCCTAAAGTCGGCTTACGCCACCAAACAGGATTATGATTTGTCAGTGTGACAAATTTTTACCTTCAGCAGAAAAGAGGGATCTCAAGTATGTCTGAGACTCACTTTTAGTCCTTTGTTGTTTTCCTGCTTTTTAGAAAAATAAATCATCAGAAAAACATCTTGTCTGGAAAACACTGAGAAGAAGCGGCAGAGCTAATGACCGCCATGTTGATCTTCTTCCTGAAATCCCTGACTTGTGTTGATATTACTATATCTGAGAGTTTTGCTTTAAAGAAGATGGTAATACAGTTTGCATGGTGCTGATAAGGGCTGCAGCAGCGATCCTGCTTTCATACCTCTCAACTGAGTTTTCTTACCTCTGCCAAGAAAATGTTTGTGCCTGCTAGTTACTTTGTCTGTCTGTCAGTCTGTCTGCCAGGATCATATCACAAAAATTCATAAACAGATTTCCATAAAACTTGTTGGAGCCCTGAGATAAGTTTTGTTGTTGATCCAGATGGAGACTCATATTTTTCTTGTTAATCATTTTCTTGGAATACTGACATGAAAAATAATTGAATAAATAAATAAATGGGGCATGGCTTGAAGTCATTTAGTATTTTCACAGGATAAAAAAAATGTAGTACAAGTATAAAGTTTACTTGCAAATATCCTTGTTTTTATTTATCTGTATTGTGCTGCATTTTTTATCCACAAAAACACAGTTTTGCTCTGTAACACCAAGCAGAGAAATTAAGAGAATTTGCATTCCTCATCAATTCCGCCCTCTTAGATTGTTCCAAGTCTGCCTTAAAGAACAGGAAGAACCTATTTACTGTTTTTGGAGATTATGTCGAAATGGAAGTGGTCCCACTAAAACTGTACTGTAACTTATTCCTGCTAAAAGCTGCAGTGGGAGGGTGTCACAATAAGCAACAGAGAGATATAACCGACTGTGAAACAGAAACACTGCATTTATTTTCATGCACTTTGGCATTGTCATTATACCAGTTTAAGTAAATGCTCATGTTTATACCTTTACCAGATTACCCCCCTTTTAAGTTTACAATCCAGTAAGTAGCACAGCTAAAAATGATGTCTAAATAACTCCTGCTGAAGCGTTGAGTAGCCTTCTTTGTGTGCAGCTCTACTGCCTTTCCCAAAAACTAACACTGCGAAATGTAGTCACAAAAGGGAGTACAATGTTTTCATTATTGCAAATATTTTATTATATCTTTTTTTCATTTGGGGGGGGGGGGGGGGGGGGGGGGGGCACTGAAGAAATTAAACTACAATGTAAAGTAGTCATTGTAGAGCATGTGTAACTGTAAATTTATTGTCACTTCAAAATAGCTCAATACAGAACCAATAATGTCTAAATTGCAGGCAACAAACGTGAGTATGCCACCATTATTTCCCAACACTGCCTGAACCCTGCTGGGTATAGAGTTCACCAGGTTCCCACTGGAATCTTCCTCCTCTCCTCCTTGATGACATCACAGAGCTAGTGGATGTTAGAGACCTTGTGCTCCTTCATCTTCTGTTTGAAGATGCCCCACAGCTGCTGTAGGGTTCGGGTCTGGAGAAATGCTTGGCCCATCACATTCACCCTCAACCTCTTGAGGGTTGTCTTGGAGGTGTGTTTAGGGTCATTATCATGTTGGAATACTGCCCTGTGGCTCAGTTTCTGAGTGTGTTTGGTGTCACAGTACATGTTGGCATTCATAGTTCCCTCGATGAACTGTAGCTCCCCAAAGCCAGCAGCACTCATGCAGCCCCACACGATGGCACTCCCACCACCGTGTTTGACAGTAGGCATGGCACACTTGTCTTTGTACTCCTCACCTGGTTTTATGCCACACATGCTTGACTCTGACTAAACCAAATAAGTCTATCTTGGTCTCATCAGACCGTGCACTGATGCACCAAAATCAGAAATGTTAGGCTTTGATCTTTGCCCTGATTGACTAGACAAATAATATGCATAATATTTTTTTACCTTGCCTCTGACTTGCAAACGTTTTTTCAGGTATCCCACAACCTTCAGTAATATTATGTACCATCGTCATTTAAAAAAAAAAAATTCTGGCGTTGTCTATATTTTAATGTTGAGAAATGTTATTTAAAGGTTGAGTCTGGAGTCGTCCCCCTTTGTCATGGTCTGGTCGGGATGTTTCTGGGTGGAGATTTCTGTATATATCACCAGCCAATGACAGAGCTAAAGGCATGACACTGTATGGGAATAAGCTCATGATTGGAGCAGACGCCAGTCACTCGAACTCTCTGAGAAAAAAAAGAAAGAAAGAAAAACGGCAGACACTGTGAAGAAAAGGAAGTACTCTGCGGTGAAAAGTACTTTAGATAGTGCACAGTGGAAAACCAGGGTTAATATTGGTTTGGCTTTTACCCGCTTCCGAGCTTTGAAAGGGGACGCTTGAAGCCGAATAGGCTGAAGAACGAGGCGGCCATTAGCCCGAGGGGAGGAGCTCTCAGTTTGAGTAGTGTTGTTTACAAACAGAAACGGTGGGGGGGTTTCGGACTCTACCGTTAATATCGCCTCACAATGGTTTCGATAATAAGTATCAAATAACGCCTGTTTATTCAGATAGGTGTTGATTTAATTAATTGTTTTGTTTTTTAAGCAAAATTTGATATAAATTGATTTTGTTAAACTTATATGTACCTCCTGTTATAATACATAAGGTGTAGATGTAATTATGGTGTTATGTCAAATTCAGTCATAAACAAGCGTTCAATTAAACAAAATGATTAAATTCAGATTATTAAGAGGAGCTTTTTATTTATAAAGCTACTCTGTCGGACACAAAATAGCAGCCAGAACATCATTCTGCTGCTACAATGCTGGACAGGATAAGTAAAAAAAAAAAAAAAGGGAAAAATAATAATACAAAAGGTATTGCCCCCCCCCCCCTGCTTTGTTTTTTTTTTCCCCCCCCCCTCCCCTTTGTTCCCCCCCCCATCTGTTTTGTAGTGAAGCTCTTTTCACTTTTCCTTTAAAAGTCTAAATTCCGCTAAACACATTATGAAAAAAAGTTTGACTTTGGTGTGTAATCGCTGTTGTAGTAAGACAGGAACACACCCAGTGTTTTATTAGCATCTCAAACCAGACAACCAGTTTTATCAAAGCTTCTTCAGACCTGCATCGTTGATCTGTGTGGTGTGAATAAACACCCACTGATGAGATTAGAGTCTTCTCTGGACTGTATCCTGTAAACTCTGCTTGCCCTCTGTCATCCCAGAATGGCCAAGATGGAGGAACATAGGTGCCTCCAGAATTGCCAGCTGGCTGATAAGGGCTGGCACTGCTTGATAAACCTGTCGCACCATGGGAATTTGGGGTGATGAAGATATGCATTGTTTCTGCCATCTGCTGAGTCACTGCATGACCTCAAACCTGAATGAAGGAATTTGACCCCGAGTGCGTGAAAGCATGTGGGCGCAAGCGCACTCGTGAATTATTTGTGTATGTCTTAATTCATGTGTGTCCTTGACTGCTGTAAACCCCGAACGGAGTCCACCACCCAGCCCTCTTTTTCACCGAGCTCACCGTAAACCCTCTGCTTCCATTCAGTGCACACACCTACTCAGTCTTACTTACCATCTGCTGCCACATGTTATATTGTTGTGTGTGTTGTGTTTGTTGCAAAGTTGAATGGCTGAGTTAAGCTCTAGAGGAGAAGAGCATTAAAAAGACATTAATTAGGTGGTGCGATGTATTCCCAGTCGTTACAAAATCAAGAGTTATAGCACCGCACTAGAGATGGAGTCTGTAAGCTTGATGAAATCATTATAAGTTTGATAGATAATGGGAGTTGAAGGGTGATGCAGTGCCAGGGATGAGGGTAGAAAGCCAAGGTTTCAGATGACGTTTTTGTATGCATCTGTGTGCATGTTTTGTTCTGTTTTTTGGACATGCATACCTGCACATGTGTTTCAACAGCATCTATTCAGCCTCGTATGTTCTGCAGTCAGATTAGTCTGATGGTGTGCTTGTTTGTAGACTTAAGTGTGACTCTGCATGACGCCTCTTTTGCTTTTTCGTTCCTCGCCCCGAGTGTCCTCAGAGAGTGCTGCTCTCTCCTGCGGGACTCGTCTCATTAGTTCAGTAATTAAGATAAACGAGGGTTTAATTGCAGCTGTGATCCAAACTAATGATTGTGGGACTCAAGATGAGGATTTCCTCTCCCTCCTCCAATCAGAGGGGTGGATCTGGGAATTTGATGTACACAAGATATAGCATCACTGCAGCACTCTGCTTCCAGTGTTGCAGTTGTTATTATTTGTTATGATGAAAATGATTCAGGGAGAAGGTGCTGATGGTAAATCCTTAATCCACAGGGTCTGATTTATCCCTTATTGGACCCCTGACCCAGTGGTCTCATTATATATCAAACGCTCTATCCATAGCCTTCTACTGAGCTGTAGGATTGTGCTTTCAGTCCCAAAATGCTGCATCAGTGAAGAATATTCCCACAGCTGGTAATGGAAATAGTTTTTATTACATGCACATCAAGGATTGTTGCCAAACATAAACAAACATGATTGCTACTCCTGAGAGGCTTTAATTACTGTTGAAAACTTGTCTTCTTTCTAGTTGTTTTTCTGTTAAGATAAACTGCAGCGTCAAGGAGGTTTCTATTTAATAATATTTTGTCGTTTTATAGATGCTGCTGGAATTTCCACAAATACACAAAATTGCTTGCACTGAATCCTCTAGATCTTTTTTTAGACAAAAAATGCCATTTCTTTCTTCTGTAATCCATCTGTAATCATGTTACTACACCTTTGATCCCCGCTAAACTGAAATTAAATCATTTTTGTGACTTATGTATTTGTGAGTTTTGCAGGTTATCTTGCAGATCAGATAAAGGTTGTGGGGAATGCCCTCGTAAAAGTCACTGTTAACTATTATCTCCTGACGCTGCTAAATTTCAGCTAAATATATGTCATGAATTTAAAATACATCCACTCACCAAAAAGGACATTTAATCTTTTACTCATCCATGATTAGTCATCAGCACTGCATTCTGGAGTCAGTTAAATTTAGCCACAGGTGAAATTATACTGAGTAATGCTTCTTACAGTTGATTTTAATGCCCATTTAAGTTCTGTTTCATAGAATTAATTTATTCTAGCCTCATGCTGATAATTGGCACATTAAGACCTGCGGGGAGAATAGTAGAAGGATCCACCAGGTGTTGAGCTCGCTCTTCTGAGAGGTAACCATGTCGTAAGGGAATCAAATATCTGCTTGCTTAGTCTTTTTTCACTGGCTGCTGCAACTCCAGTTACTGTCTGGGATGTTAGATTACTTTTTTATGTAACATGTCTACTCTTACACCTGCATGATCACAGGTTGACCCTAGTTGTTGCAGGTTTACAAAATAGTCTGAGGTAAACCGTGACATAAGAGTAGTTTGTGTTTCTTTTTAACAGAGTGTTACACCAATTATTGTTTTAAAGGGGAAGTTCAGTTTTTTTTCAATCTGGACCTATTTTCTAGCATGAAATACATTCATTTACTCACCCAAACAGTTTTGGTGTAACTTGAATTCCTTCCGGAGATATTTAGATCCACTCGAGATCAGTGTGTGTCCAATATAATGGAAGGGATTGGACAATCGCGCACAGCCTCTAAATAAGGTATTATCTGCCACAAACTCCTTCATTTCACTAATATTTTGTTATGAAACATTTGTCAGACGAATTTCCCCTTTAAGGAAAAGGCTTATTATGCCATCAAATTAGTGGGGGGGATATAAAGTCAGAAAATTTTCCTACCAGGGTGCTTTTTAAAGAGAGCACAGACATAAAAACAGGTTTCTGTGAGAAAATAATGTTTGACAAAAGCTTTTTGCAATTAGCATTTTTTCTCATTTACACTGTATAATGCAACAGCTTTTGCCCAGCAGCTCCAACAACAAACAATCTCAAAATGTCAGCCATTATCCACTCAAACTCACCCTGGAGGATGAACAAAGCAGAAGAGGAGACAACACTGGTCAGTCTCACTGGCACCAACAACCTGAGGGACTGACACTTCAAAGATCAGATGTCCTGACTCTGGCATTATGTGTCCACACAGTACAGGCTCATGCAGGCATGTCTGCAAACACATGCATGGACAGATGACCCGCACATAGAAGGCCAGGCACCGACACAGAGAAAGATGAAAAAAAAAAAAATAGGAGATTAAAATTAAGTGAAAAATATCTTCTACTGACCCACTGGGTGTAAACTTCCTCTCATGAAAAAGAAGCTTCTATTTCACAATTTGTGATTTTTGTTTCAGAAACTTTGTCCACTGGGATAAGAGTTAAGCTTGTGTAAAGTTTGTGTAGCCTCTCCACTGTGGTGTAATGACAGTGTAAGAATAAGCAGAATAAAACTCAGCCTAGCATCTTATACAATCATGGACATCCCTCAAGCTGTTCATATCAGCTTTTTGTTTATCTGTGTGTGCTTGGGTCTATCTCCTCTGAAACACGCAGGCACAACTAATCCCATCCTAAGCTCCTTCCATCTCAACCCTTTCCTTTTAGATTATTCCTCCTTTCTTACTGCTCTTTCTTCATGTTAGGAAACTGCAACAAAGAAGAGATTTAATTTGCCAGAATAACTTTATAAAGAGGAACAAGATACCACCATTCTACATTATTTGGAAGTTTGTGAACGGCTGTGGCTACAGACCAAAAAGAAAAAAGCACATATTAGAACCTCACAGTATAGCCACAGGGATTTTTATGGCTTTATGTCCTTTGTTTGAAGCAAGTTGTGGACACACTGTGCCACAGCCACAGGTGTGAGACAAGACAGCCCTCTCATGTGTCGTGGGTCTCAGAGTGGATGACTTGCACTGTCTTAGAGCCTCCCACAGCAAAGAGGTCAGACAGGTGTGGACACACCATTTCTCGCCTGGACAGAGTGATAAGTAGTAAAGGCGATTATTTCCTGTCGTCTGCCTTTCCACATGTATTTTTTATCCCTCAGTACTGCTACACCCTGATGCTCTGATTTCATGCTCTTACTACCAACTCGTATCAGCAGGCATGCTGTAATATGGACAAGCCTAATACCTGTAATTCCATTGGGAACCTTTATTGTCACCATGGTGTCAGCGGGATTTCGCCGAGTTTTCAATTAGACGCTGTAAGGCTCTCAGCCATGCAATGCTATGTAATCTCTCAGAGAAGGCAGATAGTCTCTGGTACAGTGATCCCACCACAATTCAAAGCCCTGCAGTGTATTTTAGAGCCTAACAATCAAGTACAGTTGCAATCAAGCCCAGACCTCAGTTTGTAAGCAAATACTCGTATTCTCTGACTTCACATTGCGAGGTCAGACTGAATATTTTAGAAATATGAAATCTGGTGGAAAAAAATTAGGTTAGATATATATTTTTGGGGGTCATTGTTATTTTTAAATTGAATGGCCGTGTTTGAGCTGTATTTCTACCATATGATAATTTTTAGCTGCTCCAGCAGATGAAAGAAATTGTCCCTTATATCCAATCATGTATGGAATAAAGGGGACTTACAGTAAAGAAACGTCCCCATTCTACATGTTAATTTTCAGATACTTTGATGCCATTTTGTCTGTATATAATGAAGAATCTAAAGGGCTATGAGATGATCTGTCTATTCTTGCAGACATACACAAAAATTCTTATATAAGCTCAAGAACACAGTTGTTAGTCACAACTAGAATATGTGACGCCTAGTGCTCCTGAGAGCAGCTGCATGTGAGGGGCAAAAACTAAAAACATTTACATATTTTCCCCACCATGATGGTAGAGGCGTGAGAGGCAGGACTTTGCCGCATAACGAGGTGTATTTAATGGTCTGAACAGACTATTTTTGTTAGACTTGTTGAAAGACCTACAGTATGGTGAGTCAGTGCCACTGCCAGTTTGATCTTGTTTAAGCATATTTGTCCATGGAACCATCGTATATTGGGTGTCATGTTTTACACAGAGTTGGCATCCATTTTTTCCATTCTGTTTCGCTCATCTGGAGTCAGGAAATGATGACCAAAGCAGAAAGACTCAGACTTCCTGCTCCCCAGCCACTTCTTCAAGCTCCCATGGTGGAATCACAAGGTGTTCCCAGGCCAGCCGAGAGACATAGTTCTTCAAACATGACCTCGGTCTTCCCAGGGGGCCTTCTCCCAGTGGGATGTGTCCAGGAAACCTCCCCAGGTAGGCGCCCAGGAGGTATACCAACCAGTCTGCTCCTTTCAGTGTGGAGGAACACACTGAAGCTCAGCCACTAAATTGAGAGCTTCGCCCTTTGGCTCTGCTGCTTCTTCAACACAACAGACCAGTGCAAATATACTTGAACTCCTTCACTTGGGTCAAATTCCAATTCCTGACCAGAGAAGACACTTCACACTTTTTTAGCTAAGACATGGTCTCAGATTTTGAGGTGCTGATTCTCATCCCTGCCACTTCATACTCGGCTGTCAATTGTTCAAGGTAGTTGGAGATCATGGCCAGATGAAGCCAACAAAACCATATTGTCTAATAAGGCAGAGACCCATCAAATCCTGAGCCCACCAAACCGGACCCCCTCAACACCTCAGCTACACCCAGAATTTCTTTTTATAAAAGTTATGTTCAGAACAGACAGGGCAAAATCTCGTCCAATGGGTTGAGTACTCCATAATCCCGCAGAACCCCCCATAGACTCCCCTGGGAGGCACAGTCAAACTGCTTCTCCAAGACCATAAAGCACATGTCAACTGGTTGGGCAAACTCCCCTGCCCTTCCAAAACCTTTCAGAGGCTCTGCTGGTCCACCAAACAGACCTGCATAGACCTTCCCAAGAATGTTGGGAAGAGTGATACCCTATAGTTTGAACACACTCTTCAGTACCCCTTTTTCTAGAGGACGACCATCACCCCAGTCAAGGAGCTCAAGTCAGATCTTGTCCAAGCCCAGGTCCCTTCCAATAAGGAGCTTTATTACTACCTTGACAACTACAACAATGTATCTGTGCTATTGTTGATGGTGACCACAGCAGGATGGAAGAATCTGACATCCTGTTGGCCCTCTAAATGAAAAATTTTTGAGTTTAAAAATACAGGGTCCTTTTTCATCATACAGGCTACACTGAAAATAATTCCCTTGATAAAGATCATCTTTTAATGGGGATTGTTGAGCTGAAGCCATCTTCGGCATCTTGTAGAGATCAGCTTCTCTCACTGCAGTTCAATGCACAGCTAAATTCCATCCGCAAGTGATGGCTAACTTAGCTGTAAATCTGTTTGTGCTCTGGTTCTGGTTCCATTCTGGAGTCTGAGAACCTTGGTGCTTTCTGTAAAACCAGGCCGTGTTTACGCCAGCTTAACCAGAACCAAAGTTGGGGGACTTTACTCTGGGGAACGAAACATTACATCTTGGAGATTTGTGCAAGAAAATTCCCTGAGTTGTAGAGCACTTTGGTCAACATACTGTGTGTTGTTTTTAAATGTGTTGATGAATAAAGTTGATTGACCTGACCTGACCTGACTCAATGGTTGCATCATCAGGCTCCATTATAACTTACAGTTTCCCAAAATAATCATTTTATTCAGATGACCTACAGCAGAGAAAGTTGCTCTGCCATCTTTTGTCTAAATAGTGAAATTAATTTTCCAGTGTGTCATTTTTTGTTTCGAGTCTGAGGTCACAAAACTTAACCAGCTCCTAATAGCTGATAGGAGCTTCACCTTGCTAGCTGCTGTCTTTACTTTTGCTTTAGGTGTGTGTGCATGGTGAGTGTGTCTCAGCTGTACTCAGTTGGGTTGGAGAGCTAAGCCCACTGTTAACGGGGGTAGCCAATGGAGAGCATCTGTGGAGCATTTTAAAAGGGAAAAAAATTGATTATAAAGATGTTATTTATCATAAGCATCAAATCCAATCATGCAATAAAATCTGTTTATTGCCCAACCCTATTTTTGCTGCGTTTCTGCTCTATTTTCTATCTTCTAACCAGCTTTAATTCCTGCTTGTATCACTTGTCATATACCAGGTTTCTGTTTCTACACCTGCTCTGCATTTGGCTGTTGGCTCTTTTGGCATAAAACTGCTATGTTCATTGCCAGATCGTCATCTATCCTGCCTAGGGTTGTCATTGTTCCTGTTTCTTCCCGTATCTTCCTGTTATTTATTTCTCCATCAGCTGCACTGCTTTTAGCTGACAGGTTTGTTGGATTTCCTGTCAGCTGACCCACTTTTGTTAATCATCAATAGTAATGTGGTTATGATGTTTAACTTCTGGTGGTGATTTTTGTATTTGAGTCCTCCTCAAACCACTCATCATTACACATTGTTGTCATTACGCCAGCATTTTGTCAGGCCTGAAATCTCATTGGATGTAGCCGACTTTGTAGAGCCCAACATATTTAATTGACTGACATAACTGAACTTTGATTTTAGTGTCAGTTACTAAATGAGTAGGAATCTCCAGCAGGATAAAGGAAAAAAATTGGACTTGCTTTATACATAGTTATGCTGTTCACTATTTTTCATTGCATCTTACCAGATGTATCAACCAGCCTGATTTGTGGGCATAAAAGGAAGAATCGGCCACACATTGCCTTACAATATTTGTCATTCTTTTCTTCTTTTTATTGTTAAAGAGAAACTTTTGATTAAAACTAGTTTAGTATTCATGAAATAGAGCTTGTAGCCAGTGATACACCCTCAGGGCTACTATCACTCCACTTACAGTACCATACACACAAACACATATGCACTGATAGCTGTCATACACTGAGTGCTATATGTCAATGCATGGATAGGAATGTGCACGAGCAAGTCAGTGTGTCTGAGAAGCTGTTTATTTACAATTTAGAGAGATTAGTTTCATGACAATAACTAAAATCTTGTCATTAACATGATTTGCCTGGAGGCAAAATCCTTAAAAGTGACACTAATTTGTGCACATTTAGAGAAAAATTCACAAAATCTTAGCCTCAAGATTCTGAGCCCTGGCTGCATGCCATACAAGATAACTAGAATGTTCTGCGCCCCCGTGGTGTTGTCACAAACTAGAGAAAATGGTTGTCACTAGCTTAGTCATGGCGATTACACTTGGAAAACTCCTGTTGCTGCTGTCCTCAGAAGCTCATTGCTTGGAGAAAGTCATTGTCATCCACTTGTCGTGCGCCCCATTGAACTCATCAGATCAAAAACCTTACTTCTTCTTTTCTCATGGGCAATCCTCACATAATGGTTTCACAATTTCCTCTTTTTCCATTCAAATGACTCACTCACTCCCATTTTTTGCCTCTGTTTTTTCCCTATCCATCAATGCTTCTGATCCTTTTTTTCTCTTTATACGTCAAGAGGAGAAATTTCAATAATGAAACAAGCTCTCACTTTATTGTTGTCAATTGCTGATATGAAATCCACACCCCCTTGACTCAGCATACTTTGGTAATGCTGAGATTCTTTAGTAGTGGTAAATTATGGGATTACTTTTATCTTGTAATTGTAACACCTGCTTTTGAAGTTTTTGTGCCTTTATGAAATTTTCAGGAAATAATAGCTGCTTGAGTTTGCGTGTGTGCGTATGCTTGCAGGCACTTCGTTTTGGCATGTGCGCGTGTGAGAGTGAGTGCATTTGAGTGTGCAGCCGGCTCTAGACAAAATCATGGCATGTTTTCTCATTTTCCAGTCCAGTACTGTTGGTAATGTGAGAGCATGGCTAATCCCCTGGAGTCTCACATCATAGAATCAAACTCAGCCAGTTAGCACCACACACATGCAGACCCACACATTTTTCATTGAAGTTAAGGACTGAAATACCTGCATACTGGCACACAGATGAAAAACAAAAACATAGCCACTAAATATTAAAATCGAATGCAAATTGAAGGTTTGCAGTTATTTCTCTTGAATTTGAGTGTATCTTTGTGTGCAACAATTTTCAAGCCCTGAGGGTCTAATCACAGTGTCCTGGCAGATCACTGGAGAATACTTTCTATCAGCAATTAGAATATGATTATGCTTCCTCTCCTACTGTGAGAGTCAGTCTGTCTAACTTCAGTCTGTCTCTCAGGTCAAGCTCATCACTGCTGAGACAAGGAGGAAGGCTGCAAACTTATTATCAAATGCATTCACAGAGTGGAGTCAACAATCTGCTGTTATTTTTGACGTGGACATTACGGTTTGCAGGGTTGTGTGTTTATACATGCTGGTCACTGCCTGGCCAGGTGAGTGCCCACTCATGTGGGTAAGGGGCAGCTGTTTGTGTCGAATGGCATTCTAGTCAGGCCACTGAAGCTGACAAAGCAATTTGGAGGCATAATTTCCACATTTAGTGGGTCTGAATCCGTGATGTATGTTACCTCCGCCAACTGTTAGCATCAACTTTGCGCAGCTTATTTTCTCTCATGCAATTAGATTGACGCAAGTCTCACCAGGACATGACCTCAGTGCTACTAGGCAATCTCTTTTACTTGATCATAAAATGTCATTCTTGTGCAAGTAAAGATTCACACTTAGTGGGCTTCATGCAAGAAGCATTCACATGAACAAATTTGTTCTTAAATGGTTTGTATGAGTGATTTAAGAGAAAATGTCACACTCACCAATTTTCTTGTATTTCTAGGGTGAATTCCAATTCCTGTCTTAACCCTCAATCTTAACCCTCAATCTCAAAAATGCGCACTCCCACGAAGAGCAAGTGCTGTCCCAATTCTAACAAAGTTAAGTTAAGGGGCAAGTTTGAGGGCTGAATCGCCCTCAATATTGAGATTCTCCGACACCACCCTTGTGAAGAAGGGCTACCCAGAATGCAAGCAGCAAAAAAGGCGAGCTACAAATCTTAAGCATTTTCTTTGTTAATGGAGATATAAATATTACGAAAACCATTGTTTTATCTTAGTTTAGGCCCATGTTATGGATTAGTTACCTCATTGTTGCATAATATTTATTTTTATTTTACGATCTTTTGTCAATAGCAGCCGGTGCGGTCAAGCCATGTTGCTATCGTTTAAGTTAGTTCACGTTATAAAATGGTCATTTTTCTTTGCGCTAATGTCGTTTTATAACGTGCTTGTGCCGATAACAGTATAAGACAACCGGGCTGATGCCATCCCCCGTAGTCGCAGAGTTATGGAACAATAGTTCTGTTTCATTCCTTCTATAAACAAAGCTCCTTTCGCTCTTCGCAGGTCGAGTCCTAATGACAATTGTCAGTCAGGTGACGTGCAGGCCAGCTGACTGCAGTCATCCAGGAATTCACAGAACCACAGTTACCTATGTAACTTTCGTTATAGGTGGTGTTAACCTTTCAATAAGTCGTGGTATGCGGTGACAGCTGAATATGTCCATGGTTAGGCAGGGTTAACAGTGCAAATAAATGTAAATAATTTCTTCTTCTGCGTCTTCTTCTTCTTCTTCTTCTTCTTCTGAATTGACAGACTGAACGCCACTTTGGCGTACTGCTGCCCCCCCACAGTTTAAAGACGTATCTGCATTTAAGGGTGTCCCATTTCCAAGTCACAAAATAGCCCTTAACACTTGATTTTGAGGGCTACTTATATTGAGGGTTGAGCTTAAGGGTTAAGATTGAGGGTTAAGATAGGAATTGGAAATGGGCCTTAATCTTCTGTCAGGCACGGATGAATTTCACAAGTGCTCCAGACTTGATAAAGGAGTCTTGCGCAATCAGTCTGCTGTTATCCAAACCTAGTTTTTCACTCAAGGACTGTATTAGTCGTGACTCAGAGGCAATAGTGTATTTTAAAATCCAATATTAATTAGACTACATCAGTCTCTTTGCAATTATGAATTACATTTTTATGCGCAGAATGAGCGACAGAGCTATCGGCCACTTCACTTGCAGTCAGCACGTCGGTGTTTGGGAGACGATAGTTTAATTTTAGTATTTGTAGTATTAATAGTATTTGTTTCTTTTATGTTTCTGACTTTTTTTATCAAGAATGTGTGGATTTTTTTTTTTTTTAAGTAGTAGCCTTACATGGAATTATCAGGGCTGTAATTATTCAGATTTACAATTCTCATGAGCGTGCGGTCACTTAGGCACAGGTGGAATGCATCATGTTAACGAGCATCATTTACACAGTTATCTGAAGTTAAGAACGTTTGTTGAATCTGATGGCACACTCGTAAGAGCCCAGGAGAAAAAGTAAGAGAAAGTTACAAGAATATGAACATGTTGTTGCATGAAGCCCATTGATCCTTCAGACTTCATCTCTTTGCATTCACTACATTTCTCTATAATTTCAAGAAAAACTGAAGCAGAATGCAGAAAATTATTTGCAGTATGTTGGCATGAGAAAGAAATTATAACATCTGTGCATCAGGAGCAAGCAAACTACAATGAGCCACAGCACATCGGTGTAAATGTTTTTCTGCGGTCAACATTCATTCATTCATGCTTATTGTAAGCTGATCTCATGACTGTTTTACACAATGCACTCTAACAGAAATCACTCGCTGCCCTGAACTTATTTTACAAACCAGAATACCGTACCGTACTGTACTGTCTTCTTCCGCTTATACGGGATTAGGTCAGCTGCCTAAGCAGAGAGGCCCCTAGGATCCTCAGAACACGCAAACCCCTCCACCATGATAAGGTGGCAGCCCAAGGAGGGGAACACAGAATAGCAAGCTTGCATAGCAAGAATGTCACTATGCCATCAGAATGTGTCTGAAGCACAGCGTTTTAGGTTGGAAACTTACATATTGTTGCTTTGAAGTACACTTTGCTGTAATTTTAACACTTTTCAACATAGAATAGCAAGCTGAAAAGTGTTAAAATTACAGCAAAGTGTACTTTAAAGCAACAATATGTAAGTTTCCAACCTAAAATGTTGTGCTTCAGACGCATTCTGATGGCATAGTGACATTCATTATGCAAATTCCTGAGGACATCATTGGCTTGCAGCATCCCAGGGCTGAGAAACTTAATTTCACATCTCTGTTTTCAGCTGGGAAATTCATGTGAAAGCTATATTTTGCTCCTTTTTGTCTTTTACTTGTCCGGTCCAGCAAGCAGAATGATGATCTGGCTGATTTGTTGTGTTGTGATGGGTTTTGCTTGTTGCTGTCACTTGTCGCTCCCCATATGTTGAGCCCACAACACTCCTCAACAAGAGGGTTTACATGGAGCAGCAGTGGTCCTGGACAAAAAAGGAGAATAATGCATTAGATCAGAAATAAACTGTTATCAGCTATTTCACAGCAGCTAAAAACACAAGCAAACATGTCCACACGTCACCTGCACGACCTCATAGGAACATGTAATCACTTGATTTTATGTTAAAGGTCCTATGCTGCCAGGAGACTGCAAATGTGTGTGACACAGAATGTTATTGTCACTGGCCGTGTTTAAGTGACACCATGAAAAATGTCCCGATCACAGCACGGTAATTGAAAGGACAGTCTCTCTGCTGAAAGATTCACTTCTAGGTCAAAACACATGACGGAGAATTACTGTTCTGTGAGTCCATATGCCAGATATATTGATTGTTCACACATGCAGACCATGTTGTGATTTTAAAAACTACTGTCTGTTGAAAGGTGTGTAGACAGTCCTGTTTGCAGCTGTTGCATATTGCTGATTGTTACCAACAGAAAGAAACATGTCTTAAATTTTGTGTGTGATGTGGTTCTGATAACTGCTGCAAGGAAGACTTGCAGCAAGGATTAGAGAGCATGTTGGAGAGGGAAGATAATGTGTCTGATTTTGTTAATCTGCTGAATGTCACAGGAAGGCACTGTTGGTAAATAAATCCAATCCTAACGTAGCTGGATATCTACAACAACCTGAAACCTTTTCTTACAATTATAATAATAATCTTTTGTAGCACTTCTCTTAACATTGACACAAATCAACATGACCATAACAAAGATTGTGTATTTTTCCTTTTTTAAATGAGAAATTTTGTGATATTTAATGTCACCAGTCAGCCGGAAAGTTCTCTCAGCAGTCACACAGAGCTTTCAAGCTCAAGCAGGTTTACTGTATAATTATAATTTCATTTTTTGCTTTTACCAGAAATAAAAATGCAAAACATTCCTTTGAACTGTGAAAAATGGTGAGAAATTCAAACATTTTTAGGCCAGCGAATGAAATCTGTAGACACTTTTGTAAAAAAAAAAAAAAAAGTTTCTAATGAGGTAGATCAGATACAGTAATTTTTGATAAGAGATAATAAGCTTCGCTCAAATCTTTTTACCAACTTAACAAGCGGTAAACAAAGTTGCCCTCATGCCCAAAGCCTGTTTGTAAATTGCCTACACCTGATTATCAGTAGTTCTAGTTTGTGAGTCCATGCTAATTTGTTGTAATAATTAATAATAATTAATTGGAGTAAGGGGATTCAGATATTAGACTGGTTGATGTTCCAGAAAGGATCAAGAATAGAGAGGCAGTAAAAAACTAAAATCATAGAATCCTGTGAAAATAATAGATATGCAGGGGAGGAGGCAAAAGAGCAAAATAACACCAGGAGCAATGGTTACAACAATCTTTGCTAGGGGGAAAACAAATAAAATATAAAGAAGCAGAGAGTGGACAGGATGTATAACTAATACACTGCAGGTATGAAGTAAAAGATTTACAAGAAGAGACAGAAACAAAAAAGGAAAACATCTCAGAATGAACAGGAAATACCAACAAAAGCCCAGACAAGCCATCACATCACTGCTGCTGCGTTTGGTAGATTGCTTGGGACACCATCTACTGCAAAACTGACCTCTCTCTGCAAAGCATTGACTAACAATCCATTTTCCAGAAGTTGAGTGATACTTTGTGTGCCTCTCTTTGGTTTGCAGGATGGTCTTAATATATATTCTTGTCAGCATTTATATAATATCATTTTTATCATTGCGAGCCCATGAGTAATGTGGAAATTATGCAATATTTGCAGACTCATTTTTCTTGAGGTGCACAATTAAACAGATTATGTAAGCTGGATGTAATCAACTGTAGTTTTTATCCCCTCTGCAGCCTTTTCTCCACCTTTTGGCCTCAGTCCAGGCTAATTACCCAAAGGCTCTGCTCTCAGTGCTCTCTTCGCTGGCCTATCTCCCCTCCTCTACGTGGGCTCTGTTCTCTTTGTGCTGTCGCTTCCCGCCTCTCATTCCAGACTAGATACAGGGCAATAATAGAGCAATGAGTTTGGAGTGCGGAACACAGGCATGGGTTAATCTGTTGACCCCTAGCCGTTGTACGCCGTAGACTCACCGTCAGAATGTGTTTCTCTGGAGTCTAGACCTCAGCTTTACTATAAAACTCTCTGAAGAAAGAGTTGTTCTTTTTCCATCAAAGTGCAGCTTAAAGGTTGCTGTGTGTCCCACTCAGAAAAACGTAATGTCAAAATGCACGTGGGTTCAAAGCATATGTTCTTTTGAGATGTTGCATTTGGTTTCTGAACTTCTGGCACTGACACATGTGAAGTAAATCAGTCTTCCTAGTCCAGGATTTACAGTCAAACACGACATGTACGCACTCATACAAAACTAATGACCAATAACTTGATAAATTAATCCTGGTTTTCATCTTAAAATGTGGCTTTTTAAAAGGAAAGGCGAAAGGACCATCAGTGAAGAGACAGGAAAGGGAAATATTTTGCTCTGCTACAGTAGCTGTACCTAACAATGACCGCGTTTACATGAGAGTTTTAATTCTGAATAAAAGTTAATTCCACTTTAAGAAGACCATGTAAACCCTTAATTCTGAGTGAAAATAACAGTTCCGAATAAAACTTAATTCCAAAAGTTGTTTGTTTAATTCCTCTTTTAATTCAGAATTAAATAATTTGCCTCTCATGTAACTTTTTATTGCGGTCTAACTTAATTTCTGTTGTTCTGAGCATGCTCCTTTCCTTATCCTGTTGTAATGCCGTTTGTCGAAGCGCATGTGAAAAAACCGTTGGACTCATGCCAACTGGTGGAATGAAGAAGTATGTTAGTGTTGAGCTGCTGCTATAAAACTACAATCAAAATATAGTGAAAATCTGTGTAATGTGGCTTTCATGTTGTATGTGAAACAAAGAGGAGCAGGAACTGGCGTCTTTGTACTTCCGGGTAGACGAAACGGACGTAACTTCGTCCAATCAGAACCCTTCCCCACCCCCAGATCTAAAGCAGAATTAGATAAACATGTTTTCCATGTTAACCTTAATTCGGAATTATTATTTGCATGTAAACACGAATGAGAATAATTTAGTTCTGAATTATTTAGTTGGGAATAATCGAGTCCGAATTTAAAAATATCATGTAACCAGGGACATTGTTGGTTCCAAATGTGACAGATCATCACAGACAGCTCACAAAGCTTTAGCTATTTGATATTTGTAACATATTATCTTCTCATTTTATATTATTTCTAATATAGGTGACTAGATTAAAAAGGTTGTGATACCATATCTTCTCTTTGTTAAAGGGGAATTCCGCTTTTTAAAACCTGGGGTCATTTTTCATATGTCCTTTCTTATATGTTAGGGATGGAGAGAGGAATTTTCAAGAAAGCTCCAGTATTTAGCCGGGTAGGCAGCCTAGCAGCCCAGCTAATGGTAGGTATGGGGCAACTGGCACTGCGTCATCATTATACACTACACGAACATGAGGCAAGACAGTAGCAGTAGTAGTAACAAATGGCAATGGCCAGGTAATGGTGATACTTCCGTTCATTTCTCCTCTCTAGTATGTTGTCGGGCACTCGTTGAGACTATATAAGCCCTTCAGTGTGGAAAAAAGGACGTTTTTAGGGAGGACTTAGAGGCAGGGTCAGTTGCCCCTTACTTAGCTGGGCTGCTAGGCTTCCTGCCTGTCCAGCTAAATACTGGAGCCATCTTGAAATTTCCTTTTCCCGTCACTGACATATAAGAAAGGACTATGAAAAATGACCCCAGGTTCAAAAAAAGCGAAATTCCCCTTTAACTTGAGCATGAAAATATTGCTGATATGAAAACAACTGTTTTGTGTATTAATTCGACGTTAACTGCAGAATTGCGTGTCAGTTTTATAATAGTAATTACACTGCAATGTCTACATCGTGATTTTTTTTTCCCCTCTTTTTTTGTCATCCTAAGATTATCCCGTTAAACCTACAGTATGTGGCAGCACGTGATTTTCTGCTGTCAGCAGTTAAGAGCAGTCTATATTAACAAGACAAAAGTGAATTAGTTCCAGGTCGACTTCACTATCAGAGCCCTCTCATTCAGCCTCGTCTGCTGCACTTTTGCCTTCATCTCAACGTCGCTCTGGTAACACTCTCACGTATAAACTGCCACTGCCTAAAATTGCACAGGGGCCTCTTTGAGTCTCATACAACAAAAATCACAATGAAACTGCACTGGCACTCAGTGTTTTGAGATGATTCATCTGGCATCACAGAGGGAAGAAGGTTAGGGACACACCAGCAGCCCAAGGGGAGAAACAAAAGCATATTTTATGTAAAGGTGCAGCAATGCAAACTATTCTGTGGATTTTCATTTGCTGTCTCCATCTTTTTTGGTATATTTGAGCCAAGAATGACCACAAAATGCTTTAGGGAGAATGTGAAAGAGGAAGCACGGGGAAAAGGTAACAAGAGGGACATCATTTGAATAGGAGGAGAGGGAATGAGAAAAGATGAAGGGAGGACCCAAGTGGGCCTGACTTTAATATTCTAACCTGTTTAACTGAAGAGAGCAGAGCACCGGTCACACTTGAACTTGTTAATGAGGACAGTGCAGCATTCATAATCTGACATGCTTCTCACTGGATTACAGACTATAACAAAGTTGAAACAGTTCATGAACCCATGCAAAATGGGGTAGCTAAAGAAAAAGTAGTGTTCACGCAGCATTGAATCAGACTTGTCTGCATGAGCACTGTATTACAATTCTGAAACAACAGGAATTGAACAATTTATCCATAAACTTTGCTCAAAAAGTAAATAAATATATGTTTTGTGGATTATTCCTTTGTTGTAACAGTGCTTCATAACAATAAATCTTTACCTGTTTATTTACACTTCAAATGGTGCCATGTTTTTATGGGATGTGCAGCAGAGTTGAGTATGTGGGTGCACCGATGAAAAACTTGCAAATCTTCTCTGCCAGTGCCAGAAAGCTTATTCTGCTGTTGACTTGTTTTGAGCTTCCGGTACCCCGGTGTGTATGGTCGGTAAACATTGACCCTGCAACAGTGGTCACTTGGGATCGAAGGGTCAAAGTGTGGAGAAAACACGGAGGACACCATCCTGATTGCTGCACCGATAGGGTAACAGCTTTTGGTGGTAGCGGTATGATGATGCAGGATGGGCTCTCCCTCACTGGAAAAACAAGGCTGATCATCACTGGAGACAATCTCAATGCAGAGAGATATCGAGATGAGATTTGGCGACCAGTGGCAGTCCTATATCTCCAAACTCTTCCTCCAAGATGTTCAACAGAGCAGGGATATCAGAAACTGTGTCCAGAATATGGGAGAGGATGAATTGGCCTGTCGGTGGTCCTGACCTCGCTGCTGTTCATGCCAGAGTGACCAAAAACCACATTAGCTGACTTGAGAAAATTCTGGTTGAAGAATGGGATGCCATCGCTCAGAAGCATATGACCAAGCTGGTGACCTGCATGAGGAGGAAGTACCTGTTGTAGTTCTGCATGCCTCTTCCAGATTGTACTAGGGCCCCATATGTGAAATAAATAAATAAATTATTAAAATTCCATTTGTAGTCAAACAAAATCAACTAAATTTAGGATTCAGAATACATTTTGCGCCTGCTCTTAAAAATAAGAAGGATCCAAATTTTTGTCCTCTTTGCTGGAACTGTAATAATGAAGCTGGTGGTTATTTTTATTGTGTATGGTCATGTACAAAGATACAGTATTATTGACCTGGTGTGATTAAAGACTTATCTCTTATCTTCAATACAGCCATACCTGAGAATAGTCACACGTACAGATCCCAAATATAATCTCCTTGGTCTCCTGGACCCACAAATTGATTCCAAGCACAAGTGACTATTTGATCTCTTGATTTTCACTGCAAGAAAGAATATATTGCATATTTTAATCAAGGATTCTACTCATACCAAGAATTCATGGTACAATTTAATACAGTACTAGAATGTATCCCTGATACTCCAGCTTCCTCCCACCATCCAAAGACATGCATGTTAGGTTAATTGGTCACTCTAGATTGTCCATAGGAGTGAATGTGAGTGTGAGGTGGTCTGTCTCTCTGTGTTGGCCCTGTGACAGACTGGCAACCTGTCCAGGGTGTACCGCCTCTCGCTTGATAATACAGTAGCTGGGCTAGGCTCCAGCAAGCCGGCAATTCTGAATTGGACTAAGCAGTAGAGAAAATGAATGAACGAATGAATAAATGAATATATACAGTATATACAGTCGTCCTCAAAATTATTCATACCCTCCTATTAAAAAAAGGCTAAATTCATAATAGTAATTCAAATAACAAGAAACTAAAGAAACTAACAATAAATAAAATTTTACAAAGTTATAATTTACTGAAATAAAATATTGCTTTTGAATTGTGGTTGGAAATAATAATAATAATAAAAAAAACAAAACTTTTCAAGACACATTAGAGCAACTTTCCCATGAACAGTGGACCAAATACCTGCCAACAAGTGTAGAAGTATTTTTGAACATCAGATGAAATCACCTAATTGCAGTGTTTGCCTCAAATTGCATCAAAAGTTTAGCTTCAAAGCCCCATCATACTTGTTTGTTTTATTTTTTTGTGTGTTTGTTTTTAATATTTCTTTCGAACCACAATTCAAAATTAATGTCATGATTTTTATAAAATTTTTATTTATTATTACTTTTGTCAATTTGATCTTATTTCACTGGCAGCTGATTTCTTTTCCTTCTTGAATTGGAAGGTATGAATAATTTTGAGGACGCCTGTATATATAAACTGACAAACACACACACACACACACCCTGGTTCAAGTCCCTCAGGTGAACCACTATGGACCCCTAAGCAAGGTCCTGAATGCCTACCAATTGCCTCTTGATCATTATATCAATTGCTTTTATTGTAATTTAATTGTCTATCAAGATAAAACTGTAAAAACTGCTCACATAAATAGATGTTTGAGAAAACAAGATATGAATGAAAGAAACAATGATCTTGTCCAATCAACAAGATTGGCGTTTGCTGTGCTTTTATCAGAATAATGGCTGCTGCAGATGGATGTGAATTACAGGTACACTCAGTAGAGATGCTATGCTGAAGGGGAAAGGTGGGAAAGCTGCAGGAAGAGGGCAGCAACAACAATAGTAAAAGAAATAACAAAGACATGCAGAAGAGGCAGCTTGTGAACAGGTTGGAGGTGGCTGGTCAGCCCAAGGCAGGTAGAGATAAAAGACAGCCGAGCACAAGTTGTATTCATATTACATGAAACAGAGATGTACACACGGCTCTTCCGCAACCCTCTTCTCTGCAGGCTTCTTGCTACATTCCTGTAGTCTTGCTAAATTATCCACAAGGTCAGTTCCACTTTTCTCTCTGACTCTTTTCTGTGTTTCTCCTTGTCATCACCTATCTAGGAAACACCAACAGCGTTTTTGCCCTGGACTACATCAGCGGGTCTCTGACGGTGAACGGCCAGCTGGACAGAGAAAACCCGCTCTACTCCGCTGGATTCACTCTCACTGTCAAGGTGAGCTGTTGAATGGGAGACAGTTGGGGAATGAAAGAAACTTTGTTCATCACCGGATGAAGAGAGAGATTTGATTTGAGTGTATTAGACCTCAATGCAGTGTCTGAACATAATATACTGTAGTCTTGGTATAGTAGACGTAAAGAATTCAGTTCTTCACCATGGCTCCTATAGTTTATACGATATATTTTGTGATGTGCCAGTCTGTGATGTAAATGCAGTACAACGACGAAGGATGTCTAGATCAAAATGCCACCACCTACTGACCATAATGTGTGTCTAGCTGGTTGAGTCTCTGTCAGTATGCGTCTGCACAACCAAGGCCCAGACAAATTTATGTCTGTGATTGTATGACATCGCCTTCGGAGACTTATGTTCAGCGAACAGCCGGTGGCTGGGAGGAGAGGGGCAGCAGAGGGAGAACAAGATAAAGGAGCAGGATTTTGAGTCCTCCTTTGTTTCTCCATTTCTGTACATTTCACTTTTGTTTGAAGCATGTCTGAATCCCTATGTCCCTCCGCTGAGCCTGAACTCTAACTCACTGGGCTTTTTAACATGTCATTCCTTTCCTCTCAGCAACTCCCAACCCTCAACCCTCCTACCTGCTCCAGTCCCCCTCTTTTTTCTTTCCAGTATCTTACACCAAGTCCTTTCCACAAGAAGAGAGGGTATGTGAAGTACATTTCCAGGTGCAACGGGCTGTATGCACAACTCCACTACTTCCTAACTTAAGCCAGCTCCTTTGTCTCCTGTCTTTCATTGTTGGATGATTTAATTACTCCAGGTGTGCCTGACCTCAGTAACCACAAGGACAATGGCCAGACACACCTGGATTAATCAGTTTGTCAAGTAATGAAAGACAGGAGGCAATGATTATATGACATCAATTCATTTTAAAGTGCCTAATATGCTCAGTCACATGCATATACTTCCTCAATTATAGGGATGTTCGATATTGGCTTTTTTTTTTTTACCGATAGCCGATATTGTCTAACGCTTAATTTTTGATATCCATTATCAATATATGCAGACAACTGTGAGGTTGTATCTCTCATATTTTGAAAAATACAACTGTATTCTGTATTCTGGCGTGCTTAACTCTGCCAGAGGAGTTCATTTTGGACATCTGGCTGCCATATATCAGATGCTAGCAGGTATTAACCAACATGTGGCTAATTATAATGTTTCTGACAACTTGCTAACTTAACCAACAACTTAGTCAGTCAGTCTCTAGCAGCAGCAGCTGCACCGTAGTCACATGACTCTAAAAGGAATGCTGGGAAATGATGTTCTTCCATGATAACAGGGACTTTTCTACATGCTGGTGGAACGAAATCTTTCAAGATTTCATTAGTAAACATATTGGTCTGAAAAAAACTATAATGATATTTTCCAATATCGTATAAGTATCGGCCAATAATATCGGTAGGCCGATAATCAAAACATCCCTACTCAATTACCCATTAATCTGCAGTTATTGTTGATTCTTTCTTCTTTTTTTTTTGAATAAGGTTGTTTGAGTTTTTGGATCGACAGGCAATGATTGAGATACAAGTGGCTCTGAGGTTTAATGTGAAAAAGATTCTAGCTAATATCTACCAGCCTCAGTCTGTCTCTTTAATTGAAATCAATAATTATAAACAAGGAAAGAAGCACGAGCAAAAGTGCTGAAAAAGAGAAAATGTAGTCCAAAAATGTATTTATAAGATATGGATTTTTTTTTTCCCTCTGAATTTTCCTTCTGTCTCTCTGCTGGTGCTTTCTTAGCTGGCGTTGTTATTGATTGTGGTGTGCCATAGTAATACAACTAATTTCTCAACTTCAGGCAGCTTAGATAGTGCTGAACGTGTTGAGGTGGAGGTCAAATGATTCAGGCGTGGAGGGACAAAAGAGGCTAAACTACCTTGATTACCCAGAGACCAGCATGCCATTCCTGCCTCCTCACATATTGCTTGTGACACTGCTCCATCAATAAAAGGCAGTGCTTGCCCTCTCCCATCTTTCTCTGTGATTTTTTCCCTCCTCTTTTCATTTCATAGGCCTCATATCTTCAACAGTGAAGCAGCCAGAAACAGAGGGAGAGTGCAATTGTGTCCTCTCAATGGGACTTCTTTCTTTTGAATCTCATTGTGTTCCTGGATGTACATGTGCAGGCCCATTCCTGGCCTTACTGAGGCTATTTTTATGATTGCTTTTAGGTCTCCTGTTCACCTTTGAGCCAATAAATGAACAGCTGTTAATATCTTGAGATTGTGTGCTGACCGCTTCCATTCAGAATGCCATTTTCACTCCAATCAAATATATCTCGCCACACTTCTGCCACTTCCTTTTGTTGCTCCCTTTAAGGCCACAGAGTTGAAAGAAGATCGCAGTCCATCAGATGCAACAGTGATGACCACCTTCACCATCCTATTAATTGACAAGAATGACAACGCCCCAAAGTTCAACAGCTCGGAGTATCGAGTCCGAATCACTGAACTGGCACAGGTGGGCTTTGCCCTGCCGCTCTTCATCCAAGCAGAAGATAAGGATGAGGTGAGTGAATCGCATCCTACAGTAACAGCCAGAACTTCCAACATCTTTCATATCAGGCCGGCACTGATAAGGCCAGTCCTGGCATATTTTGAAAGATCATTGTACTTTCTTGACTGTACTGTTCAGTTCTGTTAACCTTGGTAACTAATATTCCTGCACTGATTTGCTCTGCATCAGGCTTCTACAGTGCAGACTTTTCAGCTGTGCAAGAAAAAATTTTGAGCAGATAAAGGACTGGATTTAGCCAAGGCCACAGTCTCATGGGTTTTATCAAATGAACTAGACTTGAACAATCTGGATTTTCGCTGCAGGGGTCGACAACTCTGTGCAGTCTCATGGTTGTTTTCTGATGGCTTTGAGTACAAAACCCTCGTCATCATGTCACCAAGCAGGAGGAAGTTAAACAGGACGGGACTGTGGTGGATGCAGCGTTTTTGTTAGAAGCTTCCAGCTTTTTTCCAGAGGAGTGCCCCCTCTGGCGACAAGTGGAAGTGACACAAATGTCGTACACACGCATGAACCGCTTCAACTGCGTTGGTCTTTAGTTTAACTGGCGCTGCATTAAAGGGACTTGAGGCAAGATTAAGAAACGAAACTCGCGACTGGCGCTTCAGGTAACTGCAGCCATGAGCCAGGCCGTCACGGGAGCATGCACAAACTGAAGCTATAATGTTGTTTACTCACCTTTTTCTTCGTAGTTACACTTTTAGTGTCTTTCAGTTGATCTGAATCGTTTGCTGACCGCAGAAGAATCCATAACTATCGCTTAGTGTTTGAATTTACCGCGACCGTCTTCTTCCTGTATCAACACTGCGGATGTAGCGTCATTTGACGTCACGTCCGCAGGGCAGCGCAGGAAATTTGGACTCCGAATTGCAGCGCATTTTGCAGCACACAGCCTGTTCAAGGCAACGGAGAGAAACGTGGGTGGAAACGTTCTTTTTGGTATTTAGCGCTTGAAAATAAATGGAAGTACATGTTTGTTCTTTTTAAAATTCCTGCCTCTAGTCCCTTTAAGTCTGAGCCCAGAGTCAGGGAGTCACGATGTGTCCTGAAGTAAAAAAGTTATAAATCTGCAAGTTGTTTATGGTTTGATCATTGACTAAACTGATGGACTGTATGCTAACAGTAACAACAGGCTAACGCTGGCTTGTAGATCAAATATCCAAATTCAGAGGCTGAGACCACAAATACCTGAAATTACTGCATCATCTAAATGTAACAAGGGGCCAGAGTGTATCTCTTCCCCAGGAACAGTCATATGGCTGCCATATTGCCGCATTTACATGCTAAAAAGTTAGCATTGCAATATTATTCATTCTTATTTCTGCCATTCATCACATTTACCTTTTTAGCAGTAAGAAAGCCAACTGTGGGTCCCGTTTTACTCACAACTCGATCGGAAAGATTTCAGTCGCAAAGATGGATTATTTGTCCATGTAAAAGCAGCTAATTACAGGTTGGTCCATTCAGTGGTAGTTCCTTCATCTCAGGCAGACTAACTAAACCTTGCAATGTTAACAACAATGATGGTTACCCCACTCTGTGTCTAACCGTTCTGGATTTTGCAATCATGCAGCCGATCTCCCCCAACCATTCTTTTCTGATAACTGTTCTGAATTTTTGGCACGGTCACATGGCACATGAAATATGGATCAAATCCCTTTGCTAGACTTGAGAACAGTTTAATTTTGACAAAAATGTCCATGTGATCTTATTATAATATAGAAGTGAATCACTGCAGCTGAAGTAAAAAGAACATTGGACCTTAACATGTTATACATAGTAAAATAGTTAAATTGTAAAAACGTGAAACATAAAATGTTAAAAGAAGGGTTTAAAGTGGGCTGGAACCCAGCTCCGCGAGAAGATCCCATATGCGGCTTGCAGGACCAGGAGGAGTCGGATATTAGCTGGGGTCAGACGTCTTTTTTTCTTTTCTAATATATTTTCTTTTTTTTTTTTTTTTTTTTTTTTTTTCTACTTGTCCTGTCCAGCATCGAAGCAAGCAGAATGGAAATCTGATTGCTTTATTCTGTTGAACAGTTTTGCTTTACCAAGCGGAGCTTTATGAACATAAGGCTCCACTTGATATCATGTTTATTCATTTTATTTCTTTATTTAAACATTTGTCTATTACACCATTCCATTTCATACTGCTGGGCCTGACAAGGGAGAAATGAAAGTTAACAGAGGTAATGATAGAAAGTGAAACAGAGAGAAAGGAGTAAGGAAGAGGAAGAGAGAGAGGAGAGAAAACATGAATCCACTTACACAGTTCCCTGGAACATCTGTACCGCGATCCCTAAACAACCAAGGTCTCTGTTGGAAAACAAAATCATACAAACACACACAAACACACGCAGAACTACGCAGAGAAGAGGTACAACCTAGTCATCGCAATGGGAAGTAGAGAAGAGGTACAACCTAGTCATCGCAATGGGAAGCAGTGTCACAGTGTCAACATGCATAATAAAGGGTGCTCCGTGGTGATACAGTCATGCAGATGCAACCTCGTCTCTGCAAGGAGGAGAAATATATTTATATATTTATATATATAAATATATATTTATATATTTATATATTTATATATTTATATATATATATATATATCTAATATATTTTCGAGATATTGTGTCATATCTAGTGTGACTTTTTAATATTATATAAACCTTAAAGTACTTTGTTTTTTTGTTTTGTTGTTGAGCACAGGAAATAAATTACTGAATAATTTTTAGGGCTGCCAGGAATGATTTTGTTTTAGTGAACCAGGAAAAGTCCCAGATCATGAATAAAACAGACTTTATCAGCCAATCACAATTCCCAACCTCCTCCACTCCTCTGAACTCTTACATGGAAGAGAACAATAATCCTATTACAGGACAGCAGATTGAGTCATCAATTACTCCAAATGATTAGATAGTGCTCGGAACACATTTATAAGGTCTATAAAATCTGAACAAAATTATTTTAAGGCATTAATAATACATTAGAATGTATTGGGAAGCTTCTGCAGCTGTACCAGAATAAGTGTACACTACCACACCGGGCTTTTGTTTCTTCACTTGCATGCTTGTCTGCTCACTCCAGTCCACTAGTGTGTAGTTCAGTCATAACACATATGACAGAGTCATGCAGTCTGAGTAGAGCTGATAAGACACACACACACACACACACACAAACATAAAGTAGAGAAGAGAGAGAGAGCAGCTTGGCTGCATCAGCGGCTGTCACTCAGAGCTAAAAACAAAGGTGGACAATATTAGCTAATAATCTGTTACTAATGTTAGACCAAACTGATCCCAGCTCTGAGGAGTTTTCCTCAGTATGCATATTAATATTTACTCTGTAGGTGTCAAATATTACAATCTTTTATCACTCAGGTACTGGCATTTATTTCATTTACATTTTGAAGTTATCCAAAGTTGTTAAACTTTCTTAAGATGTTTCAAAAGAGTAAATGTACATAAGGCAGCATGGAAACTAATTTTGCAATTAGGTTTTCATGAAACAAATATTTTAATCACATTACTTATAATACCCACAAACATCTGTTTCCATTTTGAAACAAAACCAACAATAATAAATACTCTCTGAGAGAGAAATCCAGTTAAAAGAAAATACAAAGGATTTTTTTTCCTTATGGAAAATGACCAAAGCTTCTTTTGTTTGTGCATGCATAAGTTATCAGTACCAACATCTTATGATGACTGTGCATATGCAAACATGCAGTTCATGTTTTCTCTTTACATTGGCAACATTTTAAAGGTTGTGTTGCTTAAATTTGAAATGGAAACTCAACTATTGCTTTATTTAAGTTCCAAGGTGAAGCTGCTCATCCATTACATGCCAACTTGTTTTACTGAGGACATGATATTATTAATATAATTGGGACATCCTTTATTGTTAGCCAGATTAAGTCTGTTATTACAGCTCTCAGAGGGGTGTCAGTTTTGATTAATGAGATGAGGAGCTTACAACAAAGAGGGCTATTCGAGTGAAGTGTATTATTTATGTTGTGTTTCAAATGTAAGATATTTATTTGTCTTGTTTATAAAATTGCATCCAAAAAAGAAACATCAGCAATCTTTAAACTATTTGCCAGGCAGCATTAATGGTGAGTGGACTGTCAGCAGCAGTGCAGCCTGCAGCCGCCTCCTTTCGTATGCTCGCCACTTCCCATTAGCTCTGACTATCAACCTACCGTGGTGACACACTTGTACACAGAGCTCAAACATTTTACGCCTGCTCTTCCATTCTGCTCCTGTGACTTTCTCTCCCCACCTTTCTACACCCATGCTCACTCACACCACCACATTGGACTCGACTACAATTTAATTTGCTCTGGAAGAGATGGGATAGAGCATCAAATTATACCTAACGAGGAAAATCAATCACCTAGGGTGCAGATAAGCCGAAAGCTAGTCAACTCTGATTGATTCAGGCACAGCAGCCACCAGGGTGGAATTTGACAGATAACCGCAAGTCAAGTGGATAGAGAAATAGCTGGAGAGTAAAGAGAGACAGCAAAGAGAGAAGAAGAGAAGCAGAACTTAAAGAAATATGATTGAAAAGAAAGTCGCCTGTAATGGAACAAAGCCAAAAGTCAGAATAATTGGTGATGCAGGAAGAAACAGAAAGAACAGCAGCCAGAGAAAAGAAAACACTTGAAGGAGAGATCGCAGGAATATTTAGAGGCAGGTCTGTTTATTCATTCTGGGGATGGTGTGTTTACTCCATTTGTGTTGCAGTGCCAAGCAGAGAATGGGGGACTGCTCGCGTGTTGCTGCACTTAGTTTAGATGACAATCCAAACACTCCGTGTGGTATTAGAGGTCTGTGTAGGATTGTTAGTTTGCACCCAACATTTTACCACTGCCAGGAAGAGCTTCAGTCTGGGGAGACACCAGCACCCAGCAGGCAATATTACAGTAAAATTTCTTCTTATTTTTCATGGAGTTGTGTGTCGCACATTAATCAGCATCTTGCCTGTGCAGACAGAGGTAAGACTTGTCTTTTCCTGGAGGCTCAGACAGTTTACCAATAGGTGAGCTAAAGCTGATAGCTATTCAATAGTGAGTCGCTTAAAAAATAAGCTATATTCTGTATATTTATATACTTTATTTTCTGGACTATAAGTGGCTCCGGAGTATAAGTCGTACCAGTCAAATAATGCGTCATGAAGAGGAAAGAAACAAAGATAAGTTGCACTGGATTATAAGTCGTGGTCATTTTCTGTAAATAACAGCAAAGTAGGGTGATTTTGGGATTTTTCATATCCTATTTGTTACTGCTAAAACTTCCCAATCACTCCACTTCCAAAGTTAATGCCTGTAAATGATCATAAACGTCATAATTAAGAAGGATCATCATGGTTTTTGAGGATTTATTCTAGGCACTACAGCCACATGTTCAAAATGAACTCCTTTTGCTGAGAGAAGGCTGTTTTGGAATCTTTACCCTTGGAGCAGAATATTGTTGTCACAAGCCGAGAGCGCCAACATGTGACATTAGACAATAACAGTTACTCCTTGGCTCATGTCAGTCAGTATGATTTAACACTTAGAAATATGTTAAATTTGATATATTTTGATATATAAGTCGCACAAAAGCAACCAAACTATGAAAAAAAGTGTGACTTATAGTCTAGAAAATACGGTAATAATATTTGTGCATCAGTATTAAGAAAGTGTAAAGCTGAGAAAAGCTGAGAAAGTGTAAAGAAGAGTGATGCACAAGTCACACTGTGTAAATATCTACAATAGCTCTTGCTCTTGCTTCACTGGAATCTGTTTAGGTTTGTATTGTGTCCACTGGGGGAAAGTTTATTATTACAGTACACTGATTCTCTACTGAATGGCTTGTAACTTTAGCTCATCCATCAGGAAAGATTCTGGCAGGTTTTCATCAAACTTAAGGGTCCTGACTGATACTCACTGCTCATCGGTGCTTTCCTGACATAGTTTTAATCAGCTGGTCCATCAAAGATATTACACTGTCAGAATCAGGCAGAGCTTCAAAAGGAAGGAAAAACTAACCATGTGAATGTGGTTTTGTTCTCATTTATGTAGAAAAATGAATGTCTTTTTATAGTTTTACATTATGTTGGATCCCTAAATCTGTTACATCCATTTTTGTTTGGGATGTCCAACATTATTGGCCTACTGATATCATTGGCTTATCTCGGCATTAAAATGTGATATCAGGAAATATAAGTACAGCTTTTTTCGGGCTGGTATTTTTTACTAACAAAATCTCGCAAGATCTTGTTCCATTAGCAGCGGTTTCAAAATGTAGAAAAGTCCCCGTTATTCTGGTAGAACTTCATTTCCCAGCATTCCTTTCAGAGTCATGTGACTACGGTTCAGCTGCTGCTGCTACAGACTGACTTGCTTTGAAGCTGCTTATGTTTGTGTCTGGTTTTAAGTTGTTGGTTAAGTTAGCAAATTGTCAGAAACATTATAATTCGCCACATGTTGGCTAATACCTGCTAGTATCTGATATCTGGCAGACAGATGTCCAAAATGAACTCCTCTGGCTGAGTTAAAGGGATATTGTGTAAGTTCTCCTGTGTTTTATTCACAAAAACTGATTATTTGGTTCAAAAGTGTTTTTTCATTAATCAGTAATCACTCCCATCAACAAAATGAAGTGCTCCTCTAAGTTCTAAATTTGCCGTTTGTATCATTCATTTACACATCGGCGGGTCGGCTCGGTGGAGGCTGCCATGTCGTATCGCCATGTTTTTGCGTTCGGGAGAAGTGTGACGGTAGGAAAACACAGAAACTCACCGGACCCACCGGAGTTTTCAGCTCAGTTCGAGGTAATGCCTTTGAAAAGTAACCGCGCTGCAGAGGGGAGAGACTAGCGTCTCACTGATGCTGGGTTCACGTGCAGTCGGGCAGACGGCCGTTAGTAACAAACCAGATGTTATTTTAATCAATAAAGCCGAGCGAAAGACGGTAAAACATGGGTCAGGGAAAACAATACGACATCGCCATGACAACCGAACAGATGTGGACTGATGTCACTGTAACTGACGGACCACGTCTTCACATAGAGGCTGGTGATAACTTTACATGCATCGGCTGTCGTCGGTCTGCCCGGTTTCACGCGAATGCAGCATGAAAAGTACGAGGGAGCTGCTCCCGATTACACAGTGTCCCTTTAAGGATATTTTGGGATCTTTGCTCTTGAAGCAGAATATAGTTGTATCTGTCATAATATGAGATACACAACCTCACAGTTGTCTGCACATATTAGTATCAGTTGATGTCGGATATCAGAAATTAAGAGTTAGACAAAATCAGATATCGGTAAAAAAAAAAAAAAAAAAAGCCAATATCGAACATCCCTAATTTTTGTTTCTTGTTTTGTTTTTTTCTTTCTTTTGGGGGGTGTTCGGGGTTTTTATATTGTTGTTGTAGTTTTCATTGTTGTGTTGTTCCATTTAACTCGAGCGACATACAATAGATGGGTTTCCTGTTTACAAACATTGGCAGTTGCGCGCGCAACCAGGGGCAAAAAGCCTGTGTTTTGTATTGGAGTCTACGGCCAAACACGCACTCATATCATTCATAAAAATGTAAAGTAACCCGACGAAACAAACAGAGATTGTTGTGTTTTAAATTATATTGAATAAATCTGTATTTTGATGACGAAAAAATACATCTTGAGCATTGTCATTGCAATTGTGGCAAGGTACACAACAACAGAGGGCCCGGGCAGGCTTTGAACCCCAGACTCCCAGATGATAGTCATGTGCGCTGACCATTCAGCCAAAGGGACATCCCTGTGGCCACGTAGCTCAGGTCCATCCACAATACAGCAAGCAGGAATAGATAACACAAAGAATCACTCAAATGCAGAAAAAAAAAAAAACATAATTGTAATATTGACAAAGATGTAAGATCTCTGCAGGTTAATTGCCAAAACGATGGCACGAGTGCAGCAGAACTTAAAGTGATATTCACGCCATCAGCTGAAAATTCTTTTGCAGTATATCGCAGGGTTAGAAAAAATCGCTGTCAGTTTTTCCAATACTACTTTAAAGCTACATGATATCGACAATACACACACACTCATTCATCCTCCTCTAAACTATGTTGTGATCTCATTTTTTCCATGCATCAAAGATTAGAATGTATTTTTATTTTTTATTATGAATACGGTGGTAGTTACCTCATTCTGTGCGTGTGTGTGTGTGCCACTGTCTTTATATCCTCTTCTGCTTGGCTGGCATCTTTGAAACTTTTGCTGCTGGAACTTGTCACTGAACTTTGTGGCAGTCATGTCTGACAGGATGCTTTTATTGGTGGCTTCTGAAGGCAGAAGCAAATGGACAGGCAATTACGTTTATGGGCAGTTTGAGGTGACATCCCCTGCATATTGGATGGTCTTTTAAATAGGAGTCATCAGCCACAATGGTTCTTCCAGAGATGAAAACAAAAACAAGGGGGCTATTTCAACTGTCAGCATAATGCCAATTGACCACTCCACCCGTCTTCCTCTATCTGCCACAATAGCTGCATGATTGGCTGCACCACCGCTTTATATATCAACACAGGAGCACTTTGGAGATGCTTTCTTACCTCAAGACAGTCAAAGCTATTTCTGTGCTGTGATGTCACACCCTAACTTGGTTTAGATGCACCCATGAAGATTTTCTTTTAAGGGTTATTCAGACTTTCATCTATCCACAAATCAAATAATAATATGCTCATTATACACACCAAACCAGTAGTTCATCACATATTAATTCTAAAACACACTTCATGTTCAGATAATCTGCATAATCATAAGCAGTGTCTTGGCAACTTGTACTGTTGTGAGCTGGAACCCAAATGCAGAAATATGTATCTGTGTTGAGGTAGATAGTCATGGCTGTCATGAGGAATCACATCAAATCTCCATTTTCTCTCATAAGTCACACAATATAATGATTAAAGCGTGTGGCTTTAGCAGTCTTCACCAGCTTGGTGATCATTCAGTTCAGCTGAATTTATGCAGCTCTGTGGGCAATGAATCGGGATTTGCTCCAAGTTGCTGTCAAGTTTTGCATTGTGCAACAGTACAGCCCAGGGTTTATATAAGTTTCTTGTCATATATTTTTAATAATGCACATATAATATATACAGACAGGACCTTTCCCTTTGAGAAGGTGTGCTAGTTGGCAACTTGGATGTTGTGGATGGTATGCGGGTCTTATTGTAGTGTAAGCATAGCCGTTACTGTACCACCTGGTGGAATGGAGTGTCAGTCATAAATATGAGGACACATTTGTTTTTTATTTTTTATTTTGACTAAATAAGGATTGTGTTTACACATCATTATTATCTAACTTAATTTTCCCTCAAAGAAAAGTGTGTCTTGCTTTTATTACCGGACATTTGGAGATTAATTTACCAATGTGTTTGTAACTTAATGCTGAGTTATTCTTTCATTTCTTACAACATTACATTCTGTATGCAAACTTGTATTTACACGTGTATGAAATTGATAAAAGGTGTCAAATGAATGAAAATGGCTGTGGTTTGGCTGCGAAGCCTCACAGTTAAAACATAGACGAGTTTACGTTCCACAAGTCTCTGTGAAAATAATCGCTGAGATAACTGCAGCTGATCCAGATCACCGCTGCTGATGTCCTCACAGACCAAACTGAGGGAACATTCCACTCCGGTTCTCAGGTCTTTACTCTCGCATCCTAACCAAAGAATTGGTTTAAATAGGTTGCTGGTTGTGTACAAAACACTGTATGGTTCTGGTCCAAAATATAGATCAGATCTGTTGACGCCATGTGAGCCAAGTTTGCTTAATATCTCGAGACTTGAAACAAAACATGGAGAATCTGCGTTAAGTTTTTATTTGGGATGGGCGATACCAAAATTTTTCCTATCGATACAGTTCAGTAGTTTATGGTGCTTTTTCACCGATATCAACACCACTACCTATACGTTTGGTCCCTTAAAAGGAAATCACGATTGTACAGTTTGCATTAATATCTTGAATGTAAGGGCAATATTAAATATAAGTAAGATTTAAGAACAGAAGTACTTGAAAGAAATACTTTTAAAACAATAATATGTTATATTGATTAGTGAATTAAACAAAATAAGATTAAAAACATCTTTGAGATTGTACAAATTTTTTCAGTGGAAAATGTTCAAATATAAAATGTAGTAGTAGGAATAAAAATTTACCAAAACATAATGTGTAATAACCTGCATCAAAGCACTGAAAAATAACAAAACTTGATCTTCATCACTAACAGTAGCAGCAGCATCATGACATCTGATAGGCTACCACCATCATGTGACACAGAAGTTAGAATCCGGTTGGTTCTGCACATAATTTCATCTCAGAAGTGAAAACAAATTGCATGTTTTGTATAGTGGTATCTCAATACTCAAAGTATCAATACCGTTTTTTGGTTTTGTTTTGTTTTGTTTTTTGTCTGGCTGGAATCAAAGTATTGCCTGAGCTTTTAATTAAGACATATTGACAGAGATGTGTTAATGATGATGATGTTGTTGAGAGAGATGATAATGATGCTGTATTTCCCACCGATGTCTATTTGTGTCATGTCTGTGTGTGTACTCGCTTGTCTGTTTTCTCTGGAATATGTACAACATGTACTGTATAGCACATTAAGCAGCTTTATTTATGACCTTTAAGCCGATGCTGCTTGTGAAGCCAGTCTCGCTGCAAACATGACAAAAATATTTTAACAAAAAAACCTTCCTCTCATAATCACTATTACAGTTAACCCAAGATAAATCCAGTCATCAAGATGGTGAAAAAGTTCACAAAATGCTTTGAAACTTTATTGTTTGTAACTTTGATCAAATGTTAACTCATAAAAGCTTGTAACACATGTGATACAAGACACCACCGAGTTTATCATCTGTATTTGCTACTGGTAGAGCTGTTGCAACATATATCCTTATCTGACCTTGATTTTAGACTCATTTTTGTTTTCTTTTTTATAATTAAATGTCTCTCTTATACTTTCTGTGGCAGGGGGTGAACAGCATGTTCCAAGTGTTCCTGACAGGAAACAATTCAGAGTACTTCACCATCTCCCCAACAGCAGTACAAGGGCGTGCTGACATTCGGATGAGGGTTGCCATGCCACTTGACTATGAACACATTCGCAGCTACAGCTTTTCAGTGAGTTTTCAATTTATTCGACGTACTTCTATGGTGTTCACCTGCACATTTTTATAAGGAAACGGGGGTGGATGTTTAATAAAAGAGATGCACCAGCCTGTGTCGCCTCCACTGGGCACAGACTTTTAGCTAATATTTATGAAGAGGGATATTCACAGGGGTGCTGATGGTTTTTTAAGCCACTGTTAATGTCTCATAGTTCAAGATAAAGTATTTCCAGTGACTTACTGTAATACAGCTCTCATGGGACCAAAATGCGTCTCACAACATGATTTAATTTGCTTAAACACAAGGCACCGTTAGGCTGGAGTTATATCACTTTTAAAACACCTCAGTTATATTTGAACAGTAAACTTTATGTTTTGTCACCTCATTTAACAGCTGAGTTGTTTACAAAGTCGGGGGGGGGCAGTCTACTTTATATTTAACCTATAATCCTATTGTTGAGGTCAATAACACAATCTGATTATCTGTAAAATGGTACCTGAAAATCTCAGTATCACATATTATTTAATGTATGTTAACATATGAAGCATAATCTAAGACACTGTTGTCTTCTCTACAGCTTTACGCCAATGAGTCTGTTTCTGATCATGTGGGATTTGCCCGTGTTTTTATTGAACTTATCAATGAGAACGACAACCGGCCCATCTTCAGCCGACCGCTGTACAACATCAGCCTTCCTGAAAACACACCGCCTGGCACATCGCTGCTACGTATCCTGGTGAGTATCTTAGCAAGCTGCATTGTTGTGTTTACACAGCTGAGAATGTGATAAACCGCTCACAACAGTTTCTGGTGATTTATTCCTGGAGAGAGATTTAACTGGGATACAAACAGATTACAAGAAAAGCCATTTTGTACATATAACTTTTACAAGGCTTGTTTCATTGGGGATAAAACCTTGCAGCGTTTGGCACTTGTGACCCTGTATGCTTGAGACTTCACTAAATGATTATTTATGGGGAGTCAAGCAACACTGTACTGACCAAAGCACAACACCAGTGATAATTGCACACTGCAATGGTGCATGGTGAGCTGTTAAGCTTACAGTAAAGTCATTTCAGGTAAAGCCTGCAGAGCGTTGTCTTGATAAAAGAAAGGAGTCCTGCTGTTCTCTTGAAATTGCTGTTTAAGATTGAAAACTCATGTTTTACATCAAAGCTTATTTGCTCATTACAGACCTGAAGCGCATTGTCCGATTATAATTATAAACTGGTTCACTTTCCGTGTTATCAGCCGATCTTTATTTTGAACTAATGTCAATAATGATGCAAACATGGAAAAAAGTCTCTCATTTAACTGTCCTCTCTATGCCTTAGCCCTTTCTCTGTTAGTGTTTTTGAAAGCGCTCCACTTCATGTCCCAGGATTCAGACCCCTGGTTTCTGTGCAGACAGGTACCCAGTGCTTTAACCAGATCGGAAAAAATCTCTCCCCATAACTCTGCATTATTATTCATTACCAGTCACTTCTGTGACAGAGCACCCACAGTCCACTAGATACAAGTACCAAAAAAGCGCAGTGTGAAAATCAATAGTGTTTATAGACTGGGTACTCATGAAATGGAGATTGCAGCGCTTAATACCTGATAAGTCTAGCTGATGTCGGCCTCATGCTGGAGCGTGGGCCCGCCGTGGAATCCTGATTGCTGGTTGTAGAGTGAATGGGCTGTAAACAGAATGAGATGTGACGGCTCTCAGCGAGAGCTGTAAGCTGGCGTGGAGCAGATCAAATGCGTGATCTAAACGCTGTCTCAGGGGAAGGATGGAACACAAGGAACTGCAAGCTCTTCTGCAAATATTTCTCCTATTTGACTCAGTTTGATTATCAAAACACACGCAATGTCATTTTCATCTATTTCTTTACCATTCCTATTTTGTGTATGTTTTTAAGCTTTATTGCATTGTGTTGCAAACAGACATCACTTGCTCTGATAATGTTTCTGAAAAATCCCAAATTAACATCCTGAAGATTCAGATGTTAACGTGTTTCTGATTCACCTGCACATTTGCTTTGGGAATTTGACAAACATATGTATAGGCTTTGTTCTGCAATCGATGTGTCATCAAAGAGAGGTAAAGAGCATGAAGGAGGAGTGGAAGGTTGTCTGTGGATGACAAATCTTATGTGTGTGCGTGCGTGTGTGTGTGTGTACTGCTTACTGGCTGTATACAGAAACCAAGAATGAAAAAATCTTAGCAGAAGACTATAAAAAAAAGGGGTGTGCGTACTTTAAAGAAGTAACAGGAAGGTGAAAGGTGTGAATGGAAGCATCGTTTTTATAGGATTAAAACTGAGAGACAGCTCTTATTTATGATCTTATCTATCCCCCATATTTGAATTTAATCATCCACTTCCCTTAATTTGTTATGACTCTTGATTTCAACAATGTAGGATTTCAGGATATTTCAAGTCTATAAGACACAATTCAAATTAAAATATTGCTGCTGTTGATTCACTTCTAAACTGAGACAGCATTGATGCAATGGTTTGCGTCTTAATGTGCTCGATTTTTTTTTTGTGGTATCTCATTTTTAGATAATTTATTCTGTATGTTGTGTGTATGTTGTAGGTTTATGTTTTATGGACTTGTGTTTGCAATAAGTTTAGACAATTCCACTTCTTATGGTAATGGCATTGCACCAGCCAGACAGTCCCAAAACACTGCCCAACTTTGAGTGAAGAGTGTCCACCACATACAGTCAGGATGTCAGTCGGATGTCATCATAAAATATTGTCTCCATGAAGCAGGAATTCAGTTTCTTGACAACCAGCCGCATTTTCTTTAGTACATTTCATTCCAGTACTGATTGCATGTCATTGTGAAAAGTTTTAAAAGTATGAGATGCTTATACAGCAGCTCTGACAGCGTTTATCTCAAACAAAAAAAAATGTTACAGTATAACTGCTATAGTAGGCGTGCAACAATACATGTATTCATATCGAACCGAAACATACGGGTGTATATCGAACCGTGAGCACTATGTACTGTATAGAGTATCAAGCAACACAAAATTTTGGATTCATTTTATTAACTTATGTTAAAATTAAACGAAAATGAAAAGACATAATGTCAGCTTTAACTACGATGATGCTGCAGCAGTAGATGTTCTGATTCATCTGTCTAGAATAACCTGTGTTAAACAGTGATTTTGATTGTTGTTTAATTAAATAATGAAAACTTGACGTGTCGCCTGCACACCTCATGAGAAATTATTTTGACTGGATGCTGCATATCTGCAGTCCTGCAGCAGCACTCTTCAGCCATCAGTGCATAAAGCTGCCAGTTAACACCTGCTTTTCAGACGTGCTAAAAAAAACTTTTGCACCCGCTTTCCATTGCACAGTTGATAAATCATATTGCCTGTGTTACGCTGAGTTGTTTGCAGTCTCCTTCCAATATTTTGCGCGTTGTGGCAGAAACACCCAGATTGCATATTCATCTACCGCAGACACGCTAAATGGATAGCGGGGCTATTTTGCCCGTTAATAGGCGCAAACCTCCTTTTGCCCTGTTTGTAAATCAGCTCCGGCAGATTATTGCGTGCGTAATGAAGATAAGTTTGCACGTGCTAAAACAAGGGCTTTCTTAAATCAGGGCCTAAGTGTATCAAAGAGTAATGATAAATTTTAATGGTACATAAGCTACTAGCTTTCCTGTGTGAAATAGCACACACGAGGGGGAGCATTTTCATTGTTTTTAAAGGTACAGTGTGTAAGAATTACTCTCATCTAATAGTAAGGATGAGCATAGAAATGACTTCAAACCAAGGGGCAAACTCCGCAGGAAAAGAGTGAAGCCTGGAAGTTAAGTTTAATAATTGTAGTTCTTTCTTCATCCGCTGGGGGTGAAAACAGAGCAAATCCCCAAAGAATCTCATGTTTAAAAAGAACAACTTCACAGCAGAAATAAACATCAAAAAATCAATGTAGGCTTAGTTGGTCAAGTTTACCTTCATGTCAACTGTGAGGGGGGGTGAATTTTTTTATAACTCATCCATTTAGATGTTATTTAATCTTAAAATGACACATAATTAGGAGCGTATCCTTTTGATTGACACACAGCAGACTGGCTCCTGATTAGCTCCTTGTCTGCTCTCGGTAAGGTCTCACTCTGCAACAGAGTAGCAAAATGGCGGTTTTTAACAGCTAACAGCAATTCCAAACACGCCTTACCTTTAGCTCGCCGCTTAGGAGGTTAATCTTCATTAGCTCTTGTTAGTTTCGAGTTAGCTCAGTTTGCAGTTAGCCCAGAGTACATTCGCTGTCAATCATTTGCCCCAAGGCCGCGTTTTGCCCAATTTAGTATTTTCCGGGAGTGACAAACCATGCAACGCACGCAACACAGCAAGATGGTGATGGTGGGAAACGCCTAATTGGCTTCACTTTCCCCCATTCAGACATGACCGGATACTAAGTCCATTTTTTTACAGTCTTAAGTTCAAACCAAAGCACAGCGAATGATCCTCAGTAGCCAGTGTTCTTCCAGACATGGACATGTTTTTATCTGTGTGTAGATCCTGTAAACTTGTATACATGTGTACTGTTTTATTTTATGATCCTTTGAAATAGACCCTTTCGTGTTTAAAAGACAGATCATAAATATAAAATTGCAAAGCAGACTCCCCTGAGGACCCTCAGGGTCAATTTGGTCCTTAAGGCATTACGCTTTTGGTTATTGTGGGCCACCTCTCTATTAGTCACACGATTAAATTAACATTTTATTTGTGTGTGGTTTGGTCTTTAGTAATATGTTTGCAAAGACTTATTTACCTTTGGTGGTTTGACATAATTAAAAGGTTACAGCAGTTTTAATCCAATGGAAATAACACAGTGTTTATTTATATGCTGCAGTCTGATCAAACAAACCATGACTGCCTCACACATGTTTGTTCAAATAATGAGGTATTTACTTTGGAATGGTTATTGCATGCATTTGTGTATAATTTAAAAATAAGTCCACAAGGCACAGAAAGACATTAGCTTTTGTGACTTCATACTCCACGAGCATGAAAAGGAGGAACAATGCCCTGGTTGTTAATGTAATTGCTCCTATTTCTTTGACTGAATCTGAACAAATTATGACGATTTGAGTGCAGAAATGTAATATTCATATTCATAAATTTCTGCTTTGCCCTACAACCCTTTGCAACCCACTCCTGTAAGTTAGCACCAGGTAAAATAACTTGCGCTGTCCACTACCCCACTATTAGGTCTAATTACGATGCTGAGCTGAGGCATTCATTGTGGTAAAGTGAAAGCATAAAGAAGCCAGTGACTGTTTCTGTAATAATACAGTTCTACTTAAATCAAGCTCATTTTATTATTTTCGTTTATTACAGGTTTATGTTGCTACAGTATGTATTAAATGTCATTTGCTTGCTCATGTTTGCCACATTTTCATTCTGATAAGGGTCTAACTAAACCCCATTCCATATATATTGATCTCAAATTGCAGACTTTGCAGATGGCCTGTGTATCGTGGTACTTTTTGCCAAGAAGTTGCAATTGCAAGCTAAGAATGACAGAACCACAATGTGCAAATTAGTGCACAATAATTAGCTGGACTTGCATGGGTCCCTTATCCTCCAATTAGATTTAAATGTCTAAATGCCTAATGTAAACACTTAAGTCTGATCAGACTTATCTGATTTAATCAAAATGAATTTTTAAATCAGATAGAGGGTTGGTTTCCCTTATATACATTTAGTCTTAATATTTCTCTCTGACTGGAACCAATATGTCCTCTCTATGGACCCTCAAATCACCAGGGGTTAAGGTGATGCCATGAGTTTTTGACAGGTAAAAACATGGCTTGAATAAAACTAAACAGGTGTGAAATGGTTTTGTTGGAGACCTTGGTATAGTTAGGGATTTTTACACTTGGAAACATTTTTGCAAAGCTTCATTTGTATCAGTAAACTCAGCTAGAAGAAATCTTTCTCTTTAAGTTTTATCCACAGTCTCCTGGTTTGCCCTGGATGGAGCACAAAGTGAACTGAATTATAAAAGTCCATTTTCACCCCGTGATTGTTTATAGGCAGAAGTAGGCGTATGCAGTGGTAAGTTGGGAATAAAGTTGAGAAAACAACTTTCTTCTCTCTTATTTTGTTACATGTTCTGCAGATTATCAAACAGAATAGTAAACTGAAGGTGAGAGACAATATTTCCAACCATGCTGGTATTGTGTGGTGGTTACCAGTGCCACCTCACAGTAAGAGTGTTCCCAGTTCAAATCTCAGTTAGGGCCATGTGGAGGTTGGAGTTATGTCAGTGTCTGTGTGGGTTTTGGGCTTTTCCCCACAGTTCAAAAACATGTGTATGGTTAAATTAACTGCAGAGCTGTGAGTGAGTATGCATGGGTGTTTGTCACTATGAGCAGGTTTAGAGGGCACAAAAGAAACAAAGGTGATTGTGTTAGCGTAAGGAGGGTTTATTCCAGCAGTTGGTCTGATGTTTCAATAACAGAATCAGAAAGGAGGAACAGGATGGAGGCGAATCCTCTTAGCAGAGTATATCCTTGAATGTGTTGTACACAGCTTGCATGCTGAAGAAGCAAGACCAAGAATAAAAGTCAGTTCCTTTTTTATACTGAAAAGTGAATGCAGAGCCCGAACTCTCTGGCACCTGCTGAACATATTGAATACACCAAATACCTGAGTAAATAACTTTCTGCTATTCTATCTCAGTACTTTACAAACCATCAATCACGTGGCTCATCAATTGTTGCTCCCAATCCCAATAACAGTCCCACAGAGAAAGTTAGAGATAGAAAGATATTTCTGCACAGTCCAGTGTTGCAGTTTCAGCCAAATTATGATCATTAACTCATTTCTTATCTTGTGCATGCACACAAGGACATGGGTTTAATTCAAGGGGCAAACTCTGCAGGAGAAAAGTGAAATACGTAAGTGACCTTAAAAAATTGTACTTCTATCTTTATCCGCTAGAGGCTGGCTTCAAAACAGAGCAAATCCCCATAGACTCCCATGTTACATAGACCAACTTAGATATAATTTAAAGCAGAACTAAGTAACCTCAGGTTGGGGCTCCCTAGTGGTCTCTTTTCACGATCGTAAAGTTTGCACTCCCCCTACACCCCAACAGCACACAGAGTAGTCTCCTCTACCTGTCTGTCCCCTATTCTGATCCCTGAATATATTTCTAAGCTTTTACTCGCTTGTTGATGCTACTTTGCTACATTGGTAGCAGCAGCTTGTCTCCCTCTGCAGCTGCTCAAAGCGGAGGGATGTTTTACCCGTGTTTTGTGGGGAAATATGTCATGGGGTTATACTTTTTTCAGGTGCGGGCAGATCACAAAAATACAAATTTTATTTAATTTTAGTCAACATGAAAAGTGATTTTCTGAGGCTATCTAGCACCTGGGCGGCCTGTGAAGCTCAGGGATACGCTCCACCGGTCTGAGTGGATTTTCCCCTGCTGCCTACGTATGTGGTTAAAGGACCATAGCTGAAAATGCGGATATTGAATGTTACCTTTTTGTTATGCGGGACTCTCCGAGTCCGAGACAGGTGGTCTCCTGCTCAGCCAGTTTATTTTTTAATCCATTGTGCTGCTGGTTTGAAACACTCCGTTGGCCAGGTAACCCCGCCCCCAACCCCTGTCAAAAGCTACAAGAACCGGTTCTTCACGCTGGCCCAGCAAAGAGTTGGTGACTGAGTAGAACCAGTTTAGGGAGCCAGGAGCCGGTGTTTAGGTGGTAGAAAGCCAACGAACCGGTGCCTAGTCTGGTTCTGGTTCGAACCAGCGCTGGAGGCAGCTCGGTGCTAAGGGGGCCTGGCAGACTTGCAAGTGACGCTTTCAGACCAGAGACACCGGGGGGAGACAAGGAAACATTGAATCGCCCCATAAACACTTTGTTTAGGCCCACAGGGATTCGGAAAAGCATTTATTAAGGTAACAAAAAGTTACTTGTTTTGCTTTAATCTTGAAATTACACATAGTGTCCTTTTGATTGACAGGCAGCTGACCGGGTGCCGATTTTAGCCGTGGTGGCTAATAGTTAGCTCCCTGCTTGGTTCCAGGAAGGCTTCAGCCTGTAGCAGAGTTGCACAACGGCGGTTTTTAGCTAGTTAACAGCAAGTCTGAGCGTGCCTTACTTTTAGACCACCTGTCCTCGTTCATTCTTGTTCACTTCGGATTAGCTCGGTTAGCATTTAGCTTGGCTGCCAATCATTTGTCCCACAGCTCGGAGCGGCCTTGTCTTTGCCCATTTTAGTATTCTCTAGGAGTGACGCATATGCGACACGGCAAGATGGCAACAGTGGGAAATGCCGAACTGGCTTTAACTTCTCGTGACAAGGATGTTTCAACACATTCAAAGTTTTTACTCTGTCTCAATATCAAATCTCTGGAAGACTGAAGCAGGTTTTTCTCAAAAGGGTAACACTTTTCCAAGCAACTGTAAGTATGTCTGAATGAAGAGTAATGTTAAAGGATAACTTTCTTTTTTTTCAACCAGGACTTTCTTTCTAGGAGTTAACAGGCATTTACTTACCGGTAAAATTTCCATATCACTTTGACTCCTTTGGAAAATGTTATGTTGAATTGCCTTTCGGCGCACATCCATACAACGGGAGAGACGGGGCACCCTCTCTATAAAGCATTATCTGGTGCAAAACTCCTTCATTTCATTAATGCTTTAAAGGTGCCATGACATCAAATTTCACTTTTCTGGGGTTTTGGGTGTATAATATGATCTATTGTGCACTGATGAGGCCATGTGAATGTCCAGAGTGAGAATCAAAGTTCCTGTTTATGGTCTGTCAGCTTTGTCTCTCTGCTCAGAAACAGTTGAATCAGACAGCAGGCTATCATTCTACGTAGTTCTATCATTCTACGTAATTTAATTGCTCCAATAAGAGCACACTATCAAGTAAACAGCGCCCCCCCTCTCTCTCTCTCCTAACGGTTTATGCACCGTCCGCTCCCCCCCCCCCCCCCCCCCCCTCCCCCTCCTCCCTCCCTGTCTGATTCAGCTTGTGTATGGAGCTAGTAGTAACTTCTCTGCAGTCAGGTCTGGGTTTTCAAACAAATGGATTTAAAAGAAAACTTCTGCAGCAACACTGAGGGAGGGGGCCACAACCTTGTCATTACCTGTAAGTTATTTATTTTCTAAATGCTGTCTTGTCTGATAAACGTAGCTCACACTGTCTGAAGTGCCCATGTTGCTAGCAGTTAGCCTTTAGCAAACTCCGACCGCAGCTTGACCTAGATTCTCCAAATAAGGTCATAGCCAAATAAGGTGTAGCCAATCAAAATGAAGTCAACGTGGTCTCCGGGTAAAGCTCCATATCATCACCGGACCCAACTGTATTACTGAGGAAGTGAGGTCTGGCGTTTCAAAACAATACTCCGCTGTAAAAAATGCTGTTTTTTTCTTTGGAGTATTTACATATGCAGTAATGCCAACAACATAAACTAGTTTTTAACTGCTATGTCATCACTCCTTTAAGTAGAATGAACGAACGACCGAGTACTATTGTCCTGTGAGTTCAGAATTAGCTCTCCTATAGTTACTGGGGTTTTTTCTTGACAATGTACTCACAGGACTGTAGTACTCCTTCGTTCGTTCATTCTACTTAAAGTATAGGTGAAATGAAGGAGTTTTTGCTGCAGATAAGGCCTTATAGAGCAGCTGCCCCATCTCTCCCATTATACGTTGTATCTTCCAAAGGAGTCAAAGTGATACAGAAATTTTACTGGTGAGTAAATGCATGTATAACCTCTTAGAAATAAGGTCCAGGTTAAAAAAAAAAAAGAAAGTTATCCTTTAACATAACCAGTCCCTGAGTTATAGTTTAGTGTTATTTTAACAGATGAATCAAGAAATGTCTGTTGTACCGTCGGAAAAGATCCCTCCAATAAATTTAATCTTGTGCTTGTCTCGATGAAAAACCTCAGGCCTTAAAACACAATATGATGTTTGATTCAACTGTACTCACAGTGGTTTTATTTTTTGTCTGACAGCTGTAAAATCCAACAGATTATAACCTCTTATATGGTAGAAATAAAAGAGAAGACAACACTCTCTTTCAATGTAGCTTGCTTCTAAGTCACACCAACATGCGCCATGTATTTACTCATACACACATGCACACATATGTTTATGTATTTAAATACATTTTTGGACATTCATGCAATCTTTGCATTATTCAAATATTTGAACAACCTACAAAAACACATTTATGGTTCAGTTAATGAATATTGACTTATTCAAATCAATCTAAGAGGAAGAGTTTAAGAATTGAATAAAGCTGTAAAATCATGCATATATTTAGATTTCATAAAAGAAAGAATAGCTTTTTACACTGTTAATTGCTCGTTTGATTTATACATTTGTTGCCTTCTGAAACCTGTCTGAAAAAACAATCTGAGAACATTAGTAAAGATTTGGCACCCACACTGATTAAGTAACAGATTGCAATGACTAAATTATCCTGTGATAGTAATTATGAGGGTGATAACAGTTTCGCACATTGAAATATGTTCTTTTTAAGTAGTCTGTAGTTTGCTGTTTGAGTGTGAAAATGTTTTTCAGAATTATGCAAAAACTGATACTATTGTGACAATGCCTTATATGCAAAGAGGTTTAGGTCTGAGTGATGTTTTTTAAATAGTTTATGCCTATGCTAATTGAAATTATGCATGATGGTCCCAGTTGTTTTTTGTTTTCTTTTTTAAAAAAGTGCCAAAAAAGCAATCTGATAATGTAACTGAAATGAATTTTCATGGTTAATATTCATAGCTCATCTGATCAGAGCTTATGTACGATGTTCGTCGATTTATTACTCAGTGCACATTCCTACATCCCTGTGGACCCTTATGCTTAACATACCAATACACACAGACATATGTACACAAACAAGTACAAACACACACAAGCTTGTGCAGCTATCCTTATCAGGACACTGCACTGACTTCCAATTACTGTTTACAGACTAACCCAAGCTCTACCCCTCACTTTAACAATAACCAGTTTATCTCTTTAACACGCCGCTCACTAGTACCTCAGAAATGGCATTTCCCCTCATCAGAACCAGAGTTTGGAACACTGGTCCACTAAGTCAGTGATTATACCAGAAAAGGTCCTAATGAGGAAATAAAAGCAGCAACACACACACAAAAGCAGTAGCTCTTTAATATTTATGGTCTGCAGCATTACTTATCATTATAAATATTTATTGTGATTTACTCTTTCGTCTGGGTCTTTTTGTCACGCACTTTCTCATATCGTTCCTCCTTTCCCCGGGGACTTCAGACACCAAACAACAGCCTGTATCAGAGAATCTCTGATTTTTTTTCTCCTTTGGTTTTAGATCTGCCTACTTTCATTTCTTATTTATTGTATACCCTCACTTCTTCTTTCTGTGCCTCACCATTAGATTTGCTAATGATTTTCAGGTCTTGCAATTATTCACCTCATGGTCTCTTGCCGGTATCTACTGGGACGGCACTCTAACTCTTTATACCCATCTGACTCTTCCACTGCAAATATGTGTACTGTACATAATATTCATACAGAATAGAAGTGCAGTTCACCCAGCCTGTTTTCTTTAAGTTGCAGTTGCATGTGACGCATATCAGATGCAGCATTATTCTTAGGTCAATGTCCTTTATCCATCCATTGCAGGATCTGTGCAGACTTACCGTGTATGAGAGCTGTGGCACAGTGATAAATGTCTCTAGCAGAGGGTTATAAATTACAGAATGGAGGATGTTTCCTTGCTGCCACTGTTAAGACAGGCATGTATAGGGTAATAGTTGCAGCAGTAATTATAATTCATTATTGTCATAATAGGACTAAGGCCCAACTATTTCCTGCTGGTGGTAGCCTAGAGTTTCTTTTGTTAATAGGACTCCCATCATGCCTGTTCTGACATTGTGAAATGGGATGTAAATGGGTACGAAAGACAGCGAATGAGCTGGTGGTTGTCGTGTATGATAAAAAGTTAAAACAATCTGAGCACTGATATCAAGACTTCAGTTCTTCAAAGAAGTATTCTACTGCTAGACAAGATAAGAGTGCATTGGTGGACATCCTTGGTCCAAAAAGTAAGACTACTGTTCAGCAGTTGTTCCAACTAATCACTAAACCAGCTCAATCTAATTAGCACAGCTCCTCTGTCTGTACAGTATACACAGACACCTTATAGACTGGTGCCTATTAGCTATTGGAGCTGACGTACTGTATCAGCGTGGCCGCCATCTTGCGTGGGTCACCCATGCGATCCCAATGCATTCATTTCTTTGAGGAAGGTGTATCCTCAAATACAACAATCAAAACTCCCCAAATTTTCATCCGATTTTCACACAGTTTGGTTTGTTATAAACATTATTTATGATGACATAATAATATAAATGGTCAAATAACTAAACTCATTGTTTAGTCTTACTTGTGACAGGTAATCCTACTGTACATGATCTGCTGTCAATAGTGCGCCAGTTATTGTATCCATAGGCTGCACAAAATATGGGCAAACGTGTTCATTCTTGACTCCAGTTGGTTCTGGTGTTACCCTAGAGCAGGGGTGCCCAGGTCCTGTCCTTGAGAGCTACTATCCTCCATTTTTTTAGAGCATACCCTGTCCACCACACCTGAATCAAATGGCTAATTTCCTCATGTACATTAAATTCAGCCCTGTAGAGGCCTGGTAACGAGCCATTCATTTGATTTGGGTGTGTTGGAGAAGGGATGCCACCACAATGTGCAGGATAGTAGCTCTCAAGGCCTAGGATCACTCCCAAACTGCCCCCTAAACACTACCCCTCCGTTTGCTCGTTCCCACAGAGACTCCGCCATATTAAGGGCCGTCTCAGGCCACGTAGGGCGGAGGGTGAGTGGATAGTTTAGCCCTTGATTGGAGAGTCTGCATCAGTGCAGTGGGTGCAACGGCTAAAACAGAGGAGGAAACAGCCATGTTTCCTTGTGAGCCGTGTGAGTTATAAAGTGAACTCAGTTTGCTGAATTATGGTAATGTTAGGATTTTTCTATATTTGCATATATGATTGGTAAAACCTCCCCCATCAATCCAATTTCAAAATTGATGCTTGTAAATTATCATAAACATAATCAAGAAGGAATAACTGGATTTTACCCCCTACGTTACACTTGATGGCATGTAAATGTGAAAAAGTGTTTCCATTACACTTTTGCGAAAAATTGCCTTATTGAAATGTCTGAAAAAACTGCCTCATGAGAGCGTAAAAACTTGTTTTGCAATATTTGAGCTTTTTCGAAATGTATATTTCCATTAGCAGTTTTTAACTGCGATATCGAGGTTTTGCAAAATTCCAGGTGTAATGGAAACCCAGCTACTGCATGCTTCTACTTAAATGCCCTGCTTTCATGATATACTATCACTGTTGTGTGAACTTTTTACATTTCCCATATATTTAACATGAAAGCTGATATCCCTAATTTTTTGTGAGTAGTGTACTATCAAATACTTGGGCAACTCTATGGAATATAGTTGATAAGTGGGTCCTCACCTTCTTGAGTTCTTGGAGCCAGAAGCAATATATGTGATGTTTCAGGGCCCAAGGACACAATTGCCATTCATCAGGTTGCATCTGCTTTGCACTTAGTGACTAGATCCTTAGTATTTCATTATTTTAAGCCTAAATCAAATATTAAGTTATATAAACTGTCTGTTAATGATTGCAATAAATAGGTAAATGAAACAGTCCCAAACTGTTAAGTATCCCAGCTGTAAAGTAGCTTATTCTGCAGAAAAGTTTCTTTACATGAGTGTCTGTGGTGTCGATTTACCTACTTCCTGAAAACAAAAAAGAAATCATTTTGAGATAAACAGATTAAGCTAAGACGTGTGCTAGAGCTACAGAGCTACAAATAAAGTGACTGGGGATATAAAGTTTCTTTTCCATGTTAATGAAGCAGTTTTTTTATTTAAATGGTGAGTGCATCATGGTTTATAAATGTTCTAAAAGTTACAAACGTTTGCAAAAATATTCTTTTTAAAATATAAAGAAACAAATCACAACTTAGAAGCCAAAGTCAAGATTTTTCTTTCTTTTTTTTTAGGAGTTGCATGTCTGTATATGTATCATCTCTTGACTTAAGCCCTGCTCCCTCAACACATAACCAGACGCCATGTTCCATCCCCACATTATTGCTTTGTCCTCCCTCTTCCATTCAACATGTCTCCATAGTGTACTTTTTACTTTTTTATCATTCTCTACAACCCCCCTGTTCTTGTGTTAATCTTTTTCCTTCATCATTGAGGCCAACAGCAGAAAGAGAGGGGGAGGACAAAGGCCTGCTGGCAAAGTGAAGCTGCCAGCCACCGAGAGCTCTGCATTAAGCTTTTTCACTGGCAGCTCAAACTCCATCTACAGCTTCTGCCCACAGTACAGTCATCTCTCCCTCAATCTTATTTCCTGCCTGTTGCAGAGGGCCTTTATTTTTCTCCTTTTGTTTCCAGAGCTCTGCATGTGGTTGGAATAATGAAATAGTAGAATTTATCCTGCAAGCCGTCACAGCTTTAAGGACGTATCCTCGGCACTTTTTATAAAGTGTTAAACTTGTATCGCTCTGGTCTGTTCTGTGTGTTATCTGTGTGGTCAGGAGATAATAGAAACAGGCATTTCAATCTTGTCAGCAGACAGCCGTTGCTTTGAGCTCCCCCACCTGCTTGTTAATGGTTCAGAGAAATAAAACAGTCGTAAATGCACATTCACTATCGCCATTACGGGAAAGTGTCCGCGGTAAAACTCACACTGTTGCAATCAAACCCAAGCAGGTGCTCTGGGTCACAGCTGGGACACTTATCTGATCCAAGCAGGTGAGATGCAGAAGTTTGAAGTGTCTTACCAAGAAGCTTCCTGTTGATAATGTGAACAGTTAGGAGAAAGTACATTTTCACTTATTAGCTTATCACAGGAGTATTGAGTAAGGCGGATTGTAATTTTTAATTGGACCCTAATCAGAATAGCTCTGATGTGGTATTAAATCTGCATCTCCACCCTCATCCTGTAGCATTGACCAGAAACACAAGCATTTCGGATATTTGAGGCAGACAAATATGAACAGACACCAGGAGAAATCTTAGAAAAAGCTGTGGCAGACCTGGTCTGGTTTTTTACACTTATCATTTGGTGCTTTCGGACTGTGGGAACCTTTTTGAGTTCCTACAACCTTTTCAGGAACCAGGCTGTTTTTTTGCGCATTCGGACATATAGGAGCTAGGGACCTCAGACCTCAGTTTTTAGCTCCTACTCCAAGGAAGGGTCTTCTCGGGGTTCCAGAGGAACCTCTCTGTCCGAATGTGCCCCTGATGTGTCAAATAAAACACAATATTCAAATGTAAAGCTAAAGGTGTTCTTGTTTGAATATAAAGGCTTTCTGTCCTGCTCTTGAAAAGCATTTCGGAAGATTGATCTGCGATCTTATCATGGATATGGAAAATGTGAGAATGAAACAGAGAACGTTTAAAGCAGATCACATAAGCAAAGCTAACCAGAGCTAAGGAAAATAACCTGACAACCAAGCCTTTATCACCGCCTCCATCACAGGGACTGTCAGGAACTGGACATCTTCACTCTGCTTGTGTGGGACTGTTTGTTATCTGTCCCTTGTGGTTGTGTTTAGGTGTGCAACACTGAGACAGAGGAGGTTGTCTGTGTTTGGACTCGGGGTCATCGCTATTTTGACAGCATGCTTTGACAGCCAGTAATTGGTTTCCCTTTTCCATGCCTTTCAAAGCTCCTGCAGAAAAAGCAATTTTAGGAGCCAATCAATTCAAATTCCAGCTCACTCAAGATAGAAAAGCCCATGCAGCTCTAACCTCCCTCAGTCCATGAGATAGTTGAAATGATAATCTGCTGCTGGATTCTCTGCATCCAAGCCTCAGTTTAGCTACACACATGCCCATTCACTCACAGACAAGTCCACTCTTTCTGTCAGATGCTTTCATTTCCTTTCCCTTCAAAACAGTTGATTGCGTTTATACATGTTTAAACTGGGATGTATTTAGAGTAAAACTTGAGTGAACCTACAGTAAACATATCTTTGTCTATATATATATACAGTATATATATATATATTCCCCTATTCAGGTGGTCAGAGTTCCACACACATACACACACAGAACTCTGCCTGCTGGCTTCACCTCTCTGATGGGAAGAAACACATCATTTAACCAAACTGGTCAACTGAGAACTAATTTCTCTTTTGTAGTTACTGCCTGAGGACCCTGGGGTTTGCAGAGTTTATATTGGCAATCATCAGCACTGTGACTATTTGTGCAGAAAGTTCTAAACAACTTAGTTTGGATTTTGATCATATTGCTGACTCACTTGCCCTGCTTCTTAGCACAGAAATATTTTACCTCTATAGCACAGCCCCAGGATTTACCTGCACTAATATCAAATTGTCTTTGGGTGTTTTCACTGCAAAAACAGTCTATCTAACCAAATTCTACAGTCTTTTATTTAGCAAAAACTGTCTTAACAATCATGATTTGAGACTAATATACTTAAAAAGAGCAGATTATGCAACATTTTTAATCATGTTTTTGGGAGTGTATGTCTTTTATATCTAACTTAGTAACTGAATCCTAAAATTGTCTACATGCATATTAAGTTGCATTGTCTCACTAAGACTCAGTTTCAGACCACTTTGTGTCTTTCACTCCCAGTTTTAGCTATGAAAACATTTTTGAAGACCTCCTGTAACAGTTCATGCACACAGGTTTCTTGTAATAAGAAAAAAATATCTAGACTTTAGACAAGAGGGAACTCGCTTAAAGCAAGCTGCACACTCAATTGTACTTAAAAGGGTACAAAGCTTGTCACTGGGGGCGTTCCTTTTTGAAAGACATTTCTGTACCCTTCTGTCCTGGCCCATTTTTGTACCTTATCAAGCTGTATCAGTTAATAAAGTACAATTAAACCAATTAAAAATGATGAATAAAAGTCAGTAAAATAGAGATTATGACAACAATCAAAGATGCTCATAATAAATGAATAATTATTATAAATATTAGGCCTAACACATATATAATTATACAAATAATTATTACTATGATTAATATGATTATTATAAAAAAAATAATAATAATAACTATAGTACTACTGTTTAGATGGACTGCTATTTATAATTACTGTACAAGCTATGCACATTTTTCAACGCTGCAGGTACCCTTAGGGTTGAAATGGTACAAATTTGTACTCTATATTACTTTGGACCCTTTTTCATAGTATATAGGTACACTTCTGGCCTCATAAAGACCAACATTGTACTTTTGAGAGAACATTTGTAAAAAATTTACCTACAGGTACAGAAATGTTCCTGTCTAGTACCTCTATTTTTGAGTGTGTGAAACATTCATTTCAAGTTTCTTAATTTTTTTCAGTATCAGTATTTCAAGAACTGGTAAAGAAGTGTACTTTAACAGCAGCTGATCCAGTAGCCAGAAGATTGTAGGTTCATCTCCCATGCCATCCTAATCAATCTCGCCCTTGGTGAAATAAAAGCCTTCAACAAGTTCCTTTCAGGTACGTGGGTGATTGGCAGGGTTCGCACGGTGCTGCCCCTTCAGTACAGGGGACTGCCATTCAAAAAAAGGCCTTTTAGCAATTTTCAAATTAAGAAAAATCTTGTTTTTAGATCTTTTCTTTTGAAATTAGAAAGAAACAACACTGAAAAGAAGCATTACCAAACTAGTTTTGAGAGGGTTTTCACTAAATGAGGGGCTTGAAATGAGTTTTTTACAACTTCTTTAACAATATTTCTCCCTGTCTAAAGTCTCAATATTTTTTCTTATTTCAAGAAATCTTAGCAAGTTTAATTATGTCACTACATTGGCAGATTATTTCACTGGACTATGGTCTGATTCTTCTCGATTTCAGTGTTTGTTTTTAACTCGTATTAAGACCACTAATTTTTGCAGTGTTGACAGGGAACAGAAAAGATTAAAGGCGGGGTTTCATCCTACATCTGTGATTATTCCTAATAAGGACTCTATTACTTTTCCTTCTACTTGATCATTTTCTTCTGTGAGAATAGAAAATCTTAAATATGAACAACTATATGTTAAATGCTTGTTGTGGGGATTATGAGAAGGGACATTACCCAACTTTATTTCTATGGATTTGCCCTCTTCATTAAATCCTACCCTCACCCTGTTCTTGTGCACCCCACCTCTCCAAATTTTTCATCACCTCAAGCTCCCCGACTATAACATTTTTAAGCTGCCACGGTGTCAAGGGGCAAAAGCATAATACTCTGGTGTCGTGGATTCATGCCCATGGTGTGAAGTGAGAGCAAATCCCTGCACATACGAATCTCAGCCATCCATCTGTTAAGGGTCCTTCAGTGTGTGAAGTTGAAAGTCTTTGGCAAGCAGCTGGCAAAGTGGCTGGACCATACTGTCATAATGTTTGTTTGTTTGGAGAAAGGGAGCAGGTCACTGTATGATTGAAAGAGGAGGAAGAAGAGATGGCTATCATCTTCCTCCTTTTATTTCTCTCTCTGCATATACCTCTCGGTCCCCGTCTGTCTATGATTGAGGGTTGAGGGGCTCGGCTGCAGAGGCAGAGGCAGCATTAGCTCCCAGACTGAGCGCGGCTGCTGTCACCGCCTCGATAGCTGTCACGCTAACACCCCTGCTGCTATCATTGGTGCACTTATGGGCCTGTCATTCAGCTGGGAGCACAGGGGGGAGGGCAGCGTTTAGGGGCAAGGGTGTGCAAACGTAGATATGTAAAGGAGAGGGGAGACAGTGGAGTCGGAGGCAGAGCTCTGATGCAGAGTAGAGAGCGAGGGCTAGACGCAAGGGAATAGGGAAAAGATAATGGAAGAGAAAAAGGGGGGAGGATTGCGTTGGAATGCAAAAACAGAGTGTGAGAGTTGAGTGGCATTAAATGATGAGGTCATTGAGACACTACAGATGAACACTCACAGGTTAATATAAGAACCTGACTGGAGTTTCAAGAACATCGTATGTATCATTAAGTGTCCCACACTTCACTTTCAGAAAGGCTCTCACTCTCAAATACAGAAAAACATCAATTAGCCTTCTACAAATACTAGTGTCATTTGTACACATTAAAGCCATACACTGCAAAACTGAAATCTTACCAAGTATATTTTTCTAATTTCTAGTCAAAATATGTCATCACACTCAAAATAAAACAAAACCACTTAAAGAAAAGCATTTTAGGGAGATATAGGAACTTCTTTTGAAACAAATGCATCTTATTTCAAGAAATCTTATCAAGAAAATTTTACTTGCGTGATTGGCAGATTTTTTTCTTTTCTTTTTTTCTTTTTTTTGGGGGGCTTATTACAAGCCAAAAAAAAAAAATTTATTTCAAGAGTGGCCAATATTTTTTGCTTGTAATAAGCAAAAAATATTCTACCAACAGAATAAGTTAAATTTTCTTGTTAAGAGCTCTTGAAATAAGATGCATTTGTCTTAAAACAAGTTCGTACATCTCACTGAAATGTTTCTCTTCACGTGATTTTGCCTTGTTTTGAGTGTGAGATATTTTGAATAGAAATTAGAAAAATGTGCTTAGTAAGATTTGAGTTTTTGCAGTGCAGCTGTTGCATCATAGTAATTTCCAAACACAACTTTATAAAAGCATTTAGATGTGCACACATGTATCCACTTTGAAAAAAGCACCTTATGATTTCATCCCCTTTGCTTGGGTTTGCATCTTTAAGTCAGAGTGATTAGACATGTGTACACTCACTCTTTCACAAGGTTTTTAGTCGCACCCGCAAAAGCGTGCACTCCACACACACATGCACAAGCTCACATAATAAGGTCGGTATCGGGGCATCACTGAATCACAGTGACCAGTATTGTGGTTGACGGAGGGGGACTGCAGGAACGTTCAAGTTTGGCCCTTCAAGTGACTGCCGAGCCACTGAAGTGAAACTCTATTACAGCACCCTCTCCAGCCGTGATCCATCAGCACCATCACAACACCCAGTGTGTGTGTGTACAAGTGTGTGTGCACATATTTGCAAAGACAGATTGTGTTAATGTGGCATTTTATGAAGTGCAAGATTCCTGAAAGTGTTGCTCTTTATATGGTTTTCTCTGACACTCCTTTTATCTGCCAAACATATGACAGCAGTTTGTTGCTGCTTTTAAGGCAATGGTGGGTCATGTGGGCGAGAAAAATGTATCACTTCTCCCATCAGACTTAATCCAATCAACACCTCCAGAGAGTGAAGCATGGCTTTCATGTTTTATCGTACAGTCACAGACAGCTGTTGGAGTGAGAAATTTAGGAAATGAAGTCAAATGCAGTCATGACAGATGATCTTATGCAGCTCGACCAGCCCATGCTCACACAAGCACAAATGTATGCAGAGGAATAACATAATCAAAAATAGGAAAGAATAAATTCACTGTTCTGCTTTAATTAACGTGTGAGTTTCAGGAATTTCCAGTTGTCTCAAAACTAGTTAAATGAATCGTGAAAAAAATGTTTGTAAAGACTAAAACAACACACACTCTCACATGTGATATGGAGTAATTGGATCAAAATTTTAGACCAAAAAGTTTTCAAGTTTTCAAGTATTTTGTCTCGTGTCAATCATATCACCAGTTATATTGTTATCGCAAATTTTATCATTTATATCGTGATAAATATTTTGGGCCATATCACCCTGCCCTAATGACAAGACATGACAGATCCTGATAAATATAGTCACATAGACTCAGGAGGACTAATGAAAACCACTGGCTCTCCAAACACCCACAAATGTAACCGGAAATTGTTTAATGGGAAGAAAGCCATACACAAACTGCTCAGAGAAGCCACCAGGTTATTTGGACAAAAATCACCTCAGATGGTCAGAAAGACAGCGGACGCCGATAAGACCATGTTTCAGCTGCTTATCAATTTAACAAACTCCACTTATGGTTTTGGTGATTTTTTTGAAAACTTCCAAACTTTTCCAGAAAGCAGGTTTTTAACTCTGAGATGAGGGCAAACATAAATGGGAAGAAAAACTTCTGAACATTTTATAGAGCCGGACTTTAAAACTAAACACTTTTCCTTGGTTTTCTTTCCAGGCTACAGATGGAGATGCAGGCACTTTTGGGGTTGTGCGTTACTACTTCAGCGATGAGCCAGACCAGTAAGATTACACACATTCACGCGCACATATTGAAACAGAAATACAGCCACATTCATTTCTCATTTATTTGGAGCCTTGTTAACAATCGTACTGAACTGTTTTTGGCTCACATTCTCGTCACAGACAGCTGAGCTTCAGCAATGTTTGGTGCTTATTTAACATCTGTTCTGGCTAAAGCCACATATAAACACAATTGTGGTCTGAGATAAACACACATTCACTTGTGTATTCATTACACTCCATCATAAAAATGAATATGGCTTTGTGCCTTTTATTTTTCAATGTTACTTAATTTTAGCATCTATTTGGGAGTTTTTTGTCATTTGTTGCATTAGTTAGATGTTTTCATTGCTTATGTAATGCTTTGAAAATCAAAAAATCCATCCTGAATGAAAATTATCAAAGTTATCTGCAGCATATTCAGATGTTACAATGAGGCTAAGAAACCTCAAACATGTAAACAATGTATCACAGCAGTTTACATAGCAAACATAAGTCTGGTTTACTGACTGTAACAGCTTGTTGAGGGGAAAAAAAACATTTTCTGGTTTTATATGTTTCCCTTGCAGGTTTTCACTGGATGATGAAACAGGCTGGGTTATTCTTCAGGCCAGTCTCGACTATGAGTTAATGCGTCGCTTCACTCTGACCGTGCTGGCAAGGGATGGCGGTGGAGAGGAGACAACTGGAAGGATCCGTGTAAATGTGCTGGATACCAACGACAATGCACCACTCTTTCAGAAGGAGGCGTATGTGGGCTCAATTAGAGAGAATGAACAGACAGTCCAGTCAGTGGCACGAATCAGGGTGAGATGTGATTATAAACATGCACATAGGAAGCCGATTTACAAAAATGAAAATAGGAATTTAGTTTAAGAGCATTTCTATGTTGCCAAATACCCACTCTTGTTTCAGGGGCTGTTTTACAACCATTTTCTTTATATTTACTCTAAAATACCTGATAAACATGCATCTGTGAACAACACTGGTTTTGAATATTAACATTTATAGTTGTCCTCAAAATTATTCATACCCTCCTAATAAATAAGGGAAGAAATCAGTTGTCAGTGAAATATGTTGAAATGGAACAAAGTAAAATTAGGGATGTTCCATATTGGCTTTTTTTTTTTTTTTTTTTTACCGATATCTGATAGCCGATATTGTCCAACTGTTAATTTCTAATATCCGATATCAACCGATACCAATATATGCAGACAACTGTGAGGTTGTATCTTTCATATTTTGAGAAATATAACTATATTCTGCTCCGAGAGCAAAGATCCCCAAATAGCCTTAACTCAGCAAGGAGGAGTTCATTTTGGACATCTGGCTGCCAGATATCAGATACTAGCAGGTATTAGCCAACATGTGGCTAATTCTAACTTAACCAACAACTTAAAACCAGACAAACTGTATTATAAGCAGCTTCAAAGCAAGTCATTCTGCAGCAGCAGTAGTCACATGACTCTGAAAGGAATGCTGGGATATGAGGTTCTTCCAGCATAAACAGGGACTCGAACAGGGATCTTGAAATCTCGCAAGATCTTAATAGTCAAAATATAGGTCCGAAATAAAAACTACTGAATTTTCCAATATGACGTTTAAATGCCAGTATTGGCCAATAATATCAGACATCCCTAGTAATAATACATAAAAAAATTTTTATGAAAATCGTGACGTTGATTTTGAATTGTGGTTCAATAGAAATATTAGAAACAAACAAACAAAAAATAAAACAAGTAAACAAGCACAATGGGGCTCTTGAACTAAAACTTTATTGAACAACCCTTTAAGGCAATCTCTACAATCTAGTGTTTTCTGTAACGTCCAATCAGACTTCTCCACCTGTTGACAGGTATTTTGGTCCACTGTTTATGAGCAAGGTGCTCTAATTTGTCTGTTTTGTTTGTTTGTTTATTTTTAATTGTTCTTTTAAACTATAACTCGAAGGCAATATTTTATTTAACTAAATTACAATTTTGTGATTTTTTTTTTATTTATTTATTTATTGTTATTTGAATTGCTATTATGAATTTAGCTTTTTCTTTAGAGGGTATGAATAATTTTGAGGATGACTATATGTGGAAGTGCTGCATAATACACTTGTTTTACTGTGACTTACAGTACAATATGTATAATTTTAGGAAAACTACACCCGTGTCACTTAAATCCCACCAGTATTCACAGTCAAAGCCTCTTTCCTCTGTATAACTGTAACCATGCAGTAACATATTTGTGTGTACTGTATCCAAGTAGAAAACAGGTCAGTGTGGTGTGTTGGCCATCAGTCACTGCCACACAAATGGCAGAGGTACACGGGCACAATAGTAACTAATGGCTCAGCGTTTGCTTTGATTGCACCCAGAAGAGAAAAACTATTACATCCCTGGAGGCTTACCCTGCCACAGCACACCGTGACAACCGGCCTCAACGCTTGGCTCGCTGTGTTTGATTATTCTGCGCTAACCTTAAACGCTGCCGATATTAATACAAAAAGGGGGAAGCCAAACGCACAATTTTGCGTGTCAGCGGCTTGCCTTGAAACTTATAGACTTTACACACAAGTGCACACCAACTGCGAGAGCAGTAAGAGAGGGAAGAACAGGGGGATGACTGAAACAGATGGAAGGAGAGGTTGTGTTGAGAAGCAAAGCGGACTTTTCTGCTTTGTGCCTCTTGGCTTGGCGGCTTGTTTTTTCTTACAGTGACATATTTTCTAAGTACTAAACTTTCCTTTAACTTGCATAAATTTGATTAGCCACTCCTGATTTGTCTTACTTCTAGTAGAAATAAATTTCAAATGTGAAACTATTTGTTGAAATTTAAAAAAAGGAAGACAGTATGTAAGAGAGAGCTGCTGTTTAGGAAGTTGCAGGGGAAGGAATGTATCGCTTTCTCAACATTCCGGTATTAAATCAAAGAGTAAAGATATGCCTGTTGTGGAAAGATACAAGTAAGTGTTTTTGACAATCTGTCCAGCTTCTAATGATGCCAGTGAGGCCCAGTACACTCCTCACAGCCGGAGGACTCATGTTTAAGTCCCTGCCAACTCAAGAATAATGAGAGAGTGTCATCATTGTTGTTGATGTTGTGGATTAGCCCTGCAAAGTATGGCTTCATCTGTCCTCTGCCTGTTTGGCTTGTCTGGGCTCAGTTGGTGTTCATCCAATATTGACGCCGGCACCACTAATAGCCAGAATCAGCTTTAATCTGTCCAATAACATGCCATCACTGACTGACAGCTTCCTGGCTGCATGCACATGCTCAGACTCACACACATCTATACTGAGCAAACATACATATAAGAGTATTAGCACTCTGTGCTGCAGCATCTGCTGTTTTGTCTCTAAACTTCTTCCTGTGGGCTTTTGACTGTCACTCAGGCATATGTTTAAAGTATTCTCATTCCCTGTTCTCCCACCCTTGTCTGCCCACCCACAGGCTACTGATGAGGACTCTCCTCCCAACAACTTCTTGACATACACCATCACTTCAGTTTCAGCCTTTCGTGATTACTTCAGCATCATCATGGTGGAAGGCTACGCAGGTACTCACTTTTAGGAAGTCAAACTCTTGATTATGTTCTCTAAAACAATGTTCAAAGTTTAAGTATCTATATAGACTCAGTTCTTCAGACCTTTTAAATACTGATGCAAGTCACAAAAGCCAAGATCAAGATGTTTGTTGTGTTATACGCAGCATAGTTTTACCCTGAACAAAGAACTTCATGCTGTACTTGCGAGCAGTTCCCTGCTCATATTGAGTGCATATTCACACTGTTCAGCTGCAAATGTTTGTCTGTTTCCACCAGTGATCAGTGTTACCAGGCCACTGGACTATGAGAAGGTTTCAAATGGGATGATCTATTTGACAGTGATGGCTAAAGATGGTGGAAACCCAGCACTCAACAGCACTGTCCCCGTCACAGTGGAAGTGATAGTAAGTACAATCCTGCAGCAGACGCACACTAACAAATTTTGGCCTCCAGTCTTCTAATGATAACCAGCGAGTACTGTAAGGGGAGCTGTTACAGTCACTCCTTCAAGAGTGATAAACAGCCATAAATAAAGCTTTATAATAATAATATATACTTTATTAATCCCAATAAGTGAACCAATTACCCATCTCAGGTTGAACCTGAGAGCAGTGGGCTGCTAATTAAAGCAACCAGGGAGCAGTTGGTGGGGGTTAAGGACCTTGCTCAGGGGTCCACTGTGGTTCACCTGAGTGACGTGTCGGCGACTCGAGCCTGGGTCTGCCTCAACATTACCATTACGCTGCCCACTCCCCCAATACTACACTGAGTAGATAGATTTTAGACAATCTCTACCATGTACTGTTATGTCCCAGCTCTGCAAGGGAACGTAACATAACGAAAGAGAGGTGTGTGACACGGAGGGTAAGAGTTGGTACCACAATTTTATTGTCACAAAGAGGGATTCAACGAACAAAGGTAATCTAGATGAGTTGGGGTTTGCAGTGCTGCATAAATCAACAAAAGGAGCAAACAGTTACCGTTACCTAAAACAAAAGTATAGGCCAGTCTACAAGTTTACCAAGGAAACACACATCCTTGTATTATTATCTTTGGAGGACATTCACTGATTTAATGTATTTCCTAGCCCCTTACCCTAAGCCGAGCCATCACAACTGACTGCCTAAACCTAACCCTTGCCCTAACCCTAACCAGCCCCAACAAAAATCAACAAAACTAAATTAAGACACAGGACTCAGGAAATTAAAACACAGGAGAAAAGAAATAAAGGAATACAGTTTGACAAAAGAGTCACAGAGTATAAAAGAGTAAACTCAAGACAGAGATACACAGAAGGACAAAGAAGTCACAAACAGAGCTCAAAATAGAGAGAAATGCCTGGCCTATTGCCTGATGAAGGACAAGCCATCCGAAACATTGCAACAAGAGGCCAGAGGACAAACCAATTCGGAATAGGAGTCCATAGTTCGGATACAGGGACTAGATCCTTTGCTACGAGGGACTTGTAAGCCCAAGACGGGGACAATGAGCCTAATTAGATCTTGGGGTGTGCTTGGTGGTGGCTGGGCCACTCCACAGCATGGGGCCAGCTTGTGTGTGCCTCGTTCCTGCTGACTTCGGACGTTGGGAGCTTTTTTTCCCCCAACCAAAACTTTAAAACCAAACCTTAACCCTCAAAAATGGGTTTTTCTTAGGCTTTTTAGTGAGGACCAGCCAAAATGTCCTCCCTTTACGGAAATGTCCTCACTTTGTTCGTTAAAAACGCAAAAGCGCTTTCCGCCCAGGTGCTTGGTTTTCGGTGGACCCATAGTCGTGTCGTGTCGATGTTGAGGTGTCTGGCGTGGATGTCGGGGTGTGGGGTTTTGTCCATATCGTTTAGCTGTAGTGTGTGGAGGTGTGGGGTTGCGGGGTGGCCGGGTCTTTTCCACGCCGGGTGCATGTCCTGCCCGGCTGCGGTGTCGGTTGGGGCTGGCCTGCGCGGGTGGTCTCGTGCGGGTTGGTCTCGCGTGGTCCGGGGGCGGTGGACTTGTGGCGTGGGGGGGGCTGGTGGCCCCGTGGTCCCCATCCTTGGTGTGTGTGGGGTGGGTGTGTGACTGGAGGGGGGCGTGAATGCGGTTGTGTGTGTGTGGGCTGCCTGTGGGGGTGTGTGGAGATGGGTGGGTGGGTGGGGGTGCATGGATGATGGGTGTTTGGGTGTGGGGGTGGTGGTGCATTGGTGGGGTTTGTGTGTGTCGGGTTGGGGGGCTTGGGTGGGGAGCGGGGATGGATCTGTGGGGGGATCGGATGCGGGGCGCTGGGTGGGTGGGGGGTGTGTGTGGGTGGGTGGGTGGGTGGGTGGTGGCTCTGGCGGGGTTGGGGGGATTGTGCGTGTTGCGGCCTGGGTGGGGGTGCAGGCTTGGGTTTGGAGGGGGGGGGGCATGGACACTGGGGGGCGGATGTGCGGGGACTAACTGGCTATACAGGAGGGGTGGGAGGAGGATGGGATGAGGGGAGTGTTGACGGGGGTAAAGTCGTTGTTTGAAGTAGGGTTTAGGGGATAAAAAAAGAAGAAAAAAAAATTTTTAACACTGCAGGAAAAAGAAATATTAAACTGATCTAACAAAGGTTATTAAGTCAAACACTATTCAAAGCCAAAGTTGAGTCAATCTGAGTCAATGCAAGGCCAGGGGGCAAAATGTCCATGCCAAACAGTTGCTACTGAACGAGTGGCTGCAGGCGTTCTTTATTTCCTGGCTGTCCAAAGGTCTCCCAGTGATTGGCTGGGTGATTATCCAATCATGGGGGAGCAGACAAAGGTGTGACGGCCGGAACCAATCCTCGATGTGTCGTGGTACACAGGAGTTTGCATAGGAGAAAAAGCAGTAATTAGGGCAAGCAGTAGGAAGCCATAACATCTACAGTTTACTATCATTAACACATGGTCCTTCCTCAAGTATGCATTCATATTCAGGGCACTTTGTTCTTTGCGTATTCTAGTAGATGGAAAGCAATATGTTGTCACTGTCAGGTCTTGTATTAGAGCAACTAAAATACCTTCAATGTATATAAACCATCAGAGCAAGTGTGTTTTCTTCATGATTTTGTTCAGCCAGGAGGATGGTCCAAGTTTAAGTGAACCAGGGATGTGATTTTTTTTCCATACTATACTTTGTTTTGTTTGTTAACTAACTATTTGGTAGTTAAAGCTACAAAATAAATTGTCTACATTTCTAATATTGGTAACTGTTGGAAGAAATACCTCAGCAAAAACTCTCTTATCACATACAAAGGACCGACAGACTCACAGCACCTGTGGATTATCACATTTGCATGCAAGGAGCTCAAACACAATGTATAGCATGCACCATGAGATAAACTAACTCAGAAATATTTGTAGGTCATTTATATATAGTTTATGCTAAGCTCTATGTGCCAGCAGCATAACTTTCCACTTCCTTCATGCTGACATGCATCTCATGCATAGAAAAAAAATTTATACTCATAGAACAGACTTATGTTAAGGGCATGAACAAGTACAGAATCATAACGTATAACATTTTTCCAACAGTGAAAATCTGCAAAATCTCTCTAGATGGTCTCTAAATGGTAAATAAATAATTTGTTGACATTAATTTTTTCTATTTATTCATATAAATTTATCTAAATTGGGTTCTTGATTATCTATATTTAAAATGTATTTCTCCCAAAAAACCTTGTAATATCTTTCCATGCTGAATATCACAATCCTTTAAATCTTTAAATTCCGTCCAGGTGTTATCCTAAAAACAGAGTGAAGTTTAAATGAAGTCTTAATTTCCTTACATGTACCTGAATATCCATCTATTATCAGCTGGTTCATGGTAGACTGGCTTCATTTGTCTGTAACATATATATTTGGGTTTCAGAACTTCTCTGTAGTTTTTGATCCATGTCTCTCTGCGGCTTTGTTTCCAGCTTTATCAGTCTGTGCAGATATCTCAACTTCTAACTTGGTCACTTTTGTCACTCTTATCGCTACAAGTCTCATTTTAAGACTGGAAAAAGTCGCAGCTGTCTACTCACACTCGCAGGAATCAGATATATTTCAATACATGAAGGACTTGAAGAAAAAAGCTCCACTGAGCAAAGTCTTTGGTTGTAATTCAACCAGATATGCCCGCATGGTTTACTCTGCTCATTTCCCTAAAGCCTGATGGCATTTAATTGGCATTCAGTGTTAAGTGCCAGTTATCTTTTGCTGTGTAGAAGAAATCATGCCATGACACTGTGCTGAGTGTTTCATTGCTTTTTTTTTTTTTAATTTTCAAATTATTAAAGGCAGCGAGGCAGTCATGTCTGCCTGCGCAACATGACTGATGTTAGCTGTTTCATTCATTGTCCCAACTTAAATTAATGCAATCTGTGTTTCATTTCAGTTTTACACACATTGTATGTCATTGCTTTTTTTAATCAGCATCATTTTACAGCTTTATGCTGTCCTATAATACAGTCGTTATATTAAACATCTACATATTAGCCATGATATAATAAATACCACTGTAATCTATCACTGAATTTGTCACTTCAGTGTAACAAAGGATGCTTTATTTGCTCAAGGTAACTCTTACATATAAAGTATTTATTCGATGTTAGCCTCCACTGACACATATCCACAGTAAAACTTGCTCTGACGGCTGTGAGGATGGCAGATGACACACCAAATGATACAACTGACCAGAGATGAAATGTTGTTTTTCTTTCCACTGGAAGCAATGTGAGTGTTTCCTTGTCATTTGCAGCAGTGACTTCTTAGATAAAGGTGATAATAAGATGTAATCTTTCATATTTTCTTCATTTTTCTATCAATGTTTGATCTTTGTTAAGACACCATAAATACAACAGTAAAAGTGAAATGAATAGGGATGTCCAATATTGTCGACCTACCGATGTTATTGGCCGATGTTGGCATTAAAATGTGATATTGAAAAATATCGGTATATTTTTTTTCAGAGCAATATTTTTAGTAATGAAAGATTTTGTGAGATTTTGTAACGGAACAAGGTCTTTCAAGATTTTGTTCCATTAGCAGCGGTCCAGCATGTAGAAAAGTCCCTGTTATTGTGGAAGAACTTCATATCCCAGCATTCCTTTTATGGGCCTCTTCCATTGCAGCTGCACACGGCACGGTACAGCACAGTACAGCACCACACGCTAAAGACGACCAGGACGGTTTTTGTTTCCACACAGGAGAAATAGTAGTCTACCACCTGAAAGTGGGCGAAGTTGACGCGGTCGAGACTGCCGTGACGTCACTGCCGTGCCACGCGGTGGGGGGATTTTGTTTGGGTTTCCTGTGTTTTTTTTCTTTTTGTTTTTTTCTTTTTTTTTTGTTATTTTTTTATTTTTCCCATTTTTTTTTTTATTATTTTCCCCTTTTTTTTTTTTTTTTTTTTTTTTTTTCCTTTTTATTCCTCCCTTCTTTTTTTTTTTTTTTTTTTTTTTTTTTTTTTTTTTTTTTTTTTTTTCTCCCCGTAATTGTTACAGTTTATATGTAAAAATGGTATCTACTGTACCTGTTTTCTGATATTGAAAATAAAAATAAATAAATAAATAAAAAATAAAAATAAAAAAAAAAAAGAATAAAGTAGAAACAACAATGAAGGCATTGGACAATGTCGAGGTGTTACTGCTGTCGTTGTTTTCTCTGTGGCTTGTAGTCACTGAAAACAGAGCCAGATGTTTTTAGAAGAGGCGATGCGAAACACGTATGACGTGTATGACGACAACTTCCTTTGGCCAATCAGTGGAGAGCCGTCAGGTACATCACGTTTTGTGTAGGTTCAGCACGGTTAGAGCTAGCTCTGAAACCGGTGCGAAAAATCGTAACGGGTTTTCCCAGAGGAAATACAAATAAAGCGTGCCATGCCGTGTGGAAGGGCTACGAAAACGGGCAATGGAAAAGGCCCATTAGAGTCATGTGACAGTACAGCTGCTGCTGCTACAGACTGATTTTCTTTGAAGCTGCTGATAATATGTCTGGTTTTAAGTTGCTGGTTAAGTTACCAAGTTGTCAGAAACATAATTAGCCACATGTTGGCTAATACCTGCTAGTATCTGATATCTGGCAGCCAGATGTCCAAAATGAACTCCTCTGGCTGAGTTAAGGATATTTTGGGATCTTTGCTCTCAGAGCAGAATATAGTTGTATTTCTCAAAATATGAGAGATACAACCTCACAGTTGTCTGCATATATCGGTATCGGTTGATATTGGAATTTAAGAGTTGTGCAATATTGGATATCTGTTAAAAAAAAAAAAAAAAAAAAAAAACAGTACATCCCGCAACATCCCTAGAAATAAACAGTCCAAGCTCATAAAAAGCCTTCAGGCCCAGTCTCCCTTTCCCTGATATACATTATACATTTAACATTCTTTATATAAATAGTCAGAAAAGTATGGACGAGCTTTGTTTGATATGCAAAGAGTGTAATGTCTATCCACATCCGACATGAGGGAGAAATACTGTGTAAAAGAATGCTAAACCAACTGGGATAGATATGCACAATTCAGTATTCCCTCTATTTCTCTGCTTCTGTCTCTCTCTCTGTCCTCCACAGTGTCGTGACTCACACCACAGGGGTTTATCAGTAGCTGGCAGCATCACACTCGCACAATGCTTTGCACCAGTGTAACACAGAGCCCAAATAGATAATGGTACCAGTGACTGTTGTTTAAGTGTTAACATTTCTCAGCAGCTCACGCAGTAGGGAGCTTCTCTGTGAATAGCCACACAACTGGATGTGTTGGTGTGAAATACAGTGTTATTCATGAGTAGGAGGATATGAGAATGTTATCCATTGAATCCATTTGAAATCATACGTTTATTCGTGTTACAGTCATGTACTCCTGGCGGCTCACCCTTTGCTTTAGATAATGCAATTAACAACACGTTTATTAATACTACTTTTTTTTTATTCTCTTAACAAATCTGTCTTTATTTAGTATCTGTCTGATCTTGTGCATCCTTTTATGTTGTGTCTGAGACTAAATTTAAAGTGCGTCAAAAGCTACGGCTATTTTTTATAATTGCAATGTGTTGTAGGTGATTATGATTATTAGTTATGCTTTACCTCACAGGTTTAACATGTTAACTGATTGATGAGAAAAGAATAAGCCAAATGACTAAAATCTTTTGATACCTTAAAAATGTTTAGTTTAATACCTAAAACAAAATGATTTATTGAAATTTCTCTGGCAGCTGAATAGCCATCAGGGAGATACAACCAGTCCTGTTTTACTATCAAAAGGATTTTATGTTTTTTATTCTTTTAATTCCCAACTATGTTGATCTCAGTACTAATACACAGTGACAGCTTCAACCCCCTTTTAGCTCCTCTTTTCAAGCAAATTTGCATTTTCTCATTGTTTAGCACATTGACTTGAGCTGTTGATGTTTTATACCTCCTCCAGGATGAAAATGACAACCCGCCCGAGTTCAGCAAGCAGTCTTATATTGTCAAAATCCCAGAGAACATCATAGCCGGTGAGTCACTTCATGCTTTTGGGGGTTACAGTTTAGTTGTTAGAGTACAAATTGTAGTTTGCACAGCCTGTTCAGCACTTAAACACAGTGTTTAGCAGATACAGCCACCTCTTATTTGAGGTGTTTTGATATTCTAATATTCATCAGGCAGTTTTTTTCTTTCCTAAGGGGTGTGTTTCCTATGTTTTATTTTGTTTCCTTCCTCTAACCTGTTATGTCTTATTTGTTTTGTTTCGATAATGTTTTGAAATGCTCAGTTAGAATGTGGGATATTGACTATTCAAGGGAAATCACTGGCTGTTATATTCACTCTCACGCCTGCATTCAGAAAGCTTTTTCTTCCCAGACAATAGATTAGTTTCCAGTCGCTAGAGGGAAATGGGATATTTGACCGCCCCTTTCTCTCTCTTAGTTCCAGCAGACGATGGACATGTCTATGTTTTGCACCACATTATTAAAAAAAAAAAACAAGAAAACAAGAAGCAAATGAGAAAGGGGGAAAAAAAAGAAGCAGTTAGCTGAGCGGCTTGGATGAAGGCTAAGCTTTAAGGACTGTGTCTAAATTTTTTGGCCCCAAGCTGGAGGCCTCAGGCTGGTTCTGCAAGACAGAGTTCAGGGCTAGCTGTGCGCCTCTGGCTGGCATCTCATCCCCATGCCAACCTGGGTATTGATCAGCTCCGTGCCAAGGATGGGCTGTGCCAGACAAGCTGATAATCCACTAATCCACAAACCCACTCACTGCCATGCCATCAGTGTTGCTTCGGATGGGGGCGGTGAAGAAATTAGCTCTGTGAACACAATTCCAGACAGTCTCTGCAGCTTGTCTATCTCTGGCTGTCTCTGCTTTAACATGACTCTATGTTTCCCCCCTCCTCCCCAGCTCAGTGAATTGTAACTTTTTCATGTCTGCTGCACCCCCCCCCCCCCACCTCCTCCTCCTCTGCAGGGGCAACTGTGCTGCTTGTGAATGCCACTGATTTGGACGCCTCGCGGGAGTTTGGCCAGGCGTCACTCATCTACTCCCTGGAGGGCTCCTCTCAGTTCCGACTTAACTCGCGCTCAGGTATGTGTTGGTGTGCACGTGTGTTTTATAATACAGAACTTTTAAACAAAAAAATGCTGTGTAGGACACCTGATCACATCCCTCAGTTCCTCATGAAAACTTAAACTTTTTCATTCTATGATGTTGCAGCTGTTCACTTTTTTTTAATTGAGACTTTTACTTCTCAGGAAGATTCCTTATCATCCAGCCGGCAGATTTTTTTTTTAATTTTTTTTTTCTTTTATGCCTGTTTCTTTTTCATTTTATCCACATTTTATGAACTGCCATGTGTATTTTAGGAGAGATAACCACCACGGCCTTGCTGGACCGAGAGCAGAAATCAGAGTACATCCTGATAATCAGAGCTGTGGATGGAGGAGTTGGTCCACAGCAGAAAACTGGCATTGCCACGGTAACAACTTTTACAGCAATCCTTAGATTCAGCATCTACGGTATTCCTCAAAATTATTCAGACCCCCAAATTAAAGACAGAAAAAAATCAGCTGTCAGTGAGATAAGTTGAAATTGACAAAAGTAAAAATAAACACAAATTTCATGAACATCATGACATTGACTTTAAATTATGGTTCAACAGAAATATCAAAAACAAACACACCAAAAATAAAACAAAAGCATGATGGGTCTCTGAAGCTAAAATTTTGTTGAGCAACACTTTGAGGCAATCACTGCAATCAGGTGTTTTCTCTAATGTTCAAAAAAGACATAATACCTGTTGACGGGTATTATGGTTCACTGTTAATGGGAAAGGTGCTCTAATGTGTCTGGGACAATTAAGTTTGTTAGTTTTTTTTTTTTAATTATGATTTTCAACCTCTATTCAAAATCCTTAGTTTATTTCACTAAATTATAATTTTGTACATTTTTTATTTATTATTAGGGTTTTTTTTGTTTGTTTGTTTTATTTTTAGTTTCTTTTTATTTGAATTACTATTGTGAATTCAGTATTTTCTTTTATTGGAGGGTATGACTAATTTTGAGAAAGACTGTGTATACTTTCTTCTTTTTTTTCTATCATTGTGAAGCTGTCCTGTTTGACTGTGGCTTTATACTAAATAAGTGTAGATTCAGTTGATTTTATTCTGAGTTTTCTAGTGGATGTGATTTTATTTTTGTGCTGTGTAGTTGTTCTGCCTTGTCTCTTCGTTGTATAGATTTTAACAATGTCATCTTGTTTTATACCCATATGTTCTTTTTTTTTTTTTTTTAGCAGCTTTATCTAATCAATTTAGATTCGTTTGGATTGATAACATTTTATTTATTTTGTAATTGGATGCTTCTGTATTTCCTCAATTCAGGGAGCCTTTTGGGATCTGCCTTGGGACAACAGATGAAAACTAGCCTCTTGACTAAATCTGGCATATTTAGAAGTTGTTTTTCTTTGTTTTTATGTGATCTGTCCCGATAAAAAAACAAACAAACAAAAAAAAAACATGATATACACCCATATTCCCATGCCACTTCTTCACTAGTGTATCTGCTCTATAGCTTATTCATTAATAACATTTTAAAGGTAGCTTTTTCTATGATGAATTTAGTACATATTCTGTATTTTACATTCTTCATAAAACTTTTTAAATTTGTAAACAGTTATAATCCAAAGTCATTCATCACATACTTGGTATTAAACCGTTTTAGATATTTAATCTGTCATAAACAATTCTCCTCTCCCTCTTGACTCAGGTAAACATCACCATCCTCGACATCAATGACAACGCACCCGTTTGGCAAGAAGAGCCGTACCATGCCAACGTAGTGGAGAAGAGTCCAATAAACACTGATGTCATTTCTGTGAGTGTTCCTGGTCCCACCTGTTCAACGATACTTGACTGATTAGGTGATAATGTTGATGCTAGATCATTATTCAAAAGGGGGGATAAAAATGGGCAGACTAATTTAATGAGGTTCGTTGTCGTCTGGTACAAACCTCCTATCTCCATTTAACATCAGTCAAAAACCCTCTACTTCATGTGAGCTTTATTTGGTTAAAATATTATAAAAGTAAATAAATACAATCAAAGACATGACTTTGATGTAAAAAAATTCAATCCAAAGTTTGGTGATGTTATGTCCAGATTTTACAAATCCACACATTTTTTGTCACTTCCTGAAAAATAACAGTTTTGGACATAGGAGGTTTGCACCCGACAGCAGCGGGTTAATAAAGAATTAGAATGATTCTGTAAGGATGCACCGTTGTGTACAGGCAACATTTGTATCTTGATGTTTTTCTTATTTCAGTATTTTAAAAGGTGTTGCAGTTTTACTAGTTTGACTTGTCGAGCAGTTTTTAAAAGTATAATTTCAGAGCAAATGATCATAGATGTGAAATTGTAAATTAAAGTCATACTGTGACCAAAAGAGAGTTCCATCTGGATAGATACTTCATAATCGATGAACAAATATCTATTACTGCACAGGTCATCACAAAGTAAACTCCGCTATTAGCCCAAAACTCCCTCATTGTCCTGCTGGTGTCTTTGGCAATGTGTTGTTGGTAATTAAGCCTGATTGTCCATTAATTAAAGAGGCGTCACTGAGTGTAATTAAGGGAGTCTGATAGCTAATTAAAATGTAGCCTGCAGTCATATGCATTGCAAATTACTCAGCTGCGAGGCAGACGAGGAAGCAAGACTATGTCTTGCAGAGTAAAAGAGTGAAATGCAGAAGAAATAAAAACCTGCGAGCCTTTCCGTTGCAATGTTTTCCACTTGTTCATGCTCTCTTGTAGCTATTCCTCAGTTGACTTCATTCATGGTGCATCCAGCGATGCGATGCATACTATATGTGACTCTCGGCACTGAGTGGACCGACGTTGTTGCCCCTCTGACCATTTTTCTGAAAAATCTGACCACCCAGGCTTACAGCTCTGTAATTGGCCCCAGTGTAGCCCTGGCCTTGCCAGTGTTTCCATGGTGACAAGAAGCCACCTGCTGAGTCCTCCTGGAGTTGTCCAGTGAGCCGATGAATTTGGCTGCTGTGTCCAGTGCAAGGATCAGCCCACTCAAATCTCTCAGCACCCCACTATCAATGCTGTCTGCTGTAGCCTCCAACGTCCAGCTATGCACACACACGCACACACACACGCGCACACACACGCATGCAACGAGCCTCCAGCATCTCCTTTCAAAACATCACTCTCGTTTCTGCTACTCTGCAGCCAAACCAGAACCACAGTTCAATAGACAAGGCTAATATATTTGCTCACCATCTTTTAATGCGCTCTGCTTGGCCCAGAATTGATTAGTTGAATGAACCTTGTCCAGACACTTCTCCACAACTTATGTCACCTTACTTGTCTGTGCAGCTGCTAATCAATGGGACTTCAAGATGCCTGCCTAACATGTCTTCTTAATAATTAAATACCCACAAAGCCTTTGTTCCTCTAATGACCAATTAACCAGTTTCCAGCATTTTTAGTCAGCACACTAAATAATTGATCAGCTCTTTAAAAATCCGCCAGTGTTTTAGCTGGGCTCCCAGTTTCAGACATTCATCATCCATCGCCACTTTGCGTCAGAAAGAAGCAGTTACCATTTTTCTTTTAGCTGACTGATGAGTTAGAGCAGTTGGAAAGGGCTGCACGGGCACGGAAGGGCGCGTTCTTATTATCAATACTATAACAACTTCTGCTATTCCTGTTCCTTCCCTGCTTCATTTCCTCATCCTCTCCTTCTTCTCTCCTTCCATTTTTTGTCATTAATCATTTCTGTCTCCACAGCTTTAGGTTGCTCTTGTTAAGGACCCGCTAAAGCCTCTGTTATATAATGATTTTCCACCCCCTACCCCTCGCAGGTGTTGGCAGTGGACCTTGACGATGGAGAAAACGGGACAGTTGTATACAGCATCAATCCGGAAAATCCTTTCTACACTATTGACAGCAGAACAGGAAAGATCCGTACAAGTGGAGTCACACTGGACAGGGAAAGCTCAAACTCCAGAGATGCAGCACTTATGAGGACCATCATCATATCAGCCGTTGACCGTAAGTAATTTGTGTTTGTGTGGTGCAGTGTATTTTATTTTTTATCTGCTTTTTACTATGCAAATTTGATTTAAATCCTGAAAGACCTAAATCCCATTAAAGCGAAGGTAATTGTGCATCATTTTTGCATAGTTCGCTTTCATTTCCATCCTGAAACTCTTTGCACTGACTTACATGTTGTGTCAGGAAAGTTGGGAAACTTGTCTGACTTTTTCAATTAATAAACTCATTTGACCATGAGCAATGCTGGTGCATGCCGGAGTTTTGTCTTTGATATCCCTCTGGCGCCCTCTGCAGGCGGGACACCTCCACTGCGTGCATCAGCCAGCACCACAGTGTTCGTCAACCTGCTGGATCTCAATGACAACGACCCGACTTTCCTCAACCTGCCGTTTGTTGCTGAAGTTCCTGAGGGGCTGCCCATAGGGACTTCATTTTTTAGGTAAAAAAATTATCCTTAAATTCATTTACTTTTTTTTTTCTTTGAGGCATTTACAGATAAAACATTATAAAACAGTCTCTGGCTCTTTCATTATTTGCAGCTAAACTTTGTGTGGAGCTTATTTATTGATATTAATTTATATTAGAAAAGAGAATAATACATAATGGCCATTAGATATATTTGAATATAATGTTTTTAAACTTTTACTGCACAAAAACAATGTTTTTTGTATGTTTAAAAAGAAATTATAATTATTTCTGTATATCTTTTCTTTTGGATGACTTTCCTTTCCTCTATATTACCCCTCCCTATTATCCTCTAATAGGTCCAGGTGGAGGACCCCGACGAGGACAAGAATGGCCTGATTACAATGGCCCTACAGATGGGAATGCCTCGTCTAGACTTCTACCTGAACACCTCCACTGGTGTTCTCACCTCCACTGCTGTCCTGGACCGTGAGCAGATTGAACAGTACCATTTGAGGATTATTGCGTACGATGCAGGGAAGTTCCCTCGTACCTCTACTTCCACCCTCACTGTTACAGGTTAGATGCTTAGGTTTGATTTCCCTTGACACTTTCAGTGTGTTTAATTTCAAGCTGTGTGATTGGCTCTTTCCCTGATGAAGCTCTAATTAATTTTGACAGTAAACTGCTGACTTCTAAAAAGGCTGCTGAAGAAGATGCTACCACCTGCTGGTGGGATGTCAAAATAATCTCTGCTCTAAATGCTTTGGACATGATAGAGGAAGGAGTTTCTCATATGAAACAGATGGGTCAAAAAATGGAAACAATTATCAAGATGGGCAAAAGTTATAATTAACTGATGCTTGAGTTGTACTTCTCACTGCAGCACCCTGCTGCCTTATTTGTCCTCATGCATTTATCGGTGTGTCCTCATGTGTTTTTGTCTGTGTGTTTGTGTGTGTGTTCATCAGTTCTGGATGTAAACGATGAGACGCCCACCTTCAACCCTCAGGTGTACAATGTTTCCCTGAAGGAGAGTGTCCCTAGAGACCACGTTGTAGCGCGACTCAGCTGCTCTGACAATGATGCTGGTCTCAACGCCGAACTTAGCTACTTCATCACAGGTCAGCGGTCACAGTGGAAGGGGTTGTGTGTGTTGTTGGGTTACAGCGCTGTAAGTAAGGTTATGGAAACTACTACTACTGTATTGTGCTGTAAACCCTCAGCACCTTCCATCCATCCATCTCTGTGAAAGTTTGTGTATGTGGTGAGCTTCTCTTGCATACTTGGTGTACTGTTTGTAGCTGTAATGTATCCAGATCATTTGTTTTCTTTGTTAAACCATCCTTTAAAGGTACAGTGTGTAAAAAATCAAAGGTTAATGGCAGAAAAATGCGATATATAATTCAAAACTGTGTAACTGATGTGTAATCACTGCACTAGAAAAACTGTTGTGTGTTTATTTTTTTTTTTAGAATGAGGCATTTATACCTACTTGCTGGGGGGTGCACATACATGGAGGCTGCCATATTTGTTCCACCATTTTACTACAGTGTCCCTGAATGGACAAAACAATGTGTGTGAAGAGAGAACCCTCTGAAATTTAAAGTGCTGATGGCACGACCTTAACTTCAAGTAACTCTGCCAACACACCAGGACAAAATAAGCAGTTCTGTGTAGCTAGAAGTCAATCAGACGTGTATTTAGGTAAATTTCCGATGTTTTAGAGGCACGGCTAAGCGCCAATAGCTTTTCACTAGCGAACCTAGCCTCCGCGAGATAAGGAGTTGCGGTCTGCTCATTGATTTACATGTATAATCAAAGCCGTGGAAAACATGAAAACAGCTCAAACCAGAGTAGAACTGTACTGTAGTCAACTGCCTACAGTCTGCCCCCAGCCTAAAGTCCACTCGGTTCAGCTAAAAGCCTGCAATGGCCTCACAACCGAGCGGACTCAGAACTGTGAGGAGCGAACCAGAACAGCACAAACCGACCCACAACTGTTAAGGAGCTGCACCAGTTTGACATAGAGTCAGGCGTGACAGAGGAGAGGCACTCATTTCCTACGTTAGCATGCGACTAGCCGGCTAACAAGTTAGCTCGCAGCTAATGGTTAGCCACAAGCTAGCCGCGGCAAATAATTGGCCTTTAAAGAATGAGAACATAGCAACTTATATGGTTCCAGTGGAGTTTTAAATAGTTCCTGTTTATAAAGATGAGGATGGAGGGAAGGATGCATCTTTGGAAGCAGCTGGAGGAGATCTGATGACTGGAGAAACGCTGTTACCCAGCAGCAGCTGTCTGTCCATACAGTAGCTGTATGACCGATCTGATTAAGCGACGATGGTTGAAAAAGAAAATTCAAGAGGACATAATTGCAGCACATGTTAGAAATCTGAACAGCTCCATTCAACAGAAGCTGCAGACAAGAGAGACTGCAGAGGGCTCCTACTGCTACCCGGTAACTCCGACCTGCTGCTTTATCCTCTTCAAATAAAATTCTGGATCTGTAGGAAACTTAAATAAACTAACACTGTACTTACGAACTCATCTATGCAACTGTGCCTGTTTTTGTTACATAGATCATCATGAAGAACATTTTGATCTATAAAACATGGCAAAAAATGTAAAAAATGTGTCATCAGCACTTTAAAACTTCTGTACCAGCTTTGTTTAATGGGAGTTAGAGCACTGTTTGGGATAAGTAAAGCCTTCAAGGACATTAAAAAAAAATGTTACTCTTAGTCCAGTCATAGCTACACCTGAGACCACTGGATCCACCACAGATGAAAATATCTTTATGTCTGACAGAATTTTGGCCACTAACGGCCACCATACATTCACAACGGCTCTTGTAATATGAAGTCATTTGAAAGAAAACCTCTTTTCTTCAAATACCCGTCTTTACCACTAGATGTCAGTAGTTCTTACACGCTGTACCTTTAAATTCAGAATTTCATGTCATTTTGGAAATACATTTTGTATTGCATATTTTTAGATGGTAACCAAGATGGAAAATTCAGCGTGGGCTTCAGAGATGGTGTCGTAAGGACGGTGGTCGGCCTAGACCGAGAGAACCAGGCAACATACACCCTGGTCATAGAAGCTATTGGTATGTCATTAATGTTACATTTTTTATACTTATGATCACTTGTAGTTTAGTTTTAAATAAAAAAGTCTTTGTTTATATTCATCAATTGTGTTTTCTCTTATCTTCAAAGCTGAAATGTTCTGCAGGTGAAACATGCTGGAAAACAAAACATTGTCTGCACAGCTGCAGTGACGTTAGACAGTTGCTCAATTCAACTTGTCTTAGTTCCTGTTAAGTAAAAAAGAACAAAAACTCTGAGGTTTTCCTGTTTTTGGAGCCACTAAGTCAAGAAAGCTCATCTGCTGAGGGGCCACACATGGACAGAAGAGGGAGGCTTAATGTGAAACAGTGCTAGAGAACAAGTGCACACATTGTCCTAATTCACAGGAAGATTGAAATGAGCTACATTTTGATGAGCCAGCAATGTTTCAGCGTCACATCTTTTGAAAAAAGCCATTTTTTAATTTCTGCATTATCTGATTGTTTTATGGAAAGTTTTATGATATATCATGAATAGTACCACGATTGCATTGTTTTGCCCTGTGAAAGAAATTTGCATTTAATCTGCATTTAGCCCATCTGTAATCTGTAAACACACACAAAGACCTTTCAATTGTTATTTTCTTGCCTGTCAGGGAAAAATATTAGAGCCTCCCTGCCCTCTAAAATCCAGCGGACTATTATTTCTGTTCATAGTTTCTGGTGTAGTCACCATACAAGCACAATAGCTGTTTTGGTTGTTCTTTGAACCATCCTTAACAGTATGCCCAACTTCATAACTTTCTCCACAGATAATGGTCCAGCAGGCAGCAGAAGGACAGGCACCGCCACTGTGTTTGTTGAGGTGCAGGATGTCAATGACAACCGGCCCATCTTCCTCCAAAACAGCTATGAAACCAGCATTTTGGAAACCGTACCCAGAGGAACGAGCATCCTTCAGGTAGACACAGATCTGAAAACAAGCAGCGCTTTCAGTAAAATCAGAACTCTTTTATTTTTTTAAGAATTCATTTACAGAGTGCTTTCTTTTTGGTCAGGTTGTTCATATTGTTTGCTTTGGGAACCCACTGCGTTTTGAGACCACACAAAGAATCAAGTTTTTCTTTTAATGCACCTGAATTGCCAGATGGATGGGGTTGATTGCAGCAGAGCAATTAGCAACGTTAATTAGAAGAATAGTGTTGCTGCCAGTTTGAGTATAGTTGGTAAAATTACAAGCTCGTATTAAAAGTATCTCACAGATTAAATTTAGATACTTGATATTGTCTCTTGGAGGCTTCCGTCCACCCATGAAAATAATTTTTTTCTTATGTCTTGATAAAAGTTATTTGTCAATGTGATCAGATTGAGTCAGAATTAAATCTTTTTTTTTATCTTTAATGAAAATAATCCAGAGCTGTGATGTCAAAGACCATTCCTAACATTTCTGTGCATGCGGCCCTGTTGCAATGGCTGCTTATTCCCTTTTAAAGTACTTTTGATGCAAATATCCACACTGAAATTAAACAAATTCTTTAAAGAACAAACTCCCAGAATTAGACTTATTTATCTGTAACAGCCTTTGAAAAACAGCATAGTGTATGTCAGAGAAACAGTCAGTCAATCCTCATGTCCTTGGTTTAAATTTCAGTTACATAGTCATATAGGCAGGGCACAGTGAGATGGGGCTCCACGCTGGTCTCCAGCTGTGAAGTGTGTGTAGCTGGAGGCTGGGGCGTGTGTCTTCTGTCGTGCTGGTGTGGCGTGCGGTGAGGCGGTCGTCTGAAGGAGAGGTTGTATGAGCGCCGGTATGAGCCCAGTCTCTTCCACACCTTGAGCTGGGGCTCGCTGGACAAGCTTCTTCGCCGAGTCAAACTCTCCCCTGGGCCACAACTCGCCTCAAAGTCCTCATCCTGCTCAGAGCGTCGCCACACCGCCATGAAGATGGCCAACCCTGCCAGCAGCAAGGATAAGCCCAGCACCACCATGATGGTGAATTCTGGGTCATGCTCCGAGGAATAAGATGGAGGTTGTGATGTCGTAGCAAAGGTGGTGGTGGTGGTGGTTGCCAGGCTGGATACAGTCGCGTTTCCAGTCGTGAAAGTGATGTTGGATCCTGGATCGGTGGTGTTCATGTTGTCTCAGCCCTGCATGGAGAAAGCAACATTTGTTGGAGATGGTGCATGCCTGCATGTGTGCTCAGCTTTTATCAATTTGCAGCAGCAGCTTGATGTGTTTCGTTTTGCCCCACTAGTCAAACATCCATGCAAGGAGGTTAATTTGGAGGTTTGTTTTCTTATTTTTGATCATTATTACAATCATAAAGAGCTTTCCGTATACATACACACACGTACAAACACCCATGGAAACTCTCATGCATGCATGCATGTGCAGATTCAGTGAATGTTTGGCATTTGCAACAATTATGTAGCTATTAAATCAAGGACTGCAATACAGTCAATGCTTGACAGGCTTTCTTCAATGTAAAACAAATTGGGTTTATTAAAGTGCCCTGTGTATAATGTAAAGCACCCACCCCTTCTACCCACCAATTACCCCCCCCCCCCCCCCACTACCGATCTCTACGCACCCCCATCTTCAGCGTGCTAACATTTGTAAATGTCATCGTCCTTAATTCAGCGGAGACAAAGCATGGCTTATCGGTTTAAGGGAAACACATTGGGACGTGAAATTATTTTTAAGACCAAATGCCAGGAAAGCTGTGAAAAGGCCAGTGGAGCAGGATGGCTCGTTAGAGAGTCAGTTCATTAGTCAGCTCTTCCAAGCACAGCACACACACACGGTTATTCAAAACGCAAACTTTCTCTCAGCAACCCACACTGTAGCTTGCACATATTTGTGATTAGGCACACTCCTCGTAAGTTTGGCAGCTTTAAGGTACTCCCCCTCCTCCTCTTCCTCACCCACATTGTTACTCTCTCAGATCTGACTTCTCAGCTACTTTCAGGACAGTAAAACTTCTTCTCTACTTCTTTGCAGGCACTCTTTGTTACCTTTATAAAGCTGTAAAGTCTAAACAATTGTACACTTGCAAGGTCTTTAACCGTTTGTGATACACTTATCTTTTTCTTTTTTGATTTTGAAAATATTTTCACTCACAGCATGTGCATCTCCTTAAGTTCATCTGCTCAAGCACATGCTACCAAATAAGCTTCCAACTTTAGTAAGTTCAAAACAGTTTGTGTTTTTCTAAAATCCTTAGCCAGAAACAATTTTCTTTACACTAAATTTTAGTTATACGAAATAAATTCCTTCTAGAGTTAATACTCACACCACACTTTGGAGACTCTGTGAAACAGCACCTTGCTTAGTTCCACTGAGGAAAGACCTGTCTCGCGGATCCACACACTTGTTTTCCCCCTTAAACTGCTGCTTTCCCAGAAACAGAGGGGGAAACGGTGGGGAGGAAGAGGGGGGGACAAGAAGGAAAAGGGGGTAACATGTGGGTAACTGCAAAGCAGGAGTAAAGTCTTGCTGCTACTGTGATGGCAGATAGCCAAAGGCGGTTGCGTGTTTTTTCGTTCACACAGGAGCTCTGTGCTTCCACTCACAAGCTCACACTTCCAACATCTGGCTCCGCAACATAGTTTAGTACCTTATACACCCCTTTAATGACCTAAGTGGTTCATTCCACTGTGTAATACCCTATTCATCACTCACCAATCTGACCCCCCAGCGTCTTTCTCCTCCTTCCTCCCCCTCCCTGTCCTCCCCTTTCTCCTCTCCTCTCCACGTCTCTTTATAAAGCTAATGAGACTGAAGTTGGGCCTCTCTTCACAGAGGGAGCAAGAGAGAGAGAAGGAGGACACGCAGGGCGAGACAGAGACGTTGAGAGTGCATGTGTCTGTATGTGAGCATATCTGAGTGGACATGCTGTAGTGCCCTGAGTGTGTATCTCTGTCTGCAGTTGAATATGTACTTTATAGCCACCTCCACAGATTGTGACATTGCAGAGGAGCGGGATGTGACATGAAGTCAGCCTTATCCGGCGCCAGCAGTTGTGTGGCAGTCCAGATTCAGAAGTCAGTCTTATGACACGGCCCATTCAGCAGCGCCCCAGCATGCTCCACCATTTATCTGTGTATGGTGCAGAGCCGTGCTAGGCCGGGGGTTTTGGGTGCTTCTGGCTATCTGCCTGTAACAGAGGGAGAGAAAAGCTCCCACTGCCAAGCTATGATGGGGTTGTTGTGGCAACAAGACACAGGGCACCAGTGAATGTGGGGTGAATGAAATGAAGCATATTATTTATTCATCTATTTGTAGAAAACCACAATCAAATAGATCCAAATTAAAAGTACTACAGATAATATTAGAGCGATGACACAACATCCGATTTATTGGTAGCTAAATCTGTTCTCTTGTAATGATTGCTGAGTGCAGGAAAAAACAATGAAAAAGTATTTATCAAAAGAAACCCTTGCTTTTGCTGATTCCTTGCACATCACCAGCTGGGGTTGTATTTTATTTCTGTGTGTTTAGTTGGGGTTTTTTTTAGCTTTTTGAGTTACTACAGACCTCTGTTTGTGTTTGTGCAGGTTCAAGCCACTGATGCAGATCAGGGGGAGAATGGCAGAGTTTTGTACAGGATCCTTACTGGTAAGTACTGCTGTCTGTTATTTGTTGAAGTCGTCATCAACAAGGGTCAAACTCCGATGGAGAACAGTGAAGCTACGCCCTTTATGCCCCAAAATTGTAGTTCTTTCTTCATCCACTAGGGGCTGGCTCCAAAACAGAGAAAATCCCCAAAGACTCTCATGTTAAAAAGGCCAACTTCACAGCAGAAATAAACATGTTCACAGCCTGGTTCAAAAAATCTTTTTAGGTTTAATAGGTCAAGTTTACACCTTCATGTCAACTGTGAGGGGGGAGATTATTTTTTTATAACTCATCTGCTTAGATGGTATGAATTACACATAATTTGAGGTGTATCTTTTTGATTGACAGGCAGCAGACCAGGTGCTGGTTTTAGCCGTGGAGGCTAATAGTTAGCTCCCTGCTTGCTCCCAGGAAGGCCTCAGCCTGTAGCAGAGTTGCACAACGGCAGTTTTTAGCTGGTTAACAGCAAGTCTGAGTGTGTCTTACATTTAGACCGTCTGTCTTCGTTCATTTCTTTGCACTTTGGATTAGTTCGGTTAGCATTAGCTTGGCTGTCAATCATTTACCCCGCAGCTCGGAGCAGCCTTGCTTTTGCCCATTTTAGTATTTTCCGGGAGTGACGACACACGCGACGCGGCAAGATAGCGACGGTGGGAAACTCCCAGCTTCACTTTTAGCTCTGCAGATGTAACCGGATACTACGTACATTTTTATAGTCTTTGGTCCTCACAGATCATCACGTACTTACCAAGAAAAAAAAAAAGTTCCAATGATTTTTTAGCATGAAAAAGTTAGATGTTTCCTTTTGTTTCCAATTAGTCTTAAAGTGAGTAAAGGGATTGATCTTATTTTAAAAAGTAACTCAAACACCGTAAATCAGCTATCAATTTACTGAAAACAGTCATTTACAGTCACCCACGGATACACAAAGTGTTTTGCAGTAGGGGCAATAGACAGCTAGGAGATAACAAAACAAACATAATGCAATCCATAAAATGCTGAGTCCAGAGTTCCTGTTTGTAAACAACACTATCCAAACTGAGAGCACCTCCCCTCGAGCTAATGGCAGCATCGTTATTAGGCCCAAGCATCTCCTTGAAAGTTCGATAGAGGATGAAAGCCAAACCAATGCTGACCCTGGTTTTCGAGCGTGCACCATCTAAAGCTGTTTTCACCACAGAGTAGCCCTCCAGTACTTCTTTTTCTTCACTGCGTCCATTGTTTTTTGTTGTTGTTGTTGTTTTTCTTGAGAATTTGAGTGACCGGTTTCTACAGTACTCTCGTCGATCCCCACAGAGCGCTATGCTCTTAGCTCTGTCATTAGCTATAGACAAATACGCAAATCTCCACCCAGAAACGTCCCGAATACACCAAAGCAAAGGGAAAAAAGAGGGAGTTGCAAACAAAGTCAATACCACACGAGAGTAGAGGCCCAAAGGTGCTGACAGAGTCTAGTGATTATTTTCAGGGGGGGAAACTCTGGATTCCACCTGTAAAAGAAATGGAAAATAAAAGAGTTGAATGACAGGTTCTTTGAACAAATCTACTTGCTGCTGAAACTAAGAGACCAGTCAGAGGCCATCCACCGGAAAAAGTTATGGCTTATTGCTGAATTTCAAAGACAGTAATCCAGATTTACACACCAGCATTTAATGGGATCTTATAGTATTTTTCTCCACCTGACTCCCAAGTTTCAAGTAATTTGATCTAAATTTGTGCATAATCTTGTTGACAGACTGACGAGCAGAAATGATCCCAAACGTCTTGACTTGCCTTGACTTTGCCAGTTATCTCGGCTACTTGGCGTATGCATTTTATGATATTAAACATCTTGCTAATGTCTTTTTTCTCTCGGCTGTCTCACTCTCCCTCTCTTCGTTGTCTTGGTCTGATGGTGCTTGGGTTTGTGCTTGCAGGGAACAGCAACAATCTGTTCAGCATAGACAGACAGACTGGGCTTGTGACGAGAGGCCTCAGGGCTCTGGACAGAGAAACCAGCAGCTCCCATGTGTTGGAAGTGGAGGCCTACAACAGCGACGAGGGCAGCATGAGGAGCTCTGTGAGGGTGAGAGAGAACGGAGCAGCTGAAGTGGAATAAACTCAAACTGTGAAGAAGCTAAAACATTAAAGTTATGTGTCATCCCAGTGCTTTACAGTTGCACTCAAAATTATTCAACTCCCACTGCACATCAGGTTTATTGGCAAAATATACAAATTAGCAACTGTTTGCAACAAACAAATCAAAGCAGAATATTTTAAAAAGCCCAACACAACTAATGTTATCAGTAGTTTCTCCTAATTCAGCACAAAATGTCATGTAATGTTATGCAAAATGTTATGCATCATGTTTGCAGAAGCTCATAGCAAGTGGGTGCTCTGCTAATTATCAAAGTTACCAGTCATGAAGGGGTTGAATCATTTTGAGACTGCAGTGGTCATTAAAAGTGACATTTGTGCTGAATTAGGAGAAACCACTCGTAATGTTAGTTGTGTTGAGCCATTTAAAATATTCTTGTTTAATGCGTTTGTTGTAAACAGTTGCTAATTTGTTAATTATGTCAGTAAACCTTATTTGCAGTGAGGGTTGAATAATTTTGATTGCAATTGTATTTCCCAAAAACAGTTGAACATCTTCTCTTGCAGGTGATCATATATGTGGACGATGCCAACGATGAAGTGCCGGTATTTACCCAGCAGCAGTACAACCGTCTGGGCCTGAGAGAGACTGCTGGCATCGGCACGTCTGTGATTGTGGTGCGCGCAACAGACCCTGACACTGGTGAGTCTATTCTCAGAGTCCAGCAGCTGATCCAGGAGCTGGATTTCACTTCTTGTTGCCTCCTTCAGGAACAAGTTTAATCATCACAATAAAAGAGTTTTTAAAAAAAAATCACAGGAAGTGTGACATTTAGTCTGTGGCCCTGCACATCTGCTCTGCAGACAGCTGCAGCAGTTTGTAGATCATCAACCCAAACACTAGTGGGTGCTGTTTCATAGGAGAAATTTACATCACCTCTTCTACTCTTTTTTAAAATTCATTTTGTAACTCTGATGTGCCGTAAAGATTATATTTGCTTTGCCAACCATTTAAATCTCTACTTCTCCTATGCAGCTCAAACTTCCTCGATTCACTTCCTGTTTGCAAAGTGTCGCTTTGACACTTTGTGACGTATGTGGTGAGACGTGCATTTTCCAAAACATCAGCTCAGGCCTGAAACTGAAATAAACATGTAGCCAAAAACACAGTCCCGACAGACGTGGTAAATAAAACACATATTTGAGCAACTTGTCGCTGCAGTTCCTCTATAGTGGTTTGATGCAATAATTCCAGTATTTATGCTGAACTTGACCCTTTGCAGAGAAGACAGCAAGAATTTGTTAATGTAAGCATTTCCCTGCCAACATCCCGGTCTTCCTGTTCAGGTGATGGCGGAGCCGTTGCCTACGCCCTGGTATCCGGCTCAGACCGCAAGTTTGAGGTGGATGTGAGCACTGGTCTGGTCACCACTGTGGACTACTTGGACTATGAGACCAAGACCACCTATCTCATGAACGTGTCCGCCACCGACCAGGCCCCCCCGTTCCACCAAGGCTTCTGCACCGTCTACGTCACTTTGCTGAACGAGCTGGACGAGGCCGTTGCCTTCTTCTCCGCTGGCTACGAGGCATCGCTTCGGGAGAACATTGCCACGGGAACAGAGGTGGTTCAGGTGCAGGCCCAGTCTGCAGACAACCTGAACCAGCTGACGTACCGCTTTGACCCTGATACGTCTCCTGCAGCTCTGGCCCTCTTCAAGATAGATAGCGTCACGGTGAGTGAGGGAGCAGCGAATGAAAGGTCACCGATCGAGTGAGCACAATGTTCGTGCTTCTTTATTGTGCGCTTGAAAAACTACACCCACCTTGTGTCTGATATGTGTCATCCATAAACCACGCTGTGATTTCAGCCAGCAATCTTGTTGCTGCATGACTGTAAGCTGATCAAAGCGATCGTCCTCTTTGAAGTCATTTGATTCCTTACAGAAATGAGAAATTGGGGATTTTTTTGTTGATGTATCTGATACTTGTGAGTTTTTTGGCTCTGCTGTGTCTGAGAAGTTCCATCTCGCTCATCTGTGTGGTGTTTCAGGGCCGCATCACAGTAACAGGCCTGCTGGACAGAGAAAGGGGGATCTCTACACCCTGACTGTTGTAGCTGATGATGGTGGTCCAAAAAAGGACTCCACTGTGGTATGCCCCTTCTTGTGAATTTTGCATATTAATCCCAGATTTGATCATCATTTATTGTGTTTTTAAATTAATTTCTCTATGGATTGCATCTATTCTGTTATAGAAACCTAATGGCATTCCTCTTTTATTCAATGCATCTTTTTTTGGAACTGCAGAAGGTAAGACTTTATCTCATCTGTGGTATGAAAAGTTACTGTCATTGATAAACATTTTTGGCTTTGTTTTCTCAGGTTTAATTACTTTTAAAGCCAAGAATCCCCCTGTTAAAGGAATAGTACACCCACAGAATAATGTGTGTTCATTTTCTACTCACCCTCATGCTGAGCAAGACTGTAGAGCACTTATTAATATCTCAAATGCAGCCGGAGATCGGACAGGTTTTTGTTTTCCCCCCAACTTTCATACTGTATAATAGAGTTCATCAGCGCTCAACACAAAAAGGTCCATAAAAGTCCACAAAAACTTGGCAATATTCCTCCATACTGCTCGCCCAATGTAATCCAAGTGTCCTGAGTGGGTAGCGTCCATAATTTACTTGAAACAACATCATTTAGTATATTTTTAGAGCCTAAACAGTGGTACATTGCACTCCCTATTAGCGCGTTCGTGCGAGTTCACGACACTACTAGTCTGCCAATAATGCAAGCGTAGAAGAAGAAATTTGCTGCTTACACCGTGCTAAGAGTGAACAAGCTGCGGACAAACCGGGACAAGCACAAGGGCTTGGCTGCTCATTTAAAACAAAGAAAGAAAGAAAAAGAGAACACGTCATCTCGTCTGCTGCGGCTTCCATAGTGTCGTGAACTTGCACAAACGCGCTAATGGGAAGTGCAATGTACTACTGTTTAGGCTATAAAAATAAACTAAATGATGTTGTCTAGAGTAAATTATGGACGCTCCCCACTCAGGACACTTGGATTACATTGGACGAGTAGTATGGAGGAATATTGCCACGTTTTTGTGGACTTTTATGGACCTTTTTGTGTTGAGCGCCAATGAACTCTATTATATAAAAGTGTGTGTGTGTGTGTGTGTGGGGGGGGGGGGGACGAAAACCTGTCCGATCTTCGGCTGCATTTGAGATATTAAAAAATGCTCCACACTCTTGCTCAGCATGAGTGTGAGTAGAAAATTGATGCACATCATTCTGTGGGTGTACTATTCCTTTAAATTTGTGGTAGAACGCATAAATGATTTTACATCTTCACAGGTGTCCATCACTATTCTGGATGAAAATGACAACAGTCCAGAGTTTGACATTACATCGGATACATCTGTTAGCATCGCAGAAGACACGCCAATGGGTAAAAAAGTGGCAGTGGTCCTGGGGGAGGGACAGAGATGCTGGATTAAACGGACTGGTGAGAATAATGACAGATGGAAGAACATGGCTAACACAGTTTACCCCACCACACAAATAGAGGTACACTATTGGTCGACGTTCCACATTCTTAATTACACAAGAGTCCTTGTTTGCAACATGAACCACAAGGATTAAAATCAGAGGTTGTGTGCCAGCTTTAACACTAATATAACCTTACAGCTGTTCGTCCAAATGCTTCTACTGTTAGAAATGTTTGTAAATTTACAGTAAAAAACTTTTAAATACCAACAGTAAAAAACTGTAAAAATGAAAACAGTAGAATAGTATATAAGATGTATGTAATTACCTTAAATTAAGAAATGGTGTTGAACTGTACCTTTTGCTGTAACAACATGTAAAAAAGACATAATTTCGCTGTGGAAAATATAAAAGTGTGCTAGATTAACGGGGAATGTCACAAATATGTAATCAAATTAGGAAAAATTAAGACTCAAAACTATCAAAAGATACTGGATTTTAGCTTCTTTAATTATTTGAACTTTTCCATTACCTAAATAATAATACATTAATTAATTTACAAAATTAATTATTACACTAATCAGTAAGGAATTGGACTTTGGGGATTTAAAATATATATACAGTATATGTTTTTATTTTTAATTATTTATTATTACAGTAGTATTTTCATTTAGTGTTAGTTTCTCTCTTTCTCTCCAGTTTGTTGTTTTTTTACATATTGTTGGAAATTTGGAGATCAGTTTAGCACACGCAAATGTATTTTAGATAAAACCCCAAGAATGTAGATTATTCCAATATTTAAATTTCTAAAGATGACCCTTAATTGGCATTAGTGAAGTGTGAAGGAAATCTTGCACAAACTGACCCCTGAAAATAGTTGTTTCATAGGAAATGTGAAGAATGTTCCACATATAACCACTAAAATGGAGAACTAAATACGATTAAAAAAAAAACATCACTTCTGAGAAAAAAGCACATTGAGTGTCTTATTCTACATTTATTTGAGTTTCTTTTCTTCTTGTGACACGGCCATTCAAATATCTGTACATTTCAGGTTGGTCATAAGAATTTATAACGAAAATAAACTTTTAGAGAACATTAAAGCACCGTTCAGTCTGTCTCTGTCGCTCTCGTCTCATTCTGACTTGTTTTTTCTCTTAGGTAAATTTCACTCTGGTGGCAGGCAACATGGAGGATGTGTTTAAGATCAAGACAGTCAACAACAGCTATGGCGAAGTTTACGTCAATGCTCCTCTGGACCGAGAGTCAGTCGACCGCTACCTATTAAAGGTCAGCCATCAATTCATATGTTGTTATGACTTTATTCACCAGACACCAGTATGGCTTTATATGACGGCTTTATAGCATTTGTCGCTCGTATTGTCAGACCATACTCACATCACATATTTCAGTACAAACTATCTATTTGTCCCACTTTTTTCACATAAAATCAGTATTTATGTAATAACTCAAATGTTTCACTATTTTTTAAGATTTTAGGATTGATCTAATTATATCTGAAATATCAAAGCATTTTCTCTAAACCAGCATGAAAGAGACTTGCACTTATTTTCTACATCTATAGCCCTATTCTGACGGGATTAGTATTACCTAGGGACATCATTTAATAAATAAATTACCCCCCGACGTCTGTTTTTTCTGTTGCACATTCACACGGGATAACTGAAGTCTGAGATCGAACTGAAATTCACAGACATCTAGCGGATAATGTCAACGCGCTGTGCTTTGCGCAACATCTATATGAGCTGCGTTTCCATCCGCAGCGGATGATCATTTGATCATTTGATCATTTCAAATGTCTTGAAATAACGCACGGACAGTTGTTAACAACGCTTTAAGAACTTGCATCATGTCCGCATGTTGTCCAAAATAAGCGTTTCTCGCTGTGAGACAATGCCATTTACGTATTTTTCATATAGGCCTGTATATGACTGGTGAAATTTCCCCCGATCACTCCGATTCCAAAGTTAATGCTTTATAAATTATCATAAACCTAATGATTTGGAAGGAAAACCAATTTTGCAGCCTCCATTCTTTGCGTCAAATACTGCCAAGTCACATGTCATTTCTGTCCAAATCACAGAGATGCCTATTCTCATTGGATTACTATTATCAGAGGACCTCGGAATTTAGAAAATTATAGTAGGTAATTTGAATTATTACATCCCAAATCACAGATATGGCTGATTCACACGGGATTAAATTCACAGACAATCTCTGTGATTATTACAAATTGCATGAGGTTCCCTATATAAGACTAATCCTGTCAGAATAGGGCTTATGTCACTAAATATTAAGGCTTACATGCTAATACACAGAGTTTCACATGTATTATTACAGGTGCGTGCCACTGACAATGGCTCACCGCCCAGACACACAGACCACTCACTCACTGTCAACATCCTGGACGTCAATGACAACGCACCTGTTATTGAGAGCCAGAGGGGCTACAACGTCAGCGTGAGCGAGGTACGGATTTGCTGACACGCATTTGCATGTTTTTTGTAACAGCTCATATTTTATTCTTTCATCAGAAAGCTGAAAATGAGGCCACTTTTAAATGTGCTTGGCAGAATGTGGGAGGAGGTACATCAGTTCTCCGAGTGATGGCTGCTGACCGAGACATCGGTCCCAACGCCATGCTGTTTTACTACATCACTGCCGGAAACCAGGATCTAACCTTCCGCATGGACCGTGTGACTGGAGAGATGGTGACACGACCGGCTCCTCCCGATCGAGAGCGCCAGCAGGAATATCGACTCACTGTCACCGTGGAGGATGACGGCACTCCGCCGCTGTCGGTAAGACGCAGGAAGATCCAATGATGCTGTAAAGATGTCCATGTCAACATTTTCTCCAGTATCACATCACTGACAGCGACGATGTCAAGTGGAGAGAATTTATCAATGTTTTATTCTCAGAGATTCTCCTTCATCCAGTATACTGGATGCACAGCTCGTCATTGGTTAATAGCTGCATTACAAATAATCTCCTCAGGTAGAGGCTCACCAGTGAAGTAAAGTAACCTGTCCTGTGCTGAAGCATAATTCTGATATGCTCTGACTTCAGGAGAATATTTCCTGTTCATTTCATTTTATTCTTCCATCAAACTTTGGAGAAAAATGTTACTTTCTGTCCAGCTTTTAGTTTCCTACTTTTCTCTGTAACTAAGGTTAGAGTTTACTGTGTCTGACCTGTTAATGTTTCAACTTCTCTCTTGGGTTTCACTTCATAAAATGTTCAAATTAGGCTCTCCCCGCCAAAAAAATAAATAAATAAAACATTAGAGAAAAGTTTTCAAACTGCAGACGGATTTGTGAATCACATCTTTTTTCTCTTTTTCCCTGCCATGATGATCATCTCATGACCCCTCAGATTCATGTGGTGTCAAAACTGTTTATAAAATGGCTCAAACTGGTTCCACTTCTAGGAGCTACAGCACTAACGAGCTGATGCTTTAGTGCTTTTTCTTGACCATTTTTGCTACTGAACATATTTCTACCGACACTGATGTGCTTTTTCATTCGGTAGGATTTTTTTTCAGGACTTCCACTGAGCTCAGGTGCAGGATCCGAAAGCATCCTCCTCCACTGCTGAAGCCAAAGCACAGTACAGTTATGAGACATTAAAGGTGTTAAGGCATGCTTCACATAGACCACAAAGAAAAATAAATGCAGTACCTTTTTGATCTTTTGTGTAAGCTGATTGGCTGTGAAGGTACAGGAAACATCTTGTTTTGAGAACAGGAAACCCACATAGGCATATTTCCTAAAGACAAAGACAAGTATTGCTTTTCCTGTTTAGAAACATTAAAGAAGCTATTTAGATGCGTCCATATGTGTATACAAGAGTATTTTATATGTATATGAGCCATATGTTCTTCCCTAAGACATGGCTGGTACTAGCTTTTGGGTCTGTAGTTCTTGTAAAACATGATGCAAATCATTCTCTGCACATGAAGACGAGATACTAAGCTTGTTTATTCATTTTCTCCCCTCACATCTGAGAGTGGCACCAGTGGAACAACCTTGTTCTGTCTATGATAGCTCCCTCCATAGCAAATGCAATGTGTCCTTTTAGCGTAGTAATTTGGAGAGCTACCATTTAAAGGGAACAATGATTTTAGAGAGGGACGACGCTTTAGAGCTTGAGATCTCATCTTTATTTCACAAGCTACAGTAATAAAGGATCAGTTTAATACAGAGAACAGATTTTTCCACATCTTTTATACTTGCTTTTTACAGTATGAAACAAATAACCCATAAACAAAAAATTGCATTCATTTTAACATGCGCACACATTTCAAACATACCTCAAAGTAATTAGAAAACTATATCTTCAATTTGAAAACACACATATATTCTCACATACAAAGAGGCAACCAAAAACACAAATACTTTTTAAGAAAGACAAACATAAATGTACATAAAACCCTGCCTTTACACCTGCTACACATCACTGAGATGATTCCCACAGAGCATCAGCTATAAACACTTAACCTCCATTTAAAAAGAAACCACTGTCGAATTAACACTCATACCTGAACTAGTAAAATCAGTCACTTGCAATAATCTCTTATCTTATCTCCATCTTTCATCTTTGATTAATATTTCAAAGGAATGACTCAACACAGTCGCTCAATTTGCTGAACAGACTCACTGCATACACTCATATGTACATTTACTTATACCACAGTTTAACACAAGAGAAAGAAAATGAAATATAACATTTTAATGGCAGTGATAAAACTGAGCTGAAGAGTTTGTTGGTGTCTGTGAGGCTACATTCAAGAGAGAAATAAACATTTCAGTCTTACTTGATAGACTGTAAAAGAAGCAAAAAATTAGAAACTCCCTCAAAAACAAGATTTATATCTTTTTTTAAAGCACTTTAAGAGAACATTTAAGGCCACTGTGCAATGCTTCACTTTTTAAGTACAAGAAAGAAGAAGCATATTTAGAACAACACAGCAAACAGTAACTGAGGTAGCAAAGAGGGAAGAAAAAGGAAAGCAAGAACAAGAAAGGGATTTTAAAAATAATTAATGCCATAAAAACAAAACACTTAACTTTTTATGACTATGACAAGAATGTGAGGTGACCATTAGGTTGCTCTCATCTGTGGGTCATTTAAAAGAAAAAGAAATGAATAACTTATTATGCCTGCACTCATCCGCTGATGATTACACCTCATTACCGTATCATGTTGGGTAAATTTGTGGGAGGTTACTTCTTGAACAATTCCCAAGATCAATCAGCAAATACTCATTAAAGATGACTGCAATAGTCTTTTTAAGGCCAGATATTAACAGGCCAGTGATGCAACGTGGGCAGAAAGCAGCTCTAGTTGGGCTTATTTTTTAGATTTAAATGAGTTTGTGGAGTAAATAAACCAACCATAGCAAATAAATGTTTATCTGAACTGCACCAAAACCTGTCGCTCCTGTACATGTCGGGACATGCATCACAGGGTTCATTATGGCAGCAGGTCTCACCAGACCAGAGCACATGATGGTCCAGGAGCCGTGGTCAAAGATTGGACTGAACAGCAAATGCAAACCTCAAGCCTAAGTTCATGTTTGGCCTCCAGCTGTTGTTGCAGGTGGAAGTAGTATCAGTTCTTCTCCCTCCTGCAGTCTAGACAAGGTAGAGATGAGAATCCATGAGGAGAATATTGCTCTTAAGCCGGCGAGAGAGGGGAAATGTTGCAGGACTGCTTCCAGGTCAGCAGTAAGAGCAATGAATGAGGCTGTACTGCTCTCTTAAATCTGCAAGAAGTCAGGAGACTCTGGGATGATGTCTGAAACAGAGAAAAGAGCACGTTTGTAAGAGGCGTCCGCCCACACAAATGAGCATTTCATGTTTCTGTGCTGACAGGGGAAAAATCAAATGAGGGTGTTTGCACATTCAGCAAGGCACTTTTTCTCCAAATATGACGGGACATGTAAAATTCAAATGACAGCATTTATTCTGCAAGTCTTCCTACCCTGCAAACATAGTGCAGTGAAACAAATGACTAATATTTCACAGAATTAGCTGCATCTAGCTGGAAACCCTTCAAAAAGCAGAACAAAAAGGTCTCAAGTCTTAGTTGCAACATGTTGAAGCTAACAGGGAAGTGCTGCTGGTTGAATTCTGCAAGCAGAAGGTCAGCAAGCCAGAAAACATGACTGACAGATAAAGTGTGGCTTTTGTCTATAACATGAAACCATAGACAAGAAATCAGGTTACATATTTCTGCAATACATCTGCACCACTTCAGGAAATGAACTCTAGCAAGAAAAAAATCCTCCCTAGCAAGCATAAAGATGGTTTTTAATCAATATTTTCAATATTTGTGTTGTACTATTACAGCATCTGGATGAGGTCTCAGTCCATGACATGACCCACTTTTACTCTATGTTTGTATATAAGCTTAAATAAATGTTTTCCTGCATCTGTTTAAGGCCTTTGACGTGATATATGTTATTGCTCAGGCTGTGTTTTGTGACTTTTCCCAATATCATGTAAGATTTTTGCAGCAAGGAAGCTGAGCAATCAATCCAAGTATGCCTGGAATGTCTGCACAGGTGCCTCAGGAGTCTGTAGGAAAACACTTCTGGTTGAACCCCTTAGTCGTAACTAATGTTTCAGTATTATTTCAAGTTGAGTCGGAGAGAACTGAAGGGGGTTTTAGCGTATAATGTGAGTGCTGATGAGTGGAAAAGAACTTGCGAGGGAGGCAAGAGAAGACAGCCACCTCCTTATGCTGTCACAAAGAAATTATAGGTATGTTTATGTGAGGGTGTTGAGGTTGAGTGAACTCTAAATCTTTATACAATATTTGTTCTTAATCACATCGTGTGCAGTTGAAACATTTGTGCATTTTTGCTCAAAAGCAAGAGTGCTTTACCAGCACTTCCACCAAATTGCTAAATATTTCTGCAGAGTTGCATAAAGTCATGGTTGCTCTGTGGTTGATTTTGAAATGAGTACAGTCACAGCCACGTCATTGTGTAACATTAAAGTGCACCAACATTGTTACGCGACTCCAGTATTAAAGTGATGTGAAAGGTGTTATGTGTTGTCCCCGAATGTAATTAATGCCCCTTTAATGGTCAGCCAGACTTGACCACCTGAAAGGCAACACTTAAGGCCCATTTATGCTCGATGCAGAAGACGGATACGCAGACAGACGGACAGTTTCGCCCGTTGTCTGCATCGGTTGTGCACGTAATTTGGTGCGTTTTCGAGGGGCTTGTTCGTCTGTCACTCGACGCAGAAATGCCACCGGAAAGTGCGGAGTCAGTGTTGAGCTGTGTAGCTGATGTGCAGGAACAAACCAGAGAAGAACAGGAACCAGACAAAAACAACACAAAACCGCCGATGTCAAAACCCCCCAAGAAAGAAGGCACCAAACAAACAGAGAAGAGCATCTGTAGACATGGATGGAGCTTTTGACAAGAGGCTGTGTGAGTGTGCCCGAAATACCCTCATATCTACGTTACTGACACCAATCGGTGTAAACTGACAACAAAACAGGGAAATTAACTATGAACTCAGCACTGCCGCCTGGTGGACAAACTGATGTAAGAGCCATTGAAACACAGAAGAAGCAGGGAAATATGAAAACGGCGATGCAGGGCAGCGCATGAAACAGATGTTGCCATTTACATAAATGGGCCCGATATAGCCTCCGCAGTACTTACATAAAGAGAATTTTTTTTTTATGGACCTTACGGAGTATATACTACTACAAAGTCTTTTCTTTTATCTCTTTTTCTTTCGGTGTACATCCAGTAATAATGGTGGAGACACGGCAGCCACTATATAAGACCTTATCTGCAGGAAACCTCCTTGATTTTCACCAATCCTTTAAGTAGAATGAACGAACAAATGAGTACTATTGTCCCGTGAGTCCAGATTTAGCTTTCTGTTAGTTATCAGGGTGTTCTACACACTTTTCGGGGCCGCGCGTTCACGATGTGCGCTTCCATAGTACAGCTGAGAAGAGCAGCTCGCTACCCAGACAACAACAAAAACACAATTTGCAAAACTCTGGACTCACGGGACAATAGCACTCATTTGTTCATTCATTCTACTTAAAACATTGATGAAATCAAGGAGTTTTGCTGCAGATAATGTCTTATATAGTGGCTGCCCCATCTCTGCCATTTTACTGATGTACACCAAAGGGCAACTCAATGTGATATCTTCCAAAGGACTGAAAGTGATGCAGAAACTTTACCGGTGAATAAATGCACGTACAGTATATATTCCTAGAAATAAGGTCCAGGTTGAAAAAAAAAAAGTTATCCTTTAACAAAGCACAGCCTTAATTTTAAGATAAGATAAGAAGATAAGAAAAACCTTCATTTGTCCCACAATGGAAATAAAAAGGTTGGGCCAATGTGTTAAACAGATGAAAACAGGATGCAATGACTTGCAAATCTTTAAACTCTTTTTCTTTCACAACAGAAGACAGAAAACAGATCATCCATGATTAAAAACATGAATCCTAAATTGTAATTCATCTGATAAGCACAGTTTTCAACATTGCGTCAGTCTGTTTAAATTACCGCTGGCTCAGAGAAGAGTGCAGTGTTTCTGACTCATGTTCACATATGGCTTCCTCTTTACAGGATAACGATTTAACCTGCATCAGTGGATGTCAGGGTGGTGAACTGTGTTCACAACAGAAACCTAGCACAATATGTCATCCAGCACTGCAGCAAATATCTATTTCATTGTTTAAGCACAGTTTTCCTTGCAACACCAGCTGCATTGTCATGATGTTTAGGTATTTGGCGCCTGTCTTACCTTCAGATGGGAAGAAGACATCACCATGTGCGGGGGGTGAGAGGGGGGTTCCTGGGTCAGACAGCAAGTGGCGGCCCGTCTCGGAGGACTGCCTGGTCATGATCTGAGACACGGTACGGGTCTTTATTTGGGGTGATCCCCCGAGAAACACTGGATTCTCATGGCCCGTAGCCTCACTACACACAAAAAAAGAGAAGCGAGTAAGAAACCGCTGAAATAACTCAGTCCACTTATTTCCAAACTCATCTGTTTCTCAAGACAGTTACAGCAGCGATCAGGGTTTTAATGTTTGGTTTGTTTTCCTAAACAGAAGCAAAATTCTAGGAAGTATGCACATGTACATGCTTTCCAACAGGGAGGCGTATGACCCCTCCCTGAGTCATATCATTATAAATAAATCCAAATGGATTCCCACAGTACTCTAATGATATAACACATCAAATTTGTATATAGTTTAAACAAAAGTGATTTACAGTAAATAAGCCTACTTATCTAAAGTTAAATGTTTACTTAAGCTTACTTATTTTGGTCTGATAAGGATGTTTGTTCTGTTGTGTAGGAAATATTGTGCATATTATATAATGGAATATTAGTGCGTGCAGCATTATTATTCTAAGTGTGTTTTGATGCTGGTCTGCGAGATCAGCTGGCGGACAGATTGTGGGAAAGCTTACCTGTCCATCCTCACCAGCTCTTGTGCACCTGGGAGAGAGGAAACAGGAAATGGGCCATTGTGAATGAACTGAAACAGAGCAGACTGTGAATGTGCTTCCTACTGTGTGAAATACAGTTAATCCACCTCACTGACAGGAAACATGTGTCAGAACAAACACTCTGGGAACCCCAGTGTAAGAAATTTATATTTGACCTGCAGCAAAAAGATGGAAATAAGCTGTGTGTGTGTGTGTTTGTGTTTGTTTGTGTGTATTAGTAACACATACGTCTGTGCGACTGGGCGTTTTGCCTCTGTCTGTAGACAAGCACCAGAATAAGAGGCAGGGAGAGCAGAGCCAAGATGCAGGCTGCTAGAGCCAAAGCCACGGGCACAGAACCTGGAGATGCAACAGAGACCGTGAGTTAAATAAACAGAATAACAGCCAAGTCATCCATCGGCTACGAGGCCTCCACTAAGACTGCATACCTCCAGGTGGTGTGGGATCCCAGACAGTGCAGTTTAGAGGGCCATTTCTTTCTAGAATGATCAAATAAAAGCAATTGTGACACTGGTTACCAAATACAATAATACTCGCTCCAGCATAAAAATCTTGCTCATGAAAAATACTTTCAGTACTTTTACTGACTCATTTGATGTGCTTACTTGGTGTAACTTGAAGAATGACGTGGCTGTGAGACCTCTGCTCAACATATGGGTGATTGTGGCGTTCCCGATTGATGTCCAGCACCAAACAGCAATAGCGACCCTGATCAGCATGGGTCACGTTCCGCAGAGTCACCCACATCTTGTGTTCATCATGCTCAAAATGCAACCCTAACTCCGTGATGTTATGCGAATGCTCGGCTTGTCTTGGAGCTTTCTTTGCTATGCAGTGTTGGTCACTGTGGGGTGTGAAAAGCCAGCTGTGCCTCACCACATCTGTGGGCAACTTGGCAGCACCTTTTTGGTCGCACAACAGTTTGACAGTTGCGCCTTCAGGACAGGTGTAGTACAGGTGTGGGGCAGAAACACCCAGTGTGGAGTGGGAGTGGGTCATCTCAGCGTTAACTGGAGAGAAAAGACAAAAGGGGAAGAAAATAATTGACCACGTGACTTTTTGCTTTATATACAGTGGTGTACGGAAGTTTGCATACACTCCCATTAAAGCTGTCAGTGAAACAAGTTGAAGTTGACAAAAGTAATAATAAATAAAGATTTTATGAAAATTCTGACATTGATTTTGAATTGTGGTTCAAAAGAAATATTAAAAATTAAAAAATACTAATAAAACAAGCAAAAAAGCATGATGGGTCTCGGGTTCGGGTTTTTTCCACCTCCCATTCAGACTTCTACCCCTATTGACAGATATTTTGGTCCATTGTTCATAAGCAAGGTGCTCTAATTTGTCTGGGACAGTTTTTTTTTCTAATTAATTTTTTAAACCACAATTCAAAATCATTGTTTTATTTTATTTACTAAATTATAATTTCTTGAATTTTTAATTTTTATTTAACTTGACTTTTTTCTGTTTCTTGTTTTTTAATTACTATTGTGGATTTAGCCTTTTCTTTAATGGGAGGGTATGTAAACTTTTGTACACCACTGTCAGAGTAAAACACATTTTACAGCATTTAAGGGTTTAGTTTAGAGATTTTGTTTGGAAGCAGTGGAAATTAGAACAAGTCTCTCCAAAGCTCATTCCAGGGGGGGTTAACATAATATTTATAGATTACATGTGACAATGAATAACCAGAGGAACGAGGGAAGTATTTTAGTAAAAATATAAAGTCACGTTAGCTTAAGTCTATTTTAGTGGCAGCAACAGCTGCTGGTTTTTTCCAAAATACAGTTTCTATGGGATTTGCTTTACAGCATCACACAGTGAAAAGACTAAGACCCAAGCATCTGTTTCAGCATTGTAAAATGAACATTCCATTTTAAGAATCTAATATAATAAACCAATCCGTAATACCTGTGCAGTTAGAAGTTCACATACACTGACTGTCATGGTAATAAGTGTGAAAAGGTGCATCTTTAATAGGAGAAAAAAAAATGGTGCACAAGGCTGAGTTCATTTATTTTTTTTATTTTATTTATTTGTTCAAACTCAGCAGAGTTAAACTTCTTCAAACTGGATCAAAACTGTCCACACCCTCTTAGATAATGTGTTCTGCCTAAAGTTTTAAATCTGTAAGTTTCTCTGAGCAATCATTTAAAAAAATAGTGTCAGCACTCTTAAACTGACCAACACCCAGTATGAGGGGAAAGTCTGGGGTTTCTCTAAAAGAGAGATTTTAGGTTTACACAAGTCTCTTTTTTTTTTTTTTTTATTATAATAAATATTAATTAATTTTAATTTTTATTTTTTAGATTTTTTTTTTTTTTTTTTTATTTTTTTTATAAAAAATTATAATTTTTTCCTTTTCCCTTTTTTATTAAACCAAATCCTCCCTACAAAAATATCTCTTCAAATCAAATGTTATCAAGCAATCTTCATGCCAAAGGCAACCCAAAGTGCTTTCAATGCATATTAAAATAATCCTTCACACACCAAAGTATACACAACATAGAACACACACACAAATCTGAGTCAGACAGTCAGGAACAAGTGCCAATTTACAAAAGTCACCTCGAGGCACTTTACAGCGATAATTCAGTTTAAGCCAATTAGTTGTGATTCAATTAAACCAATTTACAGCAGTCCAATTCATAACTGAGTTCATATAAGCAAATTCAGAAACAATTTTGCTAAGAAAAAACAATGGATTGTATTATAATCCCCATCCTGAGCATGCATGGGGCGACAGTGGGGAAGCAAAATCTCCATTAGAACCAAGCTGAGGGAGGGCTGCCATCCGCCTCCACTGGTTTTATGATCAGCAGACTGAGTTGTTCAGTCACAATGACCAGAAAAGACAAGGCATTTAGCCCCAGTAATATCACAAAGTGTGGTGAATGCATCATGCTCTGTGGTGGTTTTATTGTTGAGCTAATTGATTGCACAAAATTGAGAAAAATAACAACCATATTTTCCAGACTAGAAGTCGCACTTTTTTTTCATAGGTTGGCTGCTCCTCCAACTTATAGTCCAGTGCGACGTATATAAATCAAAATACAGTATATACATTTCAACATGTTTTTATCTGTTTATTCATCTTGACTGACATGAGCCACAGTAAACATTACTGTGTAATGCCACTTGAGGGCGCTCTAGGCTAGGGCTGGACAATTAATCGAATTTTAATCGTGATTTCAATTTTGCCTTTTCACAATCATAAAAACACTGTAATCGAAGAAAAACAATTAATCCTGAAGCGAACAAACTGGTGGAGTTGTAGGAAGCAAACTGCAGGGAGTATACAACAGGAATGCATGTAGACTTAGTATAAACTTTTATTGCTATTATTATTTTGAATAATATTCTTATTTTACTTCTTTACTTGTTTCTAATTTATTTTTGGTTTAATTTTTTAAAGTTATATTTCATGTTGAGTTATGTGGTTAAATAAACACTTTGTCAAATCAATGAATAATCGTGTATATTAATCGTGATTTCAATATCAGCCATAATAATCGTGATTATAATTTTTTCCATTATCGTCCAGCCCTACTCTAGGCTGGTGACAACTATATTCTGCTCTGAGGACAAAAATCCCAAAATAGCCTTATTTCAGTGAGAGAAGTCCACACTGCAGTGGAACAAATCCTCAAAACATGTTTATCCTTCTTAATTATGTTGTTTATGATCATTTACAGGCTTTAACTTTGGAATTAGTGATTAGGTAAGTTTTAGCAGTTACAAATAGGATATGAAAAATCCAAAAATCGCCCTATTTTAGATAAATAAATGTAACTTATAGTTCAGTGCGACTTGTATTCTGTATCTTCATTTCCTCTTTGTGATGCATTTTTTGACTGATGTGACTTGCCATATACTCCAGAGCGATTTATAGTCAGGAAATGACAGTACTTCAGAGTTTTCAGCATAATTTAAAAGCGTCAGCTTTATGCTTGAAATTTGGTCCTAACTGGTACTTGCAACACAAGTTACCCTGATCAAGGGCGCTAACCCAGTAAGCAAATATACAGCAAAACAAAATACTACCAATTATGTCATGAATACCAATTGAATATCCAACCACAGAGCTTTTAGAAACTAAGTATTAGATGTTCTCTCTATATATATATCTTGACCTGTTGTTAAAGAGAAAGATACTGAAATGGTAACAATAATCCTGCTTCATATAAAGCCTGATATTACCGCAGAATTCATGCCCACATTGTCTAGAATCATTTACAGCAAAAGATTACATGTCTCTTCTTAACTTCTACATACAGGACACCTTAGTTTAATGAAGAAAAAGAAAGGTCCCTGTTTAATCTAAAATACTTTCTAGCTGAAGTTAATCAGAATGCATTTGCTGCCTGTCACCGCTACTCACAACACAAATAACCACAGAGCAAAATGTAAATATAGCAACTGGCAATCTCAACATGGAATTAAAAGTCAAAGACCGGCAATTTCTCTGCTCTGATTTTGGATGTTTTGTACTTTTTTGTGCCTTTGGGATTGGTGTTTTTTCCCCTCATTCTGAATATTTAAACTTTGGTTAGAAATAGAGCAGTCTGCTGGCTTAAAAAAATATACTCGCCTCCTTTGGGAGCTAAACTGTCTGTTCCTTTCAGACAGCTGCAGTTATATATACAGTTCAGGATTTCTTTACCCATAAAAAGTGGGGACAGTGGAGAAATGGGACTGATGCTGTGTAGAATTTAAGACAACGTTACTTATGATGTGTGCTGTCACCCAGTGTCCGATAGTTCTTTATTATATGAGTAAACACTGACAAAGAGTGGCTACAGATGCACTTTTATGTACACTCAGGAAACCAGCAAGACAGCTGTGAGACACTTCTTACATGTTGCACAAACTCTATTTCACTCATGCATTCTGCGTTCAACCACATCCTGCTTAAATTTCTACAGTGCAGCAGAAAAATGCATGAATAGCTTTAACTTTTTAAAGCTCAGGTCTGAAGCTTCTTTATGACAAACCCCTCAAACACAGGCAGTCGCAACCCTGTAGACAACCTCTCGTAACCACTCGTGCCAGACCCTGCATGAAAAACAACCACCACCTCGTTAGTGCCACCCTTTGTCTGCAACAGATTTCGGTGTGGCGTCGCATCCGAGGTGAGGAAGAGTACGCGCGAGTGCATGCGTGCATGTGAATAACAAGTATGCGTGGGGGTGGACTGCACTGATGGAGAAGTATGCCTGCGTGTAGCACCGTGGGTTGCACAAGTTTCCCGTAAATGTGTGCGCGCATGTGTGTATCTGAACTGCAAGGGAGGAGGATGGTCAATGCTTGGCTTGAGGAGTGGACTTCCTTCCTGAGTTGTCCCGGCATGCCAGCCCTCCTCCTCCTCCTCCTCCTCCGTCTGACTCCTCACAGCCTAAGATTTAATTGAAAGGGTTACAGCTGTTGCAGTATGGCTCTTTCACCATTTGTAAAATCACCTCTCCACACACCCTGGTGAGAGATAATGACTTATCCCTGCTGATTATTTCCATTTTTGATTAGTTTGCAAATTTTTGTCTAGAGTTTTGAAGTAATTATCTGGTCTATAAGACATTAGAAAGCTCTGAAAAATGTTCCTCACTATTTTTTACATAATTGATTAAATTGCTTTCAACAACCCAAATCCCCAAATATCTGCTTTAGTTTAATCTAAGATAACAGAGCTAGTAAATTCTCACATAAATGAGATTGAGGCATTTTTGCTTGACTGATTCTCTCTTGTTTGGACTACAGCATGCATGTACGTTTAGGCCTTTAAACAGCTGTGGTAGCAGCTTTGTAGGATTTAAGTTGATTTAGTCATGCACTCTTTTCATGCACTAATATTTCCCCGAGGGGACTATATACACCAAGCAGGGGAACCTTCTGGATAAATCAGAACATTAATGAGGAAGCAGAGAATTTGTTTTTGTCTTAATGTCAATATCAGCTTCAGATAACTGATTTAGACTCAGCTGGGAAGGAAATACAGTAGCTGAACAGCCAACAACCTTTGCTCTTTGATTAGTCGTGCATGTTTGTAGACACGCCATGTGTGCATCCTGTGTGTGTCGCTGAAAATTAGCTCTGCAGTTCATTCCTGTGTGTGTGGCTGAACTCAACTCCAGCCATTGTGTGCTAGGAAAAGCAATAGGAAGACCATGGAGGGTGATTAAGGTGAAAATGTTATCCCCCGGCTGTTCCTGCCTACGTGGTGGGACAATGGGAGGGGAAGCCCTTCTCCTCTCCTGTTTCACACCCACCCCGCCTCCCTCGCTGCCCGTCTTTTTAACAGCTCAGCTTGCCTTCTTACATGTATCACATAGATAATATTCCAGAGATATCTTACTGACAAGACAAGGCTTTGTAAGGATGTTTGAATGAAGCGAGTATCTTTCGTTCAGCACTTGCCTGGGTGCCAAGTGGATGGCGTTTACCAGTCAGCACCTGATCTGTTTTGATGTGGTTCCAAACAGGCAGCTAGTTTTGCTCTGTGTGTGATTTCTTTCCATCTGTGTTTGGGCTCTATTATAGATCTAAGTTTCCACCTGTGATCTCTGTGTTTAGGATCCTGATGGCCCCTGAGGGCCACGACACAGGCCCTCCTTTGTTTTGGGTCTTATTGCCACCTGTTGAGGACATGCTGTCGCTGACAGCTTTCTTATTTCCCAGCATGTAAATTTATGCTTGAATTCTCGCCAGTTTAATGATGCATGCCACTCTTTTGTAAGGATAATTATACAGTCTTGTAAAAACATAGCAAACATGCATTACAGGTAAATCTGGTATTCATTTTCTCTGTCCAAGCACAAGTCCCAGTTACTGACAAAGCCCTCCCTTTTACACCTTCTGTCATGGGTAAGAGGACGTTCATGAAACCTGAAGATTATCCACCCTACATACAATAAGCAAGTTTCAGTAACAGCCTCTGCTAGCAAACAGATGCACTCTGCAGCAGGAAGTATTTAAAGCTGGCATTCAGACACCTTTACACAGAGGGAAGTGTTCGAGTTGTGTTCACAGGTCGGATGTGGCTCATGTGATTTTCTGTTTTTAAAGTGGTCGGTGTTCCAGTTGAGGTAAAACTAGTCATTTACAATGTGAACACACCTCAGTCTCAATTTCCTTCTTATTCAGCTTCACTGAATTCACTGAAAACATTTAGGGATGTAAAGCGTTGTATAATAGCAGAGTATTTGCAACATAATTACAACAGTGTTTCTTCATTTTAACGGTGCAGCCATGCAGCTGAATTACCTTTTGTCCTTTTGAAACAGCTGAAAATCCGTTATTACATCATTTTAATAGATGTACGAACTGTTAGAAATTTGTTTGCCTGTTTTTACTGCCGTTCTGTGTTTGCAATGCTGGAGTTTTTGATGATGCAACTAGATAAAAAGTCAAGGCTTGAGATGTTGTGGGGCCTTGGGCGGTTCAGAGAATCAACAGTGTGAGAGAGTAACTTCCCAGCATCATGGTCACTGATGGTAATTTCTCACTGCATGTAAAACATGACAACAGTCCCAAATGTACAGACCTTTAAAAGAAGTGGTACCCACAAAAATCACACGGCAAATGCACTCCTACTCCACCACATTGTCTTTGTATTACTAAGACCCACACACAACTCTGGCTGACTGTCCCTGGTTTGGCCAGTTCTTGTCAATAAGATTGACTAAGTACACCTGTATCCTAATAAAGATTTACTCACTTAGGACGGGATCGATACCCAACACAAGCTTGAAAATAAAACATGAGAAGGAAGCAAAGAAAGAGAGAGTGGTCCGACATGTTGGTCTGTGCCATTGTCCTCCACATGCTTATCTGAGAGGAAAAGAGGCACTTATTGCAGCTGGGTTTCACTCTTTTTTTTCTTTTTTGCAAAGTGGAAATCCATTATTGGCAGTGGCACAAACAGCTGTTTTCATCATAGGCTGAAAAGAAGGAAACTTGCTTGCAAAGAGGAAATAACAGGTCTGAAAAGAGGGCACTCTAACTGTTCTTGAGTCTTTTAATGCAGCCTCCAAGTCTCGGTCTGTATAAACATTTCAAAAGCAAAACTTGCATAACATTCATCTGTACTGGCTCAATTAATCCACATAAGTTATTTTAGATATTTTAAATAAAAAATGCTCATTGTTTATTTTCAGAATGTGTCAGCCAGATGTTTAACATCCTAAGTTAAACAGATTTGTCCTCAAAGCCGTTTTCGAGTTACCCTATCTAAATAGACTTAAGCTGATAAAGTTTTCATCAGCGTTTGAGGCAACAGCTGCTTCTCCTCTCTCCTCCTCAACTCCCAGCAAAGTCCTTGAATAAACCCCCGCATTTGATTACAGCTTCCAGGAAAGAGCACGGAATTCCTATAAAAATAAAGCGGTAATTAAGCAAATGGAGATGTTGGTCACCAAAAAACCCATGTTGCGTTTCTCTTTTTACTTTTCTCCAAACGCTGACCGCATTTCTGGACTGGTAAAGTATCACCATCAGACTGTTGTTTGCTGCTGGCTTTTAAGTGGATTTTACTCCCAACATGGGAGGAGCTTCACCAGATGTTCAAAACAATGATGAAAAGTGGAAACTTTTACCCTCAAGTTTTAAAGAAATACTCAAGTAAGCGTAACGGACGAAAGTCGGAGCAATAAATACAGTTATGACGATACATCATCATGTTTCATAACACGTGGGAAACATTAAGTTTCTAATTAATGTTGTGCATTTTTTTCTGTTTAGATAAATTAATTTAAAAAATGGAGGCCTTTTTTATGTAAAGTTTTGTTCCAGTAAATTAATAATTGACAATTCGTGCACAGCCAAGTGAAGAAAGCCTGCAGAGCATTCATAAAAACATAAGATGTCAGAGTGATGATATTTTTGGGTTCTTACCTCCAGCTGTTATAAACAGAACAGGGAAAATCCATAACATGGACTTTCCTCCCCACACCGATGTCCGACGGGATAATCCCCACTCCATAGCTGTAACGCGAAAAAGTCGCAGGACGGTGTTTTTCTCGGGCTGTGCTCGACTTATCCCGCTGAGTAAACCCCGATAAACTTTTTCTCATTCACTTTTAATAAGTGCACGAACTCAACCCTGTCGCCTACCCCGAAACGCAAAAAGGCGTGTGATAATGGGTTGATTACTCCTCAACTTCACTTGCGCTGTCTGACTTGTGCTGCGTAAAGGCAGCGTGATACACAAGAGTAAAAAGGCTCCTCCCTGCTGTCATCCCCCCCCCCCCCCCCCCCCCTGTGCCCCACTCCCAGAGAGTGCGCGATGTCTCAAACATCTGCCTCTACAGCTTTATATAGCCTGTTTAAATAGTAATAATAATTATGATACGGCTATTAAATATGGATTCTTTAACAATGAGCTGGAGTTGATTATTCAAACTGGCACTAGAAAACTCTTTGTTCACCAAATCCAGATGCCTTTCCTGAGAAGTTCCAAAATATAACAAAAAATAATCAAACTATGGGACAGGGACATATATAGAAAAGAGGAGGTTATGACTTAAACACTGGTTGGAGCCATTTTTTAGGCTTGGCATACTTTGTGATGTCAACTACAGTACACGTGAAGCTGGTGGTTTTGAGTTGCCTATTCCAGAGTACTCAGAATCACCTTTGTGGTTGTTGTGGGGACAGTGAGTGTGGGAGTAGTTCCAATATTTATCATAGTGCTTAATTTTTTCACTTCCCCTAAACTGTTTATTTTCTTTTTTTTCCCTGGAGTGTATTGATAAATCACAACTTCACAGCCACTTCTCATCTTACCCATTCTATAGATTTCACTTTTGTTTCTCACATGATTTCTTTATGTTTTTTCAGTTGAATATGTTCCTTCATTCTTTTTCTGTACTGCTTATCCAATTCAGGGTCGTGGGGGTTGTTGAACCCCCAGCTATTATCAGGCAAGAGGCAGGTACACCTTGGACAGGTCTCCAGTCTGATGCAGGGCCAACATAGAGAGACAGACAACCATTCACACCCACATTCATTCCTCGGGGCAATTTAGAGTGATCAATTAACCTAGCATGCATGTCTTTGGATGGTGGGAGGACGCCAGAGTTAAATATAATGCTCTCAATTTCATTGGTCCCAAGAATGAATCCTGATGGGTGGGAAAGGCTTGACCTCGGTTCAGTTTCAGTTGCTAGAAGTGAAAAACATTTTGTCTTTAACATTAATAACAGATGCTCCTGGCATTGTTTTCCTAAATGTGTTCTTCCCGCAGACCTCAACCACCATCCATGTTCGCATTGTGGATGAGAATGATAATGCCCCAGAATTCCCTGAGGAGGAGTACGTCACAGTGCTGAGTGAAGGACCGGAGACCGTCGGAGCCACGATCGCCACAGTAACGGCCATCGACCCAGATGAGGGTCTGAATGGCACCCTACGATATGCCATCGCCGAGGGCAACCTCATTCAGACCTTTAACATCAACAGCATCACGGTGAGATGGGAAAACTATTGAAGTACCGAAGAGGGACAAGCAATAGCAGAAAGAAAACTGACCCTCAGTGTATGGCTCTTTTTTTTTTTAGGGGAGGATCACTGCTGTGAAGGAGTTGGACTACGAGATCAGCAATGGGCATTATGTACTGGTTGTCACAGCAACTGACCAGTGTCCACAGCCGGCCCTTCGCTTGACATCTAGCACAACAGTAATAGCATATCATATTTTTTAATGATAGTTATCAAACCACTGCTTATACCCCAAGATGGGCCAAACTAATATCAGGGTCATATATTTATTACATGTTATTGTGATAAATTAGGTTACGGTTGACTTTGTCTGGTACTGCCCATAACACAGTTACCTAGCAACTGCTCATTAGTTGTGTTTAAAAAAGTCTCTCCACGTTTTCCTTTAGGTGTTGGTCAACGTCTTAGATGTGAACGACGTCACACCAACGTTCCCCAGGGACTATGAGGGACCCTTTGACGTGACCGAGGGCCAGCCAGGACCCCGGGTCTGGACTCTTCGAGCCAGTGATGAAGACTCTGGTCTCAACGGAAAAGTGGAGTACAGCATCACCGGTGGAGATCATCAAAGTTAGTTTCCGGGTGCTTTTATTTTTTGTTTGTGTCCTTAGGAAAAGCTGTCGTTAAATCTTTTGTATTTGTGTTTGAGCTCTCTGCGTCTCACTTTTAGATGAATTCATGGTTTCTCCTGTGGAGGGGGAGCTTCGAGTGAGGAAGGACGTAGAGCTGGATAGAGAGACCACAGCATTCTACAACATCACCGTCACAGCCAGAGACCTTGGAACACCATCTCGCAACAGTTCGGTGAGTTAAATTACACCAACGCCGTCCCATGTACGCGGGCAGCCTCATCATATCATCATCATTATATCCTCCTAAGAAACAGGAACTTACAAGCTTCACTTCTGTATTGAAGTGTGGCCTGTGTTTGTACTAACCACACACTTCTACCCATACTATTACAAAACTACACTACTGAAACTAAACACGTAACACATTAACTCAGAAATAAACAAGTGTCTGTGTTGCACAGTGTATTATTAAAGTTGATTGTTTTGCCTCAGGTGGTGGTGGGGGTCCATGTTCGAGACATTAACGATAACGACCCTGTTATCCTTAACCTGCCTTACAACACAAGTGTGAGTGAAGGGGCTCCCATACACACCTCTGTGGCCAGAGTACGAGCACGAGATGCAGACAGTGGACGGAACGCCTTGCTCACATACAACATCACTACTGGGAACCTGGGTGGAGCCTTCTACATCAATGACACAGTGAGTGGAAGTAACGATGTGGTTGAGGTGTAAATCTAATGAAAGCTCAGCGTTAACGTGCGAGTGTGATTGCAGTCTTTTATGTAATGATTGTTGATCCGTTACTGCAGTGCAATTTTCCATGCATGCAGGCAGTAAAGTATTATCTTAAGTAGGGATGTTTGATGTCAGCCCTTTTTACTGATATCCCATATACCGATATTGGACAACTTTTAATATCAACCCACAATCCGAAATCAACCAACACTGGTTGATTTACAGTGTTGTATATCTCATATTTTGAGAGATACAACTATATTCTGCTTAGAGATGCACTGATCTGATACCCGGATCAGATATTGGCTCCAATATTGACTAATTAGCTGGATCGGATATGGGATAAATAAGACCAATCCAGCATTCTGATCCAGTCATTTTCTTCTTCTTTTTCTTTATCAATATCATAAACAGCAACAAAGTTACAGCCATCTAGTCACCTCAGTTCTATGTTTCCAACGCTGGTTACATCATCATACAGAGCAGAGAAGTGTCGTTTATTTCTTTTTGCTGCTAATAAACACTTCATTTGTTGATAAATAATATTAAGTACATTTATATTTGCGTTAAATTGCTACCTTTTTAACAAGGCTAAATGTTTACGTTAAGCCTGATGCCTCACATGGCAAAGTATACAGTTCATTCATTCAACAGTAGTATCAGATCGATATCTGGTATCGGCCAATATGCTCAGCCCAGGTATCGATATCTGATTGGATCAGTAAAAACTGGTTTGATGCATCTTTAATTCTGCTCCAAGAGCAAAAATCCCCAAATAGCCTTAACTCAGCCAGACGAGTTCATTTTGGACATCTGGCTGCCATATATCAGATACTAGCAGGTATTAGCCAACTTGTGACTACTTATAATGTTTCTGACAACTTGGTAACTTAACCAACAACTTAAAACCAGACATATTATCAGCAGCTTCAAAGAAAGTCAGTCTGTAGCAGCAGCAGCTGCACCGTAGTCACATGACTCTAAAAGGAATGCTGGGATATGAAGTTCTTCCACAATAACAGGGACTTTTTTCAAGAGTACCTAACTGCAGTTACAATGACCGATAAGGGTGTCGCCATACATCCAATCCATACAGGAAGTCTCATGCAGAAGTTAGTTAAATACCGCCAACAGTAAATATCTGCAACTTGTAAACAAATGTGTATAGTGTAGTCGGGTGGTTAGGGTTAGGAGAAGGGCCAGGGGTAGGGTTAGATTTTAGTAAGTTACATGAAAAAGAAACTTCCGACTGGGACTTCCGGCATGGATTGGATATATGGCGACGTACTGTGACTGCAGTTGGGTCCCTCTCACTTTTTTACATGCTGGTTAATGGAACAAGATATCATGAGCTTTCATAACGAAACAACAAGATCTCACAATATTTCATTAGTAAAAATATTGCTCTGTAAAAAACCAAAACTGATACAGTAGAGAAGCCAGTTTAAAATATCACTACATAACTTCTAGACTATAAAACTCTACTAGAGATGCACCGATCCAGTTTTTCCCAATCTAATCCGATACAAATACCAGGGCTGAGCGTATCGGCCGATACCTGATACCGATCGGATGCTTCTATTGAATGAATAATCTGCATTCCATGTGAGTGAAGGCATCAAGCTTGATATAAACATTTAAGGTGTCTTTATTTGTACCCATGGGTAAACTTGTTTTGCAGGAAAAATGACAACATTGGTGTTTCACTACAAAAAACATGGGAACAGTAAACAGCAAACAAACAAGACAGAAATTTATACTTGGTCAGGTAAGACAAGAGACAAAACTATAAATACATAATATAAATTTAGCCTTGAAGGCAACATATTACCACAGATAGAAATATACTTAATTTTATCTTTTAACAAATAAAGTGTACATTTATCATAATGTCAATAAAAACAGAAATGACTGGATTGGAATGTTGGATCGGCCACATTTATCCGATATACGATCCAGCTAATTTGTCAATATCAGAGCCAATATCCGATCCAGGCATCGGATCGGTGCATCTCTACACTTAACAGCATTTTTTCACCCTGACACATAAATTCACTGTCGCATTTTGCATCACATGACAGCAACTTCATATCAACACACTGGCTGTTTTAAAAGTGCACTGTGACTGATTCAGCAAATAAAAAAAACCACCAAAAAAACAAGAAGACATTATCAGAGGAAGTGAGGAACAGACCGAGAGAAAGGGACAGAGCACAAGATAAGACTAGAGTCAAATTCAGACTTACTTTTACTTGCTGGAGAGCTTAGAGTGGAGAAGGTATGCAAGAGGGATCTCACCGCTCACTATTGATTATGACATTTCAGTTCAAAGACTCAATTATTGGTTGGTTTACCAAGTCTGGCTCTCAGCTTGTCACAGTAATTAAAGAGGCAGTGGCTGGTTTTACATCAGGTACTAAAATAGTCAAACCTTTAAACTAGCCTCTATATGCTCTCTCCCTCCTTCTTCTATCATTTTATATCATTTGTACACCAAACATACACTAATGTACATGATGTTTTCTTCTGTAGACTTTTAACCAAAAAGTAAGGTTTATCAATTAAATTAAGCTCTAGAGCTGCATAAACTTCCTAGAACTACAGTCTATGGAAGCAAGACTAGAACACCTATTTCAGCTTTGAAAATCCCGTTGCTAAAGTTATAAGAACTGGCACTGAAAACTTTGATCAGAAGGTAGGATTTTTTTTTTTTTTATCTGAAAGACCTGGTAACTGGGTCATGCATTCACCTCAAACACGTTTGCCAGCTGTAATTCTGTTGGCAGGGTTGTCCAGGCACTTATTCAGAATGCAGCAGCCATTGTTTCTACATGCACAGAGAAATTTGAACACCATTCCTTGGGTGTTGAAGCCTTCTACCCTTGCTATCATTATGAAACATAATCACCTTCATCTTAGTCCAAAGAGCACTTGATGCTCCCCAGAGCAGCAACAGTCTGTAACACAGTCAGACCTCCAGTTGACGGGTCTGCCAGCGGCTCCCTGAATTCAAACCAAATCTGCTGAGGGATCTTTCAGCTACCTTTGGCCTGTTCTCAGGAACAGGGCTCTAGCTGACCTGAGGTCTGTCACAACTTTGTATGCTCAAAGCATGTGTGTGTGTCTAAACTTTTATTGCATTATATTAAATAGACTGATGTGCGTATTATTGTAGGCATACATAACATTTATATTTCACTGTTATACTGGGTTAAACTTTTATTAATTATTGCCATTAAGTTTCTCATCCTCAAAATTACTCATACCCGCCAATTAAGAAAAGGCTAAATTCACAATAGTAGTTCAAATAACAGGGAACTAAAGAAACTAATAATAAATAAAAATTTACAAAATTATGCTTTGGTGAAATAAAATATTGCTTTTGAATTGTGGTTGGAATTAACAATGAAAAAAACAAACAAACAAAACTATCTTAGACATTTTAGAGCACTTTTCCCATAAACATGGATCAAAATACCTGTCAACAGGTGCGGAAGTATTTTTGAAAATGACAGAAAACACCTGATTGCAGTGATTGCCTCAAAGTGTTGCTCAATAAAATTTTAGCTTTGGACCCCCATTATGCTTGTTTACTTGTTTCATTTTTTGTGGGTTTTTTTTTTTTTTTAAACATTACTGTTGAACCACAATAAATCATTGTCATGTTTTTCATAGAATTTTTATGTATTATTTTAGTCAATTTCAACTTATTTCACTGACAGCTGATTTTTCTTTCTTCTTTAATTTGAGGATATGAATAATTTTAAGGACAACGGACTGGCTACTTAAGGGGTACTCATCACTTGTACTGGGATCGAACCCCTTATTGTTCCAGAGCTGTGTTAATTGTTGCTGTCATAGATTCAACAAGGTGTTGGAAATGTTCTCCAGAGATTCTGGTCCATATTGACATGAAAACATCACACAGTTGCTACAGATTTGTTGGAGAACAATTTGCAGTTTTTCTCTCCTTTGTTCCCAAAGAAACCAGTTAGGGATGATTTGAGCTTGGTGGCATGGCGGGTTATCCTGCTGGAAGTAGCCTTTAGAAGATGCTGTGGTCATAAAGGGATGGACATGGTCAGCAACAATATTAGGGTTGGCTGTGGTGTCTCAGTGATGCTTCACCGGTACTGATGGGTCCAAAGTTTGGCAGGAAAATATCCGTCAGACCATCAGTCTGAACCGCTGATAAAACGCAGGCTGTATCGATACTTTCATGTTGTTTATGTCATACTCTGACCATCTGAATGTGGTAGATGAAACTGACCTGAGGCCTCATTAATCAGTCAGGTGTATGCTCAGAAGTGTACATAATGTGTGCATACAAGCATTCCCATGCAAAGTATGGGATTTACAAACTTGTACTTATGCGTAGGAAAATGTTTACAGTAAATGTGTAAAAAAAAAACCATGCTTACGGGCGAAACCCAGTGGTAAAACAGTAAAACTACAAATAGAACAAATCAAGAATCACAGTATTCTGAAATCTCAAGCCTCAGACATGTTCCCTGTTTCCTATAATAAAACTTCTCAGATAGTAATTTAGTAGACAATTTGAATAATTGGTAATAAAAGACAGCTCTGACAGGGCAACCCTGAAAACATCACAACACATCAGAAGCTATCCTAGTGCACATCCAGCTTCTCTCTATAACGGGATTTAGGCCAGTGGAACATTTTAGCAGGAGATTGGAGACAATCGGCATTTTGTAACTGACACTAAGCAGATTTATGCAGCAGTGTTCAATGCAATAATTTCTCTGGCCTCAACTAACATCCAGTTGCCATACAGATTTCACTGGGAAGCCAAAATTAAACAAGAATTTCACGCCATCGCTGGATTTCCAAAGATGATTGGAGCCATAGATTGCTCCCACATCTCAATAAAAGCACCATAACACAATGAATTCAGCTAGGTGAAGAGGAAAAAGGATTTCATTCAATCAATGCACAATTAAGCTGCAATCCACATATGCCTCTGTTAAACGTTGTTGCCCGGTGGCCTGTAGGAAAACACGACTCATTCATTCTGCAGAGCAGCTCCGTGGGTGTGCGCCTCCAAGCAGGAGCTGGTGAGGATGGCTGGCTGAACATTGCATTGCAATATCATTTTCTGGGCTTCTCTCTATTGGCAATAGGATATATCCACTGGAACCGTGGCTAATGGCCACCGTAACCAACCCGAGGACTCTGCAGGAGCAGCCCATGAGACTATAGAAGCATTATTGATTTTGTTTTTGTTTTTTGTTGGTCACACCTGCATCAAATATTCCAAACATTATTTTCTGGTTCATTTCTACTTCTCCTACAAGTACCTTAATTTAAGTGTCAGAAAAAAAAAAAACCTTTTTACCCTCTTAGCCGTGATTTTGGAGATTAAAAAAAAAGTATATTTACACACTTTTAAAGGGTTTGTTGCGACCATGGTCAGTTGCGGCGTTTTTGAATGCAAGACTCAAGTGCATGGTAGTTTAGAACAGGTGGGATTTATCATCAGAGACTACTTACTGTACACTTGTGTGCACAAATGGTGTTTGATAAATTCTGTTTGTTTTTTTTTAATTATTATCATTCTAAATTTAAATTTAGAATTTCCTACACAAGAATTTAGAACCTTCTGTACGTACAGTTGATGAAGAAGGCCCTGGCAGTGCATGTACAATCTTCCGTTGTCTAATTTTGCGAGCCTCAGTTTTCCAGTCTGAGCTCAGTTTGAACTGAGTCATCTTGAGCATCCTAGTGCACATCCAGTTGCTGCCATGTGATTGGCCAATTAGATACAGTATTTGCGTACACAAGCAATTAAACAAGGGTATCTAAGGAGGTGGTTGGTGAGAGTGTATGTTTGTCTGATTATACACATATTACTAAATGCATTAAACATTACATATTTTGTCATAGTTTCAGCATTGACTGTCATTGCTATGCTGATGATGCACAGCTTTACATCACTGTCTCCTTATGACCTAGAGCCAGTTCACGTTCTTTTAAAGGGACGAGAGGCAGGAATTTTTAAAAAAAACAATCATGCAAGTCCATTTTTTTAATGCTAATGGGTGATGAAGTGCTAAATACCAAAAAGAATGAGCCCACCCACGTCTCTCTCCGTTGTCTTGAACAGGCTGTGTGCTGCAAAATGCGCTGCAATTCGGTGGCCGAATTTCCCACGCTGCCCTGCAGATGTGACGTCAAATGACGCTGCATCCGCATCCCCAACAGTTTTGATACAGTAAGAAGACAGTCGCAGTAAATTCAAACACTGTAAGCGATAGTTATGGATTCTTCTGCTGTCAGCAAACGATCCAGGTCAACTGAAAGACACAAAACAGTGTCACTACGAAGAAAAAGCGTAGTAAACAACATTATAGCCCCCCCCCCCCTCAAAAAAAAGAAAAGAAAAAAATTCAGGCTAAACTACAAATGTAGGTCTTCAGCCTCTTTTTTTTTTTTTAAATCTCATACAATTTTCTTTTACTTATTTAATTATGTACCTACTTGTATTGTTCTTTTTTGTTCTTGGTTTTTAGGTTTATTTTGATTTATTTGTACTTTTTGTAACATTTTAACTCCACTGTTGTCCTCAAGGGAATCCTCCACACTGGGGGCTATACCTGCAGGGGTCATTGACATGGAGATCACCCTGGTTGGGGTCTGCCCTGATCTGGGGATTTCCTGTGGTGATGCCCTCTGTGCTCACTGGTGAGGTGGCTCCTGGTGTGGCAGATCCCCAGGATAATGTTTAATCACCTCAGCATCAAGCCAGATGTTTATCTTCAGCTATATTTATATGTTGATATTTCAGTTAGAAACTAGAAGTCAAAGTTTATGGTTGTGCAGAGAGGCGTGGGGTTGTACTGTATATGTGGACTGTGTGAGGGTAATGATGTGTGTGAAAAAGAGTTTGATCAGGTGTTCTTGATTTTAGATGTTTTATACTCAATTGTTCCTTTTGTTTTTATATATATATATTCAAAAGTGATTTCTTTAATGTAAAGTACTTTGGTCGGCTTTGTATAAAAATGCTTTATGAATAAAGGTGAAGTGTACTGAGCTGGTATGTAATGATGGATGCCACATGACTTTCTATCCTTTTCCCTGTGTTTCTTAGACAGGTGTGGTGCAGGTTAACAGACCACTAGACAGAGAGCGAGTACCTGAGTACACACTAACCATCACTGTCAAGGACAACCCAGAGAACCCCCGCATCGCTCGCAGGGTGAGGCCTTTATATCGTGCATGTGTTGCAGAATTCACACACTTATCAGCCAAGCAGTCTAACAGATAAGCTGCCTGGGATTAATGTCTTTTTACAAATATGGCGAATGTTATTTATGTCTACTTCTCAGTTTTGCATGAGTTTATCTACACACCTCAGCAAAATGTTAATATGTATTATTTCCCAAAAAGCCCTTTAAGTAAGGGATGATGCCCAACGAGGTGTCCATTATCAAAAATTAATGGACAACGCAGAGATGTGAACCGTCTTCCAGGAGGGTATTACCACGCTGATATCATGGTCACTAACGAAAGAAATAAATATCAAGTCAATCATAATACCTTAATGTTGTTTTCTTATCATTAAAATTTAAGTTTTTCACAGGAAGCTGCTAAGTGGACTAATGTCTCTCATTATGAAGCGTTGCCAGGGTAACTGGTTCTGGCCCGCAGGCGGGCGCAGCTGTATTGTTTCAAAGTGAGTTTGAGCCAGCGTACTGATTTAGAACCAGCAGGCCATTTGACCAGAACTTCTTTTCTAGGTATCACTTTTTAACGGACACCCTGCAGCCAATCAGAATCGAGTATTCAACCAGACCATGGTATAATGTCATTTAATTCCACACAACACACAAGTAATTACTGCAGTTGGAGCAATGGAGAATTATCATCACATCTGTCGTTGTAGCATTTTTCTATTTGAAGATTAAAATAAAGAAATATGTGATGTGGCTCAAACAATGTTAAAATAAATAAGCATCATCGTAAGCAGACATCAACGCTTGAGTGCAAAACTGTTTAAAGGGAGGAGGTAAATAAGAAAAGAACTAAACTTGTTCCTTCCTTGTTTCTTATGTATTCACTAAAGCATATGTATGAAGAAAAAACCCTCAAACTATCTTTAAGTGGAGTGAAAAGTCACTTTCATAATGAAATTAAATATGTATGATCACGTGATATTGTTTAAGAAAAGAACCAGAAAGACTCACACTGCAATGTTTTCTAAAAAAGAAAAAAGCGTGTGGCATGCTTAAAGCTTGTGTGAGTAAAGGTGAGAATCTCTTTGTACTAAAAGTGACAAACAAGTTAACCACTGAGCCTTTGGGGGGTTTGCACAGTGTTGCAAAACCTCTCTAATCTGGCATCAATTTAAGCAGCATGCTCTGTGATAGTTTTCTTTATAACTGCCTTTAGATTATTTTTCTCTCCTCCTCACACAACTCTTTCATTTTTCCAGTCTCATCCCACTTTTTATCTTGTTCAGAGCTGCATGGGGCTGTAGTCTATCCCAGCTGTCAATAAATGGGGTGATTGGTCAGTTAATCTCCAGTTAGCCTAAGATGCACTGAGAGAAAATGGCTGCAGAGACAGGTAGAAGCATCCTCTTATAAGTTGCCTCTTTGTCCTGTTTAATCCCACCTCAGGATTCAGACTTCCTGGTCATCACCATTCTTGATGAAAATGACAACAGGCCAATATTCACCAGGAGCAGCTACAGAGCTGAAATCACAGAGAACTCTGCTGCAGGTAATGTCTGTTTCTGTGTGCCTTCTCTACTCTTTTCACTTCAGTGCCAGTCTTTGCCAACAACCCAGAGCAGAAGCATTGTAATACTGTCTTAACCACTTCCTGGTTTTTCATGTTCACAGCTCATGCTCAGAGAGTCTATTTTGTTTTTTATTTTTCAACTGAGATAGCAGAGCAGGCAACTTTAATTTAATTTACCTTCATGCTTTACAAAATGAATTTGTTCACACAGCTGTAAGCAGAGACTTAATCAGTGAGAAATCCCTCTGAATTTAAAACTGAGGCAGTACTTTTTGATTTTGAGTCTCAGCTTTAACAAAGTAACATCTTGCCTTGAGATAATTTGAGATACAGCAATCTTGGAGTTGGAGAGACCACTCTCTCTGCTCAGGCTTGCTGACTGCCCCTCTATTAAAAAAATCTAGCCAGCACTGACCTCAAACCCTCTTTTGTAATTTGCCGTTGTTGTAAAAAATGGCTCAAATCAGTGTGATCTTTTCTTGTCTTTTAGGAAGCACGGTAACCATTTTAAATGGGCCGGTTTTGGCTGAGGATAGAGATGTTGGGCCTAATGCTGTGGTGAAGTACCGCCTGCTGGGAGCGAGAGTGGATCTCTTCACCGTCCACGCTGATACCGGTAACATCATTTCTCCACAGGAAGGTGCTAGAAATGAACAGAAGGACAAGGTGTAGGTTCACATCTCTGTGTCTCCCCAGGCATTATACTTGTGCGCCAGGGAGCAAAGTTGGATCGGGAAGCATTTCAGGAGCCTCGTGTAGAGCTGATTCTGGTCGGGGAGGACATAGGAGGTTTAAACAACACCGTCCCCCTCACAGTGACCATCCTGGACCAGAATGACAACCCTCCTGTCTTCAGCCCTTCCAGTTTTAGTGTTCGACTCCCTGAGAACAGTCCCACTGGTGTGTTTGTGTGTTGTCTTGTAATTGATGTGAGTGAAGAGGAAGAGGAAAATTGATCATGTGACTCATGTTTGAAGGGGGGAGTGGGTATTCTAGTGGTAATGTTGCAGGCTTTGGTGCAGCAGACCCGGGTTCAAGTACCCGATATGGCACTCAGGTGAACTACTATGGGCCCTTGAGCAAGGTCTTTAACCCCCACCAAATGTTCCCTGGGCGCTGTAATTGTCAGCCCACTGCTCTCTGGTCAAACTTGAGATCCCGCTTTATCCCCCTTATTTATGAGGTTTCTGTCATGATCAAAGACAGAGAAGGAGCACCCAAAAGCAGACGTAAAATTACAACAAACAATTTATCTTTCGATCCAGAAATTACCACAAAAAAAATTAGAAATTAATCCACCCACAACTCAGAGGAACTTTGCTAAGGAGCTACTGGCGCCCTGCAGAAGCAGAGTCCTGGAAAATGGCACATGTTGTGTGATTTTGGCTTAAAACCTCATAAACACAATTTAAAGACCACTGAGACGGTTTTAAAGTAACTAAAAGATGGATTGGAGTGGGTGTTTTACACGTGTGAACATTTGTGTGTCTTTGTCACTTCCAGGTGTGGTGGTGACTCAGCTGTCTGCCACTGACGCTGACTCCGGCTCTAACGGCTGGCTGATGTATCGGTTGGAAAGTGGCGCTCAGGACCGTTTCGTGGTTGATCCGGTCTCTGGTGCTGTCTTGGTGGGCAACACCACACTGGACAGAGAAGAGCGTGGCTCCTACCGCCTTGTTGTGATGGCAACTGACCGCGGCACACCCCCTTTGTCAGGTACGGCCACCCTGACTGTGATCCTGGATGATGTCAACGACTCAAGGCCACGTTTTATTGAGCCCGTAACCATGATCAATGTCAACGAGTCCACCCCTCCTGGCGTGGTGGTAGCCACGCTGACTGCTGAGGATCCTGATCTGCTTCCCCGGCTCGAGTATTACATCATCTCAGTGGAAGCAAAGGACGACGGGAACAACCCAGTGGATGGCCTGCAAGAGTCCTTTGGGATTGATTTACACACAGGTGAGATTTGGATTTCTGTTTCCTCTTTGATAGCAGACATTTTTAATATATTACTTTTGGAAAAACAATGTGTTCTGGTGAATTTCCAGGTGCAGTGTTTGTTCGCAACCCTCTCAACAGAGAGCTGGTAGCTACATTCGAAATCATCGTGTCTGTCCATGACAATGCCAGCGAAGTCATTGACAAGTCCGGCAGTGTTCCCAATGGTAAGTTCATCTTATACTCGTCTTTAATTTTTGCATTTAATTTCTATATCAGTGCTCATCTCTCATGTCTTTTCTTCTAAAGCGAGACTAACCATCAACGTGTTGGATGTAAATGACAATGCCCCTCGTTTTCGGCCATTTGGTGTTACCAACTTCACGGAAAAGATTTTAGAAGGAGCGCAGCCAGGCACAACCCTGCTGTCAGTGTCAGCTGTAGACCCTGATAAAGGCCCCAATGGCCAGGTTATCTACCAGCTGCTCCACCTGCCTCGAGGAGGATATGTTAGATTGGAGGACCCGTCCACTGGTATGACCAACAAGATGTCTATTAGTTTCTCCAACTGATCAAACCTGAAACACATCTTTAAAAATGCTGTTTTTTTAGTGCAATTTCCTTTTAGATGTCAAGACCTGAATGAGCAATGAGTTCCCTGTGATATCAAATGTTTTTAGGAAAGATTGTCGCCAACAAGACAGTGGATTTTGAGCAAGTACAGTGGCTGAACTTCACCATACGGGCTCAGGACCACGGCACGCCTCCTAGGAGTGTAGAGCTACCAGTTTATCTGCGCATAGTGGATGTCAATGACAACAACCCTGTCTTTCTACAGCCATCCTATCAGGTACTGGACAGATTAAACTTGTGGAGGGCTGTAACGCTTTAACCTTTGATATGTTGGGGTGAAAAGAGTAAAATGTAAAAATTTGTAACCTAGATGAATCACTTAGCAGTTCTGTTATTGATCTAGCTGTAGCTGTGTTTGACTGAACTCTAAGGATATGTTCACATTAACATGGATACTTTGTTAAACTGTTTTCCCTCCTTTGTTACTCAACATGAAAAACTCACTTCAACATGAAAATGCACAGACACAATTGAAATGCTGTTGGGAGCGAAAGAAGAGGATGATAATCTACCCCTGTCTCTGAAGTCTGCTACTCAGAACGTTGAATTGTTTTATGTAGCCTTGTCTTTGATGCCTTCGTTCTTCAGTATATTGGCAACTAGCTGCATATATGCAAACACGTTAAAAGTCCTAACAAGATTAGCGCCCGCACAGTCTTGGCTAGGTCTGCTGTTGCTTTGTAAACAAACGAGTTAACGGTGCATGTTGTGATGAAAGTCACACAGATGGGGATGCACAATCTGATACTGCAAGCCAAAAACCCACTGATTATCCTGTCCACACACACGCACGGCACAGCCAGGGCGGATTATCCAAAACTTCATCCTGGAAGAGTTTTTCTGAGAGTTTATACCCAGTGTCCCAAAACAGCATTTGTATGTGAAGAAAGGGACAAATGCAGAGGAAAATATGTATGTCAAAATCTTTGCGCACATGTTGACAGGGCCTTTACATCAGGCTCATTTCCAAGCTGAACCAAACTTACAAAACAGGAAATAACTACATGATCTGTTATCATTTGCCCAGTTTTAAAGATTCTTGTCCAATCTTAATCCTCCCGCTTAGCCCTTCCCCCCCATAGCCTGTTCACCTGTAGGGGTAAGGGTGTCTCAGTCTTGTTAGGACAGAAGGGTAGGGGTAAGTGGTAGGGGTACAGGTATACTCCTTTAAATTAACGGTTTTCAGATGCACACTTAAAACGAGGGATATGACATTTTGCAACATGGCTGCTACCGAGTCCAAAAAAATCCATAAAAGTAAATATTTGCTCCACGGATAAAGTTTTAAAATGTATGACTAATTTAACACTGTTTAAATGTTGAAAGCTAGGGTTGGCAATGTTGGAAAAACAGTTTGAGCAAGCGACAGTTTAAACAAATGTGACAGTGTGGGGTCCTGTCACTATGCCTCTGACTGATCATGTGCCCTGGCTACTAAGCCACAGGGATGTCCCTTTGGCTGAATGGTCAGTGTGCATGACTTTCACCTGAGAGTCTGAGGAACAAATCCCGCCTGGGCCCTCTGTTGCGTACCTTGCCACACAAACACACCAACTGAAACCATGCCTTCAGAGGGCAGGGACATGTGCGCGCCGATGTTTTACGAGCAGGTTAGCAATAACAGCCAAGTGGATAGCTCGTTAGCTTGATCGTAAACAACTGACAAACCATGTTTTCAAAAGCTTTAATTCACTCACCTCCAACTTTTTCTGCAGTGTAAAAAGTCCACACTGCAAACATCAACGCCTCCAAGATTTAATCCTTTTCTGTTATTTTGTTTTGTTTTGTTTTGTTTTTTTGGCGCAGCAGCAGTTAGCAGTCCGCTAGTTATATTTGTTTACAGTGAACGGCGCACAGGGGGCTCACGTGGGGGAAGGAGAAAACGGAGGGACAAAGATGAGACATAAAGGCATCGATTTGCTCTTTCTATAAGTTGTGAATTACCAATTCCTGCCTTTTGGTGCAAATAGCAGGAGTTGGTCAAAGTTTTTACAGAACTGCAGCTCTCACAGAGGTCTGACTTTTTTCCTTCCTTTTTATGAATACATGATGTATTGACTACTGTCAGGATGGAAGGACCATTTCACTCAGAATAACAAAAAGTGTTTCTGAGTCGGATTACTAACTCTGGCTTTAAAGGTTATTTTCTTTGTAAAATGCACATGAAAAAAAAACAGCTAGTACTACGCTGAAGCTTCAGTAACATAAACACTACCAGGCTGAAAACCAGCTGCAGGCAGCCCTGATAATCTACAGTGTTAGCATGATCAATAAAAACGTCGGCATCACCGCTGCAGGTCTTCTGTTTCATGGAAGGCTGTAGACGGCTTGATTTTTCAAGATTTCTGGGAACAGCTCCGTGCATCTACTTACATACAAACCGGCAGGGATCACTGCGATGTATGAAATTGTTGAAGGGGTGTCCCAGTTTGTAGGGGTTGACTTTCAGCCCTACCCCTTGTTGCTCTGTTGTAAGTGGCAAGGGGCAAAGGGTAGGGGTAAAAAAGAGAAAGAGATTGGGCCAAAATGTGTCATTGAATTAACTTATTAACCAAGCAGCCACTGATGTTAGCTTGAACAAATTTTTAGAGTTTATTTCAGCAAAGTGTGTTTTACTTGTTTGTAGGAGCCCGTGTTCGAGAACGTGAACTTGGGCACGACCATAGTTCGAGTCAGAGCTACGGATGCTGATTCTGGCCTCTTTGCTGTTATTGAGTACAGCCTGGTAGACGGGGAGGGCAAGTTTGGCATCAAACCATCTACCGTAAGTCACTCCAATAAAACCAGACCTAATATGAATGTAATCATGCATTGCTGACATCTTTGTTTCTTTTACTTTAATTTCTTATAAAGTAAGAAACTAAAGCATTTCTTCATTAATTCTTCTTAACTCTTGTTAACATTGAAGTAGAAGTATAATGGCTTATTTTGGGGAAGTACTGTATTCTGGGCTTTAAGTTTTTCCTACGTAGAAAGGCTAAACCAAAGGTCTTCATAACTTTTTTAACTGCAGTGTCCACAGAAATGTCAGAAACTTTTCCTTTTGTGACCTCAGACAAAAGGGAAACGTATCGACTCGAACGAAGTGGTCTGCTGTGTTTTTGCCCTCTGGGCAGTGTTGAACGTCATCCTGCCTGGAAATGACAGTTTAACCAAACATTTAAGTGTCCTAAGGACAATCTCCATATTTCATCTTCATGGTCCATTTCTTATATAAATACACACTTAAATTAATGTACTGATACAGCTACCACTCCCAGTCAGGACTTCCTTCCCAATCATACCTTCTCTCCTCTTTGTCAGGGTGAGATCTATATCCTCTCCCCTCTGGACAGAGAGACAAAAGACCACTACACTTTAACCGCTCTTGCTCGAGACAATCCCGGTGGAAGCTCCAACAACAGAAGAGAGAACTCCGTCCAGGTAGAAACGTGGGGCTGTAATACTTCAAACCAGGCACACGGAAACCTTGTTGGGATAAAATGTGTTTTAAGTACCTCATGTGCATCTTCAAATCTCTCTGCCACGATTCATTTTAATTTTAGAAACATTTGAAGTGTGTGCTGAGATACCCTTTATAGATCTACCTCACCTCAGCAACACTATGTTATCCTGAAAATAACCTCCTTTCTGACACATCAGGTCCTGGTGACCGTTCTGGATGTCAACGACTACCACCCCCGTTTCACAGAGCGAGTGTACAACACTAGTGTGTTTGAGAATGAGCCCAGTGGTACGTCGGTCATAACAATCATGGCTGTTGACCTGGACGAAGGCGAGAATGCTGCAGTACTCTACAGTATGCTCGGACCACATGCAGGTATAAATACACTCATTTAAGTCTCTTTATGCAAAAAATATCCTCTTTGATTCTTTATAACGCGGAGTTGGTTGAAAGATGCTTCAACGTTGAAGGTGGGAAGCATGGAAGGAGTTATGTGGCAGCGACGCTACTCTTTCTCTTTGTTTTGTTAGATGCATTCTCCATGGATCCAAACACAGGACTTGTACGTTCCAGGCGTCTGCTTCAGTCTTCAGAACATTTCAACTTCACGGTGGTGGCGACAGACCAGGGACGTCCTCCTTTGTGGGGCACTGCGGACCTGATCATCACAGTCATAGATGTCAATGACAACAGACCTGTGTTTGTCAGGCCGGCTAATGGAACCATTATCCACATCTCTGAGGTATCTGCATTCATATACTACAGTAAATGTGTGTGTCCTTATATGTGTGTTAATTATAGTTACTGTAATATTTTTTTTTCTTTTTTCAAACATTAGATTTGACTAACAGAAACAGATATGAAGTGTCACAATATGGGAAAAAAGTCATTCATGATGAGTTTCATCCTTCTAACATGGTATCATTAGGCCAATAAAACAGCTTCTACCACAACAGCTTATCAGATCTTTGGTATTTCCTGTGATAGAAACATAGACTTGACATGTGGTTTTTAGAGGGACATGTTTTCTGTCTGAAAACAGCTAGTCAGAGTCCCAGCTACTGTTTCAAAACAAACCACAACAAATAAACCTCTGAAAATCTTCAAATCTGGAGTCTGTTAGTTTGTATGACGACTCAATCTTGACCGTCTTTGCAGGAGCAGCCTCCAGGCCTGCCAGTATACGAGGTGTATGCAACAGACTCTGACGAGGGAGTGAATGGAGAGGTTCGATATGCCTTCTTGCAGACAGGTGGGGGGAACAGAGACTGGGAAAACTTCCACATCGATGCCATGTCTGGAGTCATCACCACTACTGTAAAACTGGATCGGGAGAAACAGGCCCTTCACAGCGTGAGTTAACGGTGTATTTGAAGTTTGTGCATCTAAAAACATTAACCATGTACAGGATGACTGACTGTGTGCGAACGGCTCCCTCAGCTTATCATTGTGGCCCGGGACATGGGCCAGCCGGTGCCTTATGAGACCGCACAGCCTCTGCAGGTGGCGCTGTTGGACATTGACGATAATGAACCCGTCTTCCTCAAACCACCGGTAAGTTCTTATGTCTCTGAATTAGGGCTTTAACGGTACACAAGTCATGGCTTGGTTTTTCTTCGGTAAGGTAATGGAAAAAAAATACATTACAAAAAAATTACAATACAAAAAAAAATACAAAAATACAATACACCCCTACTCTGAATGTGATGTCATAATAAACAGACTTCAGATTAAGTGTTAATCTATGTGTATGGTATCATTTTTCTTCTTTTGTGTATGTACGTGTGCACACCTCAGCGTGGCAGCTTGCCTTACCAAAAGCTGAAAGTGCCTGAGCACTCTCCTCCAGGTGCTGTGGTGGGGAACATAACCAGGGCTGTGGATGCCGATGAAGGACCCAATGCCATCGTCTACTATTTCATTGCAGGTAAGATGTTGTCTTTAACATGGTGAATGTGTAATTTTGCAGTTCATGATGAGGCTATATGGCCAAGCTTTTCCCATTTTATTTGATCCTGTAATTTCCTGGTTCCTAAAAGAGAAGTCAAGGAGTTTTTTTTCCTAATTTATTGTGCACCTATTGTGTTGTTACATGAAAGCCACTGTACTTCAAAAGTTTGTGAATAACGAAGACATTTGTGTCCATTCATGTCTTCCTGAAGGAGGAAACAGCGATGGAAACTTTGGCCTGAGTTTAGATGGAGAGCTGAAGGTTTTTAAGGATCTGGACAGGGAGGAGACCCCAGTCTACTCTATCATCGTTAAGGCTTCCAGCAACCGGAGTTGGACTCCACCCAGAGGTCAGAGGTCATTACGAGCCAAAGCCCTGGATCCTTCTCTCGACCCAAGCTTGCTTGAAGTCCGAATTGAACTGGAAGACATCAATGACCAGACACCACGCTTCACTAAGGCAGAATACACTGCAGGTAGTGCGCGTACAGCATGTATATGTGTGTTACTCTGTGTAAACCAATATGATCTTCCCTCTTTGCTTCCTTGTTTCAGGAGTAGCAGCAAATGCCAAAGTGGGCTCAGAGTTAATCAAGGTGGTTGCTATAGACAATGACATTGGCAACAACAGTATCGTCCAGTACCACATTGTCACCATCCGCTACTTCCAGTCCCAAAGCAATGGCAGCGAGGATGTTGGCAGTATCTTCACCATCGGTAAGTCCCTAAGAACAGGATTCATGTTGTTTTCATACACTGATAAACAAATTAGAGACATTTCCCTGTTAAGGAAGCCCAAATCTATCAGTGTGACCACTGTGTCTGAGGCAATTCTCAGAGGTTTAGGGGGGGTTGAGCACCCAGAGAGTTGCTGGGATGGCAAGATAAATTTCATTTTGCAGTTTAACACAGTTTCATCCACACATTTGTTAAAAATAAGCAAAACACTATGTGAAAGTCTGTGACTAATTATCAAGAGAGAAGCTGTGAAAGAGGCTGATTTCGAGCATACTGGTCCTGGTGAACCAGATTCACCAAAACCCACCTTTTCCTCCTTATTTACAAAGTTTCTGATCATTTTCAAGCAATAGATTTAAGTTTTTATCACCCAGTGTCCAGGAAAAAAGTTATTGCTGCTGCTATTTAAAAATCAGAATTCAGCTTTATCTTGATAAGAGAAGCTTGTTTTGAGCTTGCAGGTGTTGTGTCTAAGTAGTGAACCAGATCCATCAGAACTCTTTTTTATCCTCCTTATTTATGGAGATTATGACAATTTGCTGCTATTTGAAATATGTAACGTGGACGGATGGGATCAAACCATTTTTGAAGGGTGGGGGTTGCTGTATTTTTGTTGTAAAAAGATTACACTTGAACAAAATACATTGTGGTTTTTTTCCACTTTTCAAGTTTGTAAAAAAATACACACACTCTCTCTTACTCTGTATACATATATATATATATATATATATATATATATATATATATATTTCCTCCATATAGGAAGGAAGGAAAAAGGAAGGGGAAAAAAATCACCTGTCAGTAAAATGAAATATTTCAAATTGACAAAAGTAATAATAAATAAAAATTCTATAAAAATCATGACAGTGATTTTGAATTGTGGTTTGAAAAAATAAAACAACTAAACAAGCATTATGGGGCTCCGAAGCCAAAATTTTGTTGAGAAACATCTTGAGGCAATCACTGCAACCAGGTGTTTTCTCTAATGTTCAAAAATATTTAACAGGTATGTTGGTCCACTGTTAATGGGAAAGGTGTTCTAAAGGTGTTAAGGACAGTTTTGTTTTGTTTGTTTGTTTGTTTTATTATTATTTCCAACCACAATTCAAAAGTAATATTTGATTTCGCTTAAATTATAATTTTGTAAATTTTTATTTATTACTAGTTTCTTGTTATTTGAATTACTGCTAATGCTGGGATGCTTCAGCACCCCAATGGGCTGAAGTGAATCTAGAGCAGGATGCATTATATAAATGAGTTATGCCTTTTTAATTTGAGTTTGTCCTGCCACTGAGTCTGATTTGTTTCCATGTCCATCTGTCTTTCCATGTCCTCAGGTTTGACAGACGGAATCATCCGCACTTACGACCTCTTTACTGCCTACAGCCCAGGCTACTTCCAGCTGGAGATTTTAGCATGTGACTTTGCAGGACACAGCACAACCACTAACGTTAATATCTACATTCTCCGGGATGACCAGAGGGTCAAGATAGTCTTCAATGAGATTCCCGATTTGGTTCGTGAAAACCAAGAAGACTTCATCAACCTGCTTTCCAACATCACTGGTGCTATTGTAAACTTAGATGACATACAGGTTAGGCTGCTTTCACATAAAGCTTTGTTTGCTTTGCTTATGATTCTGTTTTTACATGATGAATATCTGACATTTTGCCTCATGTAGTTCCACGTGGACAAGAAAGGCAGAGTGAACTACGCTCAGACTGACATGCTCATTCATGTCGTCAACAACCAGACCAACACCATCCTTGATGTTGAAAGGTCTTGTACATCTTTGTGCTTGTAGTGATGCCTGACTGACATGAGCTTGAAGTGTTCTCTGTAGGCACAGCAGAGGAGGGTTTCTGCTCTGACGTGACATCTTGTCTTTCACTTTCTGCAGGGTAATCCAGATGATTGATGAAAACAAAGAGCAGCTCAGGAGCCTCTTTAGGACTTACAACGTTGTTGACGTTCAGCCTGCTGTTGGTGACAAACTTCCCGATGACATCTCCACACTGCAGGTCTGCAAAGCTCAGAGCTCCTGACACCAACAGACTCCTGTAGATGTTATCTTGTACTGGTGCTTTTGAGCTTTCTTTCTTGTACTCTTTCACAGCTGGTCATCATTATCCTGGCTGTGCTGCTGTGCTTGGCAGGAATTTTGTTTGTAACGATGAACTGGCACTATCGCAGAGTGTAAGTATTCCTCAGACATTTTGAACCATTGCAGATTTCTTTTGAAGACTTGAGTGATTTGAAAACAGCTGCATCATGTTTTAGCTGTCAGCCAAGGCTGTGAATCAACATGTTGATGTTTTTATGATGTGTCTCTTGCTGTGTCGCAGACACCAGAGGAAGCTGAAAGCAATCGTTGCAGGATCAACAGGTAAGAAGCAGCTTCTCTGGAGGGACGGTCCCATCAGCTGCTCAGGATGTGGCTTTGCCATCTCATAACGTGCAGAGCAAAATGTTGCTCAGCTTGTTCCAAGGCTGTTTTTCATATACAGTTACTTGTCTTCCACCATACAGGAAACCAAGGTCTGATGGATATCCTGGACATGCCCAACACCAACAAGTACTCTTTTGAGGGGTGAGATAACGGCTTTTTCCACACAATATTTAAAGAGTTGAGGTGTGCACTGCAAAAACTCTTATCTTATCTAGTATATTTTCCTCATTTCTAATCAAAATATCTCATCACACTCAAGATAAGACAAAATTACCTAAAGAGAAACATTTCAGTGAGATAAAGGAACTTATTATAAAGCAATGCATCTTTCAAGAAATCTTAACAAGAAATTTTTTTTGCTTATTATAAGATTAAAAAATCTTGGCCACTCTTAAAATAAAGTAAGTTTTTTTTTTCTTTTTTTTTTAAAGACTTGTTTTGCTTGAAAGGAGAAAAAAAATCTGCCAATAGAACAAGCAAGATTTTTCTTGATAGGATTTCTTGAAATAAAATGCATTACTTTAAAACAAGTTCCTATATCTCACTGAAATGTTTCTCTTTAGGTCATTTTGTCTTATTTTGAGTGTGATATTTTGACTAGAAATTAGAAAAATATACTTGGTAAGATTTGAGTTTTTGGGAGTGTGGGAGTGACAGTAAAGGTCACTCAGATAATATTTCTTAACAACTCTCCATTATAACACCTCATATTCTGTGAATTTTACATAAATTGAGACAGATCTAATCTGGAAAGCATGAAAATTTTCTTATTTTGTTTTTTGTTTTTCCCCTTGCAGCAGGTTTGATCTTTACTCTGGTTTTCTGTCTTGATCTTGACGCGATAGCTTCTTATTTATGAAAGTGGTAAATTCTTGCAATCACAGTCAACTAAGTAAAGTCGAAATATCATACTGCTTTTTCTAAGTTAGTTTTATTTTTTTGTTGGTTTGTTTTTATCATTACTTTATTATAAATGATGCATGTGATTTGCCTTTGCAGGGCTAACCCGGTGTGGCTGGACCCGTTCTGCCGTAACCTGGAGCTGGCTGCTCAGGCCGACCATGAGGACGACCTGCCTGAGAACCTCAGTGAGATAACTGACCTGTGGAACAGTCCTGCACGCACTCATGTTAGTATCAGCATTAATCTTACATTATGGCGTTGCCCTCTGTGTCAGTGAGATCATCACGTTATATTTGTTCAATCATCACAGGGCACTTTTGGTCGGGAGCCTCAAGCGAGGCCTGAGGATGACCGTTACCTGAGAGCAGCCATTCAGGAGTACGACAACATTGCTAAACTGGGTCAGATCATGAGAGAGGGACCCATCAAGGTGAGACCCATGAATGATGCCCACACAGAAAAAAAAATCTATCTTAAAACCTTTCTATCATTCCCAAAATGTTCTGGTGGGACTCAAGATTTGCTCTACTCAATCCTGAGGGGAAACCAAAGGGCTCAACGAATGAGAAATAGCCTGTTGAGGCTGAGATGTTAGTTAAACCAGGGTTTCTGTCTAAGAACATTATCAGTTAGGGTGTGTATGATGGCCTCTGTTTCATCCTAACTGCCGTCCCATCAGGGTTCCCTGCTCAAGGTGGTCCTGGATGACTACCTAAGGCTGAAAAAGCTCTTTGCAGCTCGGCTCGTCACCGTATCCACCAGCCAGGGAGACCACTCATCAATCACAGAGGTGGGCTCGGGGAGTCTGATCTGTCTGCACCTGCTTCTGGTGTTCCTGTCTCTCTGCCAGAGAGTGATCTGGCATCCTCTGAGTTTCCTCACTGATGTCCCACCTCTTCACTTCTGCTTCACTCCAACCTTTAAAACACAAAATCTGTCTGCGAACTGAAAATGTCTGTGTCTGAATTTGAGGGCTACGTCCTTCCAAGGCCGGATTTAAAGGCCGCTTACATCACAGCGATGCAACCAAGGCTGTCCAGACTCCAAGGCTCCTTCAAATGCAGCCTACAAATGTGGCCTTATTTTCCCCAGATTTTAAGGACAATTCGATGTATCCTTCATGGACAATCCTATCCCAAGGTGCATTGCAGGCCGAACAGAACATTCTGCAGCAGAAGTGTCTAAATTTATTTTACTTATTATATGATTTTATTATTGTGTACAAGTTAATATTAGGGTCTTTCATTTGCTATTGTCCATGCAATTGGTTAAAGTTAACATGAGACTCTTGAAATCTTGTAAACTTTACAAAATAAATTTACCTGGATTTGATTTTCTCTCGGCTGGAGTAATAAAAAAAAGGCCGCAGACGACGGTAAAACTGCTGCAACTCTAAAATTAGCAGAACAATGGTAAAGCTGGTATTTCCGAACTCCATTTTGCTTTGGTTTAGCGCTGTCACAGTTGCTAGGCAACAAGAGATACGCCGAGGAGGCTAGATCGTCCAAATTTAACTGTCACTTCCGTCTTACGCGGTCTGTAATGAGGACCTGGCGCAGGGTCTGCAACCTTTACAGTCCAAAGAGCCATTTTTGCCTCAACTCAGCTAAATAAAAGTCGTCCAGAGCTGCAAATATTTAAAAAGACTACTTATAATTTTTGATAAAAATTTTATGAAATTTGTTTTAAGGATAGTTCTGTTTTCCTTTATGGGATTTTACTCTTTTGGGACTGTGAGTTGCAGAAGAAGCCCATAATTTCCAAGCTAATGAGACGAGAAACAGATGTCGTAATTAAAATTACTAGTACTTTTACTTGTAAAAATTTAGTGCAATTATTCCGATGATAAACAGCTAAAACCTACATTTGTTATTGTGTATATATTTTTTAAATATTACTCGGTACTTTATCATTTTTACACTGTAATTTTTACGGTGAAAAACCGGCAGCTGCAGTTGCCAGTTTTTCACTTTAAAAATTACAGTAAAGGTGTCAACTACAGCTGCAAGTTTTCCGTATTTGATGGTTATTTTTGCAGAAAACTACCATTAATAAATAACAGTTGTGTACTGTTGAAGTTACAGTTACCAAAACGGCATACCATAACAATTTATACGTTGCAACAGTAATTTATCGTGTGATAAGCTGTCAATTTTTCACTGTAATTTTTGCAAATATTTTTGTACTGTTTCAACTGTTATTATTGCAATACCGTAAATAAACAGCAGTTGAGTACTGCTAAATTTACAGTTGCAAAATTATTATACCGTTATGTCCTCTACATTCTCACTCTCAAAAAATTTTTCACTGTGAATTATAGCAATTTTTTTTTACAGTGTAGTTTGTGTTATTGAGCCATTGTGGAAGGTCCAAAGAGCCACTGGTGGCTCTGGAGCCGCAGGTTGCAGACCCCTGACCTGGCGTATGTAGACCGGGTAGGACATGTCCTTCGAAGGATCCAGCCTCTGAATCTGGACACAGCCTATGTGACTTGAACTGAAGCATTCAGTGTGAAAATTCTGGACTTCTGAACTTTGCTGTGACGTGTTTGTCTCTCTTTAAGCAGGTCTGGTGTGGAATCTCTTATTCTTTTGTCACACATTTCTCAGTTGATGTAATTTATTTCTAATCTACAGATTTCTCTCCGTGAGGTTTTTACTAACAAACCTGTTTTTTATGTGACCTAATCGGCTGATTCACTCATTCTCCCTCTTCTATCCACCTTCAAAAGCTCATCCAGAGCGATCTGGACACCGATGAGGATGAGCATCTAGGCCTGGGTGGAGGTCGCGGCACTCTGCGCTTCAAGCACAAGCTCCCCGTGGAATTAAAGGGGCCCGAGGGCGTACACGTTGTTCACGGCAGCACAGGAACCCTCTTGACCTCTGACCTCAACAGCCTGCCTGAGGACGACCAGCGGGCCCTGGCACGTTCTCTGGAGGCGCTGAATGCTGATGGGGGGTTGTATTCGGACCGCAACGCCCGCACAGAGTCAGCCAAGTCCACCCCAATGCATCGTCACAAGGACGGAGACACCCTGTCGGAGAGTCCACTGGAGATCACAGAATTATGACTAGCCGAGGCCTCGCTGGTCTGAGCGCAACCGTGACTCGTGTGTGTCCTTGTGCCTCCGCACCGCCACCCTGATAAGAGTGGGAATGACTGGAGGGGGAGTGTGTGTAGTCTAGGGAATCTCATCAGCCAATCTCAGTGCAGCCTGCAAGAGGACTTCACTCACCACTGGGTTGGTTTGTGGATCTGAAGCTGACGATGGTCTTGAGAAGGTTTATTAAAACGACTCCTGCGTAAGAAAAGCCACATGCAGGATTCACATCTTCAGCGAGACAACTGGAATCATTAAATGTCGTCCAAAGAGCCAAGTGGAGGACATGGTCTCAGTCTCCTTATGGGACACATTTGCTGAACCATGACCTCAATATCGTCAAAACGTGCCTCATTCTCACTGATCCTTTTGAAGTTATGCCTGGACTGCAGACACTCACACACACACACACAAAAGAAAAGGAATACACACACTCAGACCAGCAGATGGCCACTAATGGGACACAGAGAAAATGACATAATCAGACTGATATTTCCATCTTTTGGCGAGATGGTTTACTCTGTACTGAGAGGGAATGATGGAGAGATTTTTCTCTCTCAATAGATACATTTTGTTTGGAAATAATCGAACATTTCATCCAAACACTGGAACTTGCATTATTTTCCAAGTGATGGTTACTTTGGTGATGAGTGAAAAGTGGCTTTGCCATTATCGTGGTTTGGTGCAAAAGTCTTTTTTTTTTTTTTTTTTTAAAGCAAAACAAAACAAATAACAACATAAAAAGAAGACTCCAGTCTGGATGGACAGGAATAAACCTTCACATCGTGGTCCAACTCTCCATCTTTACCATGCAAGGAGATCCCTAACTGACTTCATAAATGACTGAAGATGGAGGTTGTTTTTCTGCAACTGAAGCCAGAGAAAAGGAAAAAAGTTTGATTTAAAAAGTAAATAAAGACTTATAAATAGGGGGGGGGGATCATTTTGATAAACATAAAGATGGCATTGTGGCCACAGACTTTACACTGCCACCTGGGGGAGTAAAGGTCATGCTCAAAATGAGCAATTTTGCTTTATTTTTTTACTTTCTAAAAAAAAAAAAAGATGGAATAAAAATATTTTTGAAGAAAAACGCTGGCTTACCAAAATAGGTAATAATTTTGGATGTTTGGAGTCAGAGTATATCATTCTGTGGTGACATATGTCAACATGTTTCCTTTATACGACTGATGCTGTTTGAAGAGTGGTGTGTTTTAAGAAATTAATTTTTTATATTCTCATTTTGTAAGTTTTTATTTCTGTCATTAATGTCACCAGCCCTGAGCTATGTGTTGGGAAATGTTGTGGGATGATCTGTGATAATAAAAGAAATATGCAACGGCCTGAGAGTGCGGTTACTGGGATGATGGGAGACAGACCTGCCAGATGTAACTGATGCAGAGGAAAACGCTGATGTCAGAGAAAGCGTGATAATCTGAAATCTAACACAAAACTAAATCTCAAACACCTACAATGAAATTATGCTGGTTGACTTTAAGCGCAAGCTGAACAAAAACAAAATAATTATGGTGAATTACAACATGCTGCACAAACTATCATCTTTCAGTTTTTTTAAAACAAGTGTCTAAGCTGGTGTAACAGCTTGTATATCCTGACACCTAGTGGTTTAAGTGTAGACACTTAAAGAGAGAAAAAGAAAAAAGTCCCAATACACCACTCCATCCTTTTATTGTTGCCAGGTTACATAGAAAAGTTTTTATCAATATTAGCAGTCAAAAAACTAGAGGAAGACCAGGGACAACTCTGTTCCACAGGTCTTCTCTGCCTGGTCAGACTCATCGGCTCGTAGCGCTTCCTGATGTTGCAGAGGTACTAGTGACCGGCATCTTCTTCAGCGTCCTGTTCAGCTGTAGGGAGACACAAGCAGGCATCTCTTTTTTTATACGCAAATAGCATATTTTCCAAAGTAGAAGTAGCATCAGTCAAAAAGTGTAATGAAGAGAGGGAAAAAAAAGCATTTATTTAGACATTTATTTTACAAAATCCCAGCCCAAAACAGACATTTAATCTGGAAAGGCGAGTTAGTCAACCACACAATATCAGAACAACAGGCTGAGTTAGTGTCTGGTATGTTCATGTAAGACATCAGTTATTCAGCTTCACAACAGCATAAAGAACATACTTGGGAAGCTGAATAGGCTAAATTAACACAACAAGGTACCGAGTCCAACAAGCAGATACCAACAAGCAAGTTCACCAAGATGCCCATTTCAGTCCTACGAGATCCTTTAAATGGCTCCTTTAACAAGCCATTTAAAGGATCTAGAGGCAGGATTAAGAAATGAAACTTGCAAGTGTTGCGACTGGCACTGCGGGTAATTGCAGCCACCAGCCAAGCCGGCATGTGAGCGTGCACAAACTGAGCCTATACCGTTGTTTACTACACTGATAGTCTTTTTCTTCGTAGTGCCACTTTTTAGTGTCTTTCAGTAGATCTGGATCGTTTGCTGATGGCAGAAGAATCCATAACTATCTATTGCAGTGTCTGAATTCACAGCTACAGTCTCCTTCCTGTATCAAAACTGTCGGACACGCATGCAGCATCAACTGACGTCACATCCGCAAGACAGCGTGGGAAATTCTGCCACCGAAACTCAGCGCATTTTGCAGCACACAGCTTGTTCAAGGCAATGGAGAGAGACGTGGGTGGGCTCGTTCTTATTGTTTTTTAATGCTTCATTGCCCATTAGCATTAAAAAACTTGACATGCCCTCCTTGTTTCTCATGTGCGCGTGCACCTGGAATGAATCCCGACCCGTCCCCCACTCTCTTGTTTCTCTTGTGTGTCCTTCCTTGAGTTCCTCTACATGCAACTCAATAATCAGACAACTCAAGACATCTTATCATCACATTGTTGGTGCGCATGTGAACACTGACACGATGTCCAGGCTTCTCCACTTCCTTCACTATGCTTCTTCATCTCCTGCTTGCATGCAGATCGACCTACACATCACTGCTTGGTCCAGCTGTTTATTTTGAAAGAAGTTTTTATTTTGGAAATGGACTGAATTCTCTACTTTTTACGCCCCACTTCCCACCGTACGCCACAAAGTGCAGAAATTAGACCTGATGCTGAAACAATCACTGCACAAGCCGATTGGTGCACTTCAGACCTAGTGGGAAACACTATCTGCTGAGATGGCCGCCAATTTTTCCCAAAACTTCGGTTCTATTCGTGTGCCTGCCGCTTCTGGTGGAAAACAGAGGTCTGACATGCAGAGCAGTGGACCGGACTTGAGAAACACTGCTCTTAGGTGCAACCATTTTCCTTGCATGAGCAACAGGCGTGGCACCAGGATCACCATGCTGGGTGGGCTGTGATAAATTAGGGTGGGCTTCAACGGATGTAACACCCTGATATCAATAATACACCATTAAGCACAACTCAAGATTCATTTCAGTGGTTAACTTAGCACGCTGTTGTTAAAACACCGGCAAAACTTGAACACATCACACTTCCACATAAATCACGGTGCGAAACAGAACAGGGGAAGCATCAAAGCATGATGGGAAATACTTGAACGACCCCACCCATGTAACTACAGTAACGACTGTATGTCCCGGTGTTAAGAATTTACCACTGAATAAGTTTATTGTGAGACAAATCTGCATTGATGTGACGTAAAATTCTGTTAATATTTTGTGGGATATAAACTGATGGCTGGGGAAGCGTAAATGTGGCGGCTGGTGTGTTTTGGCTGAGGAAGGGAGCAGTGTGTGGACCAAGGTTATAATAGTTAACTAAAACTAACTAAAAAACGAAAACTAAAATTGAAAAAAACATTTCAGTTAACTGAAATAAAATAAAAACGACAGTTTTTAACAAAACGATAACTAACTGAAACTGTATCATGTCTTTACAAAACTAACTAAAATTATTGCAGAAACATCCTTAGTTTTAGTCTTTGTAAATTAATATAATACATCAGCCTTTTGGGTTTATTTGGATTCTATTTCTATTTAACCTTTTTACTTTGCTCTACTGGTTTTACTCCAAGTGACTTTGATGATTTTGAATGTCACACCAGACAAACACCTATAATTTACTGAAAAGAAAACCCCCCAAAACTAAAACTAACACTGAAACTAATAAAAACTGAACTAAAACTAAACATTTTCCAAAAATAGAAACTAATAAAAACTAGCAAATCTGCTCAAAAAACTAACTAAAACTAACTGAATTGAAAAACAAAAAGTCAAAACGAAATAAAAACTGAAACTAATTAAAAATCCAAAACTATTATAACCTTGGTGTGGACAAGGCGCAGGTGCGTCTGATTAATAATCGCCTGCCTTTAACTGCAGTTACTGAGCTGCACATCCCATATTTCTGGACCATACATGTTCATATAGATGAATTCTGCCTTATTTAGACGAGATAACTTTTCCTCGTCGTTTTTTTTTAGTTTTTTCTCACTATGTAACAGAGCTCTTATGCAATTTGCACTCCAGAAAATATGATATATTGATGCTGATCAAATATTGGTGACATTAATTTACTTTTTATTTCCAAAGTGAAAAAAGAAAACTTCAGCAAACACAAAAAAACTTTCTTCAATACTAAAATAAGTAATTCCATTCTATAGGTGAAAAGATTGATCACTACTCACCTCTTCAAACTTGTGGATCTGTCGGATGAAAAAGTCTCCGTACCGACGAGCTACTTTAGTGTCAGCGATGTGGATCATGTCCTGAGTTGTTGGGAGAGAATTTTGTCAGACACTCACGTACTTTAAGAAGTGAACTACAAAAGCTTCAAACATTGCTTTCCAACTTTGTTTTTAACACAGCATGTTTATGAACAGTCTTCTGCACATGTAAATCGTGTACAATACCAGACAATCTGAAGTAGTGGTCGGTCACACCTTCCCCTTTGAGGGGTTTATAAATTATATAGAAATGCAAAAAAATCAAACACATCTGTCAGACTTTACCTTGTCAATGTAAAAGTCGACCTCAGAAGCAGACTGAAATTCTCCATCCAGTGCTGAGATTCCACTGGTCCACACCAGGTTCTTCATCTTGTGTTTGAAGACGAGCAGCTGAATACGGAACTCCTGCTCCGTCATGTCCAGGAATCCTGCCAGCTTTGCTACTGGCATGGTGGTGTACAGCTTCAAGAAGCTGCGGAGGCATGCAGTGATCAAGATGAGACTCACAAATGAGCTTTAAAAGGGTTTAATGCACACAAAGTTGGGATACCGCCGTACCTCCGAATGGTGGACAGCTGAGCCTGCTGCTGCACCTCCTCAGCAAAGACCTTCAGCTGCTGCTGGAATGGTTCTTTGTGGTAGTTGGGGTGGACATTGTCGTAGTTTGGCACTACAGGTGACAGGAACTTGGGACAGGCAAAGCTGAACAACTCCTCGAACACCGCCAGATCTCTGAGAAAGGAAAGGAAACGTGTCACAGAGGAAGTTATGTTTGCTGATGGCATTACAATACATCCAGATTAAATGTATGCAGCTAAATTCACAACTATTTAGAAGAGCTGTAGTTGTGCCAATGTACAGACAAGTGCAAAGAAATGTAATAAAACCATTATTCCCAATGTAAACTGACAGAAGCGGCAAAGGAACGTAGACACAAAACAATACTGAAATAACACAAGGAGACAAACAATTGATCCAACACCGGCGATGAGCATCAGTCTTACCCTTTCTGCATGCGCAGCATCTTGTCTCCATACTTCTCCCTCAGCTGGGTGTGGATGCTCTCATCAATGCGCATCGGATACATTGTGAGAGCGATTGCCAGCAGGCCGTGCATCTGCTCATTTTGCTTATTGATCTAAAAACAAAACAAATGTCTTGTCATCTGCTATGAGCAGAAGGCATCTCAGAAGCTACAGTATCTCCTATGATCTGTCCGGTGAACAAGTGTGTGGATGTATGACTGATATCCTACTGACCATCTCATATTTATACGTGGACCGCTGGAACATGTTTCTCGTCCTCTGAATGTAGAGGAGGATGTTGGCGAAGACTCGGATTGCATCTTGGTAGCGTCGCATCATTAGGTAGGCAAAGCCCACGTAGTAGTAGGTGGTGATCTGACACTCGGGCACACGGGAATACATACTCTACAAGAAAACAGGAGAGCCATTAAGTGTAAATACGTGGTTGAGTTTACTCTGTAGTATTGCTACTAGTAGTATTTGAGTTTGCCACTCTTGTGAATAAGGCTGTACCTTCTTGTTGAGTTCAATATTCTCCAAAACTTTGATGGCCTGGTAATAATCGCCAAGCAGAGAGTGAAGCCTCAGAAGCCCAACCAAGCTGAAATAGCCCAACATCTTGTACAAGGAGTGACGGCCATACTCTCCAGCAACACTCTCAGGGTCTCCTGCAACCACCCAACACATATGTTTACAACCTTGTCAATCAGGTCCATACATGCATTAAGAACACTTCAGTGTTTCCACTACACTCATCTACTGTAGGAGCGGTGGACCGCCAAGTCCTAAATCTGAGCCACTGCTCAGGCTTTAAAGATATCATAAACTTCATAAATGAGGAGGATGTTTTTTACTGGATTCAGTTCCCCATTGATTCAACCATCTAAAATCCTAAAATCAGTTTCTCTCAACGAGATAATGCCAAATTGGGATTTTTAATATGACATGTTATAATTCAGTTGTGTAGAAAATTAACAGGTTAATTTCATAGATTAATCTCCCTGTATTAGCACATTCATTTTGACAGGCCTTTTTTTTTTTTTTTTTTTACATCCCCCTTGAATTCTCATGAGACCCCCAGTGAGACCCCCCACCCAACATGGCCAATCACTGGTACCACCATCTTTACACAATTTTGTAGCGGAAACACTGCACTTTAAACTATATAAGCTTTCTACAATTTCATTTTCATCTACAATGATGAAAATATTCCGTGTACCTCCACTGGTGTAGACCTCTAGCTGGCGGTTGATGTTGCTCTTGTCCACCAGGGAGTGGAGAACGTTGAGGACACTGTGGACGTTCCAGATCTTTGGGTTGTTCCTTAGAAACTCAATTTCCTCCTCGGACTTTTTGGCGGTCTTGCAGCGGTACTGACTGAAGGACTGGAACTGAAAAGCGAGGTTTCAACATCAGAGTTAACACCACTAACTCAGACTTGCTATGGTTGTTAGGTAGGGGTGAGATGGGAGGGGTCAGTCCTATTATATATCTAAAATAGGGAAATAAGAACTGATAAGAAGCTGTGCATTTTCTGCTTTTACCTGGTAGATGAACTCATCAATGATGTCCCAGAGCCACTGGTTTGGCAGCTCCAAGGGAGCAGGGCCATCAGCATCTGTTTACAGATAAATATTCCCATAAGACTGGTCTCTGGTCAGTTATCTTAGAATGAAAACTGCAGATGAGACGGGGAAAGGAGGGACTTACTGAGAATATAGTTGAAGAGGTTGCAGTAATTGTAGTACGATTCAAACCTCTGATCCAAAGTTGGTCCACCCTAATCATACAAAAAATTAATTTAACAATAAAATACTGGAAATGTTTCTGGGGTTTTAGAGGTTAATCTGAAACCAACAAAGAGCTTAACAAATATGTATACAGTGCAGTTACTCACGCTGACTTTCGCATAGATGTGTCTGTAATAGAGTTCCTTGTAGAGGATGAGGAAAACAGCATCTGTATAAAATAACGTAAAGCGTAAGTAAAAACCATCTTTGCGGATGAACCACACCGCGGTACACCATAAAACCTTAAAAAAACAACAAGTCCATCATCTGATACAACAGAAAAATGCTTAATAAACTACAACCATCTTCAAATAAAATATGAACGTAATTCTACAAATGATGGCAGATGTTGATATTCATGCAAAGGCAAGAGTAAAATAGGACCTGGGCATCATTCTTACCATTGCCAACAAGAGATGCAATGGCCTCAGCCTCCGGCCATGGGGAGGTCTTGAAGAAACGGTCAGTTAACTTGTTCCAGCTGATAAGGAGCAAAACAAAAAATTAAAAAAAAGGTAAAACGACAGTCATTCGGCACACACACACAAATGCTGGTGTTTCAGCTGAAGGAATGAAAAAATATTGCTAGTGCAAGCTTTATCAGCACAAACTTAAAGTCTACCTGTTCTCATAGACATCTTGGATCTCATAGATCTTCTGCTCAATGCTCTCGCTGGACACACGGTTGGACTGCAGCTCATAAACTTTCTGATCAATCAAGTCTGAGATGGTTTTGTGGAAATACTGCAGGAAGTTCTTGATCACTTCTGGGATGACATGGTAGGTCTGCTGTTCATACTGCCTTTCATAGGCCAGGTCTGCTTTGGGATCACCTGGTACAAGATGGGGGAGCAGAGGAAAATAACACAGTTTGTTTCTGTTTAATTACTGTTGTAATTTCAGAGCAGATTGGACTCTAAATACAAGCAATAAGAGTTGGCACATGAAAAACGATTTCTAACATTAAAATAAAGCAGGATCACTGTGTGTTTACTAACCGGTGTGCAGGTCGTAGTCGTTCGTGTAGGCGTAGGGATCATACTGTGGGGAAACAGCGGTCAGACATTCATTACTAATGCAAAATAAACATCTGTCATTAAGTCAGCTACAGTTACAGCCTGCCAAGCTGGCAATGGCATTAACAGTATAATTTCCTTCACACCTCAGATACATAACACGGTTTGACAGTAATGTTGCATTCTCATCAGAAATGAGAGAACAACTACTATTATGATTATCATGCTCACTCATCCCTGGCTACTGTTGTACGATGCAAAGCTGAATAAGATTAGCCTCACAGCTAACTAGCTACCGCTAACTCGACAGACATTGCTATTACAACAGCAAAGAGTCCGCAGAATATTAATATTTACTGACCTCTTCTTCTTCGTGGTACGACATATTGGTAGTTATAAGTCCAGTTCCAGAGAATGGGGATTTAAAGAGGAAAATGTGAGTCCAAACTGCTAACGCCGCTAAACCACGCAGCTGGCGGTGGAAAGGAGAGAAAACGGAAGGAAGATGGTGTGACGTAGGAGCTACGCTAAACCAGCGTAAAATGGGCATTATGGGAAATTGAGTGTCTGTTACGCGTTTGCTACCTTGATTTTTCTGCACCCACACACATTAATCCTAATAACAGTTTTTCTCAGTCTCTTTGATACATTTTTCAAATCATCCGTGAAATTAGCAAAACAGAAAGAGAATTTCTCTGAATAATTCGTGGAAATATGTAAACAAGGCCAAAGTTTTTATGTCAGTTGCATTTTATAAGTTGCATTAGTGTATGTTGGAGATTGATTGCAAGTATACTACTACAGGGTTCTTGCAGGTTTCAGCAAGTTCGATTTAAGACCTTTGAAAGATCTTTAGAACTCATATTTAAGACCATCATAATGGATTACCAGAAACATTCAATTAATCCAAGAAATTCAAAATGGGGGGAGGGATTCAATTAAAAACAAACAAACAATTAATCTAATTAATTAGAGGGTATGTAATTAATCAGTCTTGATTAATTACATAATAATAATAATTGCCCAAAATAGTACATTTTTTAAGAAGTGGATTTTTGTGGACGACTGAATCAAATAATAAACATAGACATTAATAGCAACTCAAGCACTTATCAAGAAAAAAAAATGTATTTAGTTGTTTTTCAAATAAAAAAGGAAAGAAAAAGAAGTTGAAAATATCCCTTGTATCTGAACCTCACAGAAAGATGGACAGGATCAACTTTTGATTACAATATTTTATCCAGCGTATTCTGTGTTGCCAATGCTCCGCAGGAATGAACAAAAATAAAAAAAACTGAGACTTGTGTAGATCAGACCTTGGATGAAAAAATTACCCTTTTTAAGACCTTTTGAGGTCTTGAATTTAAGTTAGGAATTTAAGACATTTTTAGACTTTTTAAGACCCTACAAGAGGCCTGATAATATTTGTTGGTATCATATTTCTTAAATCACATATTAATGATAGAACACAGGCAGGAGCTATAAGAATAAATTTGCACAATGATTTAAAATTTTCTGTGTTTCATCATGGTTATCATCATCTGATGCCAGGGCTTCATTGTCACTTTCACTAACAGTTGATGGCAGGAGCCAAGTTGAGTCATGCTCATCATGGTGGAAAGATGACACAGGACTTGGGATAGGAGTGGAATGGAGTGCTCAAACTCATCAGTTGGTATCATCTGTCTGTGGACGCAGACAGAACACCTGGATAAAAAACATGACAATAAAAATTACATTGTATTAATATATGCAACCTTTAAGCATTAAATATTATCCAATATTAATATTTAATAAATGAATAAAATAATAATATACCTCAAGGCACCACTTGTCTATACCATCCCAAAGAAGATGGGGTTGATATGACTTGTGTCAATTAAAGAATAATGACTGAAATTATTAATTATTAAACAAATAAATTAATAAATCAGTCTCAGACGCTAACTCATAGAGTTCTTCTAGTTTGAATTGACCTTGGAGCCACAGACACAAACGACTAAAATAATATCAAACATTTATTCACAAGTTCATAAGCTACATACAGTAAGATTAAAAAAAATGTACAAAACATATCATAATCATAATCATGGAGGATTTGTTCACGATCACCCCCCCCCACACACACACACACACACACCACCACCACCACTTCACAGTTTATCTCGTTAATTGATAAAAAAAAAAAAAAAACATATTTTTTGGTCAAAATCTCGTTAAATCAGAAAACAGAGCTTTTTATTCCTCTTTTTAAGAATAAAGGAGAAAGAGAGAGTTCTCCCTGATAGCCTTGCTACTGCTTAATTCTCTCTGCACCCTCATTGGCCCACTTTACAAGCCTGCGCAAACTGCATCTACTGATTACTGCCGCTAGGTGGCGCCAATGTTAAAAAATGTCATTTTGTACAGTTATGGGCGACTGAATGTCACTGATTTGCCACATTTCTGTCTTGCTCCAGGACGAGGCACTGAACTGATCCATGTCTCTTCCAATCTGGCCTCATCAATCACTACGCAGCCTTTCTCTACTGATGGAAGTGCTGTTTTGCATTTTCTTAAAAATGTAATTTGAGTAAATGCGATGACCAATATGAAATCATTTCGGGTTTATAAAATCTTCCTTCTGAATTGTTCGGCCACTTTTTATTGTGGAAAAAGTTGTGGGAGTTCGGGCACTTTTTCTTAGCGAAATTTCATAAATGAAAAATGTATCTGACCTGCACAGTGAAGAGCGTGTGCATGAAGGTGATGTGTGTGTGTGTGTGTGTGCAGATTGCTTCTTCTGTCATCCGTCCCATCTGCAAATTGAACATCATCATAAAGTTTTGAGGGAAAGAAAAAAAATACGTGTTGTGGTTTTAAAGGAGGTGGGTGAACAAGAAAAATACGTGACGTGTTTGACTGAGCTACCAGCAGCAGACGGAGTCCCGCTACACCTACTCCTACCTCGCTACCTGCCTCCCCACCGGCCAGAGAACAGCCTGCATCCGATAAGAGATCTTGTCCACGAAACATTCAAGTGTGGAAGAAAGGGGTGTTGGGACAACAAGTTGAATTTGAGAGAGGAAAAAAGAAAGAGGAGACATCGAGGGAGGGGAAAAGGTCAGGGATGCAGGGGGGTTTATCGCCCTGCCAGAAATAAGGAGAGTGACTACAAACGCCGTGGCAGACGAAACCAAGGAAACGAAGTGAAATAAACCGGCAGCCGTCTCCCTTCAGCAGAAACTTTTCACGAGGAATAGTTTGGATTTTTTAACAGTTTCCGACTTTCTTGAAGGTCCATTTATGTGCTTAGGTGAAATCCACCCAGTGCAGTGAATTTTGGACCGTGCGTAATTTGGAGAGTTTATTGCCTCGCTGCGTCAGGATGCGCGTCTGTCCGCTGCTGGTCGTCCTCTGTCTGCTGTGCGCTGGACGCGCTCAGAAGTTCTCCGCTCTCACGGTATGAAACCACAAAATGCCACAACATATTTGCCATTCTTTTCCGTGAATAAAATACGATTTTAAACAGGATTCCGTGCGTGGTCAGGGAAAGATTCCACACTGGCAAATACCTTATTTGCTCTAAAGCAGGTGTTTTTCATTCAAAACCCTTTCCTCTAAGGACAAAACATATTTATGCAGCAATTAAGGATTTTTTAAATTGATCTGAAGTTGTAAAATACATTATTGAGATGAGTTTGGAAAAAATCTTCATTTTTATTGAATGTTCTGGCAGAATTTAAAACTTAAAACGTCTCACAGAGACCTTTCAACTTTAAATAAATCAGATATTTGCGCTAATTTTTAGTTATGTAAACACCATCCCTGTTTTCAAAGTGTTTACACTGTACGTCAAAGTATGCAAAGCTGCTTTCTTGCCTTTGAGGAATTGGTTTCCCTGCTGCCTGTTACCTGCCCGCCAGCTTCTCAGCCTCTCTGTTCTCTACTGTTGTCATTCCAGTGGCCTTTCAGAGGCTGAACTGATACTTGTCACGCTTCATCACAGGGCAGCAGCAGTTTGTCCATTTTTTTTTATTTAACTGTGAGAAAGTGCATCTTGAGGGGAATTTCATGGTCATGATCAAGTTCAGGTACAGTGCCAAAGAGGGATTAATAGAGAGCGGAATGTGCACTGTCAGAGGCTTTCCCCTCCTGATTTAGAGGTTGATGTGACAGCCACCTCCCTAGCGCCATATTTATGGCTTGGGTTAAGATGCCTTAGTATTCAATTGGAAACAAATGGCCAGGAGTTGTTAACCTGTAGGTGAAAGGTTGGAGATCCTTTTTCTCTGACAGCACTATGGAGTTGTGGAATGTGGGAGGAATTGTGTGACTGAGCCAGCACTCTTCTAAATTGACACACAATCACTTGCACCAAATCTACAGATAAGATGTGTGTTCTTAGTGTTTCTTTGAAGGTGATCATATTTCCAGCAGGTAATGGAAAGGTTACACAGCTGTGTTTGCGCTGTGTTTTTATATCAAACCTCCGCCATGCTTGCGATAAAACTGCAAGTATGAAAAATGCCTCTCCATTGTATGTTGCAGTGGTTTCTATGTCGGGGACATACTTCTCCGCTGTGGTTCATTAGACCTGCTTTATTAGAAAAGCACATGGAGCACTGGACTTTGTTTTACACAACTCAGTGAGTGATTAATGGCTTATTGTTTGAGTGACACAGGAGAGGTTGTTGCCGGTTTCAAGGAAATGTCTACATGTGATATTTTGTGCATATTTGAGGTTAAATAGGCAGTCAAAAATATGGGATATTTGCCCGGGTTATTCATGAGGCAGACTTTTTCCACGGTAAATGAGAGCCTGAAATGATGTGTGAAAGGAAGAGGGCACATAGAGCATTGGCTGCCTTTTAAAGAACAAAAACAAAAATCTGCAGATAGCAGCTTTATAAGATATATGGGCTCAGTTCTCATGTGCTTTACTCAAATCGTGCACCTGCCCGTGGAGGCATTTTTCACCACTACTTGACCAGTGGCGTCCTTTTATGACACCTCTGTTTCTTTTTCAAACCTTTCACAGCAATTAAATGCTTTTTTTTCCTTTGATTGAGTTAGTAGGCTGGTTATAGGCTGACATTTTCCTCCCTTTCCACCATGCTGGAAACTAATGATCCCCTTTGCATCCTTGCATCCATGCAGGAAACTCCCGCCAAGGCCATTTAACACATTTGCCACAGCTCTCAGCTGGGGCCCCTATTGACCCTGCAGGGCTGTGATGTGAGGGGCCTCTCCGGGCACTGGAAGCAGGGGCCTCCAAGCCTGCAAGGCCCTTATCGGCCTACAATGGGCTCTCTGCTGGAGGCTCGCCTCCTTCGTACTCCATTCAATCCCACAATGCCACAGAGCCAGGGGGAGGTAATAGGATTTGATTTGTATGCCGGTTGGATTGGAAAAAAAATTTCCCCTCACACTCTGCGTGTCTCGCCGTCTCTCGCCCTTCTCTTGTTCCTTTGCCAACCTCTTGTATTCTTTGAGCAGATGCAGAAAGCATCTTCCAAGAGAGATCACACAAAGAGAGCAAAAGAAACACTGGAAGAAAAGAGGGCAAAATAAAGAGTCAAACAGAGAAAGTGAGAGCCAGCTGTCTGGACGAGACAAGAAAGGGGTTTCAGCAATAAATGGGTTTGAGTCACAATATGTGTCCTGTCTTGTATGAGTCTCCTTTTATGATAAATCAGGGTGGAAACCTGCACTGCATGTAGCTGAGGTGGAGACCATCCATCACTCCCCAACATGTTGCCGTGCAGGATGATGGTGCCGACTTGGAGAGGCTGGAATGAGACATCAGGGGAGTGTCAGAACTGTGGCTCAGTCCTGCCCATCCATCACCACAGAGACACACAGATCTGGGTGTGCACAGGAGGAAGAGGTCCTCATCACACCATTAATCTCCAAAGCTTCCTCCTCTCATTGGCTTTCACGTCTTATTTGTTGCCCATCTTCAGCCTGGCCAACTGTGACTTTTGAAATAAACACTTGGATGTCTGATAGGGAATCTGGGTGGTTGATTTCATGGGTGGCTGATTTCATGGCTTGCTGTGTTTTTCCACGCTGCGATCTCGCAGATGTATGGAGAACTCGGGGCTCTGCTGCGTGCTGTATAGTGAACATTTAGCAGGATGCTGGGCTGCTCAATGACTCTGTTTGGGTTGTCAGTCTGCTGGCTGGCAGGGGCCGATGTTGATAATGCTGGAGTAGTGTGAGGGCACTGGCTTTGCAGAGTGCTGGCAGGCATGACTGAACACACACAGACACTATCAGTGTGGTTGCTGGCTTTTTGGGGAAGGTTGCAGCTTTTGCAAAAATATCATCTTCATGTGAAGGGGTAGGGGCTGTGAGAGATGGAACAAAGGGTGAGATGAGGTGATTGGTGTCCTAACTAGAGTGTGAAGTCAGCAGGGGATGGGGGTTAGATCAGGATGCTGTCAGTTAGAACTAAGACACTAACAAAGGGGATTGGATACTGGACCACCAGTTTATAATGAGCCAGATGTGGACATTAGAGAGGATTAAAGTCATTTATTTAAATTAGGGATGTCTGAGATTGATTTTTAACTGATATTTGATATCCAACATTATCCAACTCTTAATTTTCAATATCCAATATCAACCTATACCGATATACAGTATGTAGACAACTGTGAGGTTGTATCGCTCATATTTTGAGAAATACAACTATATTCTGCTCCGAGAGCAAAGACCCCCCCCCCCCCCCCCCCCCCCCCCCAAAACTAGCCTTAACTCAGCCAGAGGAGTTCATTTTGGACATCTGGCTGCCAGATATCAGATACTAGCAGGTATTAGCCAACATGTGGCTAACTGTAATGTTTCTGATAACTTGGTTACTTAGCCAACAACTTAAAGGGGAAGTTCTTTTTTTCAACCTGGACCTATTTTCTTGCATGAAATACGTTCATTTACTCACAGACAGTTTTGGTGGAACTTGAATTCCTTCAGGAGATATTTAGATCCACTCCAGATCAGCGTATGTCCAGTATAATGGAAGTGATGCAGGCAATTCCTTCATTTCGCAAATGTTTTGTTACGAAACATTAGTCGGACCCCCCTGTGAGCTCCAAGCGGTTTTGAGTTGCTTATTTGTGGTGATTCGTCCTTATTTACAGACATTTACTTGCTAAGGTGTTGCATAACAGTGACATCATCAAAGCCGCAGTAGTAATGTCTGTAAATAAGGACTGATCACCACAAAAAAAGCCACCTCAAGCCGCTTAAAACTCACAGGTGAGTCAAGTGTGGAAGAAAGGGGTGTTGGGACAACACTAATGTTTCGTAACAAAACTTTGTTGAAATGAAGGAGTTTGTGGCAGATAATGCCTTATTAGAGGCTGCGCGCGGTTGCCCCATCACTTCCATTATATTGGACATACGCTGATCTCGAGTGGATCTAAATATCTCCTGAAGGAATTCAAGTTAAACCAAAACTGTCTGGGTGAGTAAATGAACGTACAGTATTTCATGCTAGAAAATAGGTCTAGATTGAAAAAGACTAACTTCCCCTTTAAAATCAAAGCAAGTCAGTCTGTAGCAGCAGCAGCTGCACCGTAGTCACATGACTCTAAAAGGAATGCTGTGATATGAAGCTCTTCCAGAATAACAGGGACTTTTGGTGCATTCTAGTTGTTTCGGGATTCTGAGCAGGCCTGAGTTGGTGGTAATGTATTACCTGGTAATACAACAGCATTTTACAGCATTTTACCAATTACCTGGTAATACATTACCAGGTAATTTGCGTTCCAGTTGCACTCAAAAAAACATAGAAATCTCCAAAACAGCCCATTTGTGAGCTAGAACAGTTAGAAATTAACAAATTTCTAGCTAGAAAAATTAAACAGACATTATAACAATGTTACCATGACAACAGCCAATTTCAGTGTGTGTGTTAAGTAAACAACACACATTTACGCAGCGTTTTAAAGACAAAAAGACCATAAAATTCAAGAACAACTCAGTGATGTTTGCGGTTGAAACCTATGAACAGAAAATATCTCATATAGAAGTTTAATAAACACAACAATGGTGCCAGACGCAGCCATCTTGAGATCTCCAACCTTGGGGTCCTTTGCAAATTATCACCTTGAATCTCAAAAAAACCGAGTTCCTGATGTCACTTTGTCAGAAAATTACCTCGAAAAAAAGGATTCCAAGACAACTTGAACATACTATTTTCTACATGCTGGACCGGTGCTAATGGAACGATCTTGTTGTTTGGTTACGAAATCTTGCAAGATTTCATTTGTAAAAAAAAACATTGGGTCTGAAAAACCCATATCTTTATACTGATATCAGCCGACAATATTGGACATCCCTAGTTTTAATATTAAAACTGTGGCAGTTGCATTATAACTGTACTGATGTTATGATATTCTTAATAAAGCATCAATATATAGTTAATGTTACAAATATTTTGATCTGATCTCAGCTTATAAAATCCAAAGAAATTGTACATAATGGTTTTTACATCCTTATCTCCTGAATTAACAGATATTAGGACAAAAATTAGTATGATAACCTCAACACAGTGTTCATCCATGTGCCTCTCTTTATAAATAACATTTAAAACATTTAAAAACCAATAAGCAGTGACTCATAAAAAATATTTTTTGAAAAGCTTCAGCTTGAAAGACTCATCCTCCCCCCGTGGCTCTTCTTCCGATGTGTTTAAAAGGGCCTCACTGCTCTGATCCCCCCTCTCACCTCACAAGAAGATTTATGACCAAGGCTGACAGAGTGGGCTGTATATCCCCCCCTACTGCCCAGGGCAACTCTACCTCCCCTGCCAGCCCTCTCCCAGGTGCATGCAGCCCTGCAGCCGTGCTTGTCTGAACGCAGGGGGGCTGCCACCAAACCTCATCTCTCACCTCATTTGTAAGATGTCAGATGCTTGTTTTTTAAACTGGTGATCATGTCAACCTCATCATTGAGCTGAACCTTTTCTTTCTACGATTCGCCACATCTTTTCTTTTGATCACTAATGGGAAACTTAAGAATAGCCTTTGATTGTTCAGTTTGTTTGTGTTTTTTTTGCCACAGAGTGTTGACTGCATGTGAGGGAATGTTCCCATGTGTCCGTCTGCTGTGAATACTTCACAGTCAAATATTGGGTATGCATGTATTCGCTTAAAACAGAACAAACATTTCACACAAAACAAGAGAAAAACGGAAAGAAAAATGTCCGTGTTATATGTGTGCAAATATTTTCTTTATAAAAGAAAAGACAAATAAATCTTTGAGGTATTTATCCCTGATTATAACTGGCTGAAAACAGCACCTGCATTGACATGAACGTGGAGTTTGTTTTTTCCCCCTCTAGTCGAGTCATTCTTCCAGCACAGTGAATGATTCACACAAACTTTAGGAAAACGCTCACACTGTAGCCTCACAAAGCTCTCTGACATCTAGTTTATTCAGCCACTCATTCAGCCTTTTCATTCATTGTAGCAGTCGCAGCTTGTTGTCACCCCCCCTTACCACCACCGCCGGCCCATTGTGTGGCTTGGCGAGGGGGTTTCATGCCGCAGTGGCATGCACAATGGTGGCATTGACACAGGTGATCTGATGCGTTCAGCCAGAGGTCTGTGTCCTTGTTTCTCTTTTCATGACTGGGCAGAACGTATCTAGGAGCGAGTCCAGGTGAATACCTGTGCAGGTGTTAGCACACAAAAAGACAAGCGGAAGTGTCAGTCAAGTCTCCTCTAGACCTGTGGGGAAAAACAGCACTGCTGCACCCTGGCTTGTGTTGACATTATCTTTTTTTTTTACCCTTGCAATGCACTATTTAATCTGTAATTGTTAATGAATTACTGTTTCACTTAATTTTTAACTAATAATTAGGGATGCACGATATTGGAATTTTGGCCGATATTCAATATGCTTCTATTGTAAAACTCATGTGGCTGATAACTGATATCGATACTGATATTAAGGCTTAAAAATAAATTATGTAATATTCATTCCTTGTGCAAAATTAGAAAAATACCTCAACTTGTGTTATAACAACTCAAACTTAATGACAGTTGTTCAAACAAAACTAACAGAACATGTGCATTATATCCTAAAATGACATGGATTCTCTTCTCCCTGAGAAAAGAGAAAAAGAAAAAAAAAAACAGAGGATATTTGGTTAATTACACAAATGACCGCGTATAAACTCTAAAAGAAACTGTCTTTAGAAGTTTTAAAGACACAACGTAACTTTTAGACCTTAAAAATATGCGTTTCTGACATGTTTTGATGGCGCAGCAACATTCATTATGCGCATTTTCACTGGCCAGAGGCGTCCCGGGGCTCAGAAACAGCAGTATGGAAGTTTCCCATCCGGGACGCGACTGTGACGTTGCAGCCAACTATTGGTTGTGCACCACGTCACTCACTAGAAAATGGAAATGAACCAGATATGAACACAGCGGGTGTTTTGAATACGCATCATGTCGGATTCAGTAAAGAAACGCAAGGAAACATTACTGGAGGAAGAGAGGAAAAGAAAGACAGGAAGAGACAGAACGAGAGTCAAGATAAGACTGTTTTTTACTGGCTGGAGGGAATCACAGTACAGGTACGATGCAAGATGGATGCTAGTTTAGCCGCTGATGGGGGGCGCGTCACTGAGAAAACTGCTAAAAGTTCAGTTGTGTGTGTGTGTAAGAAAAGTTTTTGAAGAAGAAAAAGAAGTTTCTGTTTTTTTAGACTTTAGAAACAGCGGCCTGATCGGTTAAATATCGCTTAAATATCGGTGGGGTGGCTGATGTCCAATACTCAGTTTTGAGGCCGATACCTATTGGGGGCCGATTACATCGTGCATCTCTTCTAATAATCACAGTTATGGGACGGAGAACAAATTGTGTGGCTTTGGATATTGATACTCGCCCTGCCCCTGATTGTTTCAGTGTAACAGTCTGTTTTTATAAAGCTCCTTCCCCTAATCTTCATAAATCCCTCCAAAATCCCACCTGTAGTTGTGGAGATTAAAATGTTTTTGGAGCAGAGCTCACAGCTTCCCAGAAATGGCTCATTTAGCGAGTGTTTTTCTCCTGCTTATCTCCTACTTTCTCACTTCTGCAGTTCCTGCGAGTGGATCAGGATAAGGAGTGCAACATGGAATGCGAAAAAAGTCCTCGCAAGCCCCTGTGCGCCTCGGACGGCAGGACCTTCACATCTCGCTGCGAGTTCCTCCGAGCCAAGTGCCGCGACCCCCAGCTGCAGTTCAACCGAGGGCCATGCAAAGGTCAGGTCATGAGTCACGCTTCAGCGCCGCCTGACGCTCTCGAATGCGCCAAGGGGGTCACATCAGAAACTTGTGGGTTAAATTCATTTCAGCATAATTGAATCTTTGAGTGCTGGGTGGACAAGTGGGGCTGACACTGTGAGAGTGGGTGAGGGGGAGTGCACTGAAGCCTGAATGGTTCACACCATTTATGTGACGGAGAAAGTGTCATCAATTTGTCTGGATGATCAGTTATTCTGTTGTAGTGGAAAACTGTCTTTTTTTCTTTTAGCGAGCAGACTTCATGTGCCAAACAGCAGAATCATGCTAGATGTAAAACTGCATGTGACAAACAGAACAGGGGATGAAAAGCAAAAAGGGGAAAAGGCAACTCACAGACTCTCTCATTGTTGGAGTTCTTGTTCTAAGGAAGAAGCCATGCACCTCAATGCTTCAGCCCCCGACCCCTCTCTCTCCCCCGCCCCGCTCACTAACTCTATAATGCCAGTTCATCGCTCTACAGACTGGAGACAATGCCCCTTTCTCACCACATTACAACATCAAACCGCTAATGCAGGGAATGCGAGTGAAAAGGTTTGCTTAAAAAGAAGTTTCATATGATAAAAAAAAAGCATTGCACCATTTGTACCCATGCTGGGTTTCCATGGCAATGTCTCTTAGCAGACATCTGGATGTAGACAGCAAATAGGGGATCCCAGCCAGGAAGCTGAAAGGGACAAGAGCCCATGAGAGTCGTCTTGTATGCATCAAAAACATGGCCACCATTGCCCCCTGCTTCTGGATGGAAGGAGTGAAAGGCAGAAAATAAGCCGCAGAAACAAACCGGAGGGCTCGTCTGGGCCTTAAAGAACACAGGGATGGGATTGTGTTTAAGCATGGTGAGAGTGGCACCACATTTGTTTTCTATCACTGCACTCAGATGATTCAGGTCCTGTCATTTTTTCCAGACAGAGTTTTGGTAGGAGCCCCCTGGAGAAGGACGATGGTTTTGGGTTTTTCCACTGGAGCTAACTTTAGAGCGCCTCAGCTCAGAGTGTTTCCCCCATCCGGAACATCTCCTTACCAGTGTCAGTGACACACGCACACATGTGCACCTTTTAGGCTGAGAGAAACCAGTATACCCATTCCCTCACATGTCTGATGGTGTAATGGACACTGTACTGTAAGCCTGCTGACCAAAGTGGAGGACGTTTTTTAACTTAGGATGAGTCATTCTTTTAATGTGCTTTTAAGCTCCCCACATGAGCGCTGTGTGGCAGCTGATGTGCCACAACAAGTTACCATCAAATCCATCCCTGCTTAGCGTTTCTTTAGAGTTTGCACAGCTGCTGTTCGCCAGGTGAGCAGAGAAGTGGAATGAAAGGATGAAGCAGCGATCTGGCCGGGACATGTCAAAAGACTCGAGGTGCACGAAGGTGAAAAGTTGCTGACCCGCATTTATATCAACAAATACTCCGAAGGGACAGCTCAGGCTGAACTTCGCAGATGGTCGAGGTTTAGGAGGAGAGTGAGACAGACATTAAGGATGGGTGAGGTTTTCCTTGTGCATCAGCCCTTTTTTTGGGTGACTGGAATATTCTACAGGAGCAGAAGAAACTGGCTCCTTCAGTAATGGCTTTACCACCAGGCAAAGTGCAGGCTTACCGGATTCGCTCCTAATAAGACTGGTGTTGGTTCTATTCCCAGCCACATGAGTATCTGCAGCTTCCGAAACATCTTGAAAATCCACACCCCCTTCCTCCAAATCCCATCTTTCCTCTCACTCTCTCTACATATTTCTCTAATTCTTCATCATCTGTGAGATTCAACATCTTCCTCTGACTTTTTAAGTATGTTGGTTTCATAGTTGTGGAGCAAAAAAAAAGAAAAAAAAATAGCTGAGTTGTGGGTTGAATCATGGGTCTCTCTGATGTCTAGTGATTTTGGTGATTTGTGGTACTCTTCAGATACATCCAGATGTGTAGCAGAGAAGAAGTATACAGAGCAGCAGGCCAAGAAGCTCTTCCCACAGGTCTTTGTGCCTGTATGCAACCCCGATGGCACGTACAGTGAGGTAACAAAAAAAAATTACATAAATTATATTTGTTTTGGATCAAAGAAGAAGGGGTTTAACCAATGAGACCACAGCTAAAAACTCTTTTTTTTAAACCAGCAGTGAGCCTTTTTTTCCTCCAGCTTTCATTTTTACAGATGTCATTCCTGCATTAGCTTGAGCTAACTTTGTGTTTGCATGCTGTGTTGATCACAGGTTCAGTGCCACAGCTACACTGGATACTGCTGGTGTGTCACCCCCAATGGGCGACCCATCAGCGGCTCAGCAGTGGCCAATAAAAAACCTCGATGCCAAGGTGGGCAAAAAATACTTTTAGAAATGGGACATTAAAGCATACTGGAGCCTATTTTGCAAATTTTGGGCTTGGGGTTCAGTAATGTTGCAATGCAACGACGATCAAAGCATGGCCCTCCATGTTTGTTGAGGGGAGTGTTATCTTCACTCCTGTGGGAAAGTGGTCTGCGATTGGACTGGCAGCTGCAGGGACCGAGGGCCGCCCGAGGACTGAGCGTTGCTCAAGACACAGGGATGCAGTGTAAACAAACCGAGTAGAAAATCCATGCTGAAAAGTTGGGCAAGAAAAGTTAGCTGTTAGGAATGTAAGTGTCCTTCGAGGACAGCGTTTGCCATACAGTCAACTAACCAATGCCACATGTCCTGCTTGTGCATGTCTTTGTGGCTGCCTGGGAAGTTGTCTTAGTGAAAGGGCTTCAGAAGTAGCAGCAGCAGAATTTGTGCTGTAATTTCAATGAAATTTATTTAGAAAAAAAGAAGAAAGAAAGAAAGAAAGAAAGAAAGAAAGAAAGAAAGAAAGAAAGAAAGAAAGAAAGAAAGAAAGAAAGAAAGAAAGAAAGAAAGAAAGAAAGAAAGAAAGAAAGAAAGAAAGAAAGAAGAGAACATCAATTTATATTCAAAAGAAAAATACTTGCTGCCGTAGTAATTGAACGGTTTTCCTTGGTTCAGTATGGCTGCTTGATCAGATGAAATATCAAAATTAAATATGCTGAGTCATCTACTGTATTGTACAAGAGGGTGTCTGTGAGTTTTTAGATAATTTGAGTTTGTTTTCCAGGATCCAAACAAGAGAGAGTGCCCACAAGAGAGCCAAGTAAAGCAGGTAAGGCTTAAATTCAAGAAAAGTAAACTCATATGTGCATGCCTTGTTCTCTGGCTCACTGGATGCCACACGGTCTCACGAAAAACATGATGACAAGTCAATTTGTTCCTGTTACATGTAATAATTGGTGTATATATATGTAAAAATGTAGTATTGTAACACCTTGGGATGAAAATGTATTTTTTATACATGAAACCATAACATGAAGCCTATGAGTATTTTTCTAACCATAATCTATTTTTGTTTTATCTTTTCATTCCTAACTTCAACAAAAGGTATTAAAATCAGAGAGCTTTTAAAAACATTGTGTTGAATGGGTCTTGCCATCAATGCCATCAACCAAATCAGCAATGTGCCAAGAGTGTAAGACACTGTAGGTGAAAAGCAGCATTAGGCAGCAACATGTGGCAGTTAAACATCATCATATAGTGAGAACATGGGTGGGTGTTGAACATATATGTCATCGTGTACACTACACCTCTGCCTAGACAGTTATCAGGTACAGTTTTAGAGCCTTAATGTTAAATTTCAATGTTTTGAGTTGTGGACCGAGACATGCCATGATGCCATGAGTTCAGATTGGTGTCATTGCTTGATTATACTTGACAAGAAACAAACTTGACTACTGCACACTGTTATGAATATTGTGATGCAGCTAAGAAAATGAAGAATCCAACCACCTAAATAAGGCAAACTGAATGGAGATTTTTAGTAGTTATGAGTTCAGAATAAGCCATTTTTGCAGCAGGTTTGGTTTAGTAAGTTTAATGCATGTCTGCTTTCATGCTTGCTCCAAATGCGTTATGTGCATGTGTCAAAAACTGTGTGTATGTGTGTGCATATGTATGCATTTGTGTCAGTCATGCCAGATGGGTCATCTGTCAAGGCTTTCCTTTGTAATATTGTGAAAGTGTGAGTAGCCCGAAGGCTAATAGAAAGACAATGTGTCCCTCAGTAACACGTCATAGGACAGTGTCTGTGGTAAGCTCTGCTCAGAGCTGCAGTGCCTGTAAAAATGCCTGTTGTTTTTTTTAACAGGCAGCCAAATGGACAGCGGGCTACCACAATGGCAAAACATTAACTTATCGTCAGCTCATCTTGTCTAACTTTTTTTTTTTTTAAAACCCATCTTGGTTCTTTTTCAGCTGCAGTTTCATAAACTATGAGGAACTGTCTACACTTTGTCTTCCAGTCTAACTTTCATCAAGTATCTCCCCTCTTTCAGATATAGAACCACTAAGATTTCCTCTGACTCTGCTCCAAATCTTGTGTATCTTACTCAATTTGTTGAACTGATGTTATTTGAAGTCTCACAAAGAGTGTAATTTGGGTTTATTCAGATTGATTCCTTATGTGATTGTGTGTTTGTGTTTGCATGCGAGAGAGAAAGTGCATTTACATCCACTTGTATATGTCACATGGGTTATTCCTGTCAGTGTGACATTCACGTCTGCGCCTCTCTCTCTGTAAACAGTGGTGGCTATAGTGTCTGTCTGAGCTCGGCCAAGTCATTACACATACATCAAGTGGGAATGCAAAATTTGAGAGGAGGAGGAGTGGTGGGAGAGGGAGAAAGGGAGGAGGGGAGGTGAAGGAGTGGGTTGTGGTTCAATCTGAACTGGTTGGATAAACAGGGTGGTGAAAAGCAGAATAAACTGTAGGTTTGTGGTGTGCCAGCACCCAAAATAGCAGGGATTGCATCAATATTTTGGATCAGCAGGGGCCCGTCGGTACCTACCATTCCACGATGGCCTTTCCTGCACTTTTATCACCAGAATATAACCAGTTAAACACAAAGCACTTTTCTTTAAGGACATTTCTGTTGCTCTTCTTGACAAATTTGTTCAAAAGCTGGAATCATGTGCAGCTGACGACTGACAAACAGCAGTAAAACTAATGCTGTAAGACCACAAATAGCACCGGGGTTTCCTGGCAGATGCTGAAAGAGGTGTTACAGTCATGTAAAAGGCCACAAAGTAAAGATAGGTCATTAGTGGTTTATCGTAAATCCAAATCATAAATACACTTTTTGAAATGGCATTTCCATCCTTGAATTGAGCAAAGTAATAACATGTCTCTCAGTCAGTCACACTGACTGTACGCATTGTTGTAATCGACCAAACAAGTATGAGACGATGAATGGCTGGCGAAGCAAACTTGCATTCAATGTAAACGCTTGATTTTATAAAGGAAATTTATTGGTGAAGAGAGTTTTATGCTAAATCCTTGTTTGTGGAGCCACTCGTCAGAGATCCCCTGCCTTAAACAAGGTAACAGAGCTTTACTTTGTGCAGGAGTGACCCAACCTGAGGTTAACCACACCTACTGCCGTGGTCTCGCTCTGAGCGGTTCACAACCTCCTTGCCTGTCCCCCTCTTACCGCAGATCAAACAAACAAAAACCAAACAAACATACTCAAATCTCCCACTGTCAATTGGTCCAACTTCAACTTGTCTCACGATTGTCTCTCCTACCTTTACACAGCTCTTGTAGCCCAATGAAAGGATGGAGAAGAACATGAGGAACCACTGATCCTACTTCTTTCCTCATGTATGATAACTGACCTCAATCTGCCCTCTTTAGCAAAACAGCCTCCCTTGATGCATGAAGTGAAACCACAGGATTATGAGACCACTACACTTCTGCTTTCCTCTTCTTTTTTCTCCTTCTCTAAGTCACTCCAAGTTACCTCTTTCAGCTTTCACCACATGTAAACACCTCCTTTTAATTCATTTCCTCTCATCTCCTTCTGCCTCCATCCTTCTTAACCGGGCAACGTGCAAAATCTCACACAATTGATTAGTCTCTAATCTAGCTAAGTCTTGTAATTGTAGTCTCCTTGCAAATATTCTCCATTCTAAATGCAGATGAGACTGGCCTAGTGGTGGATTCACAGCCTGCCGCAGATGATGAAGGTGAGTTTTTATTCATCAGACAGGCAGTCGAGAAAAATTCTTGATTCTGGGCCCGTGTTTACTGAGATTCCTCAGACGGACTCAGAAGCAAAAGTCCTAAACACCCTTAAAGGGGAAAAAAAAGATTCTTCGTGTGGTGAAGTTACAGTATCACTCTTCAGAAATGGACACTGGAGAAGGGATAGGAAAACATCATTCATAATGATAGAGAGTGCAATATTTCGTGAGGCATGAAGAAACACTAGGGCTTCAGGAAAAAAAAATTTGCTCCTCTTTTTCTTTTTTGTCCATTCACTTGATATTAAAGTGAGATTGAGAGGTTAGAATGAACTGCTACTTATTCACTAAGTTAGTGGTCAAATTATGCTAGCTGGCAATAAAGAGTTTTCCATGGTATTGTTATTATATAAATGTACACACACATACACGTGCATTTACACACATTATATATATATATATATATATATATATATATATAATGTAATGTTCAAAAAGACTTCTACACCTGTTGACAGGTACTTTAGTCCACTGTTCATGGGAAAGATGCTCTAATGTGTCTGGGACAGTTTTGTGTATTTGTTTGGTTGTTTTTTTTAAATAACATTTTCCACCATAATTTAAAAGCAATATCTTATTTCACTATATTGTAATTTTGTAAATTTTTTATATATTATTAGTTTTTTTAGTTTCTTGTTATTTTAATTGCTATTGTGAATTTAACCTTTTTTTTAATGGGAGGGTATGAATAATTTTATACATCATCAAATAGCAATGAAAATGATTATATAACTCAAAAGAAGTATAAACCATTACTGCAAATGGAAAGCTTTCATCAGTTTCTTTTAATATTCTGTGATCTAACGTCAGTGTGATCGTTTGATAGATGATAGTCTACCTACACTTTGTTTTGGTGGTATATCACTGGTGACAGCTGTCATGAGTAATTAACTTCCCGCACCTACTGTAGTAGTTTGAGATACTATAACCTTGATGTCTGTTTTACCGTCTGTGAGTTTTGGAACTTCCAGGTCTGGCTCAGATGACATACATGTGTTCTGGATGTATGCTAATAAAGCTGTCTTTGTGACTTTCTCTCAGAAATCATCTTCGAGTACCCCACTCTGTGGACGGAGCAGGTTCGCAGCCGACAGACCAATAGAACCAGAGCACCATGTAAGTTTCCAGGACTGTTTCTTTAATAATGCTGATCGGGTATTTGCAAACCTCAACTATGAAAGCACGCTCTGTGTTCTTCTTACTCTTGTGAGCAATCATGGTTTGAGGCTGTTCCTGTCTTTTAAGGACAGATGGTGGGTTGTGAAACCAATACATCTTGGTGTTGGAGTGCGTCAGGCTTTGAGGATCTGCTTCTCTGTGGTTCCTCGCATTGCATATCTGTAATTATCAGCACATGGCACAAACACAGAATCTCCCATTCTTTTTATTTTACACACATGCACACATTTTAATCTTTATATCAGTCCCTTCATGCTCGTGGGGAAATATGTTGCTTTGTGTATTTTAGGCTGCCCCAAAGATGAGAACCTTCTGCATGTGTGTGTGTGTGTGTGTGTGGGTGAATCCCATTATCATAATTTACAACCAATAAAAAGCCTGAGAAATGCAGCAATGATGGTTTTGATTACCATATGTTCTTTGGGGTATTGAGGTAAAAGAAAAAAAAACTCCCGTCCCAACAAAGAGAGCCCATACGGAGGAAGTGGAGCGAAAAAAAGTTGGTTTAGAGAGCGGGGAGGCATTTTATTCGGTCTCTTTTGTGTGGGTAAAGATTTCTAATGAAAATAAATAAAGAAAAAAATATCCATAATCCCGTAGTAGCTTCCGAGCCTTGAGGCAAGCACAGAAAAGAGGGGACAGCTCAACAATGAAAGCCCTCATAGCCAGAAGAGCCTTTCGTCCATTCCTGAGTTTAAAGCACTCATCTCTGTTGGAGAACTGCACAACAGCGAGGGAGGGTGCTGTACCAAAAAAATAAAAATAAAAAAAAAAGTCTGATTAGGTCCTGCTGAGGCTCTGCAGAGTCTCATCTCTTGCATCAACACCACTGCAGTCTTTGTATGAATGAATGAAACACAGGATCAAGCAGTATTGCATTCTTTATTTCTGGTACTTCACTGTATCTTGCAGTGTTGTAAGCTGGGGGTGGAGTTGTGAAGTAATCACTGTTCTGCCTTTGTCTTGTCTGTTTCTCTTTCTGTCACACACATCCACAAAGGGCAGAGGAGTGTCCAAATATTTACTTAACTTGGGGCATAGGGAGTTGTACTTAGTCATTAGCCTGTTAATGTCAGTAAACAGTGCCATGGGGGGGCTGATATAGCAGTCTACACAAACTGTCTCCAATTGCACATACTCCACCCCTTTGTCTTCCTTCTTTTCCTCGGGGATTTGCAGCAAGTGTAACATAATGAGTGTGATGAGAGAGCAGCTGCTTGCTCTTTGCTTTTGAATGAAAATGAATTCAGCTCCACTGAATAGAGTGAGTTCTGAATCAATGTGCAGTGAGTGGGTTTGCTGATTCCTGTATAACATCTGACCCGTCTTTCCAGCCTCGTCATGTGACCAGGAGCGGCATTCTGCCCTGGAAGAGGCGCGGCAGCATAAGAATGATGCAGTATTTATACCAGACTGTGCTCAAGGAGGGCTCTATAAGCCAGTTCAATGCCACCCGTCCACCGGGTACTGCTGGTGTGTGCTAGTGGATACCGGAAGGCCCTTGCCAGGGACTTCGACCAGGTGAGCCACAAATACCCGAAACGAAACTAGAAGTGTTGGAGGTTTGTCTATATGGTGTTTATACACATTAAAAAGTCCTGGGTCAAACTGCTGGGTTAAAAAGGGACCAACTAAATTCTGGGTTATTTCATTTGGGTTGTTGGGTTGTTGGGTTGTTGCCCCAACTTCTGGGTTAAAATAACCCAACACTTTAGTCAATATAATCTAACTTCTGGGTCAAATATTCAACCCGAAAGTTGGGTAAAAAAAAAAAAGACCCAATTGTCTGGGTTGGTCCCTTTTTAACCCACCAGCGGGTCAAAAATAACCCATTATGGGTTATCTTTGACCCAGTTTTCAGTGTGTATATTAAGTCACATGAGTTCTTGAAACTTGTTTTTTTGATCTGCTTGGCTTAGAGGCTAAAACGATACAAAAAGCAGGGGTAATTATAAAGCTTTACACACCAGTTGGCCAGCCCTAAATGTCCTTTAGTAAATGTCTTCTCTACAGAAATGTCTTGGTCTTTGTTGGCTTAAACATCTTCAGTTGACCAACTTTAGAGGAAATTATGATGAAGATCTTACAGATAAATCAGTTGCACATCCTACACCATGCAGACAGACATCTCTGTTGCTAATAGCAAAGAGAGATTCATTTTGCTGAGAGCAGCATGTCGGGGGGGAATCAGGGTGGAAGACTGGGGCACTGGTACACTGAACAACATTGCTGGATATTACATTAAAAATGCTGCAGGCAGAGTGCCAACAGCAGCACATTAGCAAACATATGGAAGTGTGAATTTTCCTCCTTGTCCCAGGCCAGCTTTTGACCCAGTTGCACCACAGTAATCAAGACTCTACCATCGCACCATGGGAGACTGTGAAAGCTCCCTTGTGTCCCACGCTCCTTGTCTGCCCATCTTCTCTCTGCTTCTCACCATCCCTCCCCCTTTCTGTCTTCATACTAGTTCCAAATCCTTCCCCTCTTTTTGGATGTCTTTCACAGCCGCTGGTTTGCCACAAAACAATTATTTAAATCCCTAAGATTTAACTGTAAGAAGGAATTGGAAAACATTGGATTCCTGTGATTTCAACAAGGACAGTTTTAGTGTTGCATACACTCATTTTCACCCGCTTCACCTTGAAGTAATTTACTTATTTTTGCATGTGGTGTATCTACTGTCACAGGTATGAGCAGCCAAAATGTGATGACAATGCCAGGGCCCATCCAAAGGACCTTTATAAAAGCAGGCATCTCCAAGGTAGGTGTCCAGAGAGTGGTTTCTGTTTTTCCTCCTGCTCTGACCACATGCTGAAGTTCTTCAGCAGATGGTCTGCAACTGCTGCCACACTTCCAAGGTTGTGATAACACAGAGTGTGTGTGTAGACATCATTAGCACTGATGGTCAAGGAAATGCTTGATAAAGAGTTGAGAAGAGACAGATACTGCCCTTCACTGGTCAATGAGCAAGCAGGCAGAGACAGATTGGTGGGGGATTAATCTTCAACCGACACTGGAGATGGAGGATAGAGGAATGAAAGCACAGAGAAACAGCAGGGAGGTGAGGTGGAGATAATGGATAATAGGATGCCAGAGACAGGTGGTGATACAAAGACTGATAACGGTATAGATAACTAAATTGAGTGCAGAAGATCAGTTAGGGGGGTGGAAGTCATGTAGTGTGCTTCGTTTCAAGTGGGACTGTATTAGGAGGATATATACAAGTTATAATGTGGCACATCAAAGGTAAACATTATAAGTTGAAAGGGTCTGTAAATAGATTAAATGATAATGTATCACATCTTAAAGGAGCAGCAAAGTACTTGATTGGGTATATAATAGAACAGAATCTACCTTGTTAGAAAATGGGCATAAAACATTTTACATGTAAGTAATAAAGTGATTTTTGGTTATATGGTATAAAAACGTCAGAGCTTGGATTAAAACCAGGAGGTAATTTGTGTTAAAGGTTGTTTCCCTCGTATTCTCTAAATGCTGCAAGTTTGAAAAGTGCTTCATAAGCCCTTTTTACACTGATCACAAAAACCCATCAACACCCACTAACATCTGGCTGGAAAGGCCACTTGTAAAGTGTTTAATCAAAATTCAGTCTTGCATCAAATGTCCTTGCAAATTTTCCCTTTTTCTAATCTCAGATTTTAATTTCTATTTATTTTTTTATTTATTTTTTGCTTATTACAAGCTAATAAATCTTTTTTTACTTATTCTAAGAGCAACCAAGATTTGTTTTGCTTGTAATAAGCAAAATAAATATGCAAATAGAACAAGTGAAATTTTCTTGATAAGATTTCTTGAAATAAGACGCATTGTCTTGAAACAAATTGCCATATCTCACCAAAATTTTTCTCTTTAGGTGATTATGCGTTATATTGAGTGTGATGATTTGACAACAAACTAGACAAAAAACTTGGTAAGGTTTTGAGTTTTTGCAGTGTATCAGCTCCGGCTCAGCTCGGCATCAATGGGAACATAATTTCTGGGGGTACACATTGAATTTTATTGATAATGCTGCAGTTATAGTAACAAAAAAGGGCACAACTCACATTTTCTTTACAAAAACATCCATCTTCTAACTGTTATGTCTCACATGGAGGCTCTGAAACTGAACCTTAAAGCTTGTCTGTACTGCTGTGTGGCACTGACACCTGTGATCCAGTCAAACTTGTAAACGAGCATGATTATCTCAGTGAGTCATGATTACACCGTAGGACACAGCGAAATGCCATCCCTTCATGCTGTCATAGTGGGACACCTGTTATCTGAGACGTAGAACTATACTGGTCCAGTAATGGCTTTAATTGGTAGATTTTAGCGGGTGCACCCACCTTTAAAAAGTAGTTTAAACATGCTACTTATTGTGCTATAACAGAACCACAGAGTATACACATAGTTTATCACACATGCTCTCATGAACAGAGATAATACACAATCCACACATACATTCAGTTTTGTGATTATTGCTTCAGCTGTTTTCTGGCAAGAAATTGAATATATTTTTTGTATAAAATGAAAATACAAAAAAAAAAACCATGAAAGATGAAGACAAATAACAGAAATCCAAATGAAAATAGAGTCGCTGAGAAGAAGTGTTGGCATTTAAACTGTTGTAGGAATTTGTGAACACATTGTGAAGTGCTATGTTTCCAGGTCACGTGTAAAAGCTTATAGAGTTTAGATAAAGGAAAAAGACACAATAAGACTCCTTCACCTTCCCTCTTTCTAACCCTGAGGTCATTCTTAAGACCATTTCAGGTTCGTGAGCTGCTTCTGGTTCCACATTTTATCCTTTCTGCTCATCAAAGTCTTGATCAGACATAACTTTATAAAACCACAGGTGGAGTGCATCCATTTTTGCTTTTATGTCACCATTGTATGACTTTTGTGAGCATAAAACCAATGAAAGGTGAGCAGAGTTGCACTTTTCAGGAGCTGCCTACAACCAAACTCAAATATTTCTTGGCTAATTTGCTTTTTTTTTTTTTTTTTTTTGATGGTTTGGTAAACATGTTAATAATCTAGCAGCATATGAACAGAGCTGCCTCTGTTCTCATCCCGTCCACAACTGTTTATGTAACAGTGTGCCAGGACAGAGCCGCGCTCTCTGCTTGCAGGTGCTGCAGAAGAGCACTCTGCCTCTGCTCAAACATCAGCAGCTCAGTATGTAAAACAGGGGGACAGAGTCACAGGTAAATGCTCATTAGACAAACATTTCTCACCTTTGCGCTCTGTTTCTGCCTCTAGAAAAACCTCAAACTGAGCTCTTTCTGACTGTGGTAACAATTGTCTCACACAGACACACGAACTTCACACTCGACCTGCCAAAGAAAGCTGCAACATATCAGCCAGATATCCAACCATGAAAGAAACCAGGACTGAGTCTGTTAAAAAAGAAAGAGAGAAACTTAGCATCTTGTTTTCTTCCAGAGTGATTGCGTCAACGACTGTAAACCCTCTCACAGTACAAACCCAGGATAATTATAAATGTTGCCTTCACATGGCTGCAGCCCATTTACAGCTGAAGCGCTGGTGTTGAAAGGTTTATGAGGCGAGATGCGAGAAAGGAGCAACCTGCCTTGGAAAGGGCAGGAAAGGAAAGCTGAGTAGTTGGCCCGCTCTCTCCTCAGAGCGGGATCACGGGGTAGCTTTGGGGCAGGCATTTTGAGCTGTGGCTGTAAGTGCTGAAAGGGCTGTGCCCCATGTGGCTCCATAGAAAAACACAGCTTCTTATTGACAGTAACACGCAGGTACTCTCATGTAAACACGAACTAACTGGCCAACTTTTCGCAGATTTGCGGAGGCCCCGTGAGTGGTTGGGATCTTAGTTTTTCATTTGCAGGCTTTCTTAACTTGATTCCATCCTGCATCTGTCAAACTTGGGTATTACATAATTATAATCATTATGGGACGTGACAGGAGTCATTTGCTACTGCCGCCTTGAAATGAATGGAAAACGGCTGAACTGAATTTCCTTTGAATGACAGCAGGAACATTTATGTCCTGCCTTGCAGTTAAACGGTGTCCAGACAGACAGAGGCTGATCTGTCTTGCCCCAAAAGAAAAATCATCAGGAAGGGACTAAAGCATTACCTGATGGCTTCCCATTTGAATGAACTCCAGACACACTGAGATTCCTGTGGCATTACGGAGCTGACGGATCTGTCCATGAAAAACACTAAGCCTCAAACAAGTCCAACAGCATCCCACAAATCTCTTTTCAGTAAGAAGCCAGATAAAAACACTTTTCCTTCTGAGGGTGCAATTGTATTGACTGTCTAGACTAATTTACCACAAGAACCTCTGAAAGGCACCAGTTTGGTTATTAACAGGTGGGTCAGATATTTTACTGGGATAAGGATACGGAGGCCCTACTAAAACTTAAGTGCAAGTCTGTTTTGCATGTGACAGTGGAAGAGTTTGAACATGTGAATGCGTCAACCCTCAGCTCAGCTCTGGCTGCTAAAACTCAGAAAGGTGGAGCGGAGACTGGGTGTTTACGCCGATGCTGGTCGCCACCTGTTAGAGAGGTGCAAAGCATGCTATTATCTATGGCACAGGAGAATCTGGCCCCGCAGGCCTGGGCCATAAAAAGAGCAGCAACCCGTGCAACATTTCTTCTTCTACTCTGACACACCAGCGCAGGGAAGCCAGACTGTGAGAACGCAGAGAGGGCTGGAATCCAGGAATCTCTCAGGTCTCCGTAGCCTTCAGCTCTTCCAGAGCCACACTGGTCCACTCAGTCTTAAAACTATATGACCCACCAGACAATTACTGTCATTAAGGTCTTTCCACTAGTATTGTCCCTTATTTTAAAACTTTCCCGTCATTCCACAAATATTAATGTCTCACTGTTGGTTTCTAAGCAGTTGTTACAAATGGACTTTACCTTGTAGCCTATGGCTAATTTCCCCTTTATCTCTGAGCCACTTCCAGCTTGCCACCAACAGGCCTTAAAATATGCATGTCAGGCCAGTATTTAGACCCCTTGTTGGCTCTCAGATCCTAAACATACTCTTTTGTCCATGCACACGGTATTCAGCAACATTTTCAGCGCTTACAGCTGTCACAACCACTCAGGGGCCTCCAGGATGATTGGCAGGTATCTGCTTCCTCCTTCCAGATGAGGGAGGTCTGATACTTTATGGGAGCAAGTAAAAGTTTCCTAGTCTTGGGTTTATTTTCTCCTCTGTTGCTTTTATGTGCTTTTCAGGTTAAAACTGCGCGGCTGTTTACACATCATCACTCCCTAAACATTTATTAGGCCACCTATAGTGATAGGACTGTGCTCTTTTGTAATGTTTTATATCTATTTCTGTATCAAGCACACCTAATTCCATACTGACTGCATACTGCTTGATGTCTCACACTCATGCATGTATGGTTCATTTTCCAGGTTGTCCTGGGGAAAAGAAAACAGAGTTCCTGACAAGTGTTCTTGACGCACTGTCGACAGACATGGTGCATGCTGTCACAGATCCAGCATCCGCCGGAAGGTATGGCATTTAGAAGTGTTCATCTTACAATTGTGTACCAGTGGGCCCAGTCATTCACCACAAAGGCACAAAAGCATTCCTCTATTTATTGTGGTTGGAGTAAAGTTATATAGTCCTTCAAAGCAAGTTTCTGGACTTCACTGAGCTATTTTCTCCTGATTTGTGAAGGGATACATTATTATCAGACAATCTGATCAATTGAAATCTGACTTTTAGGGTGGCTGAGCCTGACCCCAATCACACCCTGGAGGAGAGGGTTGTCCACTGGTATTTCAGTCAGCTGGACAAAAATGGCAGTGGAGACATCGGAAAGAAGGAGATCAAGCCTTTCAAACGCTTCCTGCGCAAGAAGTCCAAGCCAAAGAAGTGTGTTAAGAAGTTTGTGGAGTACTGTGACATCAGCAACAACAAAGCGCTGTCTCTGCAGGAGCTGATGGGCTGCCTCGGGGTGACCAAGGAAGAAGGTAAGTGTAGCTGCTACAGATCTATTAATGATCAAATACAAAAATCATAGCTGTCAGATGACACATTAGAAGCAGCGCTTCTGGGGATTTTGAGAATTAGGTGTTTGCTAAACCTTCTCCTCCCCTAAAAAAGAAAAAAAAAAAAACATTTTTCCATGCAGTCAATAACCACCTATGATTATGTTGAACATTTTCAGTGATTGCAAGAACAGCAAATGAAGCATAATTACTTCAGAAGAGTAGAAAGAGCAAACGATTTCATTGCCTGAACTCAACCACGAAGTTGGAAAATATTACCAGGCAATAAAAAACGAAGTTGAGACTGAAAAGGTTAATATTTTTTCAGCTCTCACCATAATTGTTTTCTAAATCTACCAAATAATGTTGTCATTTATATCAAACTAAGAAGTGAAACAAGTGTTTTAGATAAGTGTTATGTTATTTGCCAAACCTTAACCCAGAAGTGTGTATTAAACTTAAATTGCAAGATTGGAAACCAAAGGTTTAAAACACTGCATACAGTATAATCGTGCATCCTCACTCCTGTCATCTTTTTTTAAAAATTTCTTTAAAGTGCCCCAGCATGTTAAAGAATATTTCCATCTGTAAAACGTTCATATGTTTTGTAGTTCCCTCTCACATGTAGGGAAGGTTGCATTTTGTTGCATTTAAGTGAACTTTTATTGTAATAAAACGATCATTTTGATTAGAGGAATTTTTTTGCACTAATTGTCTAATTATTATATAGCAACTAAAAAGTTTAACAATGCCATCATTTTCTGTTTCAAATCCGGAGAGGGTGTTTGATGTTGGAACTGGCTCAAAACCAGAAGAAATACCAGAAAAAAGCTCAAAAATTTAAATGTAAATAGAGGGAAATATTTAAAAATAAATTAAACCAACTTAACTGTCCAAAGAAAAGCAAACATGAAGATCGTCAGTCAGGCTGCATGGCTGCACAGATGTGCACATGCAGTGGATGAAATGTTGGTTAAAACTTGTGGAGCAAAGGGAGGACACAGTCTCCAGTCTGAACCCATCAGGACGTGGCTGGGGAGGTGTTTTTTACTGGGATCATGAGTCCAGGTGTTCTCATTATACATACAGTGACCAGACCACGCCCACTGGGCACCTGCAACACAAGCAGAAGAGGAAGTCAAGGAGGCAGCAACCAGTACAGATGGAGTTGTCCCTCTACATCACGGTAACTCAAGTCGGTCCTACAAGAACTGCAGTCCTGCAGGTTTGCAATATTTCCCTGCTCCAACACATCTCACTCAAATCAATGAGTTATTGTGCAGAACTTAGACTGTTGGATCCATCTAATTTGACTCTGAAGTGTTGGAGCAGGGAAACATTGAAAACCTGCAAGACTGCAGCTCTTGTAGGACTGACTTGAGTAACTTTGCTCTACAAATACAGTCCACAAAATACATATTAAATATATTAAAAGCAATTTGAGTCCACAAGAACGTCTGACTTTTAATCTGTCAAATTACAATAACTTTATTATAAGCAGCAGCTGGTAATTTGGAGTGAGAAGACCGCCATGGTGTATTTTTCTCTTAAACTATACCAAAATACTAATAATTCAAATAATATATGCCTCAATACTGGGGGGATGCTTTCAAACCCAATCAGTAACCACAAATAAAGCAGCTATTCTTTCTTTTGGATCTGTGCTTCATGGAGGATTTTCCTTGAATGAACCTGCATTTTTTTTTCTTTCTCATATGTTAATATCCCAACTTGTCTTACAGGAGCCAAACCAGGGGAAGGATTACCTTCCAGTAAACTAGTAAGTAAATTATTTCTGCTAAATTTATAGATAAAATAACTGCAGCACCTACTGGCAGCAAAAAAAGCTGTCAATTTGTAACTGAAGTTCTCTCACTTTCTTCCCTTCAGAATCCCTCGAAGAAGCAAGGCTAAGTTCAACATCTGAGATTTCCCCTCTCATACAGAGAATCTGCCCTCACCAATCGGCAATAATGGAAACCATAGTATTTGCACTTTGTACTTTAAAAAGAAAGATGTAAATTCACTTTGTAGAAATAAGGTATTTAAACAGACTGCTGAATCTGTGAATGATGTAGTTAGCTTTTTATGTCCTGACAAGCAAAAAAAAAAAAAAAAAAATTAACACATACAATGTATGTGTCCTTTGTGTGTCTAAAAAGTGTACTTTCCAAAGTTGTACAAGTTTTCATGTTTGATGCTACATTCTGTGTCCTTTCCCCCAGTTTAGTTTTTCCTCTCATGTTGATGATATTAATGCAGATATATGTATAGTTTGCTACACAGCTACAGTAACATAGACAATACCATCCTTTATGTACTGACCTATTGCATCTTTTCCTGTGCTTTGTACTGTAAAGCAGTTTTCAAGAATGTATTAAGCATACAGTACATCATAAAATTGTCCAACGTGTTCACATACAGTATATTCATCTTTATTAGAAATAAAGAACTCTTTTATACATGTTGTTATCTGGGTCTGCCTAATGTGTCAAAGAAGGAAGATTAGCCCAGCAAAGTCTGTTGTTTCTCTCAAAGAAGTCTTTCATAATTTAATTTGTTATATAAATCTTTCAATGTCTTTGTGATTTTGTGTTTTCTTGCTGTTCCTTTAATAAAGCAACTTGTTGACACAGTCCTCTAAAGCCAAGTATTAGTCATACATAGCAGAGGTCATGTATCATCCCATTTTTTAGACAGTTTGCCAATTCCCCCGAGGCAGCATTTTTCAATTGGATAAATGGATGGTACTTATTTCTGTTCTAGTCAGATTTCTCTCATGGACTGAAGACAGACAAATAGGCCAGACTCTACAGTGAGCTGAATAAGTGCCAATTAAAAGGTGTTAGGAGCCAGTGCATGTGATTGTGATTTTGTATTTGCATTAGTTGTACTTACATATCATATACGTAGATGTAAACTTGAACAATCAGTGGGGTTTGAATAGGCTCTTTGTCAAGGAACAACACTCAGCTTAGACGAGTCTTGACACATAACACTACTGTACATTGTTCCTGCCTGATTATGCTGGAGCTGCTAAGTGGTAGACTGGATTTTCACACTTATAGTCTTGAGCGACTGACCTCAGACTGACCTGCTCACTCAGGCTTCACTTCTAATTTATGATTAACACATCAGTCTCCTTTCTGTGACCTAATCCAGCCCAATGGTCTGGTTTTAACACCCCAGGGGAACACAGGAGAGATCATTACTGATGGTGGATTAGCAACGGATGACCTCTGGCCTTTGTAAGGCCTCCCTCCATTCACAGGAAGGGGAAAGTTTGGTTGCAAGTAGCAATTCCTCAGAAAATATCAGCGCACGAGTATTTTAAAGCCTTTCTGTACATTTACAAAGCTCTTGACCAGTGAGGTAGAACTTGTGCCAGCTAATGAATGGACATTTGCTTGCTAAAAGGTAGTCTTTCACTTTTTAAAAAACAAAAATACAGCTCGGTCTTTCTGCACCACTGCTCCAGTCTATGTTAGCCTTAAAGCCAGAGTTGGTAATCCTATTCAGAAACACTTTTTGTTATACTGGGTGAAATGGTCCTTCTGTCCTGACAGTAGTCAATACATCATGTATTCATAAAAAGGAAGGAAAAAAGTCAGGCCTCTGTGAGAGCTGCAGGTCTGTAAAAACTCTGACCAATCCCTGCCATCTGGGACCTGCGAAAGGCAGGAATTGGTCATTCGCACCTTATAGAAAGAACAAATCGATGCCTTTATGTTTCGTCTCTGTCCCTCCCCCTCTCCCTGTCCTCACGTGCACCACTCTGTCCGCTCACTGTAAACAAATGTACAGCACTGTAACAAAAAAGCTAATGGACTGCTAACTCTGCTGCGCCAAAAAACCCTAAACAAAACAACAGATAAGGACCAAGTCTTGGAGGCGTTGACTTTTGCACTGTGGACTTTTTACACCACAGAAGGAGTTGGAGGTGAGTGATAAGGCTTTTAGAAACGTGGTTCGTCAGCTGTTTACTAGCAAGCTAACAGGCTACCCACTCGGCTGTTATCGGCTTTTAAGATGTAGCTTGTTCGAACCGATTTTCCAACATTGCCAAACCTAGCTTTAAGGTGACATCAGCGCCATGCTCAAAGCAACATTTACTTTTCCAAAACAGCTATGCAGTTTGCTGAAGTTGTTGTGCTAGTTACAAGTGTAGTGGCATGTCCAGTAACTAATCAACCTGCCGCTAAGTCTGTAGCCAGCCCAGTGACTGCTGCTGCCAAGGCTCCAACCTCCACCCAACACAATGCTAAAGCCTTGTCATGGCTGATTTCTACTCCCCTGGGGCGAGATGCAAGTAAACACCTTTTATGATTTGGCCGGGTGTCAAGGCATGGTTTTCTAAATATGTTCCCCTGATGGCCTGGACTCTTGCCCGAACTGATGGAGTAGTTGAAGAAATGCATCCAAAACTTTTGGCGCAGTTACCTTCTTCTCACAATTGGCAAAGCTTTCCTCTCTCCTGCTCCTTAGGCCTGCTTCCTCACTTCTCTCGCTCGCATATGCACAAACACACTCCCTGAACACAGAGATACCATTGAGCACGACTTGTGGGCACAGTTTGTGTGTTTTAATGGGCAAAAAGAGGCACCCGATCTCACCGCTGGCAGGCCCCGCAGGCTGTGGACTCATGAAGAAATTACTGTCAAAACCCATCATGGCTTTAATAGCCTTTGGCCCAGTCGTGGCTTCCCCCTGGCCTTCGGAGGGGTTCTGGTCTGTGGGTAAATAGCTCGAGGACAGCCTGCACCCTGGGACCCTCTCTCTTACTGCTTCCCCTGGTGTGGCCCAAACACCCCAGCAGTCCAGTCAGCACCGGAGCACACAGTCACACATTACAGTCAAGAAAATGAATTTCTGAAGGAGGTGTGACTTGTTAATGGATGGGGTGCAAAAGAAAAACAAGCAGCGTTGTAAGTGACCCGGTTCGCTTATACAAAGAACCGTTTTATGAACTTGATCTCCCCATAAAAATGATTTCATTTGTTAAAGCAACTACAAGCATTAAGTTCAGCTTAAGACGTGTGTATTGAACTTTTTGCTCCAGTATATTTGCCTGATATTCTAAGTCATCGAAAACCATGTGATGTTCAAAATTTAGCGGTTTTAAATCTTTCTCAAGAGCTTTAATTCAACTTTAAACATCTACAGCAGTAAAATACAGCAGACGCATAAATTCAGTGAAAATATTGATATAAAAATGTCATGCATGACAGAAAAACACAAAGTACAATTAGGCTAAATGTCAATCCAAATCAAGTTCTTTTGTGCTTATAGCAAACATCTGGAGGCCATTCAACTGGTGTTATCCTCATCAGAGTATCCAATATGTCTGCTTCTGCTGTCCGGGCTGCTTCCCAGTTACATCAGGCTTTTTCGACTTGAGATGGACACAAACAGCATTACTCATTCCTGCCAACAGTCAAAGGCGAAAGATAAAATGTTCTTGAGATAGAGTGTCTGCGGTGTCAGGGGAAAAGTGAGCGGAACGTCATCTTCAGCTCTTGTAGGGTGAATTGTGCAGCTTTTTTCATTTATGTGTTCCAGCTGAACAGGGTGGCTGCCAAGTTTAGGATCTGGCCTGACATCAGAATTTCCCGCAGTGATAAAGAGACTCTTGTTTGATAGGCAGAGGCAGAGAAAAAAAAAAGATACTTAGAGAGTGATATGGGCAATTAGAGGAGTGAAACTCCCAGGAGACAAAAGACAGTGCTGTAAGAGCAAGCGGCCTAAACACATGCAAACAACCACTAACTGCACACGGACGCACACTCGACAAATGGACAGAAAGTGTGTTTTTAGAACGTAAATTCATCACGATTCAAGTTTATCATAATAGCAGGAAGAAAAGAAGTATGTTCAGTGTCCTTTTTCTTTCCAGAATGAGCCTACAGATCCAGACCTTGCTTTCATTCTTGAATATTTGGGGGGATTAAAACCTCTGGGCCTGGGAGCTGTAGGGTGGGTGAGCATGTGGGGGGTACTCGTCCTTTAATCTCATTCTCACAGTGTCCACCTTTGACATAGCAGTATCCCGTTTGAGCCTGACCAGGGCTGAGAGGGAGAGCTGACTAGAAGGGACAACGGTGGGAGAGTGAGAGGGGGAGGCAGTGAGGGGTACTGGAGGTAGTGAAGATGGGAGGGGAGGGAGGTGGGGAGCTGTCGGGCCTAAACCCAAGGGATTAACGGGGTGACTTCTCCTCTGGAATGTTCCTCTGACAGCCAAGACCCGCCCACCCACAGCTGCCTGCACCAGACAGGTGCACGGCCAAAGCGAGGCGGGTGGTGGATGGGTGTGTGCGGGGGAGACAGCACGGCCAAGGTAGTGAGGAAAAAAACACTTGCATACGTAAGCATGGACTGATAAGTCCTTCACAGCAAAATACTTAGCTAACTTCAACCTAGGTGTAAACAGTCTCAGTAAACAACCTGAAAACGACAATCTATGAAGTTCGCTGGAAGATACTTGCACAAGTCAAACCGGAGTTTGTGTGAAAAAGAAAACTGGGTAAGCCGAGAGTTAGAGATTAATCTCACAGACAAGCTTATGTGTGGCTCTCCTTAGTAAAACAATGCCCGTTTATCTCTGTCCAGTCATTTTACCAACATACACAAAGATACACAACAGTATCTTTATATAAGTATAAATTAAGGTTCGTTTGTCATGCCTTAATTTATGTTTGGGAATGTACCAGATCTTGCCCATGCTTGTTGTAAACTGTAAAGTATTACTTTGCAAAAAAAAAAAAAAGAAGGAAAGAAAGAAAAAAGAGAAAACAAAGGAATAATTTTCTGCACCATCATTTCTGTGGCTCATTAATTCTGTATCGGTAAGTGCACAGCAGTTCTCGTAACATCCTCGGGTTCAGTCAAGTAGTAACAAAGGACAATAAATACTGCTGCTGATCTACAACAAGCCCTTGTTTCGGAAGCGAGGAAAAATCCCTCAAACATCTCCCTTTGAAGCCGGTGGGATTCCTGTGTGTGTGTGTGTGTGTGTGATTGTGCTTCTAAGATGTTTGATTGATAGAGGGTCTGTGAAATCTGACTCTTTGTTTTGCTCTCTCTCCGGTGACCTGCCCTGTCATGTCTCCCCTGTTTTGAGAAGCAGGTAGTCTATCCAAACATCTGGTGAACACCGGGGGACAACGCAGCGCTCAGGTGTAGGGACTCAAGTCTCTGAGAGGTCAAAGGTGATAAACCAGGGTCATTCTGGCATCCAGGTGGATGGTCCAGAGGAATGCTGGAGACTTTTGGTTTCTGAGTTTCCAGCAAGAGGAGAAAGGCAGGTGATGTGTGAAGGTTTTTTAATGATGTAATTGTTAAGATATTCTTAAGCTTTCACATATTTCTGAGATTCTGCAAAAACTCAAATCATAGCAAGTATATTTTCCTCATTTCTAGTCAAAATATCTCATCACACTCAAAATGAGACAAAATTACCTAAAGAGAAACATTTCAGTGAGAAACAGGAACATGTTTTAAAGAAATGCATCTTATTTCAAGAAATCTTATCAAGAAAATGTTGCTTGCTCCATTGACAGATTTTTTTGCTTGTTACAAGAAAAGAAAATCTTTGCCACTCTTAAAATAAGTTTTTTAAAAATGATTTTTTTGCTTGTAATGAGCAAAAGATTTTCTTGATAAGATTTCTTGAAATCAGATGCACTGCCTTAAAACAAGATCTTATATCTCACTGAAATGTTTCTCTTCTGGTAATTTTGTCTTATTTTGAGTGTGATGAGATATTTTGAGTAGAAATGAGAAAAATATACTTGCTAAGATTTGAGTTTTTGCAGTGAAGGTGGACACACTGCTGGGAACAATGCTTCTCATTTATGTTTTTCATTAGGCAGCAAAATCACACATAAACCACTAAATTGCAAGATGAGGGTGAAGCAAAACCTGAAGAACCAATTTGGTTTTGGTGTGGATCCTTTGATCAGTATTAAAGAAAGTATTTTTAAATCACTATTCTCATAAAACAAATGTTGGTGATCCCCAAACATCTTACCTAAATCCTCACTTTTTGTTAAATTACTTGAGTTTGTCTTTTTCCACTTTAAATATTGTACTTTGTGATGCAATATCATTTTTTTCTCGGTAAACCACCTACGCAGGAAATGAAAACTTATCAAATGAAGCATTCAGATTTCTCAAATCGAGTCTCAGTCTCAGATCTGTGGTGCCGTACAGTCTTTGCAGTCACACAGGATGGATTTTTAGTTGGACGCAGTAGTGAGGAAGATGGTGTTGACAAAGCAGGTGTGTCTCTGCCACACCACCATCCAGGCTGTTTTGGGTAGATCATCTAAGCATGTGTGCAGACCACCAGGCAAGGCTTTGTACTTTCCCTGGAAGAGTCTAGTTGCTTAACTTCGACTTTAAACAAGTCCAGGAACAAAAATGCTCCTCGTCACACAATCACTCACAGCTCATATTCAGAACAAAACAGAGGTGAATTGATATGCATGAGTCACAAACAAGCCAGAGGAAACAGGAAAGTAACTTGACAGGTTGACAGTAAACATATCTCATGACTTTTTCCCCTCATTAGTCCTGCATGCTTACCAACTGTACATATGTAACTGAAGTACAGTGGCATTTGTTCAGAGACTTCCAACCTACTGCTTTATGAATCAACCCTTTTTCGTTTTTTTTTTTTTTAGTTTTGGTGTGAGTTAAGTTCTACTATAGCAATTTGTGGGTTTATCCAAATTCTAACTTGTCATATGAATCTTGAATTTAATATTTATGAGTGAGGCAGTGAACATATCTCCCTCTAAGCCCCCCTCCTTTTCCTCCTCTCTGTGCCTGCATATGGTTCTCATGCTGCTCTAATCTTTCTCCCTCATTCTTTCAGTGTTGAATAAGGTGATTTAATGATTTATTAGATCTACCGAATCCAGCAAAGCTACAAGGCCTTTGTGGTCACATTGTTCAGACGTTGGGAGCAGCCAGCCCCTGTAATCCGCAGCTGAAATGCCCCTGAAAGAGGCTCTTGTTGCTGCCCTCCTTCCCCTCCACTGGCTGGAAAATGTTAGAAGTCAGGTTATGTGAATGTTCAGTGTCAGAAGGCTGCTTAAATGGCTTTAGTTGTGAATGTCTTTATCAGAGCAAAGAACCGCCGATATGCCGAAGCTGTCTTAAATCTGGAGTGAGACTGCGATGAGATGAGAAAACACTGCGATACAAAGACAAATTGGTCAAATCCCTTCTGAAGGAAAGAACTTAAATCTTTTTGTTTCATCTTTAGTATGATTGTACAAGTCTCCCTGCAGGTGTCTCCAGAAAGTTGATCAGGCAGCTGCAGCGGATTCAAAACACTGCAGACAGAGTCCTCATCCTCCCTCACCGGTCAGGTCCTTTCACTGCTCCCAGTGTCTCATATGAACACATTATAAAACACAAATAATTCAAATAGGAGCCACATGATTTAGAGATAAAATCCTTTCCTGAGCTGCTGCTACACTGTGAAGTGTTCCGGCCCCTCGGGTCATCGATGCTTATAGATCCTATAGAGGAAAGGAAACAATGAGAAAGAGCAGGAAAAAACAACTGGTGCTAAGTTGTTGGTTTTTGTTTCTTCTCTAAGTGAAGGTTTGAAATGTTTATTTTGTCAGAGCTTTCAGTTTTAGATTTGTAGGAATCCTTCACATCCTCCATCTCACAAGATTCTCAATTTCCTCCTCACTGATGTGTTTTATTCTTGGCTATGTCCACAAAGAGACAAGCTTAGGTGTATCTGACAAAGATTTTATTATTTGGGTGTTTGCCCACATGGATCCAGTGCTTTTGGAAGGCGAGGAATGCTGACTTTTGAAACAGAATAAATCTGAAAACATCACAGTTTTTCTCTCATGTTTACACAAATCTTTCCTGAACAGCCTCACCTTGACCCACCTCAAAGGAATAGTCCACCCACAGAATAATGTAACCTTATTTTCCACTTACCCTCATGCTGAGCAAGACTCTGGAGCACTTTTTTAATATCTCAAATGCAGCTGACGATCGGGAAGGCTTTTCATTATCCACTGACTTTCATATAATGGTGTTTGCCGGGGCTCGAGCCAAAAAGGTCCATAAAGGTCCACAAAAACTAGTCAATATTCCTCCATGCTGCTCGTCCAATGTAATCCAAGTGTCCTGAGTGGGTAGCGTCCAGAATTTACTCCAAATGACAGTGCTATATCCTTTTTCCTGCAAGTGTGCCGAAGCACGTTCACAACACTACAGAAGCCTCGGCATTCAGATCCTACTCTGCCGATAATGCAAGTGTAGAAGAAGAAATTTGCTGTTTACATTGTGCTAAGAGCGCCAGAGCTGCAGACAAACACAAGAGGGGTTGGATATTGATTTAAAACAAAGAAAGAAGGAAAAAGAGAACGTGCGATCTCGTCTGTAGTGTAGTGAACGCGCATCGACGCGCATCGGCGCGCATCGGCGCGCTTTCAGGAGATGCGATGTAGGACTGTTTAGGCTCTAAAAATATACTAAATGACGTCGTTTCGAGTAAATTAAGGACGCTACCCACTCAGGACTCTTGGATTACATTGAACGAGCAGCATGGAGGAATATTGACACGTTTTTGTGGACTTTTATGGATGTTTTTGGCTCGTGCGCCGGGGACTTCCATTATTTGAATGTCGGCAGATAACAAGAAGCCTCTCAGATCTCCAGCTGCATTTGAGATATCAAAAAAGTGCTTCAGAGTGTTGTTCAGCATCGGGGTGAGCAGAAAATGAAGGTCCATCATTCTTTGGGTGTACTATTCCTTTAACTGACCTTGACCCAATTTTGCAATGTTCGATGAAATTAGGTTCAGTACCCCATATGCTATGATTAATTAAAAACTTTAAATATATAAATATTATTATGCATCAGCTGTGAAAGTAACGGGGCTGAAAAAACCTCAGCCAATCATCTCTGCATTCATTACATTTTTCATTTGTCTATTGGCTCATTAATCACTTTTACTACCATTGTAACAGTGATTGACAGTCAATTCAACGGGAAATAGGCGAAAATGATCAATGAGAGTGATTGACTGGTGAGAGTAATACTGCGTACCGGAAGCTGCACACATGTCATCTGATGTTCCCAGTAGGTTGCTAACAGTCTTTCTGGTACCAGTTAGCGACGTTCAGACAACTGTTTTACTTGTGTTTGTGACATGATGGAGAATCTGTACCTGCTGTCTGCTAAACACCGGAGTGGCTCGTGCACGTTGTTCTGTGGGGAGGGAGCTGTGAATCTAGAAGGCTGGTTTGCGCATGAGCATTATTCAAAAACTCACTAACCGTCTCTGCTTTCTAAAATGCCGAAAACATCTTCTATAGCACCTTTAACTCTTAGTCCACGTGTGCAAACCCTGCCAACAACCGGGTGGATTACAGTTTTGCATTTGTGGTCAAGTGTGCCATGTTCTTGATTCTTTGCCATCTGCAAAATGTCTTATTTTTCAGCTCAATTCTTCTTCTTTTACATCTTTTTCTTCATATGTTTACATCACACGAGTTTATGCACTTGTGTGATGTAAACATAAACAAGACACTGCTCCGTGTCTTACACCAGCCTTTTTATTCAAATCTTGGTCCCAAGATAACTCACGACCCAGCGCCACTTATTGCCCTGGCATATTACAACATTTTAAGTGGTTCTGTCTGGACGCACGTCACTCGTAACAATTTAGCCTTCATGGAAAACTATTTTGAAACAAAATCCTCTCCGTCTCCATGAGGATAGTTAAATTAAAAAATCATCTTGGTTCTCTATGAGTGGATTTTTAATGTTTTTCTCCTCAAGTCCCAAAAAATTGCATGTCATGCAATTCTAAACTCACCCTAGGTGTGACTGTGCATGGCTGTTTGACTCTAAGCAACCGATCCAGGGTGTATTTCCTCACCTGAATGAGGCTGAGACAGGCCCTGAATAAGAATTAGTGGGTGTGTTTCTCTTTTTTAATGTAATATAAGCACACACTTTCTCATATCTTTTATTCAAAGAGATGTAACCAGTATACTTAAGCCCCCCTTTCTCGACTTTTTTTTTTTTTTTTTTTTTTTTTTTTTTTTTTTTTTTTTTTTTTTTTTTTTTTTTTTTTTTTCTTTTTTTTTTTTTTTTTTTTTTTTTTTTTTTTTTTTCTTTTTTTTTTTTTTTTTTTTTCTTTTCTTTAAAATCCACCCCCCAATTTTTATGACCAAACATCCAGCTGGAGTTTCTTACCTAAAGATCATATCCATGAGTGCTGTATTCTCATTTAACAGCTGGACCAAGATTAAATTAAACTCAATCTTGGTCCCGAAATTTTTAGCGTTGTAATGTTGAGATCATGGTGTTGCATACAATTTAAAAGTAAGGGTAAAGTTTAAGAAGGTGTGGTAAAGAATTGACATCTGCTGTAAAAATATTTATGAAAGAGTGACAGAAATTGGAATCAAAAGAATTGGTTGCACAATTTTTTTTGTCAAAAGTCCAACTCAAAGGCCCGCAGGCATGCAGCCGAGTGATGAAACCTCCCTTTAAAGGTGGACGAGGGATGTCAACAAATGGCAAAACATGTTATGACAAATTAGACAGGGCAATTGTGACACTATCATGGCTTGATGATTGCGCACAAAGCACTTCTTTGAGAACTTTTTTTTTCTTACTTTGGTCTTCACTTGGCTAGAGATTCAGTCACATCCTTTCAGAGCAAGTCCCGGGGAGCCACTGACACCACAGCCCACAATCACACATCGCTCTCCACCCCCATCGCTCCCATGCCCCCTCCGCCACCATCTCTATCAAAGGCTTAGTGTGATCTGTGGATAGATGAAGGGGAAAATGTGATTTTGAAGGAAAAAAATTAGGAAAAGAAAAAATGTAAGAAGTCAGTGAAGTGTAAGAGAACGGATAATAGCACTAAGTTGAAGTGTTGACGGAGCTGCACGCCATTATTAAACAAAAGGACACTTTTTAAAGAGAACAAGGGGAAAAACCCCAATTTATGTAAACAAATAGGTGATGCACAGTTTGCTTGAAGTTGCAAACATTTTCAGTTTCTTTCTTACAATAACAAAAAGCTTAAAAAGGTGGGTTTAGAGAGGAGAGAAGTGATGGGTGGGGGCTGATGAGGCTGATGGAGATGGTGACAGATGTGCGTACAAGGTGTCAAAGCAAACAGGGCTGAGCAGAGGGGCCACAGGTGTGCAGTCTGTTCACCCGACTGCAGACATAGACAGCCCCGAGTGCCTAACATGCATACCATAATACAGCCATGTGCCCTGCAGGACTCTCTGCCTGGCCTCCTCCATCCACCTGGATCAGCTGCAACAACTAAAAAAGAAAAACAAGAAAAACAGTTTGTGTAGAGGTCTGATACTCCAAAAATGACCCATTACAACATAGAGAAAAAATGTCAGGAGCTTTTTTCCAAGAAATATTCGTGTTTGCCAGCTTGTTTTGTATTATTTGGCCCCTAAACTCAGAAATATTTCTCAAAGGCTTTTTCTGTTCCTCCAAACACTATAAGTAGTTGTGTTTTAGCAACTTTTTATATCTCAGTTTTGTCCTTTTCACACTGAACCCTACATAGCATTGCAGAATTATTCTGCTCTGGTCATGTGGATAATGATTAGGTCAAAATTATGTAGGTGCTTTTACAGAGAAAGCCTTTTAAAACTTTTTGGGGCCTTTTCTTCCTGATCAGAAACATTTTCACCCCTCTCTGAAGCATGTATGCATTCGATTTTTTTTTCTTTTCATCCCACTACAATGATCTCTGTCCGTCTTTCTCGCACTCCCTCTTTTTCTCACAGCCTCCCTGCATGCCCCCACCTACCCCCTCTGAGGATAAGCTGTGGTTGGGCCCTGACATCCCAAGTAATTTACTAAGTCAACACAGAGTGAAGAGGGCCCGTGTGCCTCAGAGAAAGCCCCTCTATATGCTGCAGACTCAGTCCCAGAGGAGACATGGCACACCACAGCACCACGCCACCACGCTGGGAATCATTCAGAAAAGAAGAAAAGCATTTATACCATGTGTTAATAGATGATCATTTACAGCTGCTGTTATTTATTTACTATGCTTACCACATGCACACACCGGCCACTTTATTAGGTGCAACTTGCTAGTGCCAGGTTGGATTCCATTTTGCCTTCAGAACTGCCTTACGTCTTTGTGGCATAGATCCAATAAGGAGTTAGAAACATTCCTCAGAGATTTTGCTCCATATTGACATGATAACATCACCAAGTTGCTGCAGATTTGTTGGCCCCTCCCGTTCTACCGAATCCCAAAGCTCTGCTGGATTGAGATCTGGTGACTGTGAAGGCCATTGGAGTACAGTGAACTCATTGTCATGTTCAAGACAGCAGTTGGAGATGATTTGAGCTTTGCAACATGGTGCATTATCCTCCTGGAAGTAGCCATCAAAAGATGATGTACTGCAGTCACCATCTTCAATGGTCTCTGGCATTCAAATAATGCTCAGGTGGTGCTAAGGGGGCAAAAGTGTGCCAGGAACATCGTCCTCACCATTACACCAGCAATCTGAACTGTTTAAACAAGGCAGGATTGATGTGGATGCTTTCATGTGACAGATTCTTACTCAATAATGCGAATGTAAGATCAGGCAACATTTTTCCATCTTCTGTCATTCAGTGTTGGTAATTCTGTGTGAATTGTAGCCTCAGTTTCTCGTCCTCAGCTGACAAGAGTGGCACCCAGTGTGGTCTTCTGCTGCTGAAGCCCATCTGCTTTACGGTTGGATGTGTTGTGCATAGGGATGCACAATATTGGAATTTTGTCCGATATCCAATATGCCGATAATTTAAAACTCTTGTGGCCGATAACCGATATCAATATTAAAGCTGAAAAGAATAAGCAGTCATTGCAAATAGCAGTTTTGTTATCCATTTTTGACACTTTAAGGGGTGGGAAAAAATATTGATACACTGAAATATCGCGACATTTTCATATGCTGATATCAAATTGATATTTAAAAATGCAGCTTCAATCTATTTTACTTCCAAAATCTCACGAGATTCCATCATGCTGTTACACAATCTGACGACATTTCATGAATTCCCGTGAGATTTCGTAACAGAACGATGAAACATCACAAGATTTTGTTAGGAAAATATGTGGATACCACGTTTTTGAATGTCAATATGATATCAGCATATGAAAATATTGCGATATTTCAGTGTATCAGTATTTTTTCCCATCCCTACTCTTCAGAAGTTTTAAAGACTGTAAAAAAGAAATTTTTGAAGAAGTAGAAAAAGTTGTTTTGGGATTTTTTTGACTTTAGAAACAGTTACCTGTTAAATATCGGTGGGGTGGCCAATGTCCGATCCTCAGTTTAAAGGCAGACAGACCGATACCGATAGAAGGCCGATTATGTTGTGCTATATAAGAGTGAATATTATTCTGGCAAATTCAGTGTCATGTTTTAAATTTGAAATCCATTCTTGGAGATGAAAAACTTCACCACAGAGAATACAGTATTTTACAGTGTTTTGCTGCAAATAGCTGATCGTATTTGGCAGGAAAATTAAACTCTTAGCAGTCAGTGTTTTACCTACATAAAGAAGGAATTCTAACAGTAGAGGTATTCTACAACTATAACAACTCAAACCTCAAATTTGATCATGTTTTGAGTGAACGCTACATGGAGTAATTTTTACAATTACAATTAGTTGTTGACAGCAGCAAGCCATTTAGCCCGTTGTTCAGTCAGCAGGCAGTCTTTAAAATGAAATCCCATCCTTGGGATCTTGACTCGAACATCCAAAGGCACAGCACGAATGTACCATTATTTATTTATTCATATTTTGTTGACCCAAAACGCTAGCAGAAGCCAAGCCGATAGGAGTGTGCCTGCTTTGTTTAGCTTTTTGCCACCTACAAGTGTTTCCAACCTGAAAGTTGTATGTTCAGTAACAAAAGCTGAGAATGGTCTGTAATAGTTTTTTGCTTTGATGATACAGTAACTGTTACATCATTCCACACCTATAGTACAGCTGAGCTAGTGTTAGTTTAGCTTGCAAAGAGAGAGAGAAAAAAAAGATACTTGACAATTTTTATGTAGTTTTTGTTTTAAGACAAATTTATGGAGCCCCTATGGGGGACATGGGAAGATTTTAAGTTTTCGCACTCTCTAACAATACCTTTGTGTCACCTCACAAAAGGTTTTTTGTTCTCTCGACTCTTATTTTGAAATGCAATGCAGGCAGAACGGGAAGTGTTGATAGTTTGCCACTAGCTTAATGCATTCTTGGAAGCCTGGTGCAATGTGTTTCTTTATGTGACAGTGTGGGGTCCTGTCACTATGCCTCTGATTGATCATGCGTCCTGCCTTCTTGGCCACAGGGATATCCGTTTGGCTGACTGGTAAGTGCGCATGACTCTCACCCGGAAGCCTGGGGACTGAATCTTGCCCAGGCCCTCCTTGCATACTTTCCCACATTTAGGGTAATGAAGTTCTCTGTGGTGTGTCATCTCTCCGACAAGCAGTTTTGAATTCCCTTTTATATCCTTAAATACATGTATTCACAACAGAAGTCACCATTCTCCATTCTGAAAGCGGTAGGAGCCAAACAGTGGCTACAGGCTGTGAACACCTGAATCAACCAACTCAAAAGGAGCTGTGAACATTCTGAAAGTGGTAGCATGCTATAAAAACCATTCTGAAAGATGCACCAATGCATCCGGAAATCAGTAGCAGGCACCGTCCAGTCTGACAGCGGCCACAAACAGTGACCCCCCAGAATGACATTGCGGGCTGCAGCCTGAATCGGCCAGTTTCAAAGGGGCTGTAAACATCTGGAACATGGTAGCAGATCTGATAAACCATTCTGAAGAATGCAGCAATGTGTACTTACTATTCTCAAAGCGGTAGCAACTGCTATCAACCATTCTGTTCGCACTAGTAGCCGGTTTGCAGCAATTCTGACAATGTTGCATACATCTTGCTAAACTTATTGCGAGGGAACACAGAGAATAAAAACCTTCCCCATGTCCCTGAGAGGGCTCCATACAAAATCACCTCTGAAGAATTTAAATAAAAACATATTTAAACTGTTTAGCAAGCTGCTTATGTATGAATATCATGGCTGCCTTGCATATTTTGTGTTTGTTTAAAGCATTATTTCTGCATGCCCTCAGAAATTAAGACGCTGTCAAGTAACCAGTGGGGTCAGTAATGGGACCAATTTAACCTGACCTGTAAGGTAACAGGGTTGACAATGGTAAAAGTGGCGTAGACAAGCCACGGTATGTTTGCTTTACAGGACACCCCTACATCATGTAGGGGCTGTAACTCCTCCGACCTGATCAGTTTCCACATTCCTTATGTCATTATCTTATCTATCCATGTGAAAGGGAAAGTTAACAGTTGTGACATTTGTATGACACTAACATTCTTTTATAATAGTTAAATACTCTTTACAAAATATAGTTGGACCCTGATTCATTGCTGAAGCTGTAACTAATGTTGTAAATTTACACTCATAATGAACTTCACATTTACTCATTTTAAGAAAATATATGTCTACAGCAATAAAGGTAAATTACTTACTTAGTGTAAGGGCCTTGAAAAAGGCTACCAGAGCCACTGATGTACAGTAACGGTGTTTGCCATATTTGGAGGTCAAGATCTGCATATAAACTCCTCACATGTAATTACAATATTTACAAACCTGATAAATAGAGCCTATAGAAACACATTAGAGCCTCGCTAAGGCTGCAGCCATAGATAAATCACTTCTGATGTTGCAAGCAGTTTTTGGTTAGCGGGAACTTGTGCATCCTTTGGATATTTGTGGCTATCTAAAAGTTTAAACATATTCATGCAGGAAATCTAATGTACAGTCTGCAAGTGCTCCACAGTGGATTATCTGGATTATTGTTGATATTGTTGAATTGCAGTAAAGCACAAAGTAAAACCGCCAAAAATGTTAGCATCATCATTCAGTCAGATCCAGCTACGTACGCCACATGAGCATGGACACATGTTTGTTTAGGTACAGCACACTCTGACTGCAGGCTAACCTGTGGAAAGTGGCCTTGGTAATCTGTGTTTGCTCTGCCATTAGACCTCTTCTCAGATGTGAGGGCTACCTGCGTTGCTCAAGGAGTTTTTCTTTTTTTTGCTCTCCTCCAAAAACCCTTATGACAAATCAGTCACATAAATGACGAAGAGTTTGACTCAGATACACTGCAGACAACCATCAGAAGTTTCCTGTTCTCCCAGGGGCTCGGACCATCTTTGCACTCATAATAAAACTGCATATCTCCTATTGGACTCATTTTTCAGAAGCGATCGAGCAACACTCTTGCACAGCTGCTGAGCAACAACAGTGTTTGCGCTGGAAAGCTCCCACTTTTAAAGATGTGTCATTTCTCAAAATGTAAAATGACCTTCTGCAGACGACCGTGCATGCTCAGCAATTTAGAGCTCCGGTTAACTGGCAAAGTCATGCAGGTGTTTTTCTTCAGTGTCATCAAGAAACAATAAATTGAAACAGCCTTGAGGTCCTACAATGTCGACTATAGCTGCAGATGTTCTCATAGATGGATTAAGAAGATAGAGGCTGGTGATTGAGCTTTAAAGGAGCATTGCGCAAGTTTAAATGTTTAATACTATTCTTTTCTTTCCTCCACATTGCTCTTAAAATTGCCTGAAGTGAATGAGCTGATCTTTCTTCACTGTGTGGTCTCTTAATACTGTTTGTAAATGCTCAATGCGAGAAATTAGGGTACGAAGCCTCAGGGGGGCGCTTGTGGGGGAGACGAGCTGCATGTTCTCGTTCATCTGTCTGTGCCGGTGTGGTGTCGTCCACCACTGCAAGGTCCGTGCATATTGAGCAGCCTGCTAAAAGATGGAGAGCAGGTGCCTCTCAAACCCAAACTCAGACTCCAGTAAGACAAAGAAGAAAAGTTTTGTCTTGTGAGACGAAGAGAACCAAACTGGAGTCTGACCAGTTCCCACGGCAACGGGGCATTTTTCAGCACAACACCGGCACTGGAGTAAGACGGGAGTAAACGATCGAGCTGCTTTTTTTCATTCTTCTTTTTTAATTGGAGGGAGCTTCGATCCAGTCTGGGAAACGGGACCCACAGTTTGCTTTCTTCTCACTAACAAGCTAAATGTGATGTATGACGGAAATTAGGATGCATAATATTGCAATGCTAAGTTTTTAGCATGTAAATGCAACAATATGACAGCCATATGAGTGTTCCTCGGGAAGAGATACACTCTTGTCAACTTGTTAAATTTAGTTGATGCAGTAATTTTATAAGGTAATTGTGGTCTCAGCATGTGAATTTAGATATTTGAACTACAAGCCAGCGTTAGCCTGTTGCTACCGTTAGCATACAGTCCATCAGTTTACTCAATGATCAAACTACAACTTGCAGATTTATAACTTTAGTACTTCAGTAGACATCGTGGTAACTCTGAGCTCAGACTGAGTGTAATTTGGGTTAAATTAGAGACCAACGCAGTTGAAGCAGCTCGTGCGTGTGCACGACATTAGCATCACTTCCACTTGTCGCCAGAGGGGGGAACTTCTTGAAAAAAAGCTGGAACTTGCGCTGTACTACTTTAAAGAGACACAACTGCTTCCCTCACCACCAACAGAAGAAAAGACTGCTTCACAGCAGAGACTGAGCAGTAGCAGATGAGGAAATGAGGAACCCCCCGACCTTAACCCACCGTGGAATGCTTCGTGTACAGTCATCCGCATGGACACCCCCATCCTGTGCCTCATCTGCCAAGACACAAGAGGGATGGGGCTTTTTAACAATGTAGATAATTCAGAGCTCAAACTTCCCCCACAGCACAAAAGGTCTACACACAGTCACTTGGTCCAAAAGACACTACCCAAAACTTTTCTCTTTATCCCCTCCCATGCTCTTAGTATTGTCATTACTTCACTGTCTCTGTAATCTCTTTGTGAAAAAGTTGTATTTCTCAACAGAATCAGGTGCAGCAATTAGATGAAGCCAATGCTGAAATTGGACCAAGCATATCTCTACAAATAACATCCTTACATCTGTCATCTGCAGTTCTTACATACATTAGGTCTAAAACCATCATGTTAAGGTGTGTGTCTTTTGTTTTCAAGAAAACAGCATTAAAGAAAAATGATGTAAGCTGAGTAGAGCCATGCAGTGTTTAGTGCTAGGAAGGCTGCTCACTGGGCTAGGTCATGCACAAGCCATAATCATCAATCACAAACAGCGGGGACTGCGTATAGCGACGAGCTGGCAAAAGGAGTTGACGCTTTGACATGCCTTGGCCCTCCCTACCTCCTCGAATTCCAAGCCATCGCTGACTGAAAGGATTACTTGCATAATCTGATATTTGCTGGTACAAGAAAGCATTCATGCTTCATTTCGCTAAGTTTTTATTGGCTTTTTATATGTGACTTAGTTATGTGTGCCTCCCCAAGCTGGTTCCAATCCTGATATTTGTCTTTGCATATCATTAATACTTTTTCATTAGAATTTGCATTTAACTCTCGATTCAACCTTCTTAGAGTCTATTCATTTCCCTGGCAATACAAGCCCCTATTCCCCTATGCAAAGCCCCTATTGCATGCCTATGATTGTAGACATGGATGTCTAAGCACATAAACTCTTCTTTTTTTTTTTTTTTTTTTTCAAAGAATGCTGTTACGTCTCTCGGATAGAGCCAAGTCAGTGTGATGTAACTATTCGGTGCCTAAGGGCACAGAGTGTGTGGCATGTTGGGGACTCTAAGTTGTAACAGTGATCACGGTTAACAAGCCATATTTTGGCTGCTTGTCAGACACATAACACAAAGTTTAAATTATGGTGCATATACTCCAACCTTGTTGCTAGAACAAGACATTCCCATTCCATGTTTTTAGAAACCATGAATATGTAGCCAACAAAGCTCAATGCCTCTTCCATGTTGTCGCAGAGGGGTGCTGCTTTGCTATAAACATACAGGGCATCGACTGAGTCTTTTGCTCACTATGATCAAGATTTTTTTACAAATAGAAACAAAAGTGAAAACAACCCCAATAAAATAAAACTGGCATCATATTACACTTCCGTCCCTCCAGTCCTCAAATATTCACATGTTTGTGTAAGGCACACAATATTGGACATCTACTGAGAAACACTGAGACTAATCTGTGGTTTGAAGAAGTGTAAATTGGCAGCATTTTATACGAGCAACTATTACACTTAAGTGAAATTGTTAAGTGCTTTCTGCCATAGTTTACATATCTGTGATTTGTACTCAGTTGAACAGACCCAAAAATAAAACTTCTAAAAGTTGCAGCTTCCATAATTTACAATCACCAGAGTTGTTTTCAACCATGTGATGCACAAATGTAGTAGATCATGCGATACATCTCCCCAACCTTTCGTCCATCCTGATGCAACTGAGCAAGAGATGAGCAGTCACGATAAAAAATCCTGGTGTTTCATTCCTTTTCACATTGCGTAGATAGCACTATCATCCCGCAGACCCAAGCAGTCAGAGTAACTCTTACTCAATACATTTGTCATCATCTCCTTGTGCAGATCAGGAGTAGGAAGTTGATTCCCAGCGGTGAGTTTACATAGCTCAGATACCCAGAGATACCTTGGCCTTTCACTGTGCACATCACCCATCACACAGATAGGAAACTGATAGGAGGTAATCAGTAAATGGTGGTTTTAACTGGCAGGGGCATCTGACATGAGCTGGACCTCACAGGATTTCCACATGCTGTCTGAACGTGATGCAGATTCTATCACGACAAAAGCCGCTTTCTTTCACTGTGTGGCGGATGCCCTTTAAAAACACGTTCTTGTGGTACTCTTTTATTCTAATTACCAGTTACTAAGTATAAAAAAAATAACTCTTAAGAGTACATTTTACTCTGTTTTGACCATCATTATCTGGATCTGTTTTGACTTAAATGTAAAAAATCAGACTACCAACATATTTATTATGACAATGCTCATTTTTAGAGATAAATATTTTCCTTTTTTTATTATTATTATCATCCTCCCCAGCCTTATGATGAACTAGCGACCTGTCGAGGGTGTGCGCTGCACCTCACTAGCTGCTGGGTATGGTTAACACCCCACCCCACCCTGCATTGGAATAAGAGAAAATGGATGGATGGATAATCTTGCTCTCACTTCATATAAAGATAAATTTTTGAAGCCAGTTTTGACCTTATTGGTCATAAATTAAAAATACTGCACACAGAATGAAAAAGTCAAGAAAGTCTCAATTAAAGACAAAATAATTGCCAGAGTATTAAGAAAAAGTCTTTTACTTAAATTCCTTGTCAGCTGCTCATAGACTTTCAGATATACAAACATTTACCAAACCAAACTTTATGGCAATCTTGAATTTCATTAAAAATACATCAGACAATTCCCCATTACTAAAGTAATTCCTACAGCTTAGCTAATGTTTTGTAATTAAGCAAATGTGAGTAATTACTTAACATCCTGAAAAGAATAAAACATTTCTGCCATCTTCAAAGTCCTCCCACTTGGATATATTTATTGGATCACGTTCTTTTTGCTTAAATTATCTTTTTATTTCTGACATGGGAGATTACATCCACAGCATCATGTGATGTTATCTCATGCTTTGGACTAATAAACAAACTGAATCACACCTCTTTTGTATAAATCATTGAATTTAGTGTTAACCAGGTTTTTAAAGTGTAGATAAAACCAGTGAAAATTCATTCAAATTCTTTCTCATCACCAGTAAGTCTTTCCCCTCACGACACTGAGGGCTATCAGATATAAAAGTTTTATTCCCATGGAGCAAGTTTTTAAGCTATAAAAACATGACAGAATAACATTATATTATGTTCTTAATGTTGTGCTTGACCACAAACTTGGATAAGCCTAGTTTTATGACATAGTGTGCCTAGTTCATCATTTTTGACTGGACCGCATAAACAAACTATAATTGATGAAGTTCATCTCTTTTTGTCCGTGAATTGTTTTATTGTTGTGAATTTCAGAACATCCATAAGAGTAAATATGTGTCATTAAAAAATGAGCATGCTAGGCCCAGTGCTACTCAAAACTGACTGCCACCACTGTTACAAATCAATTTTACAGGACTAAATGCTGATTGAATAATTTCCAAACAGGCTCACAACAGATTTTTGTAGATTTAAGGGGTTTTTATGACCAGAGTAATAGAGGTTTAAGATTACCTTAGAAAGAATGAAGATTGGGGGATAAGCTAGCTGAGCTAAGAGCTGCTAAGTCATCAAGGCATTTTTTTCCCAAAATATGTCTTTCACTGCACCTTTTTTTCCCCAGAAGACTTTGATTAATTACATTAATCTAACCTCTTATCACTGCCACGTTGTCTTAAAACTATCAGTCATCTACCATAATCTACACTCTTGTCCTTGCCACGTAGTTTTAAACAGTCTGTCTGCTACCACAAACACTCTGTTGATTCTTCACCGTGTTGTGGAGAGGGTGTGAAGAATCCTCCATCATCTTCATCAGCTTGTGCAGCATTCTTTTCTGAACAATCAGTTCCAGCGGCTCCAGAGTTATCCCCAGCACAGAACCAGCTTTCTTGATCAGCTTGTTTAGTTTCTTCAAGTCTCTGGTTCTGATGCTGCTGCCCCAGCAGATGCTGCAAAGCTGATTGCACTTTCCTCAACAGACTTATAGAAGATCTGCAACATCTTGGTGCAGACGTTGAATGATCTCAGCTTCCTTAAGAAGTAAAGTCTGCTCTGACCTTTCTTGTATAGAAGTAGTCAGTGTTGCATACATTGTGAACTGTGTGCGTCTGTGACAAACTGTAACTAGTTGTATTTCTGCCTGAACAGGATGTTTATTTAGCCTTTAATGCTTATTCAGAAGTGTTCCTTCATTCACCATGTGCCTTTTTATGCTATTAAGCTAGCTGACCTGTTACATCCCAGTTAGTGAAACTGTTAGCCTTGAACACATGTTTAGTCCTAACTGTAAGGGATTTATTAATATTAATTAATATCTTGAATGTGTTTATTTGCCGAACGAATGTTCCTTATGGCTTTGTATTTCTGTGTTTATAGACCACACTCATTTCCATCCAGGCATTCACCTTAACCAGCCCTGGAACTCCTCACCTGTAGCCTGTCGTTTGTTGTGTTACTGTGCTGTTGTGATTCAGAGTGACCAGTAAAGACAGTTAACTGTACAAGCGAGTCCTGTGTGCTCTGACCGACACCCCATGGTGAACATCAAACCTCCTTACCAACGTCTAAACAGTCTTACAGTGCATGAACATCACCCTAATTGGCCACATTTTTGGAATTTTCGCATAGAACTCCATACAAATGGCCCGAGTGTTTGGTAAAAAATTGCAAGATCTCAATGAGTTCTAGAATGTGCTGAAAGTTGATCCAGATCCAGAGAAAATTCTGGATACTATGATCCAGAACACACAAAAAATAAGGGCGTTGAGCTGCTTGGCGGAGGTCCGCTCACTCCGAGTGCTTTTCTAGGAATTAATCATTACCAAAATCAAAATTAATTGTTTTCCCGTTTTTTTCTTTTTTTCACATTTAACAGGTATAATAATGACATTTAGATTTAAATCAGCTCATCCATGTAGCAGTTTGCTGTTGTTTCTTATTATGTCTTTTTTGTTTTCAAATTTAACTCAAAATATGGCTGATGTTTCTGCAAATGAGCAGAGTCAACATAGTTGTTGTGTGAGACATCAGCGACAGCACACAGGGATTTCCATGCAGTGCAGAGAGGTGACAGAGTTTCTGTGGTTGGCTCGCCACACAGACCTGCTCTGTCCCAACCAGTACAGTGCCGGAGTCCCTGCGTCAGACCTGGCCATGCAGAGAAAGCTTATATTATGGGGCCTTATTGGCCCCTGTCTTTCCCCTGTAGTTCACAACTTTTTCACGACAAGAAAATGTCAGGGATGGAGTTTCTTTGCCCAAAATTTCCTTTTTTGATCACGTGTTTCAGCTCTTGGCTCAAGCAACTGGGAAACTCAGCACCCAGTTGGGTCCAGAAATATGTCTGTGCTATCAACCTCTTCATCAAAATCTATTTGCTATCCAAACACAGTGATAAATTTATTCAGACCTGACTCTTTAAATAGTTGCCTGCCTGTACTTTTCTAGATACTTTCCCTGAAATGTGGTACTGGTAGGATTTACATAAATGCTTTGTAGGACTATTCAGGACATACAGCTCATGAGCAGTAAAGGCAACATAGATTTTTACCACTCCCGTACATAGCATCTTCAGCCTCTCTCATGTCCTCCCACCTATCTGGAATTTACTTCTCCCCAATGTCCATAAACATGATGTGTGTTGAACTTTCAGAGCAGAAAGTACAAGCAAGGATAGAGGATTGAAACCAACTGATCAACAGATAAAACATTCCCAAAGCTCCCTCGAACCATTCTCTGACATTTCTTTAAGTAGCTCCATGTGCACCACAGCTTGACCTTTGGCTTAGTCTTTATAAGGTGTCAAGTCCAGGTCAAAGGAGGATATCATTCGGTATAAAAAGGAGTGTGCGGAGTAGTTTAGAGCTCTCATTCTTTAGATATGTGAAGGGTAATGCGGAGGAATTTGCAAACATTTGCTGAACATTATCTTGCAAACACTCCTAATCCTCTCTCTTTGCCTGATAGGGAGGAAAGATAATTGCTACTCCTGAGGGAGAGGTTCATAGAAATAGCTTCTTTCATTGTACCGAGCTAGTTGCCAAACTCACTGTAGCTTAAATGGCAGATAAACTTGTTGATTTGTTTGTGAGTTGACTTCTGGGAGAAGAATGATATAAACTAACATTCCTGGGAAACCAAATGCCTTTTGTCTTGCCCGATGAGTGCCTGCAAATGTCTGCTCATAATTGTAATGACTCTCAAATTGCAAAGGCTGTGGGGATACACCTCAATAACAAATGCTACATTTTTATGGGGACTTTAGCTCTAAGAGGCCTCTGGAAAGCAGTCTGAGCCTTTGTTTGTTCAAAATCAAACTTTAATCTGGCACTTTTGATGGATGTTGTGTTTTATTTTCAAATGTTTATGGAAATACCGAGCAACAGTCTTGTGTGGTCCTTTGTCTAATGAAATACACTCACGTATGTCTCTCATTGCCATCAGATCACTGGCCAGCCCAGTGTTCACGGTGGAATTTGGTTTCTAAAGGCACAAGCACATGGTGAGAATGGAGCAGGAAAATTGGGTTCTAATCCTCCTCAGGGGTCATCACATGTGTGAAACAGTGTGCAAAAAGGGTCCTTGGCTCAACAGGCCAGCTGTGTTGGTGCTGTCAGCCTCATTGCCCTCTGGTCCATCTCCTCTGGGCCACATGAGCGTCTATTTAGGGCTTCAGGGGGATTAGCACACCAGAGGAGGGAAGGAAGGGTTCAAGAGCAAGTGTTCAGGAGGTCAGCCTGGGGTTTTACATTTGATCTACTCAATTAATGTACTGTGATGTATTATTTTGATTGAACTCGATGAGCATCGGTTCATCAACCTCTCAAGTGTAATTTGCTCACATCCACACAGGATCACCTGAGTGTGGTGTTTTCCAAAACAGAGAAGAGAACCGCAGGTTGTTTTGGTTTGAGTTGTAAGAGGGGGCCTGGGGTTGGTGGTTACAAACCACATAGTGCTTTGAGTTGTCATCATTTTCAACAGCACCATTCTCATTTCTTCAAAGCAAACAGCTGAAGCAGGACCTCACATCTTTCTATTTAGGAATAAGGAGGAAAGGGTGGTTTGTGCATGCTTGATTAATCTAACTATTCTGTGTGGACAGATGTGTTGTAATGCCCCCTTTGAAATCATCCATAATTCTGTCATAGTTCCCTTCTACATTTCAAAGCTCAGCCTGTAAAGCCTGTGTTTATACTCCTAAAAAACCCCAGCAGATTTAAGCACAAATTCACTGCATTAATGTGTGATGTAAAAATCAGACCCTGGTCAGACATGAGGGGTACTTTGACAAGTCAGGTTTGGATTTCCTGAGTTTGTGCTGCAACGTCATTGTGATGGCTTAACAGATGGCTAAAGCTGCATCTGCTGGTGTTCTTGTGTGCAAGAAGAAACTTGCTTTGTCAAAAACTGCTCTCCCAAATGAGAAGAGGAGATTTCCTTGTTGCAGACAAACCATGTTTTTTATGTCTCTACCACCATCTTGATAAACATACATAAACAGTACACACACAACAAAGGACACAACAACTCACATTGTGCTCTTCCTCTCAGTGACGGCAGAGATTCTTGATGCTCATCACAGAAGCTGAATTGCACAACAGATTTCCTTCCTAAAAACATCGGTTTGTGGATAACAGACTGCATATAGAAGGACCTGTTTACTTTAGTCTTTTTAAAAGGCAAAAGTGAAGTCTGATTTTTGGTTTTCAGTTTTATCCTTGTCATGTTTTCATGACAGGAAGAGTATGTTACTCATCATTTTCCTTGAAGGATAAACAAAGTATATTTTTCTTTCATTTATTCATTACAAAGTCATTTCAAGTCACTTTTGAAAATGCAGTGTAATCCATCAGAATCCAATTCACTTAACTCCACTATTATCCAATTATAAATCAAATTAAATCATACTGTTTAAGATTTGTATAAAGCCAATTCATTTTTTTTTTTAAAAAAAGGGGAAAAAAGCCCAGCAAAGACAACCATCAGATTGCATCAAATTTTGAAACTGAAAATAGCATATCTACAACCCTCTAATAGAACCAGGAAGTGCATTCATCTGCTCCAACTGGCTGATGGGGACAAGAAAGAGGGGTCAACAAGCAGCATAACCCTAAGCCAGAGATACCCGCTGAGAAAGGAAACTAGCATTAATATTGTATATGCATACACACTGCAGAGGAATTTCACTCAAAATCAAGTGTCTCTACTCATGTGCTGGAGGGAAGTCAGTGTTATCAGGACTTATTCTCTGTACAGCATAAAAATTGGAAAAGCACTCTATGTTAACATGGAACAGCTAGCAATGTGCTGTTTTCTTCTGCGTTCTGTCCGTTCATCATGTTCTTCCTGTAAAAACAGAAGCTAATGACTCTTCCTCACTTCCAAAGTAAACTGGTCTGCTTTGATGGGTGAGATCCTGGTCTGAGTATGCACAACCACATCAGCTCTCTATGAACCAATCCCAGTAGATTACTAACACCACTAGTCCCAGTTTGATCCTGTCTAGCATGACTCTATCAGCTTTGCCAAAGTTTTCTTTAAATTTACAGAGTTAGATCAATTCAAAGAAACAAACATATGGTTAATTTACATCCAGTATCCAGAGACATGCATGTTAGATTAACAGGCCTCACTTGCAAATGAGGCTACGTTTACACAGCGACCATCAGAAGAGAAGATGCAAAAGTGGCATTTACACGAGCGTCGTCATAAAGAAATCTGCGTGCATACGAGGACACAAGAGTGTGTGGAATTTGACTGGATATACATGGTGGTGCTGTGACAGAACTCCACCACCAGCATGCATGCGTAAAATCTAGCTTAGATCCTCTGATCTAATCTGACATATGTAATATGACATTGTTGTTTTTCCTGTTTGTGTGTGACATCAACACGCATGTAACGTGAGCATGGCGTGAGTAGGTCCACCATCATTCTTGCATTTGGGGCCGTGCAGACGGGAATGTAACAGCGCCGCGTCTTCGGGAATTCCACTTCCACAATCAAGATAGCATGATGCCTTTTACATTGTAACTGTAAATTTTGATAGCAAACTGTAAAATTACAGTAAAAAAAAAGTGTCTACCACAGCTGCAAGTTTTTTAGTATTCAACTGTCATTTTTGCAGCAAACATAAATGAATAACAATTGTTTACTGCTAAAGTTATAGTTACCAAAATGACATACCACGACAAGTTATACAGTACATTGCCACCTTATTTATAGGGTGATAAGCTGTCAGTTTTTCACTGTACATTTTTTAAAAATATTTTTGTGCTGTTTTAACTGTTATTTCTACAAGAAAATATCTTAAATAAATAACAGTTGTGTCCTGCAAATTTTACGGTTGCCAAAATAGCATACCTTAATATCAATACAATCTCACTGTAAATTTTACAGGAAGAAAATGGCAACCACAGCTGCCAGCTTCTCACTGTAAATTATACAGATTTCTCTTTTTACAGCGTTCACCTTTTCGAATGCAAGCAGTAGGGTGTTTACTGTTGTCACCTACCAGTAAGAAGAGTCCTGGTTTGAATCTCATCCAAAGCTGAAATTAATGGGCGGTATAATACATAAATAATACATTTCACTGACAAAACGACTTTGCCAAAATAGCCCACATTGCCATGTTGTCAAAGTTCCTCCTTTGGCCATTTTGTTACCTTCTTGCATAACCTTATCCATCCAAAAGTGATGCTTTGTGGCTGCAATCTGTTCCTGACCAAATGGCAGAATGTGACTAGTAATTATTTTACCAATAATTCACTAATGGAGCAGGGTTACTGACTCACCCAAACACCTAAACTGCAGTTCTAAATGTTCTAGAAAAGGCAAACCAGAATGCAAATATCAACAACTTCAAGACTTTTTGTGGAAATTTACCACCTTGTAAAATTAGTTATTTTGTGAAAGTGTCAGCAAACACTGTCATTCTGATTGTATGCTGGTGAGAGTTTGTCCTTTATGCTGATCTGTATGCTGCTTTCTGCTCAGTCACTGCTGTTGTGGATGCATACAGATTTGGCAGTATAAGACACAAAGAAGTCTCATCTGCTATTTTCATTTTAGCATCGTACTGGGAATCACATATCAGCATTGTAGCAGAGTGTTTTGGGCTGCAATAACAGGAAGCATTAGCGTATAATTGCACATCTAACATCTGCAACATCTCACCACACCTTCAGATGTCGATGTAAGAAGTCCCTAAAATCTTTCTTTAGATTTTGGCCAGGCTTTTCTAAATCTGGAAATCAGGTGGGATTCCTGGCTGGCAAGCCATGCTAAACATCAATTCAAGGTCATTTTTATAGCCTGGGAGGGGCTCAGAGGAGAGCCGCTACTGCTCAACATCGAGAGGAGCCAGATGAGATAGCTTGGGCATCTGGTGGTGATGCCTCCTGGAGGTCTCCCTGGGGAGTTCTCTGGGCACCAGAAGGATGCCTCAAAAAGGACCCAGGACATGCTAAAGGGACTATGTCCCTCAGCTCACCTGGAGAGAGGGAAGTCTGGATCCAGGCTACCACCCCCGCAACCCCACATAAGCAAATGGATGGATGAAAAATTTCTTCACAGTTTTGAGATTAAATATTGTATATTTTTGTATCACTTCTTCTTTTACATCAGATGCTTACACAGAATGGATTTGTGCAACACATATTGCAACATGTCTTGCAATCTGTGGTTAAGAAAACGTAGTTGGAAAACAAATAACCATAGAAACACAATAAAAATCCACAGCATTTGCTGAAACAACTATTCAATTTTGAGGTTTGAGTTGTTTTAGATGGTGCAAACCTTTAATGGCAACCTTCCCCAAAGCTGTTGAGACACTTCAGTTTAGTTCAGAGTAAATGGAACCAAATATTCCACAGCTAAAGTCACATCACTGTCAAAGCTAATAATAGAAATGAATCCCATGAGCTATATTGTTGGGTTTTTCTTTCTATAAACAATTTTGACAAAAGACCCATTTTCTATGCTTTCCCCTCATAACTGCACATACCAGCCCTGCTCTCAGCAAGTAAAGTGCTACATTCAGACCTGCTCTGTCTGCTGTGTTTATATAGACAGAAGGAGAGCAGAGGAGACAGCTTGGGGGCCATGAGGGACTGTGATATTGTGTGGTCAGTCTTAAACTACCTCATCATTTAAATCTGATTAACTTTGGAGTTCTTTTCATTCACAGATGTGGAATTCAGTTTATTCCCAACTCTCCAAAGTCTGTGAATAATCCTGAGTCTCTACAGACAGGGTCAGTTAAGTACAGTGTCCAAGTCTCACATTGCTCAGACGTCTGTCTCCCTGCCTGGGTAAAAGATATGGGCCATCTGAGACTCACCATGATAAGTGTCCCTTGTATGGACTTTGACATTTTTACATCCACGGCACAAACTGTAGCCACTTCTTGTAAATGATGTCTTTCAGACATATGTCTAGTTAATTCTGCTTTCCTCTGCATGAAGCCCAAAGAGAAATCTATCCTAACCTCACAAACTTATCTCAAACCTCTATAAAATACTTGTGGGTGAAGCAGGTGTAAACATATAAATATGATTTTTTTAAAAAGACAAATTCACATCACTTTCAATGTGATTGTGCATGGCACACTGTGCCCCTTGACAAATCCCGTTGAGCTTGCACAGAAAAAAAAAAAGACATTTTCCAAACAGCTCTCACAGAAGAAGTACAGAGCATCTACTGGAACTTGGCTGAAAGCAGCACACAGCATTCATTGGTAAGGCATTACTAAATCAGGTGATTCAGACTGATGTCTTTATGATTTGCTGGAGTACAGCATGGTAGCCAGTCTCCCTCACTTGCTGAATAAACAAAAATTTGTTCAGCTCAAATAAAATTTGATGAGGAGATAATTTTGCAAGCGCACAGCATAAAGGTCTCACTTATGTGCACGAGTGCTGCACTTTGAAAGTAAATCAAATGAAAGTCCGACGATACAGTTCAACACCATGAACAAGATGACAGAGAGATATGGCTGGTCGAGCCCACCACTGGCTCAGGTGCCCGGAAAACAGTTTGCCATCAGAAGTGATTTTTGCACCTTTCAAGATTATAAATCATCTAATACTCGTCAAACCTTTCAAGCCCATTTCGTTTTGGTTGGTTTTTTGCTGTAGGTTTTTCTTCCTTCTTAGACTTTTCCTTTTTTTTTTCCCTTACCTCCCCCCCCCCCCCCCCCCCCCCCCCCCCCCCCCCCCCCCCCTCTCCTCCCCCTCTCCCCCCCCCCCCCCCCCCCCCCCCCCCCTTCTTTTCTTGTTTATTTTTTTTTTTTTAAATTTTAAATTACGGCCCTCTTTTTTTTTTTTTTTTTTTTTTTTTTTTTTTTTTTTTTTTATTACTTCTTTTTTTTTTTTTTTTCTTTTCCCCTCCCTTTCTCATTTTCTATATCTAAAATATTATCAATAATTATCTCCCCTCCTACTCTCATCTCCCCCCCCCCCTTTTTTTTTTGGTTCGTTTTTAAATTCCCCCCCTTATATCCCCTTTTTTTTTTTTTGATTTTTTTTTTATTTATTCCAAAATAAACTATTTTTTATCTTTATTCTCCTCTCCTTTAAGATTTGTCAGAGCTCCGTAATGTATAAGTTCAGAATTTCATTTTAAAGAAACATTGCAGGTTTCCAACCTTCAAACTCAGCTTCTGGGCTGCACGGTGGCGTGGTGGTTAGCACCGTAGCCTCACAGTAAGAAGGCCACTTGTTCGAGTCCTGGCTGGGGAGGAGGTTCGAACAATTCCAACAGCGGCCTTCCTGTGTGGAGTTTGCATGTTCTCCCCGTGTATGCGTGGGTTCTCTCCGAGTACTCCAGCTTCCTCCCACTATCCAAAGACATGCATGTTAGGTTAACTGATCACTCTAAATTGTCCCTAGGTATGAATGTGAGTGTGAATGGTTGTCTGTCTCTCTGTGTTGGCCCTGCAACAGACTGGCGATCTGTTCAGGGTGTACCCCGCCTCTTGCCTGATAATAGCTGGGATAGGCTCCAGCAACCCCCACAACCTTGAACTGGATAAGCGGTACGGAAAATGAATGAATGAATGAAACTCAGCTTCTGACTTGTGCTGATGGTACACTGGTATTCATTGTGCACATTCCTGGAACTGTCATTGCCTTGTAGCTTCCAGAGGCCGAGGAACCACTTCACAACTTTTTTTCTAGTCCGGATCATGATGTGACAGTTGTGTTTCACATCACACACCTGTAACTTAATATCATCTTTTTCTTCTTCTTCTTCTTCTTCTTCTTCTTTTTTTTTTTAACTTGTCTTGTCCAGCATCGTAGCAGCAGAATGATGATCCAGCTGCTTTGCTGTGTTGAACAGATTTATTTTGCCAAGGGGAGCTTTATAAATATAAGACTGCTTTATTTCAACGTATTTATTTGAATGCTTGTTCATAACCGCATTGTACACACTGTAAAATTGTTAACTTAAAGGTCCATTATGTAAGAATTACTGACATCTAGTGGTGAAAATGGGTATTTTAGAGAAAAGATGTTTTCTTACAAATGACTTAATATTCCAAGTCCTGTTGTGAATATACAGTGGCCGTTTGTAGCCTAAATTCTCCCAGACATGAAGATGGGTGGATCCAGTCATTCAGGTCTATATGTCTGTACTATGAGTAACTACTTTTAATGTCTTTTTAAGGCATTACGTATCCCAAACAGTTCTCTATCTCCCATTAGACAAAGCTAGTGCAGCAGTTTTAAAGTTCAGAGGGTTCTTACTTCACACACATTGTTTTGTCCATTTAGGGACACCATCGTAAAAATAGCAGCACAAATATGGTGGCCTCCATGTATGTTCACCCCCAGCAAGGAGATATAAATGGCTCACTCTAAGAAAATAAACATATGACAGTATTCTAGTGCAGTGATTGCACATCAATAGAAACCCAGTTTTGAATTTTATATCGCATTTTTCTGTCACTGACCTTTGTTTTTTTATATACTGTACCTTTAAAAATATGAGTTAGAGGGCTGCCTTTAAATTTTGAGTTAAATGGAACAATTTTTGTGTGTTTAAAATGTGTTTGATCAAGTGTTTTGATTTATAACAACAACATAATAGAAGGTCGTTAATTTGACATAAAATAATACATTACAAAAATGCCAAAATGCAATTTACAGTGCATAATATTGTTGGGCCTGACAAGAGGACTGGTGAACTCCAGGGGCTGGCGACTAGGCATTTTTCAACATATGCTCTGTTTCACTGTTCATTTGTGCTCTTTTGTTAGGATTTTTGCGATACGGATGTTGCTTAATAGGACGCGCAATACCAACATCAGTGTCATGGGTGACGAATGAGGTGCGCGCCGGGACATCCCTGAACAACTTGGGAAACTCGCCAACTGACGTCACGATGTCTGAAGTCTGTTCTTCGGATAGATGTTCCAACGTGGTGGGCAGAATTTTGATCATTTCGGAGTTTGCAAGGAGTTAAGCGTGCCATTAACCGGGTGGATAAAACCCTCCTCGAGGCAATCGAGAGGGGAACAAGGACAGAGAAGGTTAAGAAAAGAAACGATAAAGGGTGGACCCAATAAAAAGAAGGGAAAAAGACAGAGTGAAGAGAAGAAAGAAAAAACAAGGATACACTAACACAGAAAACTGTTGCATCTGCACAGAAACCCGTCAGAAAACATTTCAGTCTTTGCTAGAAAACAATACAGGAGGACCTGCAGGTGACAACCAAGCTGACAACAACTTAAATCAGGACATCTATCAATAAGATCAAAATTATTCCTACCCTCCGATTAAAGAAAAAAATCAGCTGCCAGGGAAATAAGTCAAAACTGACAAAAGTAATAATACATAAATATTCTATTAAAATCATGACATTGATTTTGAATTGTGGTTCAAAAGAAATATTACAAAACACACTAAAAATAAAACAAGTAAACAAGCATGATGGGGCTCAAAGCTAAAATTTTATTGAGCAACACTTTGAGGCAATCACTGCAATCAAGACTTCTACACCTGTTGACAGGTTGGCCCACTGTTCATAGGAAAGGTGCTCTAATGTGTATTTATTTGTTTTTTCTTATTATTATTTCCAATGACAATTCAAAAGCAATATTTAATTTCTCTAAGTTATAATTTTGTCTTTTTTTATTCATTATGAGTTTTGTGTTATTTGATTTGTGAATTCAGCCTTTTATTTAATTGGAGGGTATGAATAAATCTGAGGACTGTACACAGAGCAACACAGAGAAGAGGCAGAACCTAGGCAGTAGTAGTTATGAGTACACACCAAATGGAAAGTACAATCACAGTGTCAGCATGTGGAATATGCAGGATAAAAGGTGTTCTATGGTGAATTTGATCTTAGTAACATGGTTTTGGTATGGTGGGGCTGTTTTGTCATCACTTAAAGGTAACTTTTTTTTTCTTTTTTATGTTAATGTTACATTTTATGTTTTTGCCTTTTCTACTGTACAAACATGTAGTTTTTCAATATGTAGGCTATTGTTATTAATCAAATAAACCTTTTGGACCCACACCATGGCTAATTCAGCAAAATGCAAAAGGACATCATCAGATGAAGCAAGGGAAAGAAAGAAACAAAGTGACTGAACAAAAGTCAATTAGCTTTTACAGGCAGATGAGATAAGAAGATACAAGATGCAGGATGGATGCTGATTTAGCCTTTTTTTTTCTTCTTTCGCCTTTTCTTCTTTTCCTTTTTCTTTTTTTTTCTTTTTCCTCTTTTTCTTCTATTCTTTCTTTTTGCTCTTTTCTTCTTCATTTTTTTTCTTTTATTAGTTGTCCTGTCCAGCATCGTAGCAAGCAGAATGGTGATCTGGTTGCTTTATTGTGTTGAACAGATTTGCTTTGCCAAGGGGAGCTTTATGAACACAAGGCTCCCCTTGATATCCTGTGTTTATTCATTTTATTTCTTTAATTAACCATTTGATTATAACTGCATTTTGCATCATATTGCTGGGCTTGACAAGAGAAAAATGAAAGAAAAGAAAGTTAACAGAAGCAATGATAGAAAGTGGAACGGAGAGAAAGGAGTGAGGAAAAGAGAGAAAGAGGAGAGAAAAAAAGGATACACTTACACAGTTCACTGATGCTTCTATACAGAAACCCCTAAACAACATTCCAAGGTCTTTGCTGGAAAACAAAACTAACCTTCATTAGTGTATTTAGCCTTCATTAGTGTGCAAAAATCTGCCATAGTTCAGTAGTGTCACCTTAAGGTTCCAGAAAGGCTCATTCTGTTCCAATGAGGCTGATCAGAAATGTTAAACTGCTGTTCATTTTCTGTTTGAGCCACCACATAGACTTTATGCTAATTCAGTTTTTAAAGCGATGTAATTAAAAGCAGTTAAAACACATCCTCAACAAATTTTGGACAGTTTGGGAACTAGATAATAACTGCAGTGGTTGTGGACTCTGGGCTTTGTGGCTTAACAAAACTTATGCATATATCCTAATTTCTTCTTGTGAAGCAAGTAAATGTTAACTATAACTGTTTTATACAGCTCCTTTTTTTTTTATCATGGACGACTTTCAGCTAAAACCCACAGAAACAAGCTGTTAATGTGGAATCTCATTGGGGGATAAATCCTGGAGCTACTCCGCTGACAACGACTTGGAAACTGACATGGTGGATTATACAGTGATTGTCTGAGCTTTTTGCTCCCAAGCATGTTTGACAGGAAACGAAAGGCGCAGCTCATTATGAAACAACATGTCTCAAATACCTTGAAAACCCTGGGAACTGTTATATGCTAGTTTGATATCAGTCAGTGTCAAAAGAGCAGTGTGTTTCTTGGATTGCGTTTTGACAGTTACAAGTGTACCAAAAAATCTGGGAAAACAAATGTCAGTTTTGCTTCTTTCGGGACTTTAAGACCACTGAATTCCAGCGTAGCCGACTCGAGTCCTTGACATGCCTCATGGGTAAGATAGAATTGGACTTTTTCAGATTGAAAAACACTTGAGGCATATAATATCTCTCGACGGTTTCAAAGCAACCACAAAGCGTGTAGATAAATTCACTGTGAGCTCTTTTTAGAAGATGAATGTCTACAAAATACTGCAGATAGAGAACAGATTAATTGCCTGTAGACTTACTTGCAAATAAAATATAATTCTTTTTAAAAAATGATATCATAAAGGGGTCTTCTGTCTGTGATGTTTGGAGATTTGTCATGAATTATTTATTCAAAGGAATGGTTGATAGTTGTGTTGCAGTGGCCAGAGGTAGCAGAGCAAGAGAAGCACTGCTGTCAAACACAGGAGACCACTTTTGATCTCTGAATCTTTCAATCTTTGCCTTTGTTACTTGAAAAAAAAGATTTTCAATTAGTTAGCCTGCATGGGAATCCCCTGAAAATAACAACACATACATAAAAGTATGTAAAAATGCACAGTCTCCCCAGAAATAGCTTAAAATCTGCAACACACTTCTCTGGAATCCGACTTCTTATCATGCAAGCATCAGTGAGTCTCATGTATGATATCAGATTTTCCTCCTTTGAAGTCAAAAACTCAAAATGCCTACATATGAAAAGTTTTTTTTTTCCTATTTTTTCCCTCTAGCAACAGTTTGACCGCCCTGCTCTTCCTCTCACACAGACACTTTCTCAGTCCCACATATGACAACAGCCCATGTTTACCCCCTGACGTCTATCCCTCGCATCCTGTTTGCGGTAGCATCCTCCATTGTTCCCGTCTGTATCTACCTGAGCCGATACAAACGCTCTTTCCACTGTTGTGGAGAAGTGTGTTGGATACAGCAAAAAGAATCTCCGCTTATGTGCTATTGTTTGGTTATCAAACTTTGCCTGCCTTAAGTGGATGGAAAAAGAAGTGGGAGGATGAGAAAAAAAAAAAAAAAAAGCTGATAAATGCAGAACAGGAAAATAAGAAGCAACACAAAGAGAAACCTGCACCCAGACAAAGCTGTTCAGATTCAGTCTGACGGGGAAATCATCTCTTTTCTGTTTTTAAAAACACACACACACAAAATGGTGGGTGAGGTCAAGAGCCCGAGCTTTACTGTCAAAAGAAGGGCACCTTTGGGAGCAGCACCCCAGCTGATGTCACGCTGAAGGAAGCCCTTTGAAGGGGATGGGGGCAGAGGGACATCCAGGCATCACAATGATGTGTTGTTTGCCAGCAACATTGCAGGAACATGACGCTATTCCTATGGGCTTCACAATGCGCTGTATATTTGCTATAATGTGTGCATCAGGATGAGGGGCCTCACCAAAGTACCATCAAAGTGAGGAGGATGTGGTTGTGCAATCAAGGATGGGTAAACAAATGATTTAGCCCTGTAGCTAAAACAAATGTTTATATATCATGATCAGCGTCTAGATTAATTATTTGTGTGCTTTAAATCCAGGTAAGATGTGCAGCATGCATTAAAATGTGCAGATTTCCACTTTTTAAACGTCAGAGGGCTGAGAAGCAGTGTAACACTGCCCTCTAGTGGTTGTGAATTTATCTTTCCTCTAACCAGGGAATTAAGTGCAGTTCTGACTCTAAACCTCATGATCCTTAAAAAAAAAAGAAACTAATCTCACATTTGAAATACCTTAATCACCTTATCTTTCCTGTGTGATTGTATGTGTGTGAGCGAGACTCCCACAGGTGTACATCCTTCCTGGTATTCCCTTTGAACCCCGGCTTTAAGATAGCAACAGATATCCTCATGAAAGGACCTCCCCACCTGTGATACTGGGTGAGGAGCAGCAGCATAAGTGAATGGTCTCATTTGTCTCCTCCCGTGATGAGGGCTCGCTCATTCCCTCATTTATTTGTTATCAGATCATTGACATTGAGAACAAGTGCCTCATTCGTTCCGGTTAGAGGAAGAGCTGCTCAGGTGGAAAGGACACAAATACTTATCCTCTGAGTCACCGAGTTGTTTGGCTGCTAACATCTGCTGGGTTTAGATTTGCAGAGATGTTTGAAAGTTATGCTTCTGCACATATATGACCAAAGCAGGGTTCAATCGGAACATATCTTAAAGTAAATATGGATTATTCCATTCAAATGACAATGCAGCAATGATAAATTTTAAAACTATCTGCTATCATCCACATATGGGAGAGAGTGGGGGAGGTATGTGGATCTCTAAGGGGAAATTACTGTCAGATGTTTTCAGTCATTTGGATGATAATCAGATGTAAGTGGGTGCCCTGACAGTGAGGTAATTTTGTGAGTTCTGTTTGTCATAAAATACCTTTTTTTTTCTGATAAATTACAATTTTTTACTGCTATTTGTTAACTCACAGCTCCAACAGGGATGTATTGGATATGCTGTACAATCAAGCTGGAGACCTTCCAACAGGAAATGTTTGAAAAACCTCACTGAACTTTTCACAGTTTTGTTAAATGACTGAATGATTAAAGAATCGTGGTTATTTGGTTTAATCCAGTGCATGCTTAACTACTATGCCAAGATAACCACATTCTATATATGTACATAAATGCTCTGTCCTTAGGTTAAGATATTAGCTTTTAACATAGAACTAAAGAAAATCCAGTTCTTAAAAGATAAAGTATTAGAGTTCTTCAGTCACATCACAAATGTTTCTGTTATTATTATAGTAATCTGACCCCACACACTCCTAACCACCGTTACCATGACAAGAACAAATAAGATTTTGAGGAGCTAAGAAAAAATAAAAAGGACTGTTGATACTCATCAGGCTGGAAAAGATGAGATGTCTCAACGGAGTTTATATTCCAGAGAAAAAATCTGCAGTCAGACAGATTGTGTACACATGGAGGGGATTTAAAACCACTTCCGCTGGAGTGGCTGAGCAAATAAAAATATCACTCCAAGAACAACATGTGTAACAGTCAGCAAGGTCATGCAGGAACTGAGGGTAATCTCTGAGGGCCAAAAGGCTTTATTCACATTGTTTATGCTTTTGTTCATGCATCTTTCAAAAGCAAAACACTGAACAAGCGTGAAGGACTGTAAGTGGAACCGCTCGCCCCTCACAATAATGAATGTTTCTGCATTCTGCAGATTGCTAAAGATGATACAGGCAGACATCATGAAGTTTGGAAAAAGAAAGATGCTGCATCCCACTACGAAACCCAAATAATATGGTGAGTGATATGGGGATATATCACTGGTGGAAAAGTTAATTCTGTATCAACCAGTGAATTCTCCAGTAAAAAGTCAGCAGACACACTGACCCCTAAAAACTCTGTTTTTAAAACAAAGCGAAGCAATGGAGCAATGGGAAAAAAATTAGAGAAGTCAAAGTCCTAACTTTAATCCTCAGCGTTCACGGGACTGTTCCAAAATTTGTAAATGCCAGCAGACATTAGTTTTCAAACTGTTACCAAAAGCTTTTTGTTGCAGTTATTTTTATCTATACCATCTGACATAAGAAGAATTTTGCACACTTTTGGTTATAATATAGTGCAAATAATAAAAATCCTACAGGAAAAACAAAAAATCAACTTTCACTGTAAACGACTCATCAAAGACTTGGTTAATGAAAAAAAAAATTCAATATCTTTATTAAATGGCAGTACAGTAGAAGATATAATAAAATAAAATGAAATATATTGTGCTTTTGAATGTATGAATGATTAAATGCATGAATAAATTTGTGAATATTTTTTTTTTTTTTTTTTTTTTTTTTAGTTTTCCAACTTTTCCCCACAATCTAGTCATGTGTTAACTGGTGTTAACATGAAGTTGCATGTACCTGGTTGCACGTTTGTCTATGCATTAGCTTTATTTCCCATTTCTCACCAAAATAAAGTTAAAATAGAGGTGACCCAAGCATGATGAATGATTGTTTCATTTTGGTGTAATCAAACAGTTTTTGACACCAAAGATGCATTTAAGGCTCCTAGACACTCGTAAACTCAAATGTTAGTTTAATCCAAGTTTTGTGTATTAAGTAGAACAAAACTTTAAAGAGGGGCTTTCATGTCATTATTAGACACATAATTCCCTTTTATGGCACAACCAAATAACTGTGTTACCTTCAATAGTTTTGAAAATACTGTATATATAAAAAACAACCTAAAAAATTGTGACATCATCCATGTCTGTATCTGACGCCTTAAAAATTCACTGCTGTCCCTTTAAGATGCCTCCGGCTGTTTCTGACGCGTCCACTCCACTCACCACAACACTCTCATGCTCTGCTGAGGCGGAGCTTAGCAAGGAAGGGGGAGGAGCTTCGTGGTATTGGAGGTGTTCTGTGGTAGCAGCCGTTCTCAAGTGCCCCCGCCTGCAGCTTGCAGGAGACGGATATTAGGCGGCGCTGGACATCCGATGGGCGTGACCAGATAGTGAGGTTAGGGTTCAGGCTTATGGGGGGAGTGTTAAAAAAAAAAACGACTGTAAACGGTAATTGGGCGGAGTCGGACGTCCGATCCCGCCTAATATCCATCTCCGCCTAATCCCGCAAGCGGGGACCTTCTCGCTGTTCTGGCAGCCATGTTGGTTTCCACAGGAGATTCAGGGATTTCTCAAATATGCATGAATGATTTAAAGTAACGCCTGGGGCATGTTTTATGGGGAGGGAATGACATGATACCATAAAGCTCAAAAAAGTCAGTTTTGCATGTGTGTCCCCCCCCCCACTCCCCTTTAAATCAAACATCTTTACATTGATGATTACTGTATTCTACATCTAATCTTGATCCCAAAATGGTCATTCATACAGAAATGAACATCCACTTGAACAACAGAGCTCCCTTCAACCAAAAAATATTTTCTTAGTGGAATTTTGATCAAAGCAATGAAGATGGGAATATGACACTACCTGTCTAATATCACCTCTTAGGTGTTTAATTAATAACAAAGCAAAGGGTTCAAGCTTTTTTTTTTTTTTTTTTTCCTATGATGTGCAATCCCTTAGTGGCAAAAGAGTGAGACGTTCATGTGCCTCAAAGGCCCTTTGAAGCTCTTCAGCGTGTCAACATGTTGTAATATTCTTTAATTCCACAAGGGGGGGATATTTGTCCATCACAAGTCTATTGAGATCATGTTTGGATTTTTCTTAAAAACTGCACCTCAATAAGCTTGCATAAATTTAGAACTTGTGGGGGAGGGGGGGGGGTTATAAGAGGGCAAAAAGATATCTGCATACTGAGTTTTGTTTTACTGTTGTTTTTAATAATTGCCCATCTTTACTTTATTAGATATGCTGTTGTGTCTAAATGCTTCTATGCTTCTATTAAATTGTTTAATTTGCGTTGTGTTGATATGCTGTAAACATTTTTCCCCTTAAAACTACTTTGAGGTGTTAACTGATTGATGGTCAAAACATTTTTGCACAGGCTTCAACTGGAGAGAATAAAAATGGCATGATTATGTGCTCATCATGCCATGTGGTGTTACTCAGATGAACTTAGAGCATGCACGGACAGCAGCCTCTGTCTGTAAGGGCTTGAATGGGTAAGATTGATACCAGATGTTCATTGGGAAGCAGTTGCCAGGAGGAGGTCCATTTGTCCTGGGGGAGGAGTTTCGTCTTTACTCTATACACCCAATTTATTCTCACAGGTAGTTAAAAAACTGAACAGGTCAGGAAGAGCTGCAGCGCAACAAACTAAGCGGTCATAGAGAGAGGAGGACGTTGTTTTTAAGCGTTTTGCTTGTGTGGATAGCCGGACTGCGCTCATCAGCATGCTGAGCAGGAAGGGCTCCTGTGCGGGGATGGTGAGCGCTGCAGCAGCCGGAGCGGACCGCAGCAGGGTCGGGGAGAGGCTGCAGGCTGCTCTGGCTGGGTTGCAGGAGTTGCATCTGCTCAAAGACAGGCAGAGCGACATGGTGAGCTGGGCGCTCAGGATGGACCGAGAGGAGCCGGTCACTGCGGTCCACGCAGACCCGGAGGCTGCAAGGATGATGGGGGCTGAGGAGCAGCGCCTGGAGGCGACCCTGACCGCGCTGAAGCAACAGCTGGTATGAAGCAGAGTTAAAAAAAACAATAATTAAATATTGATATTTTTTAGTTTTTCTTTAACCGAGCTACTTTTATTAAAGCTGTCATTAATTACAACAAGACCAAAGCAGTTTTTTTTTTCACCCTAATGAGCAGTTTATTTGTCCTTGGAATAAAATGAATCTTTCCGTCAGCTGATAGTCATGTGCATTAACTGTGCAATTATTACCAGACACACTTTAATGCTCTCAGCTGGGGGTAGGAAGTCAGATAGGTGTCATAAATCAAGGTTCACTGCCGGGCCCAGAGGACTTTTTTTTTTTTTCCTCTTCTTCTTTTGGTTGAGTGTGCGCGCGCGCACTTCGTGCACGACGGCTTCAGGGGGGCAAACCTCAATCATTAACCACTAAATGCCAGGAAATAAAAACAAATGCGAATTTTGCTGTGAATAAGAGGAGAGTCTCATCCCGGAGAGGCCCCTGTGAGCGCTGGAGACAGCTGGCTCCGCTGACTTTTCCATGACAAGCTTTTTCCATGTAGACTGCTGTTAAAATCATCCAGAGGAAGTGCAGGGATTAATGTGCTATGCTTAATATGGATAGGAGAAACTGGGCACATGCATCAAAGGATGCATTATAAAGTTCTCAGACCACATACAGTATAAATTATGATTCACTTTCATGCATAATGGAGCCTTTGCAAATTCCCTACAGCCCATTATTTACAAAAATAGCATTTTAAGAGCTTATTCCACTTGATGTCAAGATCATGCAAGTCATAAATTACCTTTTTAAAATGTAATGAGTGCAAGATTTCTTAGTGAGAACCACTGTTACAGTAAATATGCTCATGCTGCCTTTTATCCCAACCCCCCAGCTTTCCTCCATGTAGTAGTTTACACAATGGCCAGGCCTTCGCTGTGGGGGAGAAATGAGTTACCCACCACTGCTTCTTCCATGCTCCCCCATGTCCTGCTGGGGTTAATCATCAGCCACAGCTGAGCCACTTTTGTTTTCCTGATGGCTGTACATTAGAGCCTCTTTTATCTAAATAACATCCTTCGTCTTTATGAAATTACATTACTGGCTTGTACTTTCCTGTTTATATACTTACAGAGAATTTCTGTGTAATTGTTCCCATGTGCATGCATGGCTCGGCTCTTCTGCATAACTTACAGGTCTCCTGCTTCGTTATTTGAGGAAATCTCTGCAGGTAGGTTATTTTCTTAGGGGACTTGGTTGAGATCTTTTGTGTTTTCTGTTTTACAGTCTCGTCTTCGGAAACAGGATGTAGGTCTGAAGACTCATTTGCAGCAGCTGGACCAACAGATCAACGAGCTGAAGCTGGATGTGAACAAGGCCTCCACAGAGCAGCTGGAGAGCGACAGCAGGCCCAGTTCAGGTGTGAAAGGCGACTGTATTAAACCAAATTTCTGTCATGTGATGGATTTCTCAGGAGGAAAAATGCTCATCTGTAATTCTTCCTTCTTTCTCCAGGTTTTTATGAGCTCAGCGATGGCGGCTCTCGCTCCCGGTCCAACTCCTGCACCTCTGTCTACAGCGAGTGTCTGTCCTCGTCCCAGACAAGCCTCATTCCCATGAGCCCTGCTAATTGTCACATTAGCCCTCCGCCACAAGTTGATGTATGCCGCAGGCGCTCTGCTGATGAGAGCACAACCCAGCCCAACCCTCCGCGGGCCACAGGCCTCCATCTGGGCAGCAGCAGGATCCGAGCAAGCGCTACAGGCGCAGAGCAGACACGGCCAAGACCTGTGTCAACAGGTAATAACTGCTCTCAATCTCTTATTTAATACAGCCTCTGCAGACGTAATGAGAACCATGCATCACCAACGGTTTTTAATAAGTAACTCAACATGTATTTTTCTACCTAATAACATGTAATCTATGGGTGGATTCAAAAACTGATGACTGTTTTTGTGTACATCAGGGGACCTTGACAGAATGATGGCACAAGGTTTGGGCTACCTAAAAAACGTGGATGCCATGAAACCCCCAGTGTGCCCAAACCTGAAGACCTCCCTTATGGACCCCAAGTTCCAGCGTAATCTGGAGTCTCGCGGTGGGACTGAAGTGTACCATTACCCCAGCCCCTTGCATGCTGTGGCCCTCCAGAGCCCAATCTTTTTTTGTGGGGGTGAAACTGACACACCTGGAGTCCTAGAGGGCCAAGGAGCCCCGGTTAGCGATCTTGAGGCAGTCCAAATGGGTTACGGGGCCAAAACATTGGGTTACATTGACAAGATCCTGCAGCGAAGTTTGAGCAAAATCCAAAGTGACACAGGAACAGAGGCCAAGGAACTACAAGGAAGCTATAACAGGAAGCCCACTGAACATATAAATGTCTCTATGGTGCAGCCTCCTTCAGTCAAAACCAAAAACATCATCCAACTAGACAGTGACCAGAAGAGAGAGTCCATGACATACTCCAGTCAAGAGCCAACTGATAACACAGGCCATAAACAACCTGTGAGAGCCCCAGATGTCCCTTACTGGTACTCATATCCTGCTGCCGTGAAGGAGTACAGCTCTGATGAGGTCACCTGTTCTTCCTTAAAAAAGAACGATAAACCCCAAGGAGAACATGTGAGAATAGCAAGGAACCATTATGATAAAAAATGTGGAGATAATACAGAGTCAAGACCCCAAGAAAGGAAGGGTCACAGGCAGAGACCAGTGATGGCTCACAGCTCCAGCACAGAGGAGAGTCAAGGATTTGAGCTTCATTGTGGTCAAATGGGCTCACCTGAGTTTGTCCATGCAAGATTTGTCCCCGCTGGATCTCAGAAGGTCAAGGTTAGACAAGCAGATCGTAAAACCAGAGCTGTGAAGTTGAAAAGAAAAAGCATTGAGAAGCCTCGAGTGAGGCAACAACATGGAGAAAGGATCAGGGAGGTCAACGTTGGCGCAAAGGGAGAGCAGAAAAGATCGACAAAAGGAAGAGTGACCGAACGAGTCAGCTCCTGTCAAGTAGAGGAGCACAGACAGTGCTCTGGGTCTGAGTCCTGTCTCTACAGTCCGGGATTCACAGCCACCCACAAGGTCCACCCTAAACCATATCCCAACCCTGCTGGTGCAAAGTTCAGCAAAGGCCGGAGGCTGCAGTGCTCGGAGTATGAGCAGCCTGTAGAGCAGAGGAAGAGGAGGCAGACGTCTGCCAAATGGACATCCGATGTGGACATGTTCCAGGCCCCATGTGCTCAGCATCAGAGGTCAAAAGAGCCCCATGCTCAGACAGCAGGGAACATGCAGATGGTTCGTTGTATGAGTGCCAAGTCAGGCCAGTGGATGGGAGCTCCACGCCCTTTCCAGGCCTCCATGTCCTCTAATTCTTTCTTCCACAGTCTTAATGCCAGATATCCTCCAGCACCCTTCAGTGTGTCCTGCCACTACCCACCCAGATGTGAGTCTGAATATTCAGCTGAGTGTGCTTCACTGTTTCACTCCACCATTGCTGAAAGCAGTGAGGGCGAGATGAGCGACAACACCACCAACCGCTTCGGAGACAGCGAGTCCAGCCAGAGTTTCCAGTCCATATCAGACTCCGACAGCAGCCTGTCCCTGGACGAGAGCGACCAGGTGGACATCCACGAGGAAGACATTGGTTTGGTGTGGGCTGAGGCCGCGCTGGGGCCCACCGCTGCCGGACGGCCCCTCAAGCAGCTCCCACCTCGCCCTGAACCGCCAGCCTGCCGCATCAAAGCTTCCCGAGCCCTGAAGAAGAAGATTCGACGGTTCCAGCCTGCCTCCCTGAAGGTCATGACCCTGGTGTAGGCAGTTCCCCCCCAGGCAGAATGAGAAGTCCTGGGAAAACCCCCACAGAGCTGTGGGAACTGCTTCAGAATTGTTTAGATAGATCTCATATGGTCTCAGAACAACACCCCTAATCCAAGTTGGACTGCATTTGTGCACTGTTTTGTTTTTGTAAAGAAAAAGGAGAAAAAAAAGATAATGGAACTTTAAATAATACAAATAATGACTGTATAAAAACTATAATTACACTTTAATTTCATGTTATAACCCTTATATTGCAGTAATGTTTTCCGTATCATGTGGTTGAATTGGATGATTTCATTAAAATGTCATATAAATCTCAACATTTCCTTTCGCAAATAATTGTTCTTTATCTTTTATGCCTTTTCGCTCTCATTTACTGTAATTATTCATTTTGGACTTACTAGAATAAACTGATATTTAATGCATACTTGGACGGCCTCTGCTAAGTTTTTATTCATCCCACTCTTCTTATGTTTGGACAGCTAGTTTAGACCTCTGGCTCTGTTATTAATACCACCCAAGCTTTCCTCATCAGTGAGTAAACATTGTTGAAATTGTCTCGTCTGGTAACCTCTTTCTTCTCCTGATGACTCCTTATCTGTCATGCTGGAAGAATCTCCAGTTAATCCTCAAAAATGTCCCACTGAGGTTGGCCACTTCAGCACAGATAGCTCTCACAGCCCCTTATCTGGTTTCCTGGCTCTGCCCGGCTGTTAGCTTAATAGGTTGCAGCTTCACAATCAACCCAGTCATGTTTAATTAGAGGACTCATTTCCCTGCAAGTAAACATGTGCAATAAGGTATTAAAATACACACATGGCTGCAGTTTAACTGACAGACTTTAAGATGATGATCGTGGAAGTTCAGGTTTATGTAGAGGACATAAAACAGTCGGCGCACAAAGCAAGAGGCACGCAGGATTTAGAAGGAATGACAGATGATAAGACGCTGCTCATTTCTGAGCTGTCATGAGGAGCTTAAGACAGTGGGCAGCTGCACGGAGTTGTCCAATAATCTCATTTCTAAAATCTGCCTTGGTATCTTTCCATTAAAATTCTTTCATACAGGGTGAGGAAAAGGGCACTTGTGAAGGTAGGAAGCCTAGAGAGCGGATTTCCAAACATCAGCCCTGTTGTAGTAACGTTTTCTCCCATCAGGATGCCGCCGTGACCTTAAAAGTTCCCAACTAAGAAGCTTACGGGGCTGACAAACATTTTCAGCATTTCTTTTTTTTTTTCTTTGAAGTTGAGTTCCCCCACAGATCTAATCACTACATAGACCATTAATTTTAAGACTCATGAATCATTCATTTACTAAGACTCCAACTCTCCTTTTCTGGAAATGTTCACAAAGATGTTTTTTTAAGTAAAAATCCTCTCTCAAGAGAAGGTCAGATTCTCCTCCTTACATGAAACACAAGGCAGGTTCAAAGGCCATAAACGAGAATAAAAAAAAACACCTGCACATCAAAGATAGCATTTTAAGTTTAGAAAGTTGCACAATTGAAACAGCTTATTAGGATTTGTACATGCAGCTGACCTCTGTCCTCTCGGTAAGAGAGACAGCAAGTGGTCGTGGGATTAGTGCTGTTGTTTTCAGCCCAGCTCAGAGAGAGCATGACAGGCGCTGGACTTGTCTTTGATGTTGAGTAAAGAGGGACCGTGTCGGCTTGACTTTGTGTGCTTGCTGACCTTTCCAGTTGTAGAGTAGGCTCATCTCTTAGAGAACAGCCCCTCACAATAAAGAGGCCAGGGGTATTGTTGTATGCTCGCTATCTCTTGGCTTTTCCTTCTTGTGTTTCACCGTGTTCGGCAATTACTTTCTTTTCACTCATTGTTTGAGTCCGTGTTAAGAAGGTAATGCCGTTTCTACTGCCAGCCTCTTTGATGCTAAACTTTTTACTTCTGACATGAAAGCTAAGCTAAACACAGCTTGATCTGCAGACGCAGGTGCACATCTGCAAGTTGGATACACTTGTGATTGGGGATCGACCGATACAGATTTTTTTAAGGCCGATACCAAAATGTTCTCATCAGCCTCAACTGATGGCCGATACAACTGGCCAATGTTTGGGGCCGATACTGCATTTGACTCCCAAATTGATACTGTAATGAAGGATACAATAAAAAGTAATTTTACAGCTCTTTTAAAAAGGGAATTTTGCTTTTTTTTTTAACCTGGGGTCTGTTTTCATATGTCCTTTCATATATGTGAGGGATGGAGAAAGGAATTTTAAAGATAGCTCCAGTATTTAGCCAGGCAGGCAGCATAGCAGCCTAGCTAATGTTAAGTATGGGGCAACCGGCCCCCGCGACTAAGTTTGCCCTAAAAACGTGCTTTTTTTTTCCACACTGAAGGGCTCGGATAGTCTCAACGAGTGTCCGACAACATACTAGAGAGGAGAAATGAGCAAAAGTATCAACATTACCTGGTCATCGCTATTTGTTTTGGTGTCTATGTCCAAATCTTGTTCCAAAATCACGCAATAACTTGCATCAAAACACCAGTGGGGGGATTCCGCTATCTGCCTCAGGTGAAGAGCGATTGCCAGGTAATGGAGATACTTTCATGTATAAGCTCTTACAATACCTAAAAGTAACAGACTCTAACTGTATGACACCATCACAAAAACAGAAAATAACGACTTTCACAGAAACATTCATTTTTCTGTCCCTAACCTTTAGAGAAATGTCACTCTAGAAAAAAGTTTTTTACTTTAAAAAACAAAACAAAAAACATATTATACACCATTAGGAGCCATCAGCTTGGTAATATTTGCTTTTTATCTAATTATTTAGATCCCCAACCATCACATAAGTGCTTGTCCCCACTGTCATTTATGGAGAAAAAGTGCTGTATATCAAGTTTAAAAATGTGTTTTTCTACCATTCAAAATGCAAAAATGTACAAATAACTTTGAAATATATAATGTAAATGATATTAAAACGAAATGTCAAATAAATATTATGAAATATATTCAAAAAGCAGTCACCTCCCACAGTCATGTCGCTTGTGTTAGCATGCAACAAAAGTAATTTATTTAGGAGAAAGACATCACACTGATGACATCACTTGATTCCCTTTGACCTCTTTCCTGAAGATCTCTGAGAAAGGGCCATGGTAAGAACATTGTCCCTTTTCAGGTACAAATATCAAAATTTATCTCATGATTTTATGTGAAGCTTTTAGTTGACATCACTGGTGTTACCTACTTCATCTGTAGGGAATTGCAAATTCATTGAATTCAAATGTATCAAACGACATAATTCAGTGAGTAGGTCATGTTTAACAACATGTGGCGTCATGCTCTGCAGAAGCCATTTTATAAAATGCATTTTTTTGTGAAAATTGTCACTGGTGTTACTGTCACTGGCACTACCTTCCTAATGGATAACACCAATGAGAATCAGCGAATCAGTAATGAATCTTTTGTCTTGTGTATGTCTCTGGTGTTAGAGTTTTTCCTTAAAATAATTAATAAAATGGGTCATATTTCACATATAAATTTTACAAACACAAATTTTGCTTTACTCATAAGTTACGGCTTTAAGGACTGCATCCTTCAATGTTTACACCAGATATTCAATTATTTTCATTTTTGTAGCAAAAACACGGTTTTGCAAATGAATAAAAGTCTTTCAATCACACTTTTAACAAGCCTTAATAAATCTAGGATATACAGACTCTTGACTGCTTTGCATTATTATAATTCTTCTCTGACTCTGACTACATGTGCTGAAGAGACTGAGACATAATATTTTATAAAAGCCTTTAAAAAAAACAGAGAGGTAACACCAGTGACAAAATAGCAGCTCATATGGTCTTAAGATAAATGTACAAAATAGTGCAAAATCATTAAGCTTTCATTTATGCAACAATGTAGTTCAAGTCTAAATGTGAAAAAAGAAAAAAAAGTAACATTTTGTCATCTCAAAAGCGGACATTTCTGTAGAATGACAAATGATGTTTTCCTCATCTTGATAACTTTGTTGAAGTCTCAATAGAAATATCTTGTCATGATGTCACTAAAGTAACCAGCAGGATAAGAAAAACAGATAAGCTTTCTCACATGCACTGTCTAAATCAGTGTGTAACAGAACATGCTTGTCAATGTCCAGTGAGATATAAATAGCTGCAAGAGTAATGCCAGGCTACTCTTAACACAGCAACAGGTAAACAGTGAGGTTTAACACAGAAAGTGTGTGTCACTGGACATTAATCTTATTAAACACTAAGTCGCTGTACGTTTTCTCACTTTAATACTATTCTATTCTTATTTAAATAACTAGGTTAGCTCAGGAAAGGATCGTCAGACTCCAAATATATAATCCAACATTTCTAATTTGACACCTGTGAAATGAAGCGTTGCACACAAATATCAGTGAAAGGACAAAAAAAAAAGTAAAAGCAGCAAAAGGGTGTGCTGAAGACAAATACTAATTAAACTCTGGCTTGGTTTACAGCCGGCAACAGATGGAGGAGGGGCTCTCCCCCTACATGAGAATGAGGTAATCCCAAAACCCAGCACACTCCAGCCCTTCCCCGTCTGCAGGCACTAAAACATGCAATATCCCATCAAGCTTCCTGTGTTTTATCTCTTTACAGTCATTCCAACATGTCTCTCAGAGCCTGTCATGTGCATGTTTTTCTGTTTCTACAACGTATTTTATGCCTCTCTCTTGCTCTCTGTCAGTTATCTGAGTGTTTTGGCCCTGTGGGCTTAAGTACTGGTCACTGGGTGTTTGTGAGACGGTGTTGTTTCCCTGATGTGAAAACTGGAGAGAGGGTGCTGGGCTTCAGATGTAAGATGTGGATTTACTAGACTGACAAGCGTGAGCTCAGAAACTCATTACCACCCCGTTGAGAGGAGCTTTCCACTCCCACCCAGAGTGCATGCCTGGCAGCAAAGGGGAGGTCATACTTTTTCATGGTCTTGCAAAGGAATAATGATAATCTACGTTATAAAACCTAAATATTTAACTCAGATATTTTCTCAAGATTATCTTCTCTCAGTATTATCTCAGATCTTCTCATGAAAGCCTAAAGAATATGTCTGATTTAGCTTGTGTGTTGTTTTGACAGGATACACTGCAGGTTTTTCTGACAGAAGAACTTTTTTTTAGATCCAATACCCGCTGGAAACTAAAATATTGACTTTCAGAAGTGGCATCAACCTGCATGGGTAAGGTCAGGGGTTGCAGAATATTGGGTGACGTAGTGGACAAGGAAAACCGCAATGCATTGTGGGTTTTACGGTCAACTGTCAAGTTTGTTTATTCCAGCTGCATGCACGATGCTGCCCTTGTTCTTTTTCTTTTGATTAACAAGTTTTTTACAAGTTAAAAACATGTTGCGATCGTTCCGGTATAAAAAAAAATGATGTGGTGAGATTTTTCTCATTTCCAATGTGGAAGCAAAGCCAGGGAGCTGGATATGTGAGCTAACGAAGAGACGCCGAACGGCCTGGATCGCAGCCGTGAGACGACCAAATATCACTTTCAACGCCATCACCCGACACATGTTGGTGTGTTCACGGTATTATCAGACTGTTAAGTTCTGTTCTGTTACGATGTTGTCATGTTAGTGCTATGCTGTTTCGCACGTAGCATTTAGCTGGCTGCTAGCGTTAGCTAAGCTAGCTGAGGGCACAAAGAAAAGCAGACACCCTCTTACTCTTTCCGCCACTTTAGATTAATGTCCTCACTCATAGGAGATCAACTTTGACAATTCATTGTAACTGACCTCAAAAAAGTAATAATGGGCATGTGTTTGTCTTTTAGGGAGAGCTGCGTATGTAATTTACGAAACCCATTCAGGGACACAAAGGTGAAAGCTGCAGAAAACGCCAGATTTCAACTGAGAAAAAGGAGACAGGAGAGTGATATAGCAGTCAGCAATGCAACTGCAACATTGTCTTTGATTTGATTAATTTTTTTCACGTGTTTGAGTCTGTCTCACAGCACTACGCTGTATAAAACCAAAACTCTTTCCCGTAAAGCCCACATTGCATTGCGAAATGTCACATGCCCTTTTGGGGCCCTATAGTAATGGATAGTAATGAATAAAGTCCCACAACAGCAGTTATAACGATCCTAAAGTTCCTGGTTCCCTCAACATTTTACATTAGCTAGTGTATGAATCCACACATTTTTGTCATATAGTGAACGGGGATCTATGAATATGCTGATCTAACCTTGCTAACATCTACATGAAGAACAAAGCTGTGACTTAGCAGGTACAAGAGAAAGCTCAATCACTTGGCCTCAATCGCTTACCTGCTCATTTGGTTCGGTTCGATACTTGAGTGTCACAGTTTAATATTTTTTATACAAAAAAAAGAAACAATTTCATACCTTTTTTTTTGTCCTTTTTTTCCACAATGGTTTACCATCAGAATTATACTCAACGTGAAAACCAAAGTAGTTCCAAATGCCAGATCTGAATGTGGCTGAACACAGATCCACTGAGTTTTCAACACAGAGCTCATCGTCACAACACAAGCTGATAAATAAATTAAAAACTCAGTATTGTTCAATATTCGATACACACTTGTACGGTACAGTTCAGTTCAATACGAATACATGTATTGTTGCACCCCTAGTGGATAGTGTCCACTCATCGAAATGGGTCCAGTCCCAGAAACTTCTCCTGGTACTAGGGATGGGCATATCGGTACCTTGCAGTCAATACTTTGATACCAGCCAGGCAAAATATTGGAATCAGTACTTTTGGGGTATTGCGATGCCACTGTACAGATACAAAACATGTGATTTGTTTCCAGTTTTGAGAGTTTCAGGCAATGAAATGATGTGAAAGCAGCCAGATTCTAGCTTCTGTGTCACATGATGGTGGTAGCCAATCAGACGTCATGATGTTGCTGCTACTATTAGTGAAGATGATGTTTTGGTATTTTTCAGTGCTTTAATGCAGGTTATTGCACATTATGTTTTGGTCAATTTATATTACTATTACATTTTATATTTGAACATTTTCCACTGAATAAATTTAAATGAGCTTAACCTGTACTTAAGTTATTTGATAACTGAAATACGTTTTAAAATCTTATTTTTGTTTAATTTACTCATCAATATAATTTATTATTGTTTTAAAAGCATTTCTTTCCAGTACTTCTGTTCTCAAGTTAATATCGGTATCGATGAAAAAGTACCATGAACTACTGGTATCGTATTGACATGAAAACTTTCGGTATGACCCATCCCTACCTGGTATCTCGTGCTTACAGTACTTCTTGATCACTGCACAGAAAAATAGCTATACAGTCCAACTCGGTAGATAGTCTAGATTTTATTTTCTCTTGCCTTTCAGGAACATAGAGCTTGTCTGATGTTGCCATTCTGACCCTGTAGATGCTCTGCAGATATTCAAAGCAGCTTTGACACTGATGACTGATCTTGCTCATGATATGTGTAGCACATGAACATGCTTACAAAAGGCCACTTGCTCATTCCTGATTATATCTAAATTTTGATGCATGGTAAACATTGTTTTTATGGTGTTACCAAGTCATTTGTGGAGACTAGATTTGAAGTTCCATGTCTATTAAGTTGTAGTCCCTTTGCCTTCATTGAAAATAGATTCACTCCACTGCTAGATAAGCCTTTGCAAGGGGGATGGGCTCGCAATGTGCGAGATGGCTTTTGTCCCTTTGCTTACTGTACATATGAATGGGGCTAGACCGGAATGTCCAATCTCATGCATGTCAATTGTCTGAGGCTTGAGTTAAGGAACAGGCTCCCCTGCCTGTGTGGATGTGGACAAAAGAGCTAGAGAACACAGTGATGAGGCGATAGTAGAGTAAGGAAATGAACAGGAAGAGATGAGCTATCACAAACAAGTTAGTGTGAAAGACTGAGAGCGATAGAGACAGAGCATGAAGACGAAGAAAAGGAGAAAAAAAAAGCGCAGTGAGATCCATGATTTTCCGTTTTTGAGGCTAAGCCGAACCTTCTTCGACCACCACCTGCTCTTCTTTAAGCACATCCTGTCATTTAATACCTAATCCCTTCATTCACTGCACTGTGTTTGCTGACCATTGTCTCAGCTCACTTCAAGCTGTGGTCAAGAGGTGGTCAAAAGTTCGCGGAGTATGGAGGGCACCCAGTCACAGAGGACATTGTGCGTGTATTCGCCCCTGCCAAGCAGTTGTCTGAGATAGAGGGGGAGATGGACATACAAGTTAAAGACGGTTGGGGTCCTCTGGTCAACACCTGTTGCATTAATTTGGAAAAATAAAGCAACAGCAACTAGATTATTAATAATAAGGAGATATATGGGAGACTGGTAAATACTAACAGTAGCTCTTTAACATGCTGACAATGACTGCACTAAAAGGATGGCGCTAATTAGGTATTATGTCACTTTGGTATGTAACCATGGCGACGTTTGCTTATTAACAGTTAACACAAAACACAGCTGAGGCTGAGTGGAGTGTGATTAATTTTTCAGTCGTCTGGCCATAAATCAAAGTATGGGACTAATTGGTAAAGTATTTTTAATCCATCCTAAGTGATTTGGTTCCTCCTCTGGGGACCAGGAGTATTTCTGTAGAACTTCACAGATCTGCTCTGGTTACTGAGCTTTTCAGGACTGCCATTCATAATTGGGTTGATACTGAATCCTGTTTGTGGATTAAAACAGTATATGGGAAATGGGAAAAATAAAATAAAATACAGAAAAGCGAAAAGCATGAGACAAATGGGCTCCCAACCAAAACAGCCTGTAGACAAGATTATACAAATGAGAGAGATCTGACAAAATATGAGCAGTAATCCTTAAAATGTGTCAGTTAGCTTTTGTTTAGCTCCAACATGTTTGTGCATTCTTCATCCTTAAACAAGAAGAACAGTCTCGCCAACTCTTAGAATAAGCTTACGTGCATGGGTAGTCAAAGATAATTGCTCCACAGAGCCCATGCAGCTTATGAGACTCTACCAAAAGTGTGCAATTTTCAAATGAACTCATGAGGTCATGAGGAAAGACGTAGTGGGTGTAATGTGAAGACGTTTCAGGTGAGTACTGTTGCTTCCCCTTTTATCATTCCCTGTGAGGACGTCCTGGCAGTTTTATGAGCAGGATGTCCTGTGTCAGCTCAGGGGAATGATTCTCTTTTGTCAAGCCTCAGGCTCTAAACTGCTAAATTGAACCGCCCCTGCCTCACATATCCTCAGAGAGCTGTAACTAACTTTCTTTATCATGAGGTTTTTTCTTTCTTTCTTTTTTTCTACAGTGGTATTTGTTAACTGGCTCACCAACAAAGCCACCAATTCTCATTATGGACAAAAACAAGCCTTAATTCTTCAGAAGTGGTGTGTGTGAGAGCTCTGAAGTAGGACATCAAAAGAGCGGTGAGAGTGACAGCTGGTCCTCCTCTTGGTCAGGCCCCCTGATAAGATCAGAGTGACAGGAGGACATGGGACCCAACAGGTACCTCTCTCCCACCACAGCACCCTCCTTGCTGCTCCCATATGGCCTCTAGGAAAACCCACACCTACTTACATATCAGTTCTCTCACTTTACAGAGACACATCACAGGCTATACCAGTTATTTCTTTTAATATGATGTAGTTATTTCTGGACCTAAAAAGCTACACAGGGACTTGATCTTTGTTTTTGACTATCCTCAGTTATCCCCTTGTGGACGACTTGCGTGCCCTTCGTGTGTGATTACCCTCCTTCCACAAGTAGCCATAAACCCATTGGGAGTGTTCACAATAACCACTTGAAAGCTGCAGCTTCAGCCTCAATCCTAATGGACTCTTGCTGAAGAGCTATAAAAATATATTTTTGACTTTGGATAAAAACTCCCATTTGTTTCTTTTCAGAAATCACGTGCTTTTGTTAAATTTGGGCTCAGGTGGCATGTTTTCAATAGTCAATATTCTGTTAGTTTTACGAGCACTAGCATCAGTTTTATGGCTGTTTGTAATCCAACATCTTTTTCAAACTATTTTTGCTGCTTCCTTGTATTGAGGTTAGAGGAACAGTACGTGGAAATAATGATAAATTTCCAAAGCATGAGAGACCATCCAATTAGATTTGATTCAGCAGGGGGAAACTGCTTGTTATGGGGGCAACAGCAGCATTTCCTTGGGGTCACTAGCTTGCTGTTTGGTTTGTTTGCCTCTGTCTCCCAGGTATAGTTAGTGGTTAGCTTACACAACCCCATCTGCGACAGGTCCTAGCTTGCAGGTGCAGCGGAAAAAATCCAACTTAGAGAAATCGCAGTTGATTAAAAAAAAAAAAAGGCTCTTTCCTCACATGCCCGATTCAAACTTTAAAGAAAGCCCATCATCTTACCATGTATTAAACTCTATTTAACTTTTCTTCCTGCGTGTCTCAAGGCAGAAAGCAAACAAACTCAAAAAATGTCGAGCAGACAAATGTAATTTCAGCTGGCTCCACTAATACATTGCAGAACACCCTGAGGTCTTGGCTCTGAGCTGATTTGAACAAGACGGCCCCTCTCTCCTCGCAGGGGTCAGGGGTCATGCAAGGAACAGGCTGATCCTTCATGCAGTATCAAGTCTCTGCACCTAAAGGATACACAATGATGACAGACAAGTTCAAACAGCTTTCGCCCAAAAAATATCTACAATATGTTTTGTTCATCAACTAATACAAACAATATGCATGCATTGCCTGTAAAGCATTCAACATATGACTGTGAATATTGGCATGCATGCAGCAATAATCCAGGAGGATTGTATAGGCAGCTAGGTCAGGCAAAACTTAATTTAAAGCTGAGCAAGGCGAAAGTTTGAAACGATGTTTGGTATTGTCATTTGCCCACATTATCCTGATAAATGGATCTTTGAAACATGACACAAAGCAAATGGTGGGGGAGGGCTGGTGTCTGTGCCCAGGCAAAGTTTCGGGGAGTATTTCCAGACAAGAAATTGGGCAAGGGGTATTAGAAAGGGGTTTATCAGGGAAAGGTAATGCCAAATGCTATTATTTCATTAACTATGTTGATTTTAAATCTATAGACGGTGCGTTTTCACAGTGACACTAAAAGCTAACATATGGCACCCTTTATCTTTCCTCGCTGTTAGCACCTCTGTTTCCTGGCATAAATATGTTAAAAGGGTGGCAACTTAACTTCCTTTTATGGCTTTTAAGATAAACATTAACACCTGACAGTGAGCATGTTTCCAGATAAACCCAGAAGAGCATTTAGATTTTTCTTTTTTTATGTCAAGCGGCAAAGATGAAGGGACTTTACAGAAAAAATACTATCAGATTGACTCTGGCTGATGTTAACAGCAAAGAAGCGGATAAATCTTTGAAATCTGAACCGTGTCTCCACAAAAGTCCACACGATGACATGTGGACGATATGTTTATATGGGGTGTGTGCTGAGGCAGTAAATCACCACAAGCCTGCAGTAAGGAAAGGTGACAGTCTATCAGGGGCCCCATGTGTTTTTGGAGAGAAAGGAGGCTAGTTGTGGGGGGTAAATTCTGTCACTTTGGGAGAGGTTGACCAGGCAGGCTTGACCCCAGAGTTCCTTTGAACAGGACAACACTGGTGACACTCTGGGCCAGTTTGTTGAGGGATTTGCACATGAAGGACACAGGATTTAGGGGGTCTCACAGGAAGACACCAACAAAGATTATGTATCAAGACATAAAGCCCAAAGATAGAAATATAAAGGGTTTATACATCAAAGCCCCCTTGAAATTCAAACTTAAATCAACCATACGCTCACTTTGCAGTGAACAGTCTGCAGTTAAAATCAGCAGCTACATCCCTTTTTTTCACCCGAGAAAAAGCACATATGGTTTTGCTATAAGCAGAGCAGAGGAATGCAAGAAGGCCATGAAACCTTTGCTAACACTTTGTCAGTAAGAGACTGGATGTCAGAACAACTCCAGCAGTAGTTTAGAAATAAGCATTAATTTTCAACATTAAAAGTTTATACCTCTCTTGTGCAAAGGTAATGAAGTGCTCAGGCTCAAAACAACAATTACAACGTTTTCCTTGGGAACTCTGCACACTGTGACCTCAGTAAGGATTATGCAGTCACGCTAGCTCATGGCGCCACTTAGCAATTGCTATAATCATTATATAAATAAGGCACAAGATTTCAAGATAGGGTGACGCATGGCCCTAGAGGCTCCTGTCAGGCTGCTCTCCAGCCGACGTCCGACCTTATATGACATCCCCACCATTATGGCTCCCTCGCAGATCTATTCTATTGATCAGGGTTGTGTGAGCTGTAGTTGGATCAATGCCTATCCCTTTTCACTGTTACAACCGGTGCCAAAACCATATCCTTCAAGAGCATGATTTATGTCAGGGAAAAGACATCCTCTGCAGGATGCAGATTTGGATTTCCTCCTTTCTTGTCAGGAGGGCTATAAAAACCCAAAGTAAAAAAAGAAAGGAGGGGGGTGAAAGAAGAATGAGGTAGAAGCAGGAAGAGACAGTCCAGCTTTGATGCTCTGTGTTGATCTGGTGTCCAGCTGACCTGTGCTTACAGAGCAGATTAGCCTTGACAGTTGTTTCTGGAGTGAAAGGGTGTAATCTAAAGCTGTCTGGAAATCCTCAGCGAGCAACATAAAAGCCAGAGCAGGAACCCTGTTTCAAAAACCCACACAGCAGATCATTTGGCCATATGTCAAGACTCCAGAGGAAAGATTCATGGCGCAGATTAAAGTGTTTACATTCAGTTCCGATTTTTATCTTGGCGTTCCTTCTGAATTATGCATGCATTTGAACCAAGATTCCGCTTTTCAATAAATTGTGTCCCTGCAGTGAGAGGCTGCTTATAGTGGTGGTGTGACAGACAGTGGCACATAATGAGCCAACGCTGCACCCCTCGGACAGAAGGCCACAGCTTGGGCATATCTCTGTGTGTATCCACCTAACAAACATGCTGCCTCCCCGGGAAATTCACTATGTGTTGTCATGGCAGTCGTCCAAACACAGTAGGGATGTATTTAGGGGCTTAGTATTTCCTCTGTTTACCAAGTGTCTTGGGCAGTTCTGCAGTGAGGCACAGGATGCTGGTCTCCACAACAGCAGCAGTGATGGCATGGATCCTCAGTGGAGCAAAACCCCACAAGGAAACAAGGAAAGCTAATCTGAAATGACAATAGTGTGCAAGAACTCAACTGTTACGTCACTTTTTCAACACAGTGCTTAGAATGTTAACAAGAAACATCTCCCCATCAGGTCCTTAGCTTACCCATCACTTCAGTCAGCAGGGCTCAACATTTTGCACCTTCTAATGCAGATAAGACACCTCTGTGCCATAATTGGATTTGTCAACCTGGAAACGGGGCTGTATTTATAGAGGGATCTTAGTAAGGGACAGTAATCTAACCTGTTTTAGTCTGACATCATCTAATAAAACAGTCAAATACAAACTGGGTTGAAGATGTAATACCCTCTATCTGCCAACCAGGTACTAGTTCTGGGCTGGTGATGATGACACAATCAGTTTGTTTTCCAGCAAATCGTGAACCACATAAAGCGCCAGCATTACGTAACTGTCCTGGATTCAGTTTTGAAACAAGAACTTAAAGAACAGAGCATGTGGCAGTCATAGCAAGCGGAATGACGGTCTCGCTGCTATGTATGTTGTGTTGAAGAGATTTGCTTTGCCGTGTGGAGCTTTATGAGTCTAAGGTTCCTCATGATAACCCGAATTTAATTAATTTATTTTATTGTATTGAATGCTTGTTTAACTGCATTTTACATAATATTGCTGGACCTGACAAGAGGAAAGAAAAGGTTAAGGAAAGATGGGATAAGAAGTGAACAAAAATTAGACAGAGTAGAGAGAAGAAAGAACAGTCACCAAAACAGCCAACTAATGCACCTGCACAGAAACATAACATAACAGTGTTTGTTTTTAAAGGTAGAAAAACAAAAATATGGAGCTTTGGACCATGTTTTGCTCATCTAAGTTCATTTGAGTCTAATTAATCAAATACATTCAATCCCCAACTGCATTATCAGTGTGTCTTAGTCCAATTTTTGTATGGATTTGGACAGAATAATGTGTTTATACTTAGTTTTGGACCAGATCAAGGTTATTATAGTTAACTAAAAATAACAAGTTTTAGTTAACTAGTGTCATACCAGACAAATTCCTACAATTTACGGTAAAAAAAAAAAAAAGAAAAGAAAAAAATCCTAAAAACTAAAACTAACACTGAAACTAATGCAAACTAAATGAAAACTAAGCATTTTCCAAAAAAATAAAAACTACTAAACCTGTTTAAAAAACTAACTAAAACTTACTGAATTGAAAAACAAAAAGTCAAAACTAAATAAAAATTAAAACTAATTAAAAACTATTATAACCTTGGTCGAGATAACAATTTTTATTTTTTGTTGTGTTTTGTAAGGTCCATCCATACGTATAATACCATGGCTGTTAACCAATGTACCACCACAAAGCAGAGGTCAGTTACCTCCTAGTTCCAACATCAGTTTCAGACAATGACAATACCAATACCAGTTTGTCAATATTAAACTATATTGATCAATGCTAGTGTCATAACATTGATATTTTAATGTAAGGCCTGAAAACTTCCAGTTTCTTTCTTCATATCTTTTTGTAAGTATTTATTTCTTTTTAAACAAACAAACAATACATTTCAAATGCTTGAATGAAAAGGAGCAGGAAGAAGAAAATCTTATATAATCTGCCCACTCACACAAACGATTAAACCAATAATAGATGAGATGTATTTAACTAATAAAATTGAACTAAAATCAGCTGCAGAACAACATGCTGATTAAATTTGACAGGTCATGATTATTTGTTATTATTCATATCAGCTGAAGGTTTTCTTTGGAAAGAGTTAAACCTGGAAAAAGTCCTAGGTCCTATTTTTCCCATGGTTTTGACATTTCCATTAACACTTTATAATGTGGTCTTTTAAAATGTAAATAAAATGTTGATGGAAACAGGGCTGAGTTCCTCCATGGGTCACTGCTGCAGAGCTAATCATTATTTGTCTTTATTTTCTCTGCCATTTTACGTTTTACTAACTCCAGCCCTCATTTATAAATGCTGTTACAAATTGCATGTGGCATTTGAAATACGTATAAACACTGCTTGTAAAACCAAATAGCTGCAGGGACTATTAAAACATCTGCAGGAAAAGTAAATGAAACAAACAGTAACCACGCTGCCTGCTGCTTCGATATCCCATCCCACTGAGGCCTATTTTCTCCCCTATTCTGTATATCAGGAAAACTAGATGCAGTTCAAAAGCCCATTCATTCATTCATTGGTTGGCTTTTTGGTCACAATACAGCTATTATGCATGGCTGCTCTCCTTTTTTTGGCTATGAAAACACACAGAACCAGCTCTGTGTTTTCATAGCTGTCTGTTGGCTCGAAATGCCCTTGCTGAAAGTTGGTAATAGTGATTTTTCCATGGAGCAGGATCAATTTCCACTATCACCTTTGTTTGCAGCAGGCATATATGTACCAGGAATGGACTAATGTGAATCCTAAACGTATTGAGTCTGCCGGAGAATTGGCTGGGGAATAACTCATTAATCACTTTTGTTAACATTAGCCCAGCTAAGACGGGGTGTGTATTGCTCTGTAGCACAATGATATTCTTGCAGTTCTGTGTGATGAAAAGATGTTTACTGAGTCAAAAGCTCCAGTGTCCTACTGTAAGAAGCATATGTTTATACTGTAGTGAGTAAGTTACTCATCAAAGATCTTTCATTTCTGTTTTTATAAAAAGCTTTGTTGGCAAAGTGGTTTTTTGGGGTTACCAATGTTTCCTTGTATAGTTTTCAGATTTAGTTGAACTTTTAAAGGAGCTCTATCATGAAAAATGGACTTTTAGAAGCTTTCAACCATATTAGTGTATTATTTCCTCATAAAAATGTCATTTAAAGGATTTTTTTTCATTTATGCATATTTGAGTAACATGAATATTCACTATAAGCTCTATGTAGCTTCCTTCAAACGAGTGACTTACCACTTATCTACATAGATAGGCATTACCAATCATGAAGTGCCAAATATGTGCAACATCGTTAGCCTGGCACATCAGCCTGACTATCGCCATGTATGAGATGCACGGAAAGTCAGTCTGGGCTCCCTCCGCTGGAGACTGATTTCCAATGTGAGACGAGAGGCGGGACTAAAAGGAGGAAAGTGAACCGGAGAGAACCAATCAGAGAAACACGGACGTGACGCAAACGTCTTTTTGTAAGAGGAAAACATGGAGGAAAACCCTCAGAGCAGCAAATTGTTGCGAGTTTAAAGACATTTGCAGCTCAATAAGACATCAGAAAGGGCATCGTTATATAGTCGCTCCTCTGCAGCCGCCATTTTCACTGTTTATGGTTAGAGAAATGAGTCGCCGAAAAAGACGTGTCGTAAGGTCCCACCTCCTGCACTGTGATTGGTCCGGTCAATTTTTTTTTTTACCAGGGAAATCACTTTCCAATGGAAGGAACCCAGACTGACTTGCCTTGTATCTCAAACATGGTGTTAGTGGCGCTGATGTACCAGGCTACAACATCGTAGCAAGACGCCCACTTTGTTTGAGAGGGATTTAAGAATCCTAACCGATAGATATCATAGGACTAGATTGTGCAAGCAGGGTTGTTCAGCGTAGCTACATAGCCGCCATCTTCCTTCAGACAGCTCGCCCCTTGAACAGCATCAATGTCAATGGTTCATGTATTATTTAAATAACCATATCTGGCTCAATTTTCAACCAATTTTCAAAAAGTTTGATTTCTTATAAACGTCAGCCTTGTGTTTCTGTATACTTAGATGTGGCATATTATGAGATATTATATGCCACATCTAAGTGTACAGGAACATAGCTACATCTGACGTTTAAGAAATCAAACCATTTGAAAAATGTCAAATTTTTACATGGAAATAAGAGCAGCGGAGGGGGGACTGTCTCAATTGTACTCAGTCTACCCTATCTTGTCGTAAAAAATGTGTCAGAGGAACTTAATTTTCATGATAAAAGTGAGCGTGATGTTGAAATTTGGTCGATTTGGGGTTTTTGGATCGATTTGTGATCAATACATAAATCTATATTGATTTATCAATATAGATCAGCGTATTGTTACACCCCTAGTGACAACACACGCGACACGGTAAGAATGTGAATGTAAAAGCTGCCCAATTGGCAGTCTTCATACAGTCTTTGGTGTACACACACGTTAAGAGCTTCAGTGGTTCAGTGCTGTCAGGCCTTTTAGCTGCATGTTGGAAATTAGACACATAAAAAAAAATCTAACATTTAACACCAAATCAGCTATCTATAATAGTGAGGGGAACATATTTAGCATATGCAGTGTATGCCTGTAGTTGACTTTTTGGAACGTTTGAAAAGCATGATACAGCTACTTTAATTTACATCTGACCCCAAAATGGAGACAAAGTAGAGACAAAAGCTTCAACTTTTTGTCGGTATTTCAATTTGAACTTGTTTCTGCTGACATTCATAATCACAAGAAGACAAATCCTTTTGGTTTTCATGACATGAGCTGGATCCCTTTACTTTAAAGTATCTTCATTTATTAATTTCTTAAACTGCTTATTGCAGTTTAGAGTAACATGAAGGCTGGAGTCTATCCCAGCCATTAGCAAGCGAGAGACATGTCCATCCTGGACAGGTCACCAGTCCATCACAGGACCAACACAGAGAGACAAATAACCATTCACACTTAGTCCAAGGGAGAATCTAGTGACCAGTTAACCTATGATGTATGTCTTTTAATGTCTCAATATGGAGAAATTAACATGAACAAATTTTTCATGTGGAATAGAATTTGCTTATTTACAAATGTATCTTTTTATTTAATATTTTAGCCATTTTCCAATAGCTATCAAACCTCAAAAACTCTAAAATCAGCATATTTACTGTGAGTACGATAGCATGCTAATGTTAGCATTTAACTAAAACCATCACTCTCCTCAAATGAACAGGGACTGTTTTGACTCCTAAGGGCATTTGAGTATTTTTTAAACCAAAAAAAGTGTATTTTACTCTTCTGTTGCCAAAAGAAATGGAGATCATGTTTAAGTAATGTTCAAAAACACAATCCTTGTTCACATGAGAAAAGCTAAGACTATGTGTTTGCTATTTTTACCAGATTGACAGGTGATTTAAACAATGTGTGTACAACAGCAATATTCTGGATATAATTCACTTGGTCTTTATCAGGGGGGGGGGGGGCAAAAAGAAAAATACATGCCTCTCAAAAATGTCTCACTATCTCAGTGTCCAACTGGGTCTGGTTCAAAACCAGCAACTTTTTTTTCCATAATGTACTCTATAACCCCTTCTGGTGCCCCTGCTCCTTAAAACAGCAAGGCAGAAAGTTTTGCTTTAAGCATGTAAAAAAAAAAAGGCATTGTTGGCGAGGTTGGCAGCTATCTCACCTACATCTGCTGCTACTACGTAAACAAAGAGGAGATCGGTGCATTCCTGTCACACTAAACCAAGAAGATAGCAGCGCACAATCTGCTGTCCCCGAAAAATCTTCTCCCTGATTTTTAATTTCAGAGCATTTACATGTGACTGGTAGGCAAAAGAAAAAACTGGAAAACCTTGAACACTCTCAGAATACCTATTCATGTGCAGTGATGCCAGTTACTGATTACTTAGTAACACATTGCAGTATTATGATTACATTTCCAAGTAACAAGTAATTTGATGAATCATTTTTTATCCTGTAATCAGATTACAGTTACTTTTAAAATGACCTAAGTTGCTTACATATATTACTCCAAGAGTGGTAGAGCAACGCGTCCCACCAAAGAGTGAAGTTAAAACTTTACATGTTATATTACATGTATGCTCTTGCAGGACATGGTATTATTAGACTGAACACATCTTCTCACCCACTGTGCTGAAGAGACTTTCTAAAATCAGAAGCATGCCGGGAGTTTTATCCTCTGAAACCTGAATAAGTCATTCAATGCACATTACTTTGTAGAAAAAACAGTACTAAAAATAAAACCTCATTCAATGTCCTGGTGCATGCTGGGAGCTTCACCTCAACACCATTACTCTGTTAGTTTTTCCAAACCAGTAATCAGATTTGTTCAAATGGCAGTGATGCAGTATTTGTTTATTTATTTTTTGTCATTTTTGAAGGTAAAATATATTTTCAAACTGTATTCTGGCCTCTGAGAAAAAGCGTGAACTTCCGGTTTATCTGCCCTGTTTCCTTCTGAACATAAGCACTGTTTTATGTTTTGTAAAACTATTCGCTGATGACATGTTTTTGACATTTTTTGCCATGTTTTATAGACCAAAATGTTATTCATGATGATCTATGTAACAGAAACAAACCCACCTGCATAAATGAGTTATTAGGAAACATCACTACATTTCAGCACATCTGACCAGACTGTGGTGCTGTTAGCTGAAACCAGACATGACGTCTGTCAGAGAACGTTCTCAGCTCATTTAATATTGAAGTCAATGGCTTCGTTGCGGTTTTTAAAAGGATAACTTTCTTTCTTTCAACCTGGACCTTATTTCTAGGAATATACGCGTGCATTTACTCACCGGTAAAATTTCTGCATCACTTTGAGCCCTTAGGGAGATTTTACATTGAGTTCGCCCTTCAGTGTTCAACCAGTATAATGGCAGAGATGGGGGAAGTCACTATAGAAAGCATTACCTGCAGCAAAATTCCTTGATTTTTGCCAATACTTTAAGTAGAATGAACAAACGAACGACTACTATTGTCCCGTGAGTCCAGATTTAGCTTTCTGTTAGCTATCAGGGTGTTCTACACACTTTTCGGGCTGCGCGTTCACGATGCGCGCTTCTGTAGTACAGCTGAGAAGAGCAGCTTGCTACTCAGTGTAGTGATTTACCTTGGGCGTCATAATATGTAGCGTCACCGTGTTCTTCTCTGAACAGAGAAGGACATGGGACATCTGTTTTAAATCCAACTGTGGCCTTTATCAATCAATATGTGTTCCAAAGCATATTAAGTTGGGTGTGTATCCTTCTGCTGAGACCTTTGGGCTTGAGATCACTACACCAGACAACAACAAAAACACAATTTGCGAAACTCTGAACTCACAGGACAATAGTACTTATTCGTTTGTTCATTCTACTTAAAGCATTGATTAAATGAAGGAGTTTTGCTGCAGATAATATCTGAGGCTGCCCCTTATATAGAGGCTGCCCCGTCTCTGCCATTTTACTGGATGTACACCGAAGGGCGACTCAACGTAATATCTTCCCAAGGAGTCAAAGTAATGCAGACGCTTTACCGGTGAGTAAATTGATAAACAGATAGCCTTTAGCAAACTCCAACCACAGCTTGACCTACTTTCTCTAAATAAGGTTATAGCCAAATAAGGTGTAGCCAGTCAAAATGAAGTCAACATGGTCTCTGGGTAAAGCTGCATATCATTACCGCACCCAACTCTTTTACTGAGGAAAAGAGGTCTAGCATGCCAACACAATCCCCCGCTGTGAAAAATGGCGTTGACATATGCAATATGTAATTTACATATGCAGTAATGTCAACTACATGAACTAGTTTTTTTTGCTGTGTCATCACTCTTTTAAACATCATCTGATATTTACGTAAATACATGTCTAATTGACTTTTAACTGCACAAATAAAGTAACCAATAAAGTAACCAGTAATCTAACCTAGTTAATTTGCAACTTAAGTAATGACTAAAGTAACTAGATTACATTTTAAAGAATGAATCAGTAATCATATTACTTTTCCAAGTAATCTGTGGAAACTCTATCATGTGAGTAAAGAGGCAGAACTCACCCATTATGGGTTTCAAGCTTCCACAGTCTTGCTTCACTTTGCTTCTGGCTCTGTTGCATCACTTTACTGGTTGCTGTGGAAAGCTGTGAATAGTTCAGCTTTTTTAGTGGCAGCGTACGCGCCATTCAAAGAAGTTGACAAAATGATTGCACGATATCATGGCTGATTATTAGCAATTCCATTTGCAGGCCCACTTATCCTCCACTGTAAATGCATCACGTGTGTGAATCCCTCGTCTTGTTTGGAAAAGCATGGGAAACCATTCCCACCATTGTTAATGTAGCCGATCTGGTATCGTCACATCTGAAAGCCTTTTAATCCTTGTCATAAATTACTAAAACATATGTGGGCTTGTTTTGTGATCTTTTTTCACAGTAGCAAAGTAGCTTCTTGATGTCAGGCATTTTCTCATCAGATGCCAGATGAGTAAAAACGACAGCAACTCAAAAGTGTTTATTGTATATTTAAGGCTCCATCAAAGCTAGAAAATGTATGCTACAAGCAACATCAATAACATGAATCTCAGTGAGATAAAAGCTTAGCTAGGAGAGGAAAATCAAGGAGTGTTTACTCAAGAGAAAGAAAATCAGTTCAAAGAGAAGTCAGCTGACTTGTACCTCACTGCACATTTCCAACAAGCACTCTGACATTTCTTTCGAGTTGTTCTGACATTGTAGCCCCCCGCAGTGTCCCATCCTACATCTCTGGATGACTCTCTTGCCTAATGAGGGGCTTAGATTCCAACCCATTGCTTCTTCACTGTCCAGGCCCGTCTCTCCCATCATGTTGTTCAGCTTTTCTGCACTTGTCCTCCCTGAACTTTATTGTTCAGAAAGGTCTGAAAGGCAAGTTCTGTGTAAAGTAAGTAGAGCCTTAACTCCTCTCTTACTTTTGAGTGCTCATAAAGCAGAGGATTCACTAAAATGATGTTTGCAAGAGACTTGTCAGACCTGCGTAGTACTGATTTCTCCTCTTTCTGTATCTTAGTAACCTTGTCATCTACAGTCAACACCATAATATTAAATGATTGATTCATTTTGAACCCCAACACTTCTTAATTTGTCTTAAAATGTTATAAAATGAGCACTTGATGCTTTTTTAATTTTTAGGAATTTCAAAGTAGATGGCATTTTCGCTGCAAAAAACATCCTGATCTGTGTCTGCTAATGTTGCGCAATCGCTCTCATCTTGTTGTCACACTTATTACAGGGTGAGTAATGTAATTAACCTGTTCTATTCTTATGATAATGCTAAGATAACAAAGTTAAAACACAGGTTATTAACATAATTACATCCATTATGCTGTCAAAACAGTAAAAAATAAAAGAGCAAACAGACAAATGTATTCAACTTTAACACAGACATACAAAAAAAATCATGAAAAGTTTGTAGGCATGGATTAACTTAGTTACCACAGCTCTGAGTGGAGAGTAGTAAAACGAGTTCCTCTTTACACACAAACACAACACGTCTGAATGAGTTTTGGTGTTAGGGCTCTACCTCATGGTGTGAGGAGCTTTTTACATCTAACACCCTTTCACCAAATGTCCATTGGCAAATAAGTTCAGCCCACCCCCAATGAAGACCCTGATTAGTCTACCCATTCTCTTTATACAATCAGGAGGCAAGAGGTTGCTAAACATGGGCAAATAAAGAATTATAAACCTTTAAATGGTTGCCACATCACACAATTGCTATAATTCAAAATCCTTCAAACACACGGATGCAGATAGCACATGAATGCACGCTACAGCTATTTTCTTGACAGCTGTCTTATTTATGATTTGCCTTTTACACAAAAATGTTGACTGACATGCTTGAAATGTTATCAGCTAGTGATCACATCTTGAGCTAAGGCAAACAAGTAGAGGAAGCATGCAAACATATGTACTGGAGCACAGAGGGTCATCACCTCTGACAAGATAAAGACACAATGAGGCTCTCTGAAAACCTCTGGTAAGTGGACAGCATTGCATCATTGGCTCTTTAAGCCTTCTCTGCTGCAGGCCTTTCTGCTACCGTTGTTCCGGTGTGGTCATTAACAATGACATGGGTGTGTGTATGTCTGTGTAGGTTGTCTACAGCTCCACGCTCCCTTGCTTCTTGTTTTGCCATCTCAACAGGCCTGAACAACACACCCCACATCACAAACGCTCTCACAGGGAAGACAGGAGAGTGGATCAGTACGGACCTGAGAAAATCACGACATCCACAACGCTTGACTGCCAAAAGACAATTCAATCCAAATAGCAACCATATGGCATATATCATTTATGACAGCTTACTGACAAATATTCTCTGTTTGTGAGTGTGTTGTGGTGAATGTGACGTTTCCATAGAGACAAAATCACAAAACTGAATTAAGTAATCTCAAACTTTTTAGCTGTCTTTGAGAATTTGTCCAAACTGGGGGTTTTTTCAGGCACAAAGCAATTAAAAGACATTTTCATTGGTTTTTATTCAGCTTCTTGACATGTAATGACCCAATTATCTCTTCTCACCATGTTCACTTAGTCCAGCTAGTCACTGGGTTCAACCCCACAGGTGTCCAGAGTGCAAGCCCAGAAACATCAAAAGAAATCTTTTATGTGTTTTTTATGGTCTACTTACTTTGCCTGATCTGTTTACCAAAGATGTCTCTCAGTCCCAAATGAAGTAGCTTCTAAGAATTTTGTGCATGTGCAGCTGTATGGATAAAATCTTTACTCAGATCTCTGTTTCTTTCTCCTAAATGTGCCATTTAGAATCTGTGAAATAACTTTGTCTGTTTCACAAATAGGCAATCTCTTTCCATCATGACCAATGTGAAACAAATTTGTGTGCAATGATTTTGAATCTAAATTATATAAAAAGAAGCAGCTAGATAATGTCAATCAAATGCATTTTATTAAATTATCACCAGCATGTGTGAGTATTTCTATAAAAGGAGCGGTTTTGGCAGTTTGCTTTTTTGGAGCAGTTATGTGAGTCTTAGCATTTGAGAAAGTGCCCAGTTACACCAGGAGTGGTCATCCCGGTAAGTTTAGCCCCCATGGTCAAACCATGCAATGTGCAGACAAATTGCAAAAACCAATGAGCTTCGACAGACTTTAATTAGCTTATTAAATTAAAAGTTTAATGACAAGAAGTCTAACATGGTTGGCTTGTTGGAAAGGGTTGCCTATGGCACATTCACACCAGCCTTTTTGATTCGAATCAGGGTCCATTTGCTTGGAAAGTCCACTTCTTTTGGGGTATTGTTAATGTGCAAAAATAGGGCGCATTCAGAAAGCATAGTCCGCGAGTCTCGGTCCATTTGGGGATGGTTGGGGGCGGGGGTGGTCTTCCGGACCAAGATCGCATTTTCATTGCACAATTGCCATACGGGCCAAAAATAAGATTCTAAGGTGGCGCTGCTTTCGGATTCACCGTAGGCGAGGACAAGACGCACATACAAGAAGGTTCTCACAACTTCTGTTCCCTCCACTAAGCAACATTATTTTTTTACGAGGAGCTGGGATATGCTTTCATCAGATCAAATATCGAAAGCTTTTACTTCCTCGTAACTCCACGCCATCTTTATAAGTACTGCAGTCCTACACGTGTGTTTGTTGTCATAGCGTTTACCCGCGTTGTCCAACGTTTGACCCACAATGCCAATGCAATTTGTAGTCCACTTTCTGTCTTTGGTTCGCTTGAATTGGACCGAGACCTGCGTTTGCAGGCGGGCCGAGTCCGGTTGTTTGTTCCGGATCAGAGTCCGTTTGCACATTCACAACTCCCCTAAATGAAGCGGACTTTCCGAGCAAACGGACTCTGATTCGAATCAAAAAAGCTTTGTGAATGTGCCCATACTCTGATTCGGGCCAAACAAGCGAACCCGGTCCACCTACAAACGAAGGTCTCTGTACGATCTAACCATGCAAAAACTTAAATTTTACCAAACATATTTTTCTAATTTCTAGTTAAAATATCTCATCACTCTTAAAATAAGACAAAATTACCTGAAGAGAAACATTTCAGTGACATAAAAGAACTTGTTTTGAGGCAATGCATCTTACCACTACCAAAACAAACACACGTATAGCGAACTATTGGTGTAAATGCACACTTACTGAAACAGAAGCACAGCTTTGGTTTGAAAAGTTGCATCCAGTCACCAAATCTTCTGTAACAGTGTTCTTTGGGTAGAAAAGACATATGCACAGCCCAGTGTTTGGCAAAAACCAAACATCATACCAACACAAACACCTCATGCTTTCAAGCATGAAGTAAAGACGTAAAGATTTGGGTTTATTTGCAGTCAGAAGACCTGGGCACCTTGTAGTTCTTGAGTTAAAGCTATGGTTGTCAATGTTGGAAGAACGGTTCGAGCAAGCCACATTTTACAAAAAACACACCACCCGAAACCACACCTTCAGAGCCCAGAGACATGTGTGCTGATGTTTTACAAGCAGGTTAACCAATAACAGCCAAGTGGATAGCTTGTTAGCTTGCTAGTAAACAGCTGACAAACCACATTTCTAAAAGGCTTTACTCACCTCCAACTCCTTCTGCGGTGTAAAAAGTCCACACTGCAAACGTCAACACCTCCAAGAATTGATCCTTATCTGTTTTTGTTGTTGTTTCGTTTTTTTTGGCGCAGCAGCAGGCAACGGTCTTAGCTATATTTGTTTCTAGTGAGCGGCGGACAGAGTGGTGACGGGGAGAGGGGAGGGACAGAGACGAAACGTAAAGGCATCGATTGGTTCTTTCTATATGGTGTGAATGACCAATTCCTGCCTTCCGGCGCGGATGGCAGGAATTGGTCAGAGTTTTTAAAGACTTGCAGCTCTCACAGAGGTCTGACTTTTTTCTTTCTTTTTTATGAATACATGATGTTTTGACTACTGTCAGGACAGAAGGACCATTTCACCCAGTATAACAAAAAGTGTTTCTAAACAGGATTACCAACTGTGGCTTTAACAATGACCGCCTCTATATCAAGTTCTCTTGTACAAATGTGAAGCCATCCATCTGAGAGCTCCTCTCAGAGTTATAAGATAGGAAAAGGATCCCATGCAGAACCGAATGGCTGACAAAGAAAGAAAAACTAGGGATTTCAATGACACAGCCAAAGTCCAGACCTCAACCTAATTGAAATTCTGTGGTGACCTTAAGAGAGCTGTGCATAAGCACATGCCTGCTAACCTCAATGTCCTGAAGCAGCATTGTACAGAAGAGCGGGCCAAAATTCCTTCGTAACGATATCAGGGACTGATAATGTCATGCAGAAAATGATTACATTGAGTTATTGCTGCTAAAGGTACTTTGACTAGCTACTGAATCATACTTTGATATTCACATGCAGCTTCTGTAGTTGGGATTTTTAAATGAATTTGAAATAAACAATGATGCTGTAAAATAGTTATAACTGTTATTCAACTTGGACGAAATATGGAAGTGAATGCAGAAAAATAAGGGTCATATCAAGACCTTTAGAATTAGGACAAAACTATACTAGGCCCTGATCATATCGCATGACTGCAATCATATTTTTAGTTCTTAAGGGATATGAATGCATTTTTTTCCCCTTAGCATCCACCATTGCACCAGGTGCATTCTGGCCACTAATGGCTGCACTAATGAGGGCTGGAGAGAAAACCTGCAGACTCATGGCCTCACTTGACATATGGTAGCTCCTCCTTGCTCCACACAGTAATGAATAGCCTCTTAAACAGACAGAGTGAGCCAATCAACTCACAAACAAGACACATCCAAACGTTTACAGGATCTAATTTCTGTCCAAGTCGTACTGTCCATCCTGCATCTGTAACTCCAATCCATCTGCGCCGTCAGAGGGGACTACCCTCCCCCTGCTGCGTCCACTCCTTGAGCTGTGTTCCTGGAAGACCGCAGAGAAGTAATCAATGAGTCATGTGTCCTGATTACAACCAGTTCCCTATGGAGCTTCTTCAAAGGGCTCCAGAGGAGATGGAGAGAAGGAGAAGCATTGCCCTCCATGGGGTAATTACAAGTTGAGGCTCTGTGGTTTCTATCCCTTTTCAGTGGACAGTCATTCTTAAAGACAGACCAGTTAACAATTCATCTAGTCCTGTTAGCGCAGTGGGAGGTAATTCCATCCACTGATCACTGACAAGTAGTGCCTGCCATCTAAAATTATATAAATCCGTCCTCAAGCACACACAGAAAAACACATGCTTTGGCAGTGTTTACTAGGTGAGAGTAACAGATGAGATGATACTACAGACGGGGAGGGTGACATTCAGATTTGGTGCAGCTGAGTACACGCCTGTCGATCCCAGGAAAACAAGCCAAGTGTTTGAGAGTTAAAAGGGCCATAAAACTAGACAAACACACTTAAGCACTGTCTGGCTGCCTCAAAGCCTTCTGTTTCTCTCCACAACTTCCACCTTAGGCCTGTCCAACAATATGTACACATTGTTTACTTTAGATAGCTGATACTCAAACTCTTAGTAATTTATCCTTTTCCAGTAAAACACTTCATTAAAAGTCTTAAGGGGAGCCAGTCGAGGCAATTTCCCAAAAACAAGAAACAGAAAAGCTGCATGTTAACTGCCATTTTTATTAGTTTGCTTTCATATGAAGATTTTTTTTGTTCTGGTAGCACAGCAACTCCAAGAAGACAGTAATGTCATTTTTGCGGTCTCAGTTAAATCATCACAGTTGCATGTAAGCATCTGAGTGATCCTCAGTCATTTAAGCAGCAGAATATGGTTAATTGGTGTGCAAACTGATGACTGCAAAGAAAGTTAATCAGGAGCGGTAGCGTGGAGACAGCGGGGCTGATGATGTCTTAAGGTTAAGACTTCAGTAAACCCTGTCTGCACTGTAGCAAACAGAGAGGCAGAGAGAGGTGATCAGAGACAAAACAGTCATTACCATTAGCTTCCTGCAATAAAGAAAAATAAGACTTAAGAAATGTGTGTGTGTTTGTGCGTGTGAGTGTCCTATGTTTTGGGTCTTTATCAGGAAATTCCCATGGAGGTCCTAAAGGTCTCTAAATAAAACATTTTCAAGTTCTTTATTGTCTAAAAACACAATATAACAAGGAAGCTTATGTAATGATTGTACTGTTTTTAGAAGACCTTTTTATTTTGTGTACGTATGTGTAAATTCTAGCCTGTGTTCTGGCTTGCAGTGCTAAACAATACTGTACTGTTTATAGATTCCTGTATATTTTCTATCTTTGTTGCTTTAATTCATTTTTTGTTGTTTTAATTATTTATTTAGGCTCTAATATGGAACCTCAGTCCTAATTTCATACCATTAACGTGCAACATGAGCTGGTATTACAGTCTTGCATCCTTGTGTGTTCCATGCCAAAGATATTTAGCTACTTATTTGAACTCATCAGACTGCCGTCTGTCGGCCTCTACTGATTATTTTAATGTTTATATAAAAGTAACAAAGGAATCAAATGTTTGTACTCACTTAATCAAACAATGTATTGGGAGCTTTGACCCCACACATGGTGTACTTTCATTCAACAAGCCATTTGACTTCAACAAGAAGAAATTATTATCCACTGCTGCCCTCATGTGGAGAAAACTTATACAGCTGTTACAGTAGATTACATTGGCTTTGGGGCATCTCTTGTGATCTATGGTCAAAATCATAAGCCAGTAAAGACAGTTTCTTATGATTAAGGATATATCCTTAATACTTTACTGTAGTAAGAAATAATAGATGGGCTGTTTGGTTATTGCTGAAATTTTCAGTGTGAAAAGTCTTTGGATTAATGGGTGAGAAAGTCACAAAAACATCCTGCAATATTTTGCAATATTGTGCAGTCCACGTGCTAATATACATATAGTCAAATCACTGGTAGGTACAGTTGTTCAATTACTAGTTAGTATAAATAGCTAATCAGACAATTACATGGCAGCAGTTCAATACATTTAAGCATGACATGGTTGACACAACTTGCTGAAGTTCAAACTGAGCATCAGGATGGGGAAGAAAAAGGTATTTTAGTGACTTTGGATGTAGCATAGTTATTTGGGGCCAGACAGACCCCAAAGCCTTGAAGGGTTAATTGATTCATGATTGAACACAATAGCACACAAGTCATTGTAAAAACAATTTTAAAAAATAACTAAAATACATAACACCTAATTTATTTTACTGTACAATTTTTACCGTAATGATAGACAATAGAAGCATAATAAATGAAAAATACTTTATTAATCCATTTTTTTTAAAAACTTTATTAAATTTTGAAATTGTAGTATTTAGAATTATATTATTGCTGTATATTCTCATATTTATTTAATTATTATTTATATTTTAACTGATATAAAATAAACAAAGATAAATACAGTTTTTCACTCAGTATTCTTAAAGGTACAGTGTGTAAAAAAATCAAAGATCATTTGTAGAGAAATGTGATTTACAATTGAAAAACTGTTTCTTTTGAAATATAATCGCTGCACTAGAATAGCTATTATATGTTTATTTTCTTAGAATGAGTCATTTATATCTACTTCCTGGTTGCATATAGGCTACATGGAGGCTGTCATATTTGTTCCACCATTTTTACTACGGTGTCCCTGAATGGACAAAACAATATGAGTGAAGTGAGAATCTTTTGAAGTTTAAAACTGCAGTACCAATTTTGTTTAATGGAAGTTAGAGCACTGTTTGGGATAAGCAATGCCTTAAAAGACATAGAAAGTAGTTACTCATTGTACAGTCATACACCTGAGACCACTCACAGAAGAAAACATTTTTAGGCGCTTTCAGACTGTAGGAACCTTTTGGAATTCCTATAACCTTTTCAGGAACAAGGATGTTTTTTTGCACATTCGGACATAAGGAAAGAGGGACCTCGGCACTCAGTTCCTATGACCTTTTTAGCTCCTACTCCAAGGCAGGGTCTTTTCAGGGTTCCATTGGAACTGAAATACATAGATGTTTGGTGATTGGTAGAACTCGCAAGCCCCGCCCCTTGTGTGAGCTCCTCTTCTTCCAGCCCCACCATATTAAAAAGTCCCACAGCTGTTACAATTGTTTACCGAGATCATAATAACAAGAACTATTACAATAGGAGTGTACCAGTTCTTTACTAAATCGATCGCAATGGTACACGCTACGAATCTATAATTATTTTGAAATGTCCAAAAGCAATTATTTTCTCATTAATTTAATGACCCAAATACAGCTGCAAAGTGTGGCAGTAGAATCTGCGGCTGCTGCCCGGACACTTTAGTGGACGGTCCACACTTCAACAAAAGGTAAACAAGGGAAAGGGAGGGAAAGCTGGTAAGTTAGCTTTTATAATAGCTTTGAATAAAAGAGATGGGAAACCCAAATACAGTTGCAAATTGTGTCAATACAATCTGCGCCACTTTAGTAGACGAACCCCGGTCCGTCCATTAAAGTGTCAGGGCGTACTTCAACGAAAGGTAAGCAAGACTTTTGTAGGGCAACTTTCCAACAGGGCGCTTTTTCGTTACGTGATACAAATGATGGTGATGATGGAAAGCTGTTAAGCTAGCTTTTATAATAGCTTTGAATTAAAGAGATGAGAAACTTCAGTTTTGTATTTGATTTTCTGGGGCATAAAACTGTCACTGCGTCAAACATGGTCCCTAACAAGGTCCTCCTTCATGTGCGAACACAAACTGATGAGGAAGGGTAATTCTTATAACTAAACTCGAGATGTGTAGTTGTAGGAACTGTGTTCCTAGAACCTCTCTGTCTGAATGCGCCTCTTATATCTGGGAGAGTTTTGGCCACTAACGGCCACCATACATTCACAACAGTGCTTGGAATGTTAAGGCGTTTGAAAGAAAACATTTTTTTCTTCTCTACCACTAGATGTCAGTAATTCTTACGTACGGTATGTTTGTAAGTTGGGTTTTTTTGTTTGTTTGTTTTTGTGGGGGGTTTTTTAAAGGTCAAACACAACAAATATTGCATTCAAATAAAAATTGCGATGTATCTTAAATCTTAAAACTCTGGACTGGTAGCAGTCCAGAGTTTTCTGTTGTTCTGTAGGTTTAGGAATGTTTAAACATTTTGACCAATTTATTTTCAAAGTAAAAAATATACATATTTTTTTCCCCCTTTTGCCTCTTTCATTGCTTCCATGTGTGGACAAATAGACAAAAACATTCCAGTTGGACAGACCAGGATGAGCTGAATATGTGCCAAATGATAACTGAATATGGTGATAGAGTTGTTGTGAATTTCTTGACAGAATAAAATGTGTTGGGATTTTGGCCACACTGATGTAAGAAACATAACTGCTGCGGTAACATAAAATTACAGAACTCACCTGCTTCAAGCTGCTGTTCACCTGCCATACTGCTGTTTCTTGTCCAACTTGTGGTTGTATTCAAGCATCCAGTACATCCATACTGTTACACCACATCATTAAGTCTATAATGTCATTTGAATCAAGTAAGCACTGTATAAATAAACTTTACTTTGACTATGACCTACATTAACTAGAAACTAATTTCAACTATAACATTCAGTTAAAAGATTAAATTAACAATAATATTGATAATAACAATGACAACATAGCAGGGATATTAGAGACCACAAACAACTGGCTAAACTCAATCTTTATTTATTTATTTATTTTTTATTTCAGACTTGCATAAAAAGAAAAAGGCTGGTGTGGAAATTCATTCAGCCAGAGGTGAAGATCTGAGTGAAGGCCTATGCATCAGCTTCTTGGGGCCTCTGTAAGGACTTTCTCAGTGAACCTCAATGACTGCAGAGTAGATTTACCCGTTGTTGTAATGTACAAGTAAAATATGTAGCTAACAGACTCATACTTTGTGTTGAACAAGATAAATCATAATCCAGCTGTGATTTAGTCATTTTCAAACAATTGCCCCACGTTTCTACAGGTCCACGGCAGCTAGTAACTACAGGAGCTGTATGAGACAACTTTACTTTCAACTTAGCTACTGTAGAATCCAACTAGTACAAATAAAAAAAATTAAACAGCATTTTAACATTAGAAAAAAAAACCTCATAACTCATTGCCCCTTCCCTCTTTATGATTTTCCACCACTTATTCCGGTTTAGGATCACAGGGGAGCAGGACCCTTTCCCTGCAACGAGGTGCAAGGCAAGGTTCTTTATGATTTATTTCCTTAAATTTTGTTTGCTTGTTTGTTTGTTTGTTTTTGATGGTTCACACCAGCCAGTGCTGCCCCAGGCAGCTGTCAGTATAGTCTATGCCAAGAGGCTGTGGTATAGGGCATATTATCTTGTCACACTTTGGGCCCCTTGAGTATCATTTAAACAACACAACCATACCTAAGTATTATTGTTGACCACGTCCAGCCCTTTATGACCACACTGCACTCCTCTGATGGCTACTTCAAGCAGAATGATAGCTACATAATGTCACAAAGCTCAAATTAACCTGGTTTCTTGAACATGACAATTATTTAACTGGCTTCCAGGGTCACCAGATCACAGTCCAGTAAAGCATCCTTGGGATTTGGTGGAGAAGGATATTCTTATTATGGATGTGCGGTCAACAAATCTGTAGCAGCTGTTTAATACTATCATGTCAGAATGGAGAAAAAAAGGGCCCACCTTGAAGAGTTTTTTTTTTTTTTTAATTATTTGACAGGGACAATGTACAAAATACATTAATGTCACAAAGAAAAAATGTTTTGTATTGCTAATTTTTATCCGACAGGATATAGAAAGAATCAGACATTAATAATAACTGCTGGGCAGCTGAAATCTTGCAATGAGCAAGAACGTTCAGATTCCTATTGCAAAACTAGAACAGTCAAAATTTTAAAAATGTCATTAAAAGGAAGGATTGAATTTTTTGTAGTTTTTGTAGTTTCTAAATACAGTTATGCTAGAAATTGAACACACTCATCAAAGTATCCTCCTTATGATTTGTGTGTTAAATGACCAAATTGTAGACTATAGTCTTTATTCCAATTTATAAAAATTCCCAGCTTTTTCTATATGTAGGCTAATTGGCAGTTCAGTAGCATATTTTGTCCATTACGTTATCTGCAAGCTGCTGACAAAAATAATAAAAACATTTTCCCTCCAGAAGTGTAGCCTACCCTTTGTTAAATTGTCGTTTGTATTGTTGTGTCTCACAAAAGCAGATCCTTGCTTTAGAGAAAGCTATTAAATACAACAACAATAGTTATTTGTGACAGGTCATTATTTGTTAAAACACGTTCAATCTCATTCCATAAAGTATGGTATTACATAAGACCTATTAATTATTAGTTTGTGGAAAATAACATTCCTAACCGGAGACGAGTAGAACAGCTGGCATTCCCTGACGGTCCCTGAAGGCAGCATCACACCCTAATTTTTTCCTAACATCCGGGACCTTTTTGAGCTAACCAGCGTGTGGAAACTGGGTACGGAGGACAGTGGAGAGTGGTGGAAAGAAAGGCGGACTGATGACAGCTGTCAGTGTGGACAAAAACACCACCAATCTCTGAGGAGAACTCGAATGGCTCTTCCTTAAACTATCGGAAAATCAGGGACTACACATTGGCAATATCTGGAGTTTTTTTTAAAGGTGTCTTGAAGGTATTGTGACGGTTTTGGGGCTGGGAATTTTAACGCAAGGATCAGTCTCAGTTTGCCTTGTCTCTCTCATGAGAGTCGAGGTTAGCCTCACTGGCTAACCTAGCTAACTACCCTGCTAAATTGGTCAACAAGGCTTGGCTCCCAGAGATCGCCTTTGGTGCTGGGGTCATTGCCGTCGGAAGGACGTGTCCTGACAGTTCTCTTTTTGTTGAGCGTCAGAATTAGTGGGGGGCGCAATAGAAGCCAAACTGGGTAACTTTTGAATAAAAAAAATTCCGGCATAAAGAAATGCTAGTTAGCAGCTCCAGTTAGCCTACCGAAGAGAAGGCTAACCATGGTAACCTGTAACGCAAGTATATCCAGCTAGCTATCACTAACAGGAATTTCATTTATGTAACTTTAGTTTTAACCCTAGCGAAGGTCGTTTTTGTCAGACCCCTTTTTTCTGGGCATTTTAAGGACATATAACAGTTAGCTTACTTATTTAGGGGGAATGAATTGTGTTTGCTAATGGTTCAATTTAATACAGCTGTAAGACTATTGTACTTAGAAGTGGGCGACACTTTGCTCAACTTAAGCAGCTTTATACTTGTTTTTACTTACTCGATAGCAGCCATCCCTTCCCATTAATTAGTCAGCATCGTTTTAGACCAGTAGCTTATTATTATTATTATTTTATTATTATTCACAAGATAAAAACTATGACATGTCTAGATGAATTGCTCATGTCTCACTTGCAGCTTGTGACTCAGCTGGGTCTTTAGGCGTTTTCTCTCAGGTCTGTACCAGCATGCCACATTGATCTTTTGCATAGTTGTCTATTAAGTTGGATGTTGCCAGGATGTTCAACATACACTCATATTATTGATGAAGAAAACCATTATATTATCAGTAAGTGCAAGCTTTATTAGTGAAGAGTTATTGATTCTCTATAGATTTTGAATAAATCTTTATAGTTTGTTGAATTTTGCTTTTAAAAGCTGGCTTGTAAAGTTGCAGCCATCTTGCAGGTCACATTAAAGCTGGTTCATGTCAGCCACAACTGTTTATCAAAAGCCCTAATGGGGTCCATACGTGAGTGTCTGTTTTTGCAGGAATGGAAGTAAGGACTAGAGGAATGTGAGGGTTGTGCCTACACTTATAAATGTTTTTGAAAGTGGAGATTGTTAAAACATATGTGTCCTGTTTCTAAAAACATTCATGACTCATGTATTTGTGGCTTACTGTAGTGTTTGGCTTTGTTTACAGACCTGTTGGAATAGCTTTCTTTTGCTTCTGCTTTTTTCCGCAAGGTATTTACACAAAGTCCTGTCGACTTTCCAGCCTAACGCAGAATTGGTGAAGCTACAGTTGTGGTGACAACATGGGGACACAAGGCTCTGGTAGAAAGCGTGCACCGCTGAAAGACCGGTTTTCAGCAGAAGATGAGGCATTGAGTAGCATTGCTCGGGAGGTAAGCATTTATTCCACCAAAAAAATGTGCACACTGTGATGGACCTGCTCCATTTATGCATTGCTAAATCAATAGAAATAAAATATTCTTGTTTTGCTTCTTCCTGAAAATGGCTTTATCAAGTGTTTTCAGAAAGCTAATTTGTCATTTTTGTTGGTTGATTTTTTAGCAACAGCATCATTCATTAAAAAGCAATATGAGTTCACAGTTGAAACCATTATCAGCTCTTATACAACAGGCACATGCTACTGAGTGGTTGAAAGACTTATTAAAGTCAATATATTGACAAAATGCCCTGCCAAAGCTTAGAGATTTTTATGAATATGGAGATTTTTAACCCTTCATTGTTTTCATTCCATCATTTTTACCAAAGAAGATAACCTGGCATCTTTTCACTGTGTTGAGTGATTCGAGACGAAGGGATTTTTTTAACTTGCATTAATTAATATGGTCAAATTTATTGTGGACTCATTGGGATCTATGAAGAACTGACAGTAAAGGGTGTTATTTAATTGTTTTTGGGTCAGAATGAGTGGAGACAGCTGGTTTGGACTACAGAGAGGTTAACATAAAGTGTTTTTGTTTGGGGGGAAAAAAGCACGGGCAGAGGAGAGAGACTGCCTGGCCTGTAACGACATGCCCTGGGATTATTCCATTTTGTTCCACAGCAGGCCCTTCCATTCCTTTGCTTTTTCCCGGAATAGAGTTAAAAAAAAAACATGAAATGTAGAGATCAGTTTTATGACTTTATTTTAACGTTTTATAGGCGCACTGCAGATTTTCTGTAAAGAAATCAAGTGGATTGGTTCCTTGCTATTGAGAGCTGGATTAACCAGCTTGTCATAAATGTTTGTCTTGGCCCTTTTGTAAGAGTGTGATCTATGCAGTTTGAAAGCTGTGCAGTGCCTCATTCTTGAGCAGCAAGCGCAAGGCTCCATTTGCTCTCTTTATAGTCATGCAGGCTGATCATAGAAACATGAGTCATCTGACCCTCCCAGTCAGGTCCTAAATCTGAATCTCTTTGTGGAGCAAACCAAAGATTAGATCAACTGTGCTGGGAGTTCAAGGGGTCAATGTCTAACCTGCATATCACTACCCCTCTGTGCAAATCTTCATAACACTGCCTTCGCTTCTACGTCTTGGTTAAGAAAATTTAATAGCTTGCCCGTCTGCTTGGCATGCGTCGCTGGTGAGAATGACTGTGAATTTGAGCCTGCACCGTCACCAGCCGAGCTCAGAGGCCCCCTTATATTACTGGGCAGGCAGTCTTTTGAATACAGCAGCTAGCACTGGCCAAGAGTTAGAATTAGATGATCATCTCAGCCCTGTTGTCTTTCAGATTAGGATCTAAGGGACCTAAAGGCACTTGTAGAAAAGGTGGCCCTTCACAAGAGGGGGTGTGTCTTTCCGTGGAAGATTGGGTTCATAGTCTATATGATTTCATTTGTGATATCTGCAATGTAAAGTGTCATAATTTTACTTTCTATTCATCATCGGAGACACTTCAGGTCACGGAGAACAAAGCACATACTGTAGTCTGTCAGTAAACCGATGGTTGCCAGGGTGGCAGCAGGATCGTATGCATGGACTTCCAGGGTGAACTATACCCAGTACTTAACAAGGAAAGTCTTAACTTTTTACTTATTTTTGTTGATAAAAGTCAAAACCTTTTGCAATGAGTTTATTCAGGAAATTGTCTTGTATTGTATTTTTGACGAGACGAACACTGTGCGTAGTCATTTACATAATATTGTTGTCATTTCTTTGCTTTTAGTAAGCACTTGCTCATGATTGTGTTGGAGTTGCATATGCCAACACTTCTGCTGTGTTGGGATCATTATGGAAGATCAAGTATTATTTACATGAAGTATTGTTATTCAGGAGGTAAAGTTATTTGTCATTATTGATAGCCAAAGAACCAAACTTTGAATTTAATAAACTGATTGCAAGTTTGTCTTACAACTTGAATCAAATTGTAGAATGGAATGAAATTAAATGAATGAAGTGAAAAATAAATAATAAAGAAAATTTAGATCACAGTCATTAAGCTGGTGAAACGTCTCGCACTCCACTGAGAGTTATTATTTTTTATTATTTAATGAGCTTTGAATGCTGAACTCTTATCACCCTTAGTGTTGGAGGTTTGTTTAATGGTGAGACTGCACCGCTCAGGTTACCTTCTCTGGCCCGTGATGTGGCTGTCAGAGCATGGATGGGCCAGTCTATAGATAGGACAGAGACAGAGAGCTCAGCTGCACTGCTGTGCAGAGCAGGTCATACTGTCAGACAGCTCAACAGGTGCAGAGCTCGCACACACCCGTCTCTCTTGCTTTCTCATTCAGACTCCCCCCTCGTGCACTTGAAACAGGATTTCTCCCTATTCAGCTTGTACAAAGTGCCTCGCATTAAGAGAGGTTTCATGATATGTCAGAAATTTGATTTTACAAAGTATGGACATTAAGAAAAAAATCCCATAAATCATCAGAATATGCATAGTTTTTTTAAGGTTTGACTATTTAATTTTGATAGAAATCTCTTTTTTGCATTTATTATGATTATGCATGCAAAAACAAAGTATTACATAAAGATTTTATTGTTTGTATCTTGCTAATAACCTCAGCTGCTACCAGACTTCTTTCATCATGATACTGCACTTCCAAGTTTGCTGCTGCATACCTCCATATGTGATCATACATGTATCTGACTTCAGGAACAAGATAAGCCCTCTGACATTGACCCACCCATTGTCTCATGAGATACTGATCACAATATTATGGGTTGTTTATAGGGCTGCCACGATTAATTGACTAATCATTGACTATCAGAATAGTTGGCAACTAATTTCATTGTCGACTAATCGTTTGTTTGTAAATTTTGTTTTTCCTCTAAAAATTGCTACTATACCTTCCGCTGCCTTGTCTGTCTTTCTGTCTGGTCAGCTTTTCTTGAATTGTATATTGACATAAACACACACACACTACCAGTCAACAGTTTGGACATGTTTTTCCATTTGATTCAATCAGAAGGTGTCCAAACTTTTGACTGGTACTGTAAATATGCTACAATTTTCATATTATCAGATTAGTTGACTTATCTCCAAAATAATCAGTGACTAGTTGATTATCAAAATAATCGTTTGTGGCAGCCCTGGTTGTTTATATAGTTTATCAAGTCACTAATTGAAAGTTTAACCCTGGAAGCATAAACGGGTCGAGAATACAGATTCACATTATTGTTTGTTGAACAATTGTGCTTCCTCAACCCCATCTTCACACAGTCGACAGAGATCACCCAAAACCAACAATAACAGTTTAGTACAATAGCCTGTCATCGACTTATTCATTAATTTAAGGTTAATTTTGAATTGCATTGGTGATATTTAGCACTAGCTGCTCCCTGATCTTTGCTAATGAGGAAGGAGAGTAGACGGAGTTGATTTGTTACCATCATCACATTGGTGAGTTTGCCAACTCAGGTGTGAGAAGCTGAGATCACTCAATCAGAGCTGCACCCAAATCAGTTTTCACATTGATAATTTAATGATTTTTACCCTTTTGTGCATGCTTGGAGCATTAAACCTTTTCATGAGACCAGAACAGCAACATTGGTAGGCTTTGTTAGACAACACAGAGTACAGAACAGAGTTTTGTCTGCTTTGCTTTCGCTGATCTTGATCTGTTGAGTTATGTTCTGATAGACACCAGGACGTGACTCCTCAGGTTAGGCTCAGGCCATCATCGCTTCTCATTGTTTGTCGTCTTGTCACCGTGAAACAAGATGTTTGGGCTGTGTTCTTCACTTCAGGCTATTACTGAAACAGGAATAGCTCTACTCGCAGGCCTCCTGTTAGTACAGATAAGAAATTGCTGGAATGCTGACAGTGTTTGTCTGCAGTGTGATACTGTACACACTGGCCCCAGTATTTATGGACTGCCTTTTAGTTAGAGATAAAGGGCAGAGCTTCACAAGCTTGTGTGCCATTGTTTGTTGATTGAATGTTCAGTTTAGAAGCATGTGTGGTATGTAATTACTAATACAGATGCAATGGAACAACATGGCTACCTCAGTGACTCGCTAAGCTACTCAGGGGCTGCTTGGATTGCATTCTGCTAAGTTCTGTAAAATTATCTCCTTATATTCTGACTCAGTTGGGGCAGATTTTATAATTCTTCCTTCTTTTTTCCCTCGAGGAGACTTTATTGGACTTGGTATAGCTTTTACATAGACGTGGTTGTGCTTTAATGGTCAGCTAGTTAGATTTTGTGAAACTGCCTCGAAGTTAACAGGCTGAGCAGAAACAAGTTTTATTTGTTGGCATCTCCCTCATGAGGGCTTTAAATCCGGCCTCCTGAAGTTGATGGTTCACACATGTTGTTTTGGATGAAGCAGTCCAAAGGCTCAGAGGACCACAGAGCTGTGGCTCCCAGAGCAAACTGGTCAGCTAAGACCGTACACTTAAACGTCGTACCAGTCTCACTCATTTAGATTGTTGAGGCTGATGCCGACATCTTGAAGTTCTGAATTTCTTCTTATTCCATTATATCTACTAAATGAATGACTTTGCTCACTACTTTGGGAACTATGATCTTTAAACAGCACGTCTGAAATACAATAGTGTGTAAAAATTAAGAAGTAACAACTATTTTTATTTATTTATTTATTTATTTATTTTTTTAACATTGTGGGGAAATGGAAAATGGAAGCAGCAGGTTATTGAAAAATGAGCAAACATAAATTTAAATGTAGTATATAAACCAAAAGCAAGGTTTGCACAATTCTAACTAAACATGAAAGTTAATATTTGGTCTGACCATCTTTTTTAGGGCTTGGTGATAAGAAGGAAAAAGTATTTTCTGTATTGATGTATCTTGGAATCGGTCACAATGTAAAGCTTGGTAATTCTATTTCAAAGGATATTTATAGTGACCGCAATGTAAAACAAATAAACTGTTAAACAGAGTTTATTGCTGCTGTAATCTCTTTGCTACATTTTAAATGCTTTTTATAAGAGTTGGCAGTCGTAAACAATGACACGATGCTTCTCGGTTTGAAGCTTGCGCTGTGAGAACTGGTGCACCGAGTTTTTCATGCCTTCATTTTCATGCCTTCTTCGTAGCCACTGAGGTGATACCCTTTCAGGAGATTAAACAAACTAGTTGTGTTTCCCGACTGATGACTGTGTTTGCACATTGTCTTATCTGTTCATCGTTTTTACTGAAACTAAAACCACTTCCATTTTACTAAGTACAGTAGTAGGGCCTCTTTTCTCAGCTGCTTTGACAGCTTGGGAAGATGACGTGAGATCTGTTTCAGTCTCGCTGTCATTTTGGTGGCTCTCTGTAGCTGCACTCATTCTTTCCCAGGTTTCTGCTCAGTTTCTTTTTTGTTTATTTTCCCATTTTGGGCCGTCCTGTTGGTTAGCAACCAGCTTAGATGCACATTGATGCCAGCTAGTTGGCTTGAGTGTGCTGAGGGATACACAGCTTTCTCTGTAGATGGATCAACTGGAAATGACTCATGCCGACGCTGTTGTGAATTTAATCAAGTCTAATTTCGAGATGGTTCCTTTGCCCTTCTCTACCAGCTTTATTCTTCAACACAGTCTGAACCCTCTTTGTCAAGTTTTCTTTTAAAGATTTAAAGTAGTTTTCAGGAATAATTCTACAGTTTTCTTGAAGGAATCTTTTTAGTTGTTCCATAAATAATCCTAAACTGCCTCAGTAATGTTTAGGTTCAGGCTCTGAGGAGGATTCATGTCTCCAGACTTTTAGCCACTGTTTTTTAAGTCTTGTTCTTGTCATTTTGGCGTAACTCAGCCTTTTCGCTGTGTTTCCCTTTCCTAAAATCTTCCTTTTGACAGCCACCATAGAAACCATTTCTTCTTCTTTTTTGTCCTCTACCTTTTTTGGGGGCTTTTTTGCCAAGTTTCCTGTTTATGTTTGGGCACAACACTTGTTCATCCCTTAAGCTAGTTTCCTGTTTTTATGCTTGAATGACTCATAGGTCAGTATTTAGTGGCTCACCAAACAAAAAGACGCATTCCTTTGAAAGTGGTCAGGTAGAAGGAATGGGCCGAAAATAAGTGGAAAATCAGTCAATGTACAAAGATAGGCCTTCAGAAAGCCTGGAGAACTATTGCTTAAGACTACTTTAAAGATTATGGCAAAGTCTGGCTCCATAGAAACAAAATATGAAGAGGAGGGTGGCTCAGGATTTATGCATGATACTGTATCTTGAATATGTTTCAGTTTATTGTATACATAATAATAACTTTGTAAGAGCTAAGACAGGACCTTCACAAAACTTAATTGAAAGCTGTGATCTTGCTGTTGCTGGTATTTGCTTCACTTATAGCTGAACAACTGTTTCAATTTAGAAATAAAGATTTGATCTACAGGTGTGTATTTTCCTGAAATAAATTGTCCATTTTGTATACCCACTGGTTCTCATATAAATTCAGCTGTTTGATCATCATTCACCGGTTTTACTGATGCTCTCTTCTTTCTTGTTTACTCTTTGCACCCACTGGGCGTGACTTCCAAGTTTCCATTCATGGCTGACAGGTGTATTCATGTTGTTTCGCAGGCGGAGGCGAGGCTGGCAGCCAAGAGGGCGGCTCGGGCGGAAGCCAGGGATATCCGAATGAGGGAACTTGAACGACAGCAGAAAGAGGTATATAACACATAATGGACCTGATGTGCAGAGATGCACTGGCAGCATCATACAGCACCTCAAGCAAGCTCATGTAATGCCCCATAAGTGCTCCTCCCATCAAGCATCAGTGGTTGATTAAATATGGGAGTTTATCTGCAGGGTATAAAAATAATTCAACATTTTCACAGATGAAACCAGGAGTTCTATTTCTGACGCAAATGTCACCCAGTTTTTTGTGTTTCAGCAGTTTTGAAAGATGATTGTATGTTTTTCCTGGCATTTCCTCCTTGTCCAGCTTTCTTACCACTCATCCAGCAGTAGCAACAGAAAATGGGGTCAGATCCACCAGTGGATGGTAGGCGAGAGACAGACTGGTGTTGCTTTCTTTTCCACTAACACATGCTGTTGTGTGGGATTGAGCCCCAGTCAACCCTGACCACTTAGCTGCACTTGACTTCCAGACTACTTTGTACCTCACTGTGGAAAAATGCCTCTACGGTGTGTTTGCTTTGGAGACACCATAATCTATGACTGAATGTTTTGAAGAGCAGGTTTTGGCATTTGGTTTTATGTTTGGTGGCTCAGTCTGCAAGCAAGGAGGTGGTTTCAGCTATAGTCCTCAAAGCTTCCACTATTTCATGCTTGGAATTAATCATTGTGTGTTTTTATCTATACAGAAAAGAGTGTTATAGCGTGTAGCACTAAAATGCTTAATATACTTGCTGTTGTATGCCATTAATCTTGCACCAGTTTTCTAAGAAGACAATTTAAGTTTGACAACTTTTTGGTGATATGCAGACGTTGCTTTTGTGTGCTTTGGGTTTTGCATGAGAATTATTAGGAATTGTAGGGCAAACTCTCTACTCTCTTTGTAAAATTCTTGCAAACTTTTATCCTTATTCTAGGCTGAAACAGAAAAAGCCAGAGCCTCTAGTAGTAGTAGAGCCAGCAGCCGTCATCAGCGGGTCTGTATCTTTCACGTTTCCTCTTCTGTTTCCTCTTTTCCTTCCTTTTTTTCCCCCCACACTACCCTTGATATCTCATCGGCCATTTTTCTGTCATTCTGCTTCTCTGCTGTGACTGTTTCCACATTAACAGGGGCTGGATGATGATGTCATGTCGGTCCGCAGCTACAGGGTGCGTACAAAGAGGCGCTCTGTGTGAAAGCCATTGCTGCGTTTAGCAAAGCATTTGTTTAATACATGTTTAGGGTGAATTACTTCAGTTTGGTAATGCTTGGTGGTGCTTTACTGCTCTCAAATAAGATTACTCCTAATGTTTATCTTCATTTTTCTTATTCAAAGTCAACTTCATCAGCAGTTCGTGACTTGGGGTCTAACAAGAGTCGATCCAGTTCCCGTAGAAAAGATGCCTTGGTGCGTTGTGTTGTTTGTGTGGCTGTATTACATATGCACTCAAATTTTCCATATTTCTGCAAGTGTGTGGCTTAATTTGTCAACAGATCGTAAATTGGACTCGTTCATTAACAGTTAATGAGACAATATTATTTTTGGTTGTTGAAGCCCTGTTTCCACTGAGGGATGCAGCCTCAGGACAGGGCGGTTTAGTGCGGTAAAGCCTGATCTCTGTTGCTTTTCCACAGCAAACCATACCCTTACCTGGTAGGACAGGTAATAGTGTGACATCATAGCAGCACAATACCTTCTTTGAACAATAACTAAGCAGAATATACGCAGAAACGAAGGATGAGAATGGCAGGCATCCAGCAGTATGTGTTTTTTTTCTTGCGGCTGTAAACAATGAAGAATCCAGGGTATATTTAATTATGCCGTTGTTCATTGCCGAGTCACTCAAAGGCTGCATTTGAACAGAGCAGTTCCAAGAACGCAGTTCTAAGGACTAGCCCCCCCCCCTTATTCGTTCTATGAACCACCCCTCTCCAGGGGAGCTGTTTCATTTTGCATTCACACATGAGTTGGGGACCTTGATATGGACTGATGCGACACAGCTGTCTGTGAGTGATGTGTTACTTTTGCGCCCCAACAAAATAAGCAAAACCCGCAAAAATTAAGAAGACAAAACAACACCACTGTTTTCATGGTCTGCATGACAGGATTATTAATCACTGACAATCACATCAAGCATCTAACATCGAGGCTGGAAGAGGACAGAAAGAGGAGAAGAAGAATCAAGCGGCAAATGATACTTCGTTTTATGGGGGAAGAAAGGAGAGCAGAGCGCCGCAGACAAAGGAAACGACATGCAAGTTTAACTTATTAAACATGCGCCGACTGTTTCTGTAAACATTTAAGAAGTTATTCTGTTTGCGTTTAGTGGCGACAAAATACTAAAGACCTTCGTCTCACTTCCTGTCTGTCCGAATGCGCAAAAATATGGCCCCATTCCTGAAAAGGTGCAAATACCCCTAAAGAAATTATGATGCTTTGACCAGTCAATGGATTGTAGTGTTTCAAGCTCCACTTGTAAGGTTAGGGTAAGATTAGGACCCCAATTGAAGGGTCCCAAAATTCTTTAAACATATTCAGGCACCCTCCCAGTTTTTTTCTGTGGAAACACACACACACACAAACATAAAAAAGTGCACCATCCTGTATTGAGTCAGCTCCGAGGTGGAAACTTGGCTCTATTCTTTGAGGAAAAATGATCCAGTAATGTGTGTCTGTCGGGGTCTTTCACTGTTTGCCACCACCTTTTATTTTTTTGTCTCCCCAACTTGTAAATGTCTCTTCTCTCTTCCCTGACACATTTTTCCAGAAATTTGGAAAATTTTTTTGTAATTTTTAAGAACCAGTGTCATGTAAGCTGCATGCCTCATCATGAAACTGGAGTTCAGCTAACAGTGCTGTGCTAAATCGAACTGACTCATATTGTGTAAATTTAGGAATTTGTAAACTTTTTTTTTCCCAATGTATCAAACTTTCCTCATGCAGTCATGTCCACTTGCACTTCAGCTATTATCCAATTGGACATGGCTCATAGAAGGAATGCTGTCAGAGTAATCGGTGTCTTTTCAGTTTTGGAAATCTTATATCATCGTCCTGACTGCCAAACTTTGTGGCTCCGATTAGCCAATATGACGCTAGTATCTTTTGGTGACAGCATTCTTCAGCATGTTTGCAAAGCTTGTTCAGTAATGGAAATGCTGTTGCAAACTGAAACCAACAAAAATCAGGATATCAAAGACAAAGTTAACAGACATTGGTTTCTGCTTTGGTCTAGTTCAGGGAACTAGACTAAAAGTGTGAAGACGCTGTAAGACGTCAGCATGCCTGGCCAGTTCTCAGTAACAATTATTGAAAATATTGTGTTAAAGAACAATGTGAGCATGGAAACTCATCGGATATTTCCACTAGCTCTTTCTGATAATGATTGTGTGTGTGAATAGTGTGCTTTCTGCAAACACATGTCTGCATGAAACAGAATTTGGCAGCTTGGGATGATTTTTGATCTTTTGATCACAATTCTTCTGACTCCTGGTCTCTCTTCAGTCTGATAGCCGCTCCACGAGCAGCTCCGCCCTCAAGAGTTCTCGCTCCACTGTATGTAACTTTAAGTTGATCATCTTTTCGCTATGTCCTTTGATATTTTCCTGCATTTTTGTTTTTTTTTCTTGTCCTTTTGTCTCATTCATTGATTATTTTGCTTACATTTCCCGGGGCTGGACAGAGTTCTGTGTACAATGACCTGCATGGCCATAAAAAGGGTTCATCCAGCTCTTCAAAGAAGGACCTGCTGGTCAGTGCATCACTTGGTATCTTTATATTAGCTGTGACTAGAAGTATGGAGGAATAGTAGACTAATCGTGGCTTTTTGTTGTGTCTTCACATTACAGTTTTGAGACAGATAGATCAAGCAGTGTTACTCTATCGGAAATGGAACAGTAAAGAGACTTAAAGAAATAACTGTGACATCGTTTTGGTGCCTGAGATGATGATATGTTACTGCTCTTGTAGACCGGACTGTACCATGATCAAAGGAACTACACCAGCCTTACGAAGACCAAAGCACCACCTCTCCCCTCCACTTCCACCTATCAGCCACGGGTTGGTCCTCCTGTCAGTGATGTGTAACTTTAGGCCTGAAAGCATCCAGTGAAACTGAGGCAACTAAAGCTTAGAAAGATTTATTTTATTGGATATTTATTATCTGCTCAGTATAGTTGTTACATAATTTAGGGATTTTGTGTTATAAAATTCTCAGGTCACAGACCAGTTATCCAAAATGTTGCTCAGTTATATTATAAAAACTTAAACTCAGAAATAGTCTCACCCTTTTCACCTCTCCTCTCAACACTCCAGGTTAAATACTCAGGGTTGGCAAAGCACTCGTACTGTTTTCACTTCAGCTCTTTAATCTCTCACCACCTGACATTCTGGCTTCAGCATCCCTTCTGTCCCCCACAGTCACATTTTTCCCTACTCCCTTCCTCTCCAACAGGCCACCACTTCCTCGTCCTCCACCACTGGCACAGGCCTGTCTCGCAGCTACAGCATGGTCAGTTTCTGTCCACTCAGTTGCCAGAATCACACTGCATGCCCCCAGTTACCTTCAGAAGTAGACCTTCCCCTCTCTGGTGGCTTGGGCAGATTATATTTAGCTCCTGGAGGCTTTGACTGAGGACAGAGATTTGTACTTCAGTGTTTGATGAGTCCAGGTTTTTGTTGTAGAGCACTGAAACAAGCTGCCTACTCAATGACGGGGGAATAGACAGTGTTTCTTTTTAGTGCATGGCCCACAGAAAGTCATTGTACTCAACCTACTTAGCTGTTGCGTCAAAGATTTATGCTCCTTGTCGTGTTTTGCTGAGTCCTGCATTGTCTCCCACGTGTGCCCTCAGGCCTCTCTTTATGACGACACTGGTCTTTACGGCTCAGGGTACAGTTCCAAAGCTGTAAGTCTTCTGACTGCTTCTCAAACCGAGTTTTGCATTATTACCCCGCCATCGCTTGCTGGAATAACGGTGGCCTTATGTTTGTCATCCCCCTCCCATCCACAGCCCTCTGAATACAGCTGGTACTCCTCAGGAGCCAGCTCCACTCGCAGCAGCCCTGCGGTGAGCACCTTAAACCCAGCACCATGCATGATCACAAACCGTCACGATTAACAGGCACCTTCTCACTGTAGGGACAATTTTGACCACTTATACCAGTGGCAACAAGTATGAGTGTGGGAAATGGCATCACTGGTAGATACTGTGTAGAAGTTGTTTGATTTGATCATTTTTGCTGCAGCTGTGTGAAAAATCAAGATGTTGGACCGAGGTTGTTCTCCGTGACTTAGCTTCAGCTGATTCATTCATTCAGAATCATTTTAATTGCATGAAATGGTATTACTCACAGGGGCACGGTCTTCAGTGTAATCCAGTAACCTGTGAAATAGGACAACTTGAGATCTCTGCAGATGGTTGTTTTTAACAGATGTGTGTGCATGTGTGTGGAAAAACTTGGGTTTGCATCCATCCTTTGTTAATCTTGGTCCTCATCATGTGTGTGTTTTGTATGTGTGCGTATTCCTAGCACTCTTCCTCAGATGACGACACTGTCAGCAGTGTGTCGCAGGAACACTTCAGCAGAGGCCGGAGGGACAGTGCGGTGAGCTGCTGCAACTGAACAGCCATCGTAGTTAATGAGCTGCATCACTGTACTTAGAAGTGGGATCTTTGACTGTCTTGTACCCATCTGACTGTTTTTACTCGTTTGCCCTCCCTTTTCTTTTTCTTTATCACTTTCCCCTTCTTCCTGTGTGTGTGCTAAGTAGTCTTCTGACTTCTCGGATATTAGCGAGTCAGCTGCTGATTATTTCAGCCGCTCCAACCGAAGGGGCAGCATTGTGTCTGACCTTGATGATTTGAGCATTCCAGATCTGGACGCTGTAAGTGCCTGGATGAGGCATCACCACTGTGTGCTTGGAAATGCAGTGCAGCACCAACGTAGGGTGAATGAAATGCCTGGAATCAATTATGCATGTTTAGAAATAACCCTTTTTGGTATTTAAGAACTCATCCTACAGCCTGTGTTTTTCACTGATGCTTTTAGAATATATCAAAGGTTACTTAAAGGAGAGCTGAATTGATTGAGAGTGCATCAGCATGCACTTAGAAAAGCTGCCTACTTTAACAGAGTGGTGTAATCCTGTCTTCCTGCCAGTTGCTTGTTTGATTGTCAGCTATGTAAAGTTTGTGAACATGCAGCACTGATCTGACTCATGTTAATGTGTGAACTAATTCACTGGTTTACAGATTATACGGCTCCAGGCATGACCACAGAGGATGCAAGTTCTCACAATAGTCCTGCGTCCATTTAATAATTTTTTTTTTCTTCTTCTTGCAGCTGGATGAAAAGTGTGACAAGCAGTACTCAGATTATAGTCGGGTAAGTAGATGACTGAATAAATAAATGAAAATTTATTTAGAATTGTACAAGATCAACATGAACTGGTTAAGTTTGTTTTATGGTCTAACAAAGCTGTTCCCATTTTACTCTGAGAAGTGAATGAAGGGAAACGGATGCATGAAACATCTGTTGAACTTGTAGTTTTATATATGAGGCTGTTAATAAAGAAACAATATTTTTTTTAAGACAGTGAGCTATTTTTAAGTGCACTGCAGCGCATGACAGTGCCACCCTTGGGAGGATTTGAGTAGGACAGGGTCACTTAAGAGCTGAGCAGTATCAGATGATGGTTTGGAATAACACGCTGGAGTTGAGTTGCATTGTGCTCGGCTGCTTTTTGTGTTTCTCTGACTGGGCTTCTGCTGTGTCCTCAGCCATCCTCCCGCTGTGCCACCCCAGGCCTCTCAGCAGCCACCCTGGCATCGCTGGGTGGGACCTCCTCACGGCGAGGAAGCGCAGACACTGGTAGCGTTTATGATCCCGACACCAGTCTGACCGAACTTAGGGTAAGATGCTCAATGTTGCTCTTTTTTGTACATTTTCTAAACCACACGATGTTGTATTCTAAGCTTTGTCATAGAGCTGAAATGGTTAACTGTGTTTATTCTTGAACCATTTGTGTCGACACATGTTCCACTTGCATATTGCCTCTATTGTACCCTCCCTGCTGTTCTCGGTGTCTGCTTTAACCATTTTTCTCCTCGTATGCACGGGAGGACTGGATGTGACGTGTCCTTTATATCTTGGTACTCATGTGTCAGCTGGACTGTCTTGAGATGGCCGCACGGGTGCTTTATCTTCCCTTTTACAATCCCTCACTCTCTCTGATGCCCAAGTTCAACCCAACCATTCCCTCCATCTGCTCTACAGGATATCTATGAACTAAAGGACCAGATTCAGGATGTAGAAGGGCGGTACATGCAAGGGCTTAAAGAGCTGAAGGTAGAGGGGCTTTAGCTCACAGCATGCCTTCTTTTGTACTCTGGGAGCAATATGGCATCCCTAACCTCAACTTCTTCCCCACTCACACTCCTCTGTTCCCCCCTCCGCTGTGTCTTTGCCTGCTCCCACTCTGAGTCCTGTATTTACCCTTTTTTCTGCATGATCTTCCCTCACTTCCTGTTATGATCTGAAATGAAGACACTCCCACAACGCTGCTGGGTTGAGAGGAGTAACAGGCTCCACCTGCTGACAGATAAACATTGTGCCTCAGTTTTCAGGCTTTCATTGGCACAGTGACGGATGGCTGGCTGACTTCTGCAGTCAATTTCATTAGCTGCTTGTTTATTCAGGCTGCTCTTTTATGTTCTGTTGATGGTAGTTTACTAACAGTGACTCCCTGTAGAGGTTGATGCAACTGTTGCCCCCTTGTTTCCTGGTACACTTGTAGTTCTCTCTTTCAGATCCCATTTTCACTCTTGTGGTTTGTTTCACCCCTTGAAAGTGATGCAACGCTGTCTAACTACTGTGTGATCAGTGTCTTCACTGCACTTCACTTCACATATTGGTCCCACATGACTTGTTTTGTATCAAAAAAACTATGACAGATGCACAGAATTGTATTATAAGACCTTTGTGGTGTGTTTGGTAAAGGACATTATTTTATACCATAAAGCTCACCTGTTGCATGTAGGTGAGCTGTGATTAAATCAGTTTCCCTTTTTGTTTTATTGACATGTTTCTGATTTTTTTTAGGAGTCACTTGCAGAGGTGGAGGAGAAGTATAAGAAAGCCATGGTATCGAATGCACAGCTGGATAACGACAAAGCCAACCTCATCTACCAGGTGGACACACTCAAGGACGTCATAGAGGAGATGGAGGAGCAAATGGCAGAGATGAGGAGAGAGCTGGAAGAAAAGTCAAAGGTAGAGAAGCGTTATGCCTGCCACACACGAGAGCTTTCTGCTGAGCTAAAAGTCATTCAAGGTCGTTTGCTCAGCAGATAGCCGCCACGTGTGCCTGATTTTTGGTGAAGTTTCTACCTCAAGAGGCCTTGAGGCGAAAATCAAACACAATTGATATTTTTTGCCTTGCAAGGTGAAAAACTCACCGTTTGTGCTGAACTTGAGCTGTCTGCTGAGGGCAGAAGATCTAGCAACCAATCAAAATGTGTTCGTAGATCACATTGTTTCAAGATGACAGCTCACAGCAACGTAGTCCGTTACATTTTAGAGGATAATTTGGTGGAAATACGGCCAGACTATACGTGCTTAGATGATGTTCAGTTGGACTTCAAAAACATCCATCCAAATATCCATAAGAGCCATGTCTCAAACCGCACACTTGCCCGAGTGCACTGGGATTAAGTGCGTAGTGCGCACTGTGTACTTAGTCTGTAGTGCACACCATTGTTGCTAAATGCTGACCCAAACAGAGCACTGCACTTACAGGAAGTGACGGACTAGCATTGTCCGCTAACGTGAGGTAACTCCACTGAGCCGGTATAACCGCGGCCTCAAACACATGATCAGATCATTACCGTCATCAGGGAGTGAACAGCTTGGTAGCATGCCACAATTTACATAAATAATTACGTCTAAATCATTTCATAAACGTTACTTAAATCAGTACAATACCACCTCCAGTGCAGCAGGGGTTGCCACCGCTTCGTTCACCGCCATTATTCAGCACTGAATCAATCAATCAATCACATTTTATTTATATAGCATTTTTCATGCATAGCAGCTTTACAAAGTGCTTCATAATAAAAAAAAGCAGTTCGAAAGTGCCACCTCTTCCACTAGGTCAGCAAGATGGCATCCGTTTAGTGTGAGTAGTGTGCTTTGTTTTGCACTTCGTTTTTGGCCGTTATTAGGGCAACATCCTGGTACTTTCAGTGCACTGAATTTTTGCTTAAATGACACCATCAACACACTACACACTCAAAAAGAGTGTTTGAAGTGTTTCAAGTGTTTGAAGTGCTGAAGTGCGCGGTTTGAGACACGGCCTAAGTTTCATTCATTTTTCTTACATGACTTCTTTCGAGTTTAATGGCGGTTGGCAAACTCAAAGGTGCATTACTGCCACCAACTGCTATGATATACTATAGTACAGTATGCCGCATATGATTTACTTAACAAAAAGACAAAAAATTTTATATGATAACACAATTTAGTTTCTAACAAAAAGATCCTATCGTGATGACAGAGGGCTGCCATCTTGAAATCATGTGATCTATGGACGTGTTTTGATTGGTTGCTAGATCTTCTGCCCTCAGTATAGCTCAAGTTGAGCGCACACAGTAAGTTTTTCACCTCGCGAGGCAAAAAATATCAAACGTGTTTGATTTTCACCTTTAAGGGCTTGTGAGGCAGAAAAACTCAACAGCCTCGAATGACTTTTAGCTCAGCAGAAATCTCGCATGTGCGGCAGGCATTAGTTCCATTTCTGGAAATGTACTGAATAATTAAATGAAACATTTGTGGCTAAAACAGTTTTTGTGTCTGGTTTCAGGAGCTAGAAAGACAAAAACACACATGTTCAGTTCTGCAGCATAAACAGGAAGAACTGAAAGAGGGAATTCGCCAAAGAGATGAGCTTATAGAGGTATGGCTGCCTGTGTGTTAGAAAGCACAAACTGTTTCTGCCAGCGTGATCTCATCAAGTTATTCTGTCAGCACATTTAAAGGTGTCGGTGCCTCTCTGCAGCTGCAGAAGAGGCTTTGTTCTGCAGGAATTTGATAAGGATTCCCTGTCACTGGCCTGCTTTATATTCTTCCCTGTCCACTGTTGTGTCCCTTTGGCTCTGTGTCACTGTCCTTTCAATCTGAGCACCAACATTGTTCTTTCATAGCAGTTTCTGCTCAAACTGGTCCTTTCTTGCCCTGCTTCACCAGTGTCTGTTTCCTTTCTTTGTATCTGTGTGTATTAATGGTCATTTTCACTTCTTTTCTTTGTTCCATTCAATTTTTGTCCTCTACCGTGTCATCTCGGTCATGCTCAATGCCACTCCAGGAGAGCCAGCGAATGCAGACTAAGTTAGATGCCCTTACCAGAGAGGTGTTTGATCTTCAGGAAACGATAAACTGGAAGGACAAAAAGATTGGGGTAGGAGGTCCCACGCCGGTGCTCTGGCAGAATATGAGAGGGTGGTTGTGTTTTTCAGCCTTTTAAGGCTCTCGTGCCTCTCATGCTGTCTCTGCATGATGGAGACTTGTAGGCATTAGCACATAAGTGGACCCAGTCACATACACAGTTTTGGTTTTTGCATGTCAGAAATAACAGTTTGGATCCTGCAGTATCTGCTAACTGACACTGTGTTAAAGCCTGCAGTGATCAGCCTTCCACATGGATTTATTTTTATTTAAAGGTGACCATGCAAATTAATAGAGAACTATGTATAATCTAGCATGACATGCATGCACCACCTCTGGATTAGTTTGTTAGATCATGAAGTCTTTTTCTTTTTAGTTTGAAGCATATATGTATTTTTGTTTAGTTTTTAATAGCACACAATCAGATGAAACAATGTCCCTCACAATCTACCAGTCCCTATTCTCTTTCTCTGTTCTTACCTTTTCTTTTTAACATTATAAGCATCTCAGCCATGTCACTCTCTCTCTTTCTCTCTCTCTTTCCATTCCTCTTGTCAGCTTGAAGTGCACAGTGCATGTTTGTGCATGCAACATGTAATGCTTTATAGCATGTAGTGTTGCATGTCTGTCCAAAGTCTTTCCAATTTCTCCCCTTCTCCTCTCTTGTCTTCTCTCATGTGTGGCCAGGCCCTAGAGAGGCAGAAAGAATACTTTGATTGCATTAGGAATGAAAGAGATGAGCTCAGAGATGAGCTTGCTGACATCAAGGGAAAGTCCAAAGCAGCAGAGGTAGGTCCACCAAGTGCCAGAGGTTGATCGAAGGTTAGAGAAGAGACGTACTTGGCAAAACACAAAATGTTTTTCGACTTTTTTTTGTTCATTTTCCTCTCCAATTTCTACCATTTTCTGATTCCTGCCAGCTTTCTTCTGCTATTTTGTACATGAAACAAAGTTAATCTGCATATGACCATTACTGCAGTTCACTATATCAAATTACTGATTATAGTGGGTAGGCAAGTAGTGTTGTTATACAACACAGATGTCTCCATGGGAATGTAACAATTATAAACACACAACAGCTATTGTTTATTGAAATGGATCAGTAAAAATACAATGAACACAGCAGAAACTGTGCAGATGGCTGCACCACAGATACAGATGGGATTACATCCCCTTCAGTTTGCCAACATTTGCGATTATCAGCAGGAAACAGAATCATAGCAAAAGGTTTCCTGAGTTTGCAGTTTGAAGATAAGCAGTTTCTGTCCATGGCATTCATTGTTATATTTTTTACAAGACAAATTCTTAGGGATGCACTATAGCCTTTTTTAAAAAGCCAATACTGACAGATAAATTTCAGCTCCTGAAGGCCGATTACTATTAACAAACTATTAACAAAACCTAAAAGTGGTCCTCAAGATTATTCATACCCTCTAATTAAAGAAGATGCTAAATTCACAATAGTAATTCAATTAACAAGTAACTAAAGAAACTAAAAATAATTAAAAAAAATATATATTTACTAAAATAAAATATTGCTTTTGAATTGGGGTTAAAAATTGTAATTTTTAAAAAACGAACAAAACTGTCCCAGACACATTAGAGCACTTGTGGACCAAAATGCCCGTCAACAGGTGCAGAAATATTTTTGAACGTTACAGAAAACACCTGATTCAACCTCAAAGTGTTCGCTTTGGAACCCCATCATGCTTATTTTATTTTTTGTTTGTTTATTTTTAATATTTCTATTGAATCACAATTCAAAATCAGTGTCATGATTTTTATAAACTTTTTATTATTACTTTTGCCAATTTCAACTTATTTCACTGACAGCTGATTTTTTTCCTTCTTCAATTGGAGGGTAGGAATAATTTTGAGGATGACTGTATGTTTTATCAGGGTGAGCAGTCATGATATCAGACTTATCGGAATGACGTAATAATTTTCTGTTTTCGGCTCGATAAATATCGTGCAGCCCTACAAATTCTGCCTCAATCTGTGGTTTGAGCTTTCAGCCTTAGAGTAGAGCATTGTTAGATCCCAGGTGTCAGACTTAACGGTCTCCGAAACCTTAAATCTGGCTGTCCCGTTTTGTATGTTGTACAGCAAATTGTTGACTTATGATTTCATTATTTTTCTTCCTGAGTTTGTTTTGGTTCTGCTGTTGTAGCTCTGTTCAGATAAAACACTGCTATTCTGTTAGGATCACTGCCAGGAGTGACATTATGAACTATCCCCTTTTTCTGTAAAGCTCTGTGGAAAAACTGAGCAAATGCGTCTTCTCACTGCAGAAACACGGGCTGGTCATCATCCCAGACGGCACGCCAAACGGAGACGTCGACCACGAGCCTCTTTCTTCAGGGATAACTCTGGTATCCCAGGAGGCCGCCCAGGTGCTGGAGTCTGCAGGGGAGGGCCCACTGGGTGAGTCAGACAGCTTCTACACGTTCGTGCATGTTAAAATAGTAACTGGATGTTGCAAAGTAAGCGATCAGTTAATGTACTTTCTTTGCGTTTTGTAGACGTCAGGCTACGGAAGTTGGCAGAAGAGAAAGACGAACTGCTGGCTCAGATCAGGAAGCTGAAGAATCAGCTGGAGGAGGAGAGACAGAAACACTCGAAGGTGGACAGTGCTTACACAGATGGGGAGAGGATGGAGAACGGTACGGACCTGCACTTTATTGAGATGCAGAGTAAGTTAACTTCCCTATCTCACTTAAATAACTATAAATTATCCAATAAGCTTTTTTTGTTTGTTTGCTTTCCTATTTGAACTCACATAAATTATTTCTCTGTAGGAGATGCCAACAGACAGATTAGTGAATATAAATTCAAGCTTTCGAAGGCAGAACAGGAAATTGGTACGATGGAACAAAATGTAAGTTACATGCAAATGCTAAGAGTTCAAATTGTTTTATAGTAAATGGAAAAGATGGTTATTAACTGTACTTTTTTCAAATTTTGACAGATTAACAGACTTGAAGGGCAAGTGTCCAGGTACAAGGCATCAGCTGATAACTCTGAAAAAATAGAAGATGAACTCAAAGCAGAAAAACGGAAACTCCAGAGAGAGGTAATGACACAGAATAATCACGCACTCCAGTTGACCTCAGGAGCTTGTTTTTCCGTGATCTCTGAATTCTGGGAACTCGTATTTAGCAGAGGACCCCATTGTTGTTTTTATTAAACTTCTTTATTAGGGATGCACTATATAATCGGCCCCCTATCGGTATCGGGCCTTCATCAGCCTTAAAACTGAGTATCAGACATCGGCCACCTTACCGATATTTATCCGATCAGCCCGCTGTTTCTAAAGTCTAAAAAAAAGACAAAAAACTTTTTCAAAAACTTCATTTTTTACAGACTTTAAAACTTCTAAAGACTAGGTGTGGGGAAAAAATACAGATACACTGAAATATCACGATATTTTCATTTGCTGATATCATATGGACATTTAAAAACGCAGTATCAGTCTATTTTACTCATGAAATCTTGCGATATTTCATTGTTCCGTCACGAATTCTCGCGAGAATTCACGAAAATTTTATGATATTTTCATATGCTGATATCATATTAACATTTAAAAACACAGTATCGGCCTATTTTGCCAACGAAATCTTGTGATATTTCATCGTTCCGTTACGAAATTTCGTGAGAATATAAATATCAATTTGATATCGGCATATGAAAATATTGCGATACATATTTCAGTGTATCGATATTTTTACCCACCCGTTTTTCAAAGTGTCGGAATCGGATAACAAAAACTGCTACTGTATCTAAATGACTGCTTTTTTTCAGCTTTAATATCTGTCGGTTATCAGCCACATGAGTTTTAAAATATCGGCATACCGGATATCGGCCAAAATTCCAATATCATGCATCCCTATTCTTTATATTTTCCATCCATTCAGTTTCTAGTAGTTGTTGTGACTGATAGTTATGTTCTCATGGTGGTCATGTTTTTAAAATATTTGTGTGAAAGTGTGTTAGTTATTACACATACACACCATTTTTAGCTGGTGTTGTCATGGTGACCTCATTACATCTTTGTAGGGCTGGGCGATATGACCTCAAATCAAAATCACGATCAATTGAACAGTTGCCTCAATTATCATTAATTGCCAATTATCAACTTTATACTTGTTGGTAAATTCTCAAAATACAAACAACTGAAAGATTCGATTACTTGTTCTGAATGACGGTTTTGATTAATTTTCAATTAATTGGCCAGCTCTACATTGTTGTTTTTATTAGCTTATGCTCACAAATTGTTTTTTTTGGTTTTTTTTTAGAGGCATCTATTTTGTCTGAGTTGATTCAGCTCTCAGTTGCTCAGAATTACGAGACAGTTTTTAGTCAGTTTTTCTCTGGGGAAAAATTTTAAAAGGTAGCACATCCTAAATGGAAGTAAAGGATCAGCAGTACTCACATTTCAGTTGTTTACTGGCTCACGTCACAGATGAGCTTTGGTTTGGCTTACCCTCTTCATTTAGATTTGTTGGAAGTGAGAGTGGAAACATCCACACGAGGAGGTGATCTTTTGATAAAACTGGACCAAAGGGAGATGAACTGGATATTTACACTGAACACTGCTGCCGAAAGGACTTAATGTCAGTCTGAAATGTTTCTTGACATTTAAGTATTTCAGTTGCAACTTCCACAAACGTAGTATGTAATTAGAAGTATCTTGTACAGTGTAATCCCCTACTTTGTAAGGTGATTGGGCAGTGAATGATTAGCTGAGGTGGAGACCTGTATGTAATTAGGAGGTGGTGTGTATTTATTCTGGCTATGTCCAAATTAAGGGGCTACATCCTTCGTAGGTGCCCTACCAGATCATGTAGGCTAGGTCCTCTTAGACCACGGATTAACAGACTGTGAATCTGGATCATCTCTTTGGCATATCTCTCGTAGCCTAGCAACTGTGAAGGCGCAAACCAACTAGATGGAGCTTCAAAATCTTGTGGGTTTTGTCATTGTTTTGCTGCTTTTAGAGGAGGTACAGCAGCTTTATCGTCATAAAATGGCAATATAACGGCCATACAACCTCATTTAGGATTTTTCTTATGATTTCTGACAGAAGTAACATATAAAAAAATGTCCTTGCACAGCCTACTAGCATAACCGCTTAAAGCTTTTAATTTTTGTACCACCTGATTTATTTAAAATACTTGTATACTCCTCGCTTGCTCCGTTTCGGCTTTGTCCGCTGTTGTTTCTGTAGAATGCCCCATTCAGCCCGCAATGCACCATGGTATAGGATTAGCCACGAAAGGAAACATCGGACCATCTTTAAAATCCGGGAGAAATAAGGCCACATTTGTAGGCGGCATTTGAAGGAGCCTTCACATTTTAACAGCCTTGGTCACGTCTCTGTGACGTAAGCAGCCTTCGAAGGATGTGACCCCTGAATTTGGACGTAGCCTCTGTGTTGGATCATGTCAGAGTTGAAAACGCTGTGATGAAAGCTTCATGCTGAAACACATAAGCAGCATATCTTATGTGACCCGGGCCAAAAAACAACTTAAATATAAGAACTGCTGATCTTTTCCTTCAGTTTGGGATGTGCTACCTTTTTTCACAAGTATATAATTTGGGCGTAGCATTCTCTTAAGGATTCACAAGTTGAAGCACAATTTCTTCTCCGTTTTCCACTTTTTTTCAGTGTTATAGGTTCAAACTGATTATTAATGCCTTTCTTCTCCCGCAGCTGCGCACAGCTTTAGATAAGATAGAAGAGATGGAGATGACCAACAACCATCTAGTAAAGCGCCTGGAGAAGATGAAGGCCAACAGGAACGCCCTTCTGTCTCAGCAGTGAGGCCAGGCAGCATCACCACAGAAGCCCTTAAACTCGCACCTCAGACCTCTGACTGCCATACCGGGAGCTCATTTCCATCTTCAGCTGTAACACTTTAAGATTTGTAGCTAACCAAAACAAAAAAAAGAAAAAAAAAAAACACTTGTAGCACAGGTTAAAATTGAACTGCACCCTTTTTTTTGTTTTTCCAAGTGGAAATATTTGTTTTGTCTGGCGCTTTTTTTTGTCTTTTTTTTTTTTTTTTTTTTTTTTTTTTGAGGAATGGCTCAGAAACCAAGCTAAGACTCATATTACAGTTGCTGGGAGATACATCTGAGGACATTTTTCTTGTCACTACTAAGATTTTCAGACCTTTCTACTACATCATGTTCTCAAGGAGACATCATTTTTCTTCTGACTGGGTGCTTGGCTTTTTTTTTTTTTTTTTTTCCTTCTCTTTTTTTATTTTCCTAAGTTGCATGAATGGGTATAATGATGCTTTTAAACTATTAAACCTCTGTGGCTGCTCTGAGCCCCGCACCTTCCCAGCTTTCCCTCACACAGTGAAGTGCCTTTTCACATTAGGAGACTGGGAGTTTGCACCGCTCAACAAAACAGTAAATGTTTTAACAGGTACAATACGATGTATTTTAAAAAGAAAAAAAAATGGTGCAGTCGTTATTTGAAATTATATGAAACCAACTGTGTCTGCTGCGGTTTCTGAAAATTTCTGAAATTTTTCAAATATTTAAGTATTTCTTGGGAAATAAATGTGTAATTTACAGAAATGTGTATAAAATGTGTTTTTCGCTGCTTTTTTTTATCCAGTGTCGTGTGATTATGTTGATTCTGTAAGATGCTGAGTGTAATGTTTCATAATGAGCCCTCTTGTTGGATAAATGAATGTAGGACTCAGTTATGAAAATGAAAAAAAAACAACTTATAATGCAACAGGCATTGCCTTTGCTCCACATATTGCAGCACCATCTTGTGGTTAAATTAAAACAACCAGGATATTCAAGATAAAAATTGGATTAACATGCAATACTAGAAATGTAGCTATTTAATCTTACCATGTTAAAATGGTGCCATATTGAAAATGTATATAGGTTAATATTATTCCATGAGTGAGATAATTAAAGTGCAGCAGATCTCGATTAACTTCACTTCCTACAGGTGTTAAAACTCTTGTTGCTGTGTGTCTGAGTATCTGGGGGGAAAAAAATGGAGCTATAAAGAGCAGATCTCCGTCTTTGGCTGATGAGGGAAATGCAGAAGTAATAAGTCGAGCTCATGTGCTGGCACATTTTTTGGTATCGTTGGGGGACTCATGACCCAGTTCCATTTTTTCCTGGCTGCACATCCTTTATCATACTTTTAGAAAACCATGTGGAGTCTTGGCTCCTTAAAATAGGCCATTCAGAAACGGGGTCCTGTGACAGTCTTTTGTGTGCAATGGAAAACTTTTTTTTTTTTCCTTAAAAGAAACATCTTCAGTGTTTAGTACAAAATATTTATTTACAGCCAATTAATGAGACAAAAAAACAGCAGCATTTATGGGTTTTCTCTCAGATCTGATGGATTTAGCATCTCTCGAACACTTTATAGAGATCAGGCAGGTTTGCGATCTGCAGCACAGTCCCATCTTCACTGAAGTTCTTTGGTGGACTGAAAAGGGTTCGAAAAGCTTTGAAGATGATGTGCTCGACCTTCCAGCGCCAAGAATTCCCCTCAGCTTCCTGAAAACATAACAGCCTCACATGTCAGACTTCTCAATTAAAGGGATACAACACCCACAGAATGATGTGCCTTCATTTTCTACCCTCATGCTGAGCAAGACTCTGGAGCACTTTTTTTAATATCTCAAATGCAGCCAGAGATCCGGGGGGCTTTTCGTTTTCCACTGACTGCCATATAATGGGGATCACCGGCGCTCAATACACAAAAATAAAAAATATACTTAATGATGTCATTTCAAGTAAATTAGGGACCCACTCGGGACACTTGGATTACATTGGACGAGCAGTATGGAGGAATATTGACAAGTTTTTGTGGACTTTTATGGACCTCTTTGTTTGAGCGTCAATGACCTCCAATATGAAAGACGATAAGATAACGGAAACAAAAAAACCATCTCCGGCTGCATTTGAGATATTAAAAAAGTGCTCCACAGTCTTGGTCAGCATGAGGGTGAGCAGAAAAAATGAAGGCACATCATTCTGTGTGTGTTGTATCCCTTTAAGTTGTATATTAGGTAGTAAAGTTCAGTCTCCTCACCTGTTCCTCCCCTGGTTCAGCCTCCAAGATGTACTGTTTCCTGATGGAGTAGAACATGCTGCACTCCTTACTGAAATCTCTGAAGCAGTCCTTCTCATTGTCCCAGTTCACCTATTCAACATGCAAAATCCTTTAAATACTTTTTTAAAAATATATAACTGTATCCCTAAGTTATACGAGACAATCGGGGATCTCACCTCTGTGGCAAGGCGCAGGATGAACATGGGAAGACCCTCCATGACAGGAGTGTATTTATCAAGGAGGAGCGGTAGCCCAATGAGATTCCCTTCCTGTGGTGGACACAGTTTATGTAACCAGAACTAAAACTTCAAGAAAGTACTAAATTTATAGGGATGTCCAATATTCTCAGCCGATATTGACATGATAATGCGATATCAGAAAATATGGGTATCTGTTTTTTTCAGACCAATATTTTTATACTAACAAAATCTTGCAAAGTCGCGTACTGTTGCAAAATCTTACGAGATCTTGTTCCATTAGCACCAGTCCAGCATGAAGAAAAGTCCCCGTTACTCTGTTTAACATAATTAGCCACATGTTGGCTAATACCTGCTAGTATTTGATATTTGGCAGCCAGATGCCCAAAAAAATGAACTACTCTGGCTGAGTTAAGGCTATTTTGCAATCTCTCAGAGTAGAACATAGTTGTATTACGTAACAGTTATCTGCTTATATCGGTATCGGTTAGGGATGTAACGATTCACTGAAGCCGCGATTCAATTAGATTCACAATTTTGATTTTTGATTTTTTTTTTTTTAACTTTACTGAATCTGCCATTTTGCCCTTCAAACTGAAACTGTGTGTTGTCTTGCCAACAGAACTTAATACAGAACAAATAATTACTGAAATGATCACAAATCCTTTTATGATCTGTCACATGCTGCTTCCAGAGGTTTTTTGTTTGTTTGTTTTTTTAGGGGGTTTTGTGGCAGATTTCTTACTTCACAGTGTTTCCCCCTACAATTTTTTTTAGTTGTGGCAGTACGACAGGTCAAAGCGGGGGTATCATATAAACACACTGTGCATAAATTGTAACTCGCATCACGTTCACACACCAGCCTTTCCCAACCTGTGGAGTCCCAATTAAAACAAGTAGGCTAAGATAAATAATAATATTAGGGATGTCAAATGTGCTAATACACAGAAATAAATGAATATGTGAAGCTGACACGTTAATTTTCTAAACAACTAAGTTATCAATCATGTAATATTAAAAATCCATGTTCTGCATTTAATCATTAAGACTAGTATGATTTTGGGATTGATTAAATAATCAAATTCACTAAAAAATACATTCTTCTTCTTATTCATGAAGTTTATGATATCTTTAAAGCCTTCTGGCCGACACATCAGGTCTGTGTGCGCCACGTTTCGGATGCGGCGTGGTTTCGTTCTGCCCTCGCAGCATGTCAACACACACGGGAGCCTCCATGCACGCTGTGTTGTTCACGTGCAGAGCGGATGGCCGACAGCAGACCTGCTGCTGCTGGAGGGTGATCGTGATGATGTTTTTTAGTGCACCTTGGTTGGGCCCCCCCTGGGCGGCCTTAAATCATCATCCTTTGGCAATCGAACAAGTGACTAAAAGAAAAACCTTAAAATTTGGCCTCGAGCGTAGTTCTCAATGATCAACCTTCCTAATCTAGCCCTTTCCCTTTTCCGGGAAACTTTTTCAGATACCCTGATCTCCTCTTTTCCATAATGAGGATTTTTTACTACTATTCAAAAGACTTTCTTAAGTCCATATAAAGGACAATAAAACCAAATGAAATTCATCTTCCCCCCCTGATCAATTCCTCTAGTTTCAGAATCCTTTAAAACCCCCTTCCTCCGAGCAGTCTCTTCTTCTGCCGAGAGATCTCTCCTTCTCTTTAAATTAAACAAATATAGGGTTCTTAGTAATCATTTTTTACTACTAATTTCTAAGTTTCTTCTTCTATTCCTTTTCCTTAGTTCATCTCCGTTCTTTTCTATGAGTTTATATCCTTCGATTATTTCTAGCTTCTTTTCAGCTTACAGCTTATCCTCTCTACCCGCTGGGAATTTCTCTTCCCGTTAGTCTAGTTAGCTTTCCTCTCGCTGCAGATATTCCCATCTATTTCCTCTTTTTTTATTATCATATCCCATCCCTCCCCTTCATTCCCCTTTCTATTTATCCCAGAAACCCTCGGCATTCTACAAATTCAATCAGGAAATCTCCTCATAGCCAGCTCCTCAGCTAAGTAAACTGAATCCCGGGATTTATAAAGTTGTGTATATTAGAAAAGCTAGCTCCTCCCTTCATTTTCTCACCGACCTAAACTCTTCCGCTCTCTGATTTTCCTTCCCTCGCTTCTTTTTCATCAAAAACAAAACCAAGGTATTTATCTGCTAGAGTCTTTAATGCCAGAGCCACTGGAAATATATAATTCTCAATCAATCCTTTCCCTAATAGCTTTTTTTTCCTATTAATAGTGAGCCATTTCTCCCATACTCATATATCCCTTTTTCTTTTCTTCATTTCAGAATCAAGGCAATATCATCTCAAAGCAGATCTCATTCATTCCTTATTGACCCGTTTCTTTTTATTTCCTAGCTAGATCATTTATATAAAGTACAAATAAAGAAGGGGAAAAGTAAGTCTCCCTTTTCCCCAGGGTGTTGAGCAGTCTTTCTTATGATTGATTTGTATCAAGTGGGTTCTCTTAGGGCTTTTATGGCATTATAAATTTTCCATTTTTTCAAGTGAAAGTAATTTAAACAGCAAAGTTCCCGATTACCAATCAAATCCTTTTTTAAAATCAACAAAACAAACAAAAGTACTTCCCTTCTTCCACATCTCTCTCGAAGATAGCCATAATATATCAATCGTCTATTTTTCCTACCTTCTCTCATCTCCACCTCCCAGGACTCCTAAAATTTTAAGTCTATTATTTAAGATTCCTGAATATTTATACTTCTATCAACTATCCTCTTTTTAATGACTCTGGTCTCTTTTGTTTTGGGATGGTTTTATATTGATTTATTCCAAACAGATGGAATAATCCATTTTGAAAGCATATATGCCACTGCAAAGAATCTCGTTAAGTTTTTTAGTCCTCATTAGGGAGGTCCTCATCCTCCCTTTTTTTCTTTTAATTTTTTTTCCTCTCAGAGCCTCTCTATTTCTCTTTTTCAGTTTCTTTTATGATTAGTTATTTATCTCAGTCTCCTCTCCTTTTCTTTCGTTCTTCTAAGAAACAATCATCAAATAAAGTGCCCCTTTGGCATTTTTCTTAGTCATTTTCCCATTTTTAATTTTCAGCTCAAAGAGATCCTCCATTTTCCATCAACCTCCTGGTATTGTTTTCTTTTTTCTCTTTTATTTCCCTCAGCTCCTAGTTCCCTTTTTTTTCTTTAGCTTCCTCTCTTACCTCCTCTTACCTGTTTTTATCAAAATTCCTCTTCTTTTCTTATCTTTCCTCCCCCGATTCCCCCCCTTTATCCCTCTCCCCCCCTTTCCTCTCTTTTTCCTTTTTATTTCTTCTCTTTTTCTTGTGCCCTTTTTTTTTCTTCTTTTCTCTCTCTCTCTTTTTTCAAAATTATCCTTCCCTTTCTCCTTTTTTCCCTTTCTTTTCCCTCTGGTCTCCTTTTGGGTTTTTCTCCTTCTTTTCCTTTCTCCTCCTGTCTTTCTCCCTTTTTTTTTCCCTGTTTCCCCCTTTTCTCCTTTCCCTTAGCGACGATGCAGCTTCACTTAAGAAACACTGACGTTGTCCATGTGAAACATTTAGCTAGTTGTCCGCATTTTGAAGGCGAGCTGCTAATAATGTAGCCGCAGTGAGTCACCATTACTGAGTCAGCGGGAAACAGCGTGACGTACCGCGCGTTCAGGAGTTTGTTTACCCATTTTAACCAGTTTAAACCAATTCTCGAAGCATCGTTACATCCCTAGCATCGGTTGATATCGGAAATTAAGAGTTGGACAATATCGAATATCGGTAAAAAAGCCAATATCGAACATCCCTAAAATGTGAAAATCCAGTCTAAACTGACCTGGTCTATCTCCATAGAAAAGTAATCCTCCAACATTTCAGATTTCTTTTTCAGGAAATCCACGATGTACTGAGCCAGCCCCTCTTTAGGACCGTCGTCTTCAGTCCAGCCGCTCTCCTCACAGTCCAAAGCCAACATGGCCAGGTCGTAAAGAGGTGCTGGTGTCTGAACACACACAATCTGCCTTTAAAATCTGTGCGGTTTATTTTCAGTTTATTCCCACAGTACAGTCTACTTACAGACAGTCTGAGTACGCCGAAGTTCCCAAAGTCATAAACGAGTATTTGATAGAAAAGCTCCTGGCTGGAAGAGAAAAAAAAGACAAAAATGGGATGTAAATCAGCAGTTTTTGAGCGAGTGAGCTAGGCTGTGTGTGTTTGGTGTGTCTCAGACCTGAGTTTGCTGGTGTTGAGCAGGTAGAGTTTGGTGTGATGCTGGATCAAAGTCCACTGAGGATTGACGCAGCCCACAAACGAGTGCTTCTGCAGCATCTCCTGAAGACCTGGAGGAAAAACAGTGGACTGCATTTGTCTGAATTTATGGGTTTGTAAACAAGCCACAGGAAGTTCAACTTTCAGCGCCAAGTGCATCAGACTGTTTGTTTATCCAAGTTACGTTGCCATAGCAACGGAACTATGCTGCATCTTCTCCCCCCGTTATGAGAATGTGATGTATGAAACGAGTTAGGAAAATGAGCTGTGCCCCGGAGCTGAGAATAAAATCAGTGGGGATCTGTTCGTGCAGGTTCTCGTGTTGGATCCAAATGATCTGAAGCTCTTTTTTTTTAAACTAGCGTATCATCTTGCAGGTTTTCTTTGCCAGTACCTTTGTGTGTGTTCTCTGTGATTTCAGCTCTCAGCTCTTTGATGCTGGTCAGTTTAATGGCTCTTCTCTTGGGCGTGGCAGCAGCCGTCAGGTCCTCGCCGGCGTCCTCCTTCTGCTCCGTCCTCGGTCGCTTCCTGACATGCAAGAAAACACAGTGTTGCTACAACTACTGCACACAGAATAACGTGACAGTAAGTCATATTTACAGCCAACTTGACAAGTTAACACCATCAGCCACATGGGGGCAGAAGAAATCCACCATTTGAGGATTTTAACTGGATGACAGTATAATTTTTAACCTACAATGACCTCTAAATATGGATGTAGCCATGAAATGACAATAAGCTCAAACAAAACAAAAAGAAAAATACATTTTATAAAACTGAAACCTATCGGCCATCCAATCCGTCATACTGTGTGATTATAGCACATAAACTCACTTAAGTGTGTCACTGATAGGCCTAAAGGATGATGATGTCATTTATGAGGGATGATACAGGTTCCCTATCTATGACTAAACCCATACGCTGCAGGTCAATGTTCAGGCTTGCAGGAGAAACAGTCATGAACTAAAATCTGCACTAATCTGACTCTCAGGAACGATAAGTCATGATGACACTGATGGAGCTCATTACAGCTGGAATTCCACCGAAATGGGTCAGCAAATATAAACTAAGTTTCAGAAATAATTGAGTCTTCATTTCTAGATGTTATTTGCGGAATTTGTTGCGGCACCGATACGTCTGCCCCATCCCTCCCTCACTGATGAATAAGACCTCGAGATTTATTCATTTATTTAACCTTTGTTTCAGCAGGGAAGATGCTTGAGATCAAATTATCTCTTTTATTAGCACGGCCTGGCCAACATGGCAGGAGATACTTGAACTCCTCAGCTTGCAGGGAGGATCTCATTCCCAGCCCAGAGAGGTTCTGGTTTTTTTTGTAAATTTTTTCAGATTTTGGGGGCTAAATTGCAGCTGACCAGAACAACTGACTTGTCGTCACCTCTGAGCATCCTGCGCAGAGCCGCTGCATCCCTCCTCGCCTTTAGACGCCTCTGTTTCCTGTTCAACCAGGACCTCCAACAACTCTGCATCATCTGTATCGTCCATTTCTGCATCATCTGGCTGGGCGGGCTTAGTCTCAGTCTCAGTCTCCGTCCCCGTCTTCCTGCTAGGACCGGCTGGCTCAGGATCAGGATCTGGGGGTGGCCTCTCTTTCGGCTGGAGGAAGGCATCCAGCTTCTGGGCTCGGGAGTCGGTCCTCACCATCTGGTGTGCGTAGACGCGCTCGGTGGACTCTGCTGCAGTGCTGGAGGCCTTCACATCTGTCCCTCCTGAGACCGCCAGCCCTGGCAGCAACGTCTGCAAACAAAGCAACCCCATAAACAGGACACACTTTGTTAAAGGACAACTTTCTTTTTTTTAGCTGGACCTTATTTCACCTCTGAATATTCGGCGAGTGAATCGCTCCCTGAGTTCTACTAGTTTTATTAACCATCTCACACCCAAAGTACGCACCACTTTCGGATGCTTTTCTTTCCAGTTTTCTGCTGCAGATGACTGGAATCACCTGCAGCAGACCCTGAAATTATGATCATTCATTCCAATCTCCTCCTTTAAAAACTCAATACAACAGCTGCTACAAACCCATTGCACTTGTTTTTAGTCACCAACTTATTTTTACTTGTTTTGTAAATATATATATATATATATATATATATATATATATATATATATATATATATATATATATATATATATATATATATATATATATATATATATATATATATATATATATATGTGTATGTATGTATGTATGTATGTATGTATGTATGTATGTATGTATATACCTGCTTTTAGCTGTCACTTTTGAATGATATTTTGTTGAGTTCTTACAATTTTTCTAATACTTTTGAATGTAATTCTGTATTTGTTTTTATCATTCATTGTCTGGTGTCATTTACTTTGCTCCCTCTCAGTCAGGTCGTCATTGCAAATGAGAACTGATTTACCTGGTTTTAAATAAAGGTCACTACTACTACTATTTCTAGGAGTTTATACGTGCATTTACTCACCGGTAAAATTTCTGTATGATTTTGACTCCTTCGGAAGATATTACGTTGAGTTGCCCTTCAGCGTGCATCCATATAATGGGAGAGACGGGGCAGCCTCTCTATAAGGCATTATCTGCTGCAAAACTACTTCATTTTCACCAATACTTTAAGGAAGATGAACAAATGAATGAGTACCATTGTCCCGTGAGTCCAGATTTAGCTTTCATAGTTATCAGGGTGTTCTACACACTTTTCAGGGCCGCACATCCACAATCTGTAGTACAGCTAAGGAGAGCAGCTCGCTTCCCAGAAAAATTTTAAAAAAACAATTCGCAAAAGGAGGCTGCCGCGTTTCTCCCATTATATGGATGTACGCCGAAGGGTGATTCAACGTAATGCCTTCTGAAGGAGTCAAAGTAATACAGAAATGTGAGTGAGTAATTTCCGGTGAGTAAATACATGTATAAACTCCTAGAAATAAAGCCCAGGTTGAAAAAAAAGAAAGTTATCCTTTAAACTGCCAGATTATCTGTGAGAGAGGTGCATGCTTGGCTAACAATAATAATAATAATAATACTAAATCAGATTTACATAGTGCTTTTCAAAACAAATCAGACACTTTACAGGCAAAAACAGATGTGGGAGAACATGAATGGTTATGAGTGGTATGCACAGTTAAACAGGTTAAAAAATATCATCACACCTGAGTGAAATATGTGCGTGAGGAGTTGGAGCCCAGAAGTTTGCTCTCAATGTGCTTCTGAACACTTTCAATGACGCTGTCTTCGTGTAAGAAATGCACTTCATGTTTTGTTGGATGAACATTAACGTCCACGTTCTGTGGAGCGATTTCCAAGCTGTGGCGATTAAAAAGCAGAGGTGCAAACAAGGTTAATGCAACTGGAACAGAATCTGCTGCAGGAAACACACACACACATACCCAGCGAGTTTACCTGAGGTACAGAAAAGGGTGTGTGTTCTTCGGAAGGTACGCAGCATACACAGTTTCAGCTGCTTTCTTTAAAGCACTCGACTCCACCAGACGATCTGAAATATGACAGATGACGACCTCCTCTCAACACGGTGCAGACCAGATTAAATTTCCAGTTAGTTTGCATTAGTTACATACGGTTGATGAACAGGATCAGGATGCATTTCTTTACTGAGTAGTTTGCATTTGTGATGTAGCCTTTCATCTTGAAAGCCAGCTTCTGATCCTCGCAGCCAACTTCGATCAGCTCTCTGGGAACATACCGAAAAGCCAGTCATGCAGTCAGCGCAGAGGCGAGAAGAGGTCACATGAAAGCAGAGGGCAACAAAGACAGACCGTCATGTGAAAAGTATGTCCTTTTTTACAATTAGGCCATTAAAAGACAGATCTCAAAAGGTTGTCAAAATGCAGAAGCAGTGTGTGATAAACTAAATTTAATCTAAGAGAGTAAGCAGCAGCAGCGAGCTGATGTCAATCAAACGCACTTGAATAATTGATAATCGGTGTGTGAGAACCTCTATAAAAACCAGTAGTTTGTTTTGTTTGTGCTGCGGAGCATTCAGGTTTGTTGCAACACAATGTCAAAGAACATGGACATCAGCGATGATCATAGCAGAGCAAACTATTGCTGCCCATCAATCTGTAACGGATTAAAAGATACCGTATTTTCCGGACTATAAGTCGAACTTGTTTTCATAGTTTGGCCGCTTGTGCGACTTATAGTCCAGTGCAACTTATATATCAAAATAGAAATATATTAAATTGTGTATAAGTGTTAATTCATAATGACTGACATGAGCCAAGGAGTAAACGTTACTGTCTAATGTCACATGTTGGCACTCTCGGCTTGTGACAACTATATTCTGCTCCAAGTGTAAAGATCCCAAAACAGCCTTATCTCAGTGACAGGAGTTCATTTTGAACATGTGGCTGTACTGCCTGGAACAAATCCTCCAAAAAACATAATTATCCTTCTTAATTATGACGCTTATGATCATTTACAGGTGTTAGCTTTGAAATTGAAGTGATTGGAAAGTTTTAGCAGCAAAAAGTAGTATATGAAAAATCCGAAAATCGCCCTACTTTGCTGTTATTTACAGAAAATGACCACAACTTATAGTCCAGTGCGACTTATATATGTTTTTTTCCTCTTCATGGCGCATTACTTGACTGGTGCGACTTATACTCCGGAGCGAATTGTCACGCTATCCTCCTCAGTTAAGAAAGAATTTATCTTTATTTTATAACCTTGTTTTACATCCCTAAAGATAAATAAAAACACCGATTGAAAAAAAAAGGGTAAAAGTTCATGACAGTACGTTTGGAAAAGTCTTCTGGAAAAATGTCCTTTGGAAAGACTAAACGAAATATGAGATGTTTGACCATGATGCAGGAAATCTGGACAAAGGAAACACAGCATTAGGGATGTGTAAAAAAAATCCTTTTTCTAATTCTGAATCGATTATCATATTATTTTCTAAAGATTGATTCATATGTCCAAAAATAAATTTTTCTTTTCTTTTTTTTAAAAATGATCATTTACTTTTAATTGGGTGACTTTTTAATGTCATATTTTTGATTATCAGGGTTCTTGCAGGTTTCAGCAAGTTAAATTTAAGACCTTTACCAATCAAATTTAAGACCAAAATTATGCATTATTAGAAACATTCAAACAATCCCAGAAATTCAAAATAGGACTTGATAAAAAAAAAAAAAAAAAAAAATTACATTTGTAATTGATCAATCTTGATTAATCACATAACAATATTTGCCCCAAAAAGTAACTAAAAAAAAAAGGATTTTAGTGGACAACAGAATCAAAAAATAGACACAGACATGAATATTGTTAACTCAAGCACAACTCAAGGAAAAAATTAAATCAATTTTTTTTTTTTAAATAGAAAAAGAAATTGAAAATATCCCTTGTAGCTATCTGAACCTTTCAGAAAGATGGACAGAATCAACATCTGATATATTAATCAGCGTATTCTATGTGGTCAATGATCCTCAGGAATGAATAAAAGTGAAAAATTAAGACTTGTCTAGATCAAATTTAAGACCTTGGCTGAAAAAAATGGCCCTTTTTAAGACTTTTTAAGGTCTTGAATTTTAAGTTCAAAATTTTAGAGATTTTTAGACTTTTCAGGACCCTGCAAGAATCTTGGATTAATGCAGCAGGTTGGTGTCCAGCTGTAAATATCTCTGGCATTCTCTGTTTTCTACCCTGGATCTGTTGGGTTGTTATGCGCTACAGCATGTTTGTGAAAGCAATTGTGTCAACATTTAGGAAAAGGGTTCGGTCCTTACAGCCGCCATTAACGACAATGACTTCATTAATTTGTTGTTGAATGTCATTATAATACTAGTATCAATATTTTGGATAACTACAGAGTCATGTAATTTGGGTAACCGCAAAAAAAAAATGTTTTCAATACCAGCAAACAAAACTGAGGGATGCACAATATTGGAATTTTAGCCAATATCTGATATGCCGATATTTCAAAACTCATGTGGCCGATAAGCGATATTGATACCGATAATAAAGCTGAAAAACATAAGCAGTTATTGCAAATAGCAGTTTTTTTATTTGTTTCCGACACTTTGCAAAATTGGGGTGGGAAAAAATATAGATACATTGGAATATTTTCTTATGCCAATATCAAATTGATATTTAAAAACGCGGTATTTCTATTTTATTTACAAAATCTTGTAAGATTTCATTATTCCATTACAAAATCTCACAATATCTTGTGAATTCTTGCAATTTCTCAAGCCCCCTTTTTTTCGAATTCTCGATTTTGTAACAGAACAATAAAATATCACAAGATTTCGTTAGTAAAATAGATCATCACCATGTTTTTAAATGTCAATATGATATCAGCATATGAAAATATTGCAATATTTCAGTGTATTGATATTTTTTCCCCACCCATAGTCTTTAGATGTTTGAAAGTCTATAAAAAAGACGTTTTTGAAGAACAACAACTTGGGGGTTTTATAGACTTTAGAAACAGCAGGCTGATCGGTTAAATATCAGTTAAATAATGGTTTCGGGGATGGCTCCACAATAATGTGAAAGGCCAATAACTTCCAATAAAAAATATTTATTTCAGGGTTTTAGCTGATAGAAGTGGTTCCACAAGCCGTTAAATTATGGGATGTGATCTAGTTTTCACACACTGCTTCTGCATTTGGGCCTAAATTTATTCAACAAATAATGAAACACTGAAACACTGTAATATGTTACATGTTGTTATATGAGGGTATATTTACTTAAATTTGTGACCTGGCAGAGGCTTTTTTATTTATTCATTTAAACTTTACGGTGCAGAAATACCTGCTGACAGCATTGCCAAACACACTTCGAATGTTGTCTACAACGGATGCATTCGGCAGCGTCCTCACATCTGCCACGGTCTCTCCTTGCTGGAGACAGAAACGCACACACAAAGGAAGCACATGTAAGAGTCATCATCTTGGTCGGCTTTCTTCCTTAACTCATTCACTGCCATTGACACTATAGTATACAGCGGGGGAGAAAGTATTGAACACGTCAACATTTTCTCTGAAAATATATTTCTAGAGGGCACATAACAACTGGGCAATCTGCAACATCTGAAATCACTTTTCCCCTCCGCCACAGCGGGAAAGAAGCAGCTGAATAAAGACAGAGTCTGACATGTGATGCAAAACAAAAGCTCATCTCACCTTTTTAACAGAGAAACTTTTTCCTGAATTGTGTATGGCATACCTTTAAAGACACATGATGATAATTAATTTGAAACAGCCATAAAATGTGTGAAAAATGAGCAAAAAAATCAGAAACAGAGGGGAAAAGCACAGACCTGCTGACCACATCTACAATCCTGGAGTACTCATCACTGGGGCTCTTCAGGGCTTTCCTCCTTGTGGACACATTATAGAAAAGATCCTCCACCTGTGTTTGATGGAAAGATTTATTTCTCTGCATCCAGACACTTAACAGCATTGAAATGCTACAGAAACTCACGAGAATCTGCGTCCCCTGGTTGCCAGCACATGGTTTAGGAGGGCCTTTTAGTTTTCCATCACTGTAGCAGGCTCTGCTCAATAACAAAGAGGATAATCAATACATGAGAAGGTTCTGGTTAATATAAAGCAGATAATTGAGTCCCTGTTTGAATTGTGATACCTGTAAGCACACTTGGCATCAGCAGTCTTAGTAGTTATGGTTACATGGGCCACATGGCTTATACTAGCAAGGGCCTGCATGTAAGATCACAGACAACAGATGTGATGGGATGTAAGCCAAGATTCAACACCCCAAAGATGGAGTTAGAAAAGATCATCACCTCTCCTCTGAATCCATAAGTTGCAATAGCTGAAAGGTCTTCAAAAGTCTGGAGTTTGCTGGTGGTAAACCTTTCACAAACGATTTCCATATCCTCTTTCTGCATGAGAGCAAGAGAATAAGGATTTCCAGTCATGTTTGTGGTAGAGTGATTATCACAGAACACATTTTGCCATTAACTGTAATTAAATACTTTCTTTTCGTATTATGACTAAAAAAAACACACACACACAATTGCCACTATCCAAAGGGGTTAGGTCCTGTGTTCAGCCCCTCCAGGTGCATACACACCCCTATCACCCACCCTGATGCCGGTGCCATTGTCCTGGATCTGAAGCAACTTCAGTCCACCATCCTTTACCGTCACCTGGATGTTGGTTGACTTTGCATCCAAACTGGATAAACAACAAATAAACAACAAACTGCAGTTACAGAAAGTTTCACGTTAACGTATCCAAGCAGCGTAAGGGACGTGATGAAAACATTGGTGATTAATGCCTTATTTCAAAAACTACCCTGCTCTATCGAACTTATTGTTATCCAAGCTACCGACATTTATTAGCTTAGTTTATAATAATATTATTTATACCAGTTTTCAATCATTTCTTTGACGGCGTTAGCAGGACGCTGGATTACTTCTCCCGCAGCAATCCGGTTGACAACAGTCTCGTCGAGCCTCCGGATAACCCCCGCCATGTTTGTAGTGTTCTTTGGGAAGTTTTGGAGTATGAAAACTGCAGCTAGTAGCTGTGAATACACATAAATATTTCACAGAAGGAATATAACCACGCTAAAATCATGGTGTCACTTTTCGTACAAGCAACACACCGAAGCAACAGAGCTCACGTGTGACCAGAGAGAGGGTAAAAACAAACACAACATCTCACTACCTATGAATAATGTCAGAACTTAGTTATTTTTGTCATTGTGCAGCTCTTGTGTCCAAATGCTGACATTAGCAGTTTTGTTTTGATGAAAACTATATTTTTTGAGCTTGAATCAGATGTCCCTTCTTTATAACCACAGTGACCCGTGATAATGTTTATTCGTGGATCGCCATTTATCCGATCAACTCAAGCATCTTCATGAAATAGACAATCTTTGTTATAGCGCGGGTAAGTGGGGAAAACTAAAAGGGGCGGGCCTACGTTCAACGTCATGACGTTGGCTAAAAGTCTTCTTCGCTGGTAAATTATGGTAACATTGTACCATAGTGCCAAAAATAAAGTGGTTCAAGGTTACAATTTTACCAAAAGACACTATTACTAATATATAAGAAGTCTCCAAGTTTTGGTTTTGATTCAAAAGATTTTTTTTTAAATGAAAATTGGTTATTACTAATAACACCAACAACAAAAAAGTATTTAACCCCTTATTAATTAAAAGCTAACTAATTTAGTTTAATTTGTAATATTTAATTAGGTATTTATTTAATTATAAGTTTATTTTCCTGGTCTAACAGGTGTACTTGTCTCTAGCATGTCTAAGTCTGGAATGTAAAATTTGGAAGTTCTTTCTTAGACCTTAAGGTGATAAATAGCACAAGTGTCCTGAAGGCCATAGCATAATGAGGTTAAAGGAATTATACCCCCTGAGGAAGGTGTCTTATGTTTGGTTTAAAAGCCCCAAGAGGCCAGAATTACTAACAGCATCATCTCTCTCTAAAACTGTTAGTCATATAATCACAAAGATTTTGTATATCTGTACAGCACTTTAGACGTTTAGGTGTATTCACCCATGTAGTTCAGTTTAATAACTAAATCAATCCACTCTTTCAATGAAAGTTTTGCGTAACATTCAACTCACCAAATACTTCAGTTAAGTAGATTAGCTGAATTTCTGGGAGAACAAATACTACAATGTAGGGATGTAACGATATGAAAATTTCATATCACGGTTATTGTGACCAAAATGGTCACGGTTATCATTTTTAGTATTATAGAAGTACCCCCCAGCTTCTTTAAAAATATCCAAAATGGGTCTAAATGTCTACTTTGTCCTTTATAAAGGGGGTAAAATCTCAAGAAAACTGTCTATGTGGTTGCCTTCATTGTCTTCCACCATGTTTTCTTAAATTAAACATTGCAAACTGGGACTGCTGCTGCTTTTCCAGCCACTGAGAAGCATCACTGGGAGTTTTTCAAATCAATCAGCAGTAATCAATCACGGTTTTAATGATGATTAAAATTTGAAAGGGTATTGGGAATTTATCACAGCTAATCATTTTACAGGTAATCGTTACATCCCTTTACAATGCAGTGAATGTGGAGTGTAAATGGATAGGTTAATTCCAAGTTTTAGCTTTTTAAAAAAACTGTCAGGAAAAAATGAAAAATATTCAGTCTTGCCTCCCTTTGGCAAATTCATAAGGTCATAATTCTAATCTACAACGGTGTGCATAGCTGGCCAGATCACATACAGTACTTGTCTGCATTCCTCACAGAGGCACATGTCCTTTGGGGATGAGACTTTTATCAGCACACGTGGTAGTTCCCAATATGCAAAAATACTAATATTCTCAATGTTATAGTGTTTAGATCTTTTTCTTTCTTAATCTTTTAGGTTTTTATTGCCTTTATTCATATCAAATCAGATCAGAGAAGACAGGAAATGTGTTTGAGAGAAAAAGGGGTGGTTAGTGAAGTAAAAGCCCAGCTGGTCAGGTTCTAAACTAAGGATTCTCTCCTAATAGTACTTGTACCCATGTGGTATCAACCCAAAGCCGTCGGGCTTTAATGGAAACTGGTATATGCCACATTTATTGTCTGAGGTTATTACAGTCTGTGCCAGTACTATCTGGCTTGGTTGCTACATACTGGCCTCAGGGAGGATGACCTCAGTTAAACAGTATGCTATGAGTTTAGGCTGTCCAGGGAGTGGCGCTGTTTAGATATTGTGACCAGACAGAGTGTCTCAGTGTGCGCCAACATGAAATCAGTCCTGATTTAATGAGATTCATCAGAGGAGAGCACTATCTGGAGACAAGTTGTAAAAACACAAATGAGATATTCAAATTCCATTCAATACTGGATTGTAAATTTTAGCAAATACAAGCTATTTAAGTTGTGTCATTGACTTTGTTTTACTCCAGAAATCTAATCTGTACAAAAATTTGGGGGGGGAAAAAAAAGAGCTTATTCTCGTGCAGTAACATAACACTTGTGTTATCCTTCTTGATTTCGTGAATCCCCTCTCCGTCTAAGCTCGCCTCTGGACCTGGGTGTTACTAAGTAAACAACACTACTGTACATTTCCAACAAATGTAATATGGTGCAACCCTGAACTTCTGTTGCTTCTTTTTGTACTGCTTGTTGAGCCTTTGCCAACATGACCCCAGTGCCATAAACCAGTTATCCACACGCAAACACAGGTCACAAAAGAAAACTGCACAACCTGAAAGGTCACTGGAAGTATGAAAGGAAGCCAGTTTGGCAGCGAGTAACAATGGGAAACATGCAACTTTATCGCAATCAGCAATCCACTGGTTCAGCGCTCTGCAGATTCATTCTGTAGCTAAACCTCTGGGATCACTCAGACTGAGTGCAATGACATCAAGATGATGTCAAACACAGTTTCCGCTATTAACTGTCTCATATGTTCCAGATGTTTGTTATATATCACCCTTGGAACAATCAGATTTTTGTTGAAGTTGTTCCACTTCTCGCTTGAAACTGGAGGAAATGCTATTGTTGAATCTTTGCATCAAAGATGCCCCGACAGGACGCGAGTCCCTGACTCAGTGCAGGATATTCCAGCATGTGGTTCAGATGCAGGACATGCCACGGGACACAACACAATAGAGCTGGAAATAACAGGCATGCAAACACAATTGCTGCTCCTTGTTTTTTATCTGTTTTTCTACTGTCAAGCAACAATTATGATGTCAGTAGCAGCAATTTGCCACCAAGTCTGTGCAAATTTACTCTTTGCGAGGAACTTTGGACATTGTCTTAAGGAATGCTTCAACCAACAAGAGTCTGGGTAGGGCCAGAACTGGTTGTGTATCTGACTGTTTTCCTTTAGCTCCTTCTTCTCTCTGAGCTGTTTTAGAGTCGCTCAGCATTACTGATGTCTCGTAGCAGCTGCCACTCCTGTGTCGACCAAGCACATATGAAGATAGCTGCACAAAAAACCACATGTTAATGTGTGAGCAGGTGCACATAAGCACACACCTGCACAGAAATGGAAGCCACAGTCAGCCAAAAGTGAATTTAAAAGGTGTATCATGATGTATTTAAATCAGCTGTGACAACAGTGACTTCTCAAACCACACCCGTCTTTAAACTTTACTTTCATTATGTCCGTTTTTCAGTTTTGAAGCTGTTGAGTTGGCAAAACCTGTCCTGAGACTGGCATACAGTACAACATGACCTGTCTAAATACCGACCTTTGCCATAGTTCCTGCAGCAGCTGGTGTCTCCCAGAGCTCACAGGGTGAAAAAAAAATGCCAGCCCCAGTGTTGCTGTTGGCATTGACAGTCAAATTAGATGCACATTTGCTACTGAACAATACATCTATGTGGGAAAGGTTCAGTATCCACTTCACAATGCACTGTAAAAAGAGTATCTGGGCTGTAGTTGATATTTACATGGATTGAACTTAATTATTTTGGTTTGGTGATAAAATCTTATGTTTTGAGTCAAATCAACTTAAAAACCACACTCTTAGATCTAAAATAAGTTTATACTTTCAGTCAAAGTAAATTTATTAAGCTGTTTCAGCTGCAGTGTAAATGAACAAAGGGACCGCAAAGGTTCATGGGAAATACAAATTCCACAGGAATTGAACCTTTTATAATTGTTATCTTATAAGTTTGATTTATGTGCTTTGCTGCCTTTGTTATGTTCACATTCAGAGGAAGTTGTTGAGAAATTCTGCTCCGTTTGGATATTAAAGTTGGCACCATGAGTGTGATGGACAGTAAGGAGAAATAAACCTACCACCATATACACCAGTCACAGTTACACAAATTACAGCATTTCAATTAATTATTCCAAAATGAAAAATTAAGTTAAGTTAAATTAAAATTAAGTTTTAAAAAAAGGAGAACTGATTAGGGCCTTTGCTATGAATTATAATTTTATTTTGTTTGACTGCAATTTCTTTCTTTGTCTCAAGGTAAAAAAAATAAATATTTCCAGTAAATCAAAATATCATAAATTTGATTTGAGAAAAACTAATAAATTTAGATGTAAGAAATTACAGTAATTCTTTTTAAAGTTGATGGAAAGTATCTTTTTTTTCAGTGTGGCCTCCACAGACAGTCAACCATTCCACTGGAACCATTCCACACCTTCATGTAGATGTGTGTTTGTACATACTGCAGTAACGCGAGCATGTTGTTTCTACTGGTGTGGTTTTTGTCTCACCCATGTGTTTATGTGTGCTCCTTTCTCCACCAGAGAGGTGATGATCTCCGGCCCGACACCATTAGCTTCTTCCGACAGAGCTGCAGAGTGATCATCGCCATCAAGCCCGATGGCAGATGCCTGAAAGAAATAGCGTATCTCCTGGAGACACAAAGTGTTGTGAGAATGCAAACACGTGTGGAATTTGTCAAGGCCTTTCCAAGTGACAAATATAGATGAGCTTGTCTTTCCTCTAATGATGAGAGTGGCGTCTCACGCATTGACTATTAATCTATAACCAGGTCTAGTATCAGAGTTCAGCTAGCACTTTAATCATATCCATGACTAAAGGACAACATTGAGTACTTGTGCATGGCTTGTCATTAGCACATAACAAGTGATACTCTGGTCCAAGTGAAGCAACTTAATCTAATTTGCATCATTCATTTGTTAACTCCAGTCTTCTCTTTAAGGAAACATGATCTCACCTTCTTGAGAACTGCTAGACTTCCTGTGCTCTCCATCATCAGTAACTGCTCTTCCTCTTTCCTTTGTTTTACCACCCTCCTTCCTCTCCTGGGAGGCTGGGACTATCTTCTCCTTCCTGCTCTCTCCTTATCAGCATGATAACAGCTTTCAAACATACTATACGCTAAATATAAACATGCTTTCCTAAATTAACGACATTCAAAATCTTTATCCTCTATTACAGCTTTTGATTAGAGTGTTGGTTCGCTCTGCATCATGACATGTTCTTATTTGCATTTGAGAGAAATGGCCGAGAATGATGGGGAAATGTTAGTTTTGCAGGTTATTTTCCTACACTTTATCCTGATGTGGAATGTTAATACTTTAGTGCATGAATGTTATAAAGATAGTAACAAATCCGAAGTCAGAGGATCACCAAATCCATGGGGATCTTTAATGTCTGCACAGTTTCATAGTAACCCATTAAAGAGCTGAGATAACTGAACTGACTAAAACCCATTCTTAGTTTAGACATGCACAGTTTTTGCCCACATTAAATGCAACCTGCCAGCACCAGTCGAGCTCCACCCACCAAACGAAGCTATGCTTTTAGTCTATCCTTTCAAGAAAAGAATATTTGTGGTCAGCTGCAGCTTTGCAGTCATAAAGAACATTTTAACTTAATCCACTGTTATCATCCACTCACTTAATCCAAACGCTGAAGGATGATTCTGAGTAATTGTTATAAACTGCCTAATATGTTAAACCATGTGTGTCACCTGAATTATCTCCATAAGAACCTCTGGCATTTGACACACATAAAGCTGGAAGCAGTTGAAGCCTTGAGGTCTTTTGAAACTCTATCGAACTGAAGGATCTGTTTTGTTGCCCTCATGCATTGCAACAAAGAAAATCTTCTGCAGAAAAGCCTGTTAAAGTCTTGAACTAAGTGCAGTAACATCTCTTAAAGGGATATCATGTAACTTTTGACCCAAACATTGGTCTAATGTAAGTAATAATGGATGATTTCTGGGGTCAATATACACACTTGACACGTCGGTGCTCCAAAGAGGCTGCCCTCCTCAAAAAACAGACTTAAGCTATGTCTCATTAGGAAGTCAACGCACTTCAAAGTGCGGATTTATCGGCTGCATACATCACAGCGCCAGGTCAAGTGCTGTCCCACTTCTAAGCCTCCAAAGGAGCCTCCAAATCTACTTTCCAAACCCGCACTCCAGTTGCCATTTGGCCTGATACAAAGGATACATTCCATGTATCCTTCGTGGCCTCTCCTGTCCCAGAATTTATTGTGTGTAAGATGGGAGGGAGGATAAGCAGCAGAGCTACGTGTGTAATATTTGGAAATATTTGTAGATTTTAAGTGTCAAATGAAACATTTACCAGATAGAAACAAACGGTAGTCTGTGGAAAATGTAAAGATATGCAGGCAGGCTTAAAAGGAGTTTTTGCCTCAGATAATGTGTATTTTTCAGGTGTTAACAACCGGTTAATGGAGTGTTAATGTTCAGGTTACAACAGATAAATGAAAAGGAATAAAATGACTGACTCTATTTAGTTTTTATAAACCATATGAAGGAATAAGGAGAAAGAATGTCGTCACTATGAAGTCTGCAGTTGCTAGGCAATGGGACTCGAGCACTATGGGAAATTCTCATCTGCAGGATGTCCCATTTCAGGAGAAGGTCATGCCTGTGGCTTGCAGGACAAGATGGAGTCAGATATTCGGCAGGTCGGACGTCCAACTCCGTCCACATTACTGCTTTGAATCGTTTATCCTAACCCTTCCTCCTATCCCGAACTCCTAACCCTAACCTCCCTATCTGACCACACCCATCGGATATTCAACGCCGCCTAATATCCGACTACTGCAAGCTTTAGGTGGGGGTACTTGCATCTCAGCAGCCTACTGTTTCAGAAGGCTGCTTCAGAGTGCGCAGACTACGCAGCACCCTCCGTAGCCTACGTAGTCTGTGCACTTTGAAGCTTCTGTAAGCTAGGGTGTGTGCCCTATAAGTACGCACGCCGACGCAGTCTTCTGAAACGGTAGGCTACTTAAGTAAGACATCCTAGCCAATGAGAATTTCCCATGGTGCTCCAGTCCTGTTGCATAGCAACTGCAGACTCCACATCTCATCAAAAACTCTCTTTATAAGCTTGCCCACAAATATTTACATTTTCCACAGAGACCAATGTTTCTAGCCGGTAAACACTTCGAAGTGTGTTGTCGTCCAAATGAGACACAGCTATTGTAACTTTGCAGCAGCAAATCTGTCTCTCATTGGATCATATTACCTACACTGTAGAGCACTTTGCTTTATGGCTCCATGACTTCACCATCTGCTGATCAAAGTGGTCTGCAAACATGATTCCAAAATACAGATAAAGACTCTTTAATTTTGCAACAGTTGTGTGGCCTGTGGGAAGTTACAGGTTTAATGCCCCGTGTGGCTAATAGTTGCATGGTAAAGCAACACTTACCAAACTTGTATTGCAGAAAGCACAGCAAAATTATTTGAATATCAACAGTCCCGCCTCATTTCAAAGACCCCCCCCCCCCCACCACACACACACACACACACACACACACACACACCTCCTAATGCTGAAACAAAGGTCTGACAGGCAGGTCCATTAGCCAATCCTAGGCGGGGGTCACACTGCAAGGTTTGGCTGGAGGTTCATTGAAAATTTAGAGATTGGAATAATATTCTATTTTGATTAATGATGGGTCTGTCTTGTATTTCAGAGTTCCATTACCTCGCTCATAGCATTTTACCCTATTAAAAAAACAGTGTAACAATGCAACATCTGTAAGGGCTGCTTTCAGTCTGATATTAGGTGTATAAGAGAGTGCGTAGGGGGAGAATGGGAACTCAGTTCGGTCCTATGACAGCTGCAATCCTGCAGTTTTTCAATACATCCCTGCTCCAACACACCTGATTCTAATAAAATAGATCCAACAGTTATTCTGTAGGGCATTTATTCTCTACACAGTTGATGCATAATCAAAGATCTTCTCTAGTTTAAGAAATGTTTATCAGATGGGTCACAGCTCATTCATTTTAATCTCTTTTCATCTGGTCTGGCATAGTGTTATCATTAAAGTTGCATCAGTTGCACACGGTCTGTTTGGTTCACATATTCCACGTGATAATCTTTGGAATTGCCACAGCTTTGATTCAGGTTTTTGCAAAGTCCATGTTGCCCAGTCTAACTTAGATAGCAAAAAAAGTATTTGCCCTAAAAATTGCCCAAATGTGTGTTTTTGTTTGGCCTAAATCTGGCATTTGCTTACGACATTGACTAAATGTGAGGTTGGCTACCAAAACTCAGCAGCATGACCACCACATGTGGCCCAAGTTGCATTAAAGAAGGCTTCCCTAATTAGGGCCACTTTTGGCCCACAAAATACTAAAGTGAGCATGACAACAACTGACATCTGGACCACATGTGGCCCACAAGAGACTTGCTATGATCCAAGCCATGCTGGCAAACTGACACCTGGTCCACTTCAGGCCCACACTGCACTTGCAAAAGTCATAAGTGCCAAAAGCAGCCTGGATTTGGCACAAACATGTCTGCTATCTGGAAAGCTGTCAGTCACAGAAGCAAAGAGCAAGATGCCAAATGTGTGTTTTTCTGATCTTTGCGAGTTACACAAGTACAACGATGAATGCTGCCTCATGGTATGTTGTGTAGCAACTATCTATGAACTGAGTTAACATGAAATTTGACGTTTTTATTCCCACTCCTCCTCTGTGTGCCTTGGGTGGTGCCTGAAGGGAACAATGAGAGATTGTCTTCAAGTTTACACTTGAGCCACTACGTTGCCTCACTTCCTTTGGTTTGGTTACATCATATTTTATTCTGACATGTCTATTTTAGGTCTGAGAGTAGAGCAAAGCCTTATGAAAAATCTCTGTGTTTTGGTCTCTCTGCCGCTCTCCTTTCATGGTTTAACAAAACATGGGATCCTAGTGTGGAATCTCAGCTGGCCTTAATCCAAGTTCTAAGCTAGTTTTTCATAAGCACTCTCGCTAGTCCACAAAGTCGAGATACATTAAATCCAGGCCAAGTGTAGCAATAGATTTTCACTCGACTGTAAATGGTGAAAGAGTGACTGTTAATAAAAGAAGACACAGAAGGAATGTTGGCCAGCGAAGCTCTGCTGCTTTGTTTGTGCCACTCGACTGGACTTTCATCAAAGAAAGCGAAGCACTCTGCAGTAATCATCCTCTCTCAGGGTTTTTTTTTTACTTGATATTTTCTTTGTTATCATTTTACCACACTGGCTTAAACAAAATGCCAATGACTGCTGTTTACAGAGTCTGATACAACCTCTGTGTAAGTTAGCCTGTGTAGTAAAAATGTCTTTACTGGACCTTATTTCTGTGTGTATAATAACCAGCATAAATCCTGCAGCCTTAAAAACTACAGGAATTACACTTATCTTTCACCAAATCAATTCTAACTATATTATTAATTGATTACTATAATTTAGCACTGCTCTGTTTGAAGTACAAAAATTATCACTCATATATTGTTTATTTGTAGGCCTGTTTCAATCAGATTGGAAGACCCTGGACTTAAGTTTTACTGTGGACCCCTGCTGACCACCCACATGTTTTTGCTAATCCATCATTATTCTGTGGTAATCTTATTCAGCTAATCTTTATCAGAACACCTGCATCATGTCAGAAATCTGACTGCATGAACCAAGGGCACTGAGATCTCAACCGTGGGGCATCTTTATACTTTACTAGGTTATTACCAAATAATAAGTCATTTGCACAAGATGATTATAGCACCATATCCTTTCCTCCTTCAACACTCACTCACATAATATTGTCCTCATTACTCCCCACAGGCATCATGTTTTCTCTGTCATGTCAGATAACATCAGGAGGTAGAGTTTAGCATCACCATCAAAAAACTCACGGGGGTTGCAGTTGAACCACAGACCTTCTGACTGATGGACGACCATCTGACAACCCAGGCCGTGACCCATCATTCGTGTATTAATTTAAAAGATTTTTTTAAGTATTTAATAGATTTAAATTTCAGCTATTCTATATAATTATAATAAACTATAATAATAATAATAAAAAAAAAAACATGACAACCTTAACATATCTTGGAGTTTTATTAAAGTTTATGGCTTCCAGAAAAATATGTATTTCGTAATTAGATTTGTGTATTCATTTTTATTTAACTGGGTTTGATCAATAGTTTTATCCCCAAAAAGCAAATTGTGTCATTTTATTTATTTTTCTTTTATTTAATTAATTTCAATATAAACATATTTTTAAATGAAATTAAATTAAATTAATCTGCCCACTAAATCCAATTCACTTGCCAAATTTCTGCTAATGTGTACGGGCTCTCAAAAATATATTTACAAAGATCAAATATCTGTATTTTGTGAAAGTGTTTTACTTCTTAGAAAAAGTACTTTTTTTTAAACCTCTTACTTCTGTTTGTTACCATGTACTGATAAATGAGTTCACATTGCAAAATGTCTGTTGCTTATGTTGCTTTGGCAAGCCAGTAATAAATCAAATTAATTTGTAATTAAGCTACTACAATGTCGCTCTGAGTCTTTGAGTCAAGGAGGAGTGGCCTTAACTGTACTGTAATACATTTTCATCCATGGCCTTTTATTTTCTTCCAAGCCTTTCTGGTAAACCTCATTAATAGCTCATAAGTCAGCTTAAAAAGCAGTGCAACAATGATGAAGTGGAATACAAACTCTTAGGATATTCTTCTCATCCACATACACACAAGCAGTGCTTTTATTTTTTAAGTTTGACACAACACAGTGTCACAAAGAAGATAGAAGTAGACAACAAGGAATTTTATGCAGAAGTATGTCTTGATATCAGGGATTTTATGATCTGGATGCCTGATGAAGGGTTAATTAGCCACTGAGCTGCTGATAACATCAGTAGTTTACTCAATCGGAGGTTTCAGGAGCGAGATAACAGACGAGCAGAGTTCAGCTGCTTCAGACACACACAGACGCGCGCGCGCTCACACACACACACACACACACAGAAGAAACTGAAGCTCCAGTCGAGGCGGGGCGACGGGAATTTGTCGAGAGCAGTTTTTCCTCCGTCGTGTGCTCTCTGTCTCAAAGATTCAAGCCAGCATGCCTCAAGCATGACAGTAAACTGGTTTAGCTGGGTGGTGGTGGTGGTGGTGGTGGGGAAAAGCAATGTAACCAAAAAACTTCCAGCAGGTCCCACCTGGACGCGGAGCGCGACATAGCTGCGAAGGGAAAACACGGCGAGGAAGGCAAGATGACCGGCGGAAAGTTGAAGCGAAGCAAAGCTTGACGAGCAAACATCAGCGGGGTGAGTTTTCCACTTTGGCCCGTGTGGTAATAAATGGTTTATTACAGGAGAAACCGAGCAGGAGAGGCGTTAGTGGCGCAACATATGGATGAGCTATTGGCACAAGCGGCTGCTTTGAAGTTTTCTGACGTATCAGTGTCGGTGTTGAAAATATTTTTGTGGAGATTTTTTTAAACTTTTGCCACAACACCAACCACCATTTACAGGACTGTATTTGTTTTTCTTTTTAATTGTCTTTAAAGTGTATTTTTCCTGTGATGTCCCATTTCTGACATATCAGGCTTCACGTAAACTAAGAAAAGGAGACTTTTGGCCAGGAGGAGGAGCCACACCCATAACCATTTATCCTGTGGTTAGATTCCATCTTCCCTTTTTTTCATTGTTCCTTTTTTATATTTTGTTCAGAGCGAGAGATAAAGGCCATATCTCTGAGCACAATGATCTCTGCTCAGTGACACGTGATAAGTTTGTTTGGTAACACCAAATTCAAGGATTGGGTTTTACTTTGTTGTTGTTTTTCTGACATTAAACACATTATTTTTGGCAGCAGGCAAAGAGCCCCTCCTAGTATGTGCTACATTTGATTTAGGAAAATAAAAGACTTAACATACCACACCAAGCAAATGATAACTTCTTTTATTACATTTTTATTTGATTTAGTACATAAAATCCAGGAAAATTTCCTTGATTTTGCCTTTAGCTGTCATGTTTGGATTGAGAAACGGTCCAGAATCTAAACATAGAGCATGATCAATCATGCAAAACAAAGAAAAACAGCAAGTTTTTCTGATTGGCAAATTATCTTTTAGCTCAACCCAGATTATATTCTCTCTTTTTGCATGATGACTTACTTTCTGATAAATTCTTTTGTTCTCTATCCTGTCTTGTCCAGAAACAACAGTATGGCGCGTCGCTCTCAGTGCTCCTCTGCTGGGGATAACCCCCTCGACCCCAACTACCTCCCTCCCCACTATCGGGAAGAGTACCGCTTGGCTATCGATGCACTGGTTGAGGAGGATTTGGAAGGCTACTATCAGTTCCTCCAAAAAGCAGATGTTGTAGACTTTCTATCCACGTCTGAAATTCAGTACATTCAGAGCTCTGTTCAGGCTCCCAGGCAGAGCAATGAGCCTGAGCAGCATTTCCTGGAGACTGGGGCAGATGGATCTTCTGGTACTTACTGGCCCATTCACTCTGACCTGGATGTCCCCGGTTTGGACCTCGGCTGGCCTCAGCTGAATCCTTTCCTCGGACCCACAGAGGTCACCACTCTGATTAACCCCCCTGAGCCGGACATGCCGAGCATCAAGGAGCAGGCCCGACGACTTATCAAGAACGCTCAACAGGTTGATCTCTCACTCAAGCTTGTCTTTGTCTTTGATGGTTCATGCTTGGGAAAGTTTTGTTTTCATTTTCTGTTGTTTTTGACTCTCATCTCCTCAGGTTGTTGCCATAGTGATGGACATGTTTACTGATGTTGACATGTTTGCGGATATTCTCAATGCTGCCATGAGAAATGTTGCTGTCTACATCCTGCTTGATGAGCAGAATGCACATCATTTTATTAACATGGTGTCCAACTGTAGAGTAGACCTGCAGAGCATTCAAGTAAGTACACTTTTCTTTTTAAATTTAATTGTATTTTGAAGGTGAACACATTAATGCTTAAATTGTAGTTGATCAATCTTCAGCCTGTGTGATATGAATCCCCTGAAGTGCATATAGTGGCATTAGCATTGCCTCTTCTGGCAGTGCTGATGCAACACTGCCACCTAGCTTGAAAAGCAGTTTAAAGACATTAGGGTTGTGTTAATATTTTTGGACTACTTTGTGTATCTTGCAGTGTTTATGTGTGAGAACAGTGTGTGGCAGCACATATCAATGCCGCTCAGGGAAGTCCTTCAAAGGTCAGGTGATGGATCGCTTCCTGCTGACTGACTGCAGGGCTGTGCTGAGTGGGAATTACAGGTGGGGCCATTTAAATCTTTTTTTTTTAAAGGAAAATGTTCATGAATGTATTCCCTTGTTTATTTGCATATAAAAAGTGACTGTTCCCATGTATTGTTTTCTTTGTCCAGCTTCATGTGGTCTTTTGAGAAGCTGCACCGCTGCATGGCACACCTGTTCCTCGGACAACTTGTGACGACGTTTGATGAGGAGTTTCGGATTCTGTTTGCTCAGTCCCAGCCGCTGGTGATTGAAAACGCGCTCGCTCCAATGGAGGATTTAAGCCTTTTGTACAAGAGACAGTATCCAAATAAAAGAACTTCACTGTACAGAGAGCCTAAAAAGTTTCGATCGCTGGACATTGGTCATTCCGATGAGTGGGTAAGACACCCCGGTGATGAGCGAGTGGATGCTGATTGGAGGATGATGACTCTTAAAAGGCAGGAATCTCTTCGTGGCCCTGTGGAGATGTATGCTAGATATGCTCCTCAACAATCTCGGTTGGATCCTTGTTTTGATCAGGGCCCCTCCAGGATTCCCATGATGGATAATCCAGCTTTTAAACGCCACTCTTATGCCGAAGGGGTCCAGGGTAGATACTCTCTCCCATTCCTGCAGCAGCAGGGAATGCCAGACTCTGAGCCCCAAGGAAAGCATTTTCAAAGGGGCCAACAGCCTTTTCCAGGACCGGAAGCGGATTACAGCGGCTACGACAAGTTCTGGAATCAAGACTATTATTCGGCGGACCAATACTCAGAGCCAGGTTTACCACAGGATGTGCAACCGCCTGATAACTTTGACCCTGTTTTTAACTATTTATCTTCTACCAGAAATCTGGACTTTGATCAGAGCTCAGAGAAATTACAACCTGCTGCAGATTTACCGTTTAGTTCATCTTACCCCAGAAGACTGAGTCTAGGCCAGCCGTATGTCTGTCCGACCTCTCCCACCCCTTCAAGCTCAGCTGAGCAGAAACAGTTTTTCCTCGACCCTACCACTGATCGCAAAGATCCTATGGTGAAGCGGGGGCTGAGAGACTGGAGGATTAGCTCATTCCTCAGCGCGTATGAGGATCCTGCAGAGGAAGGCCTACTGTTGGCTCCACCTCAGGCCCCGGATCCTTTTGAGGAGCCCCCAAATCCCATACAGCAAACTGCACCAGCCATAGATTTTGTTGTTCCCAAAATACCCAATGTCCGAGAGTTCAAGGTTCCTGCGATACCCAGGGCAAGCCAGTTGCCAAGTTATGCCAAAACCACTACCCTGGAGCAGCCAAAGAAAGTGCTGGATGAAGCAGCTGCAGTAGCATCAGAAACCAAAGCAACACAGAGACCCTCTGAAGCATTTGCTATAACTGAAGGAGAAAAGATGGAGGAAGCAGAACTAAAGGAACCAAAATCCAGTGCACTTCGAAGGGACGACTCTTTCAGAAGGAATTACAATGCTGCCGTGCAAAGGAGCTCCAGGTTGAGATCCTCTCTGATATTCAGCTCTCTGGAGCAGCAGCAGACTCCTCAAGAAACTACCACCCCCGATCAGAGTGATGAGCAAAGCGAGAAAAATGAAACTGAACTAACAAAACTCCCCTTTGTGTCTCAGGTTTTGGGGCAAAGGAGGTCTGCCGCAAGAGAACCTTTTGATTGGAGTCGATCAATAAAATCAGCCACTTTTGATAACTCATCCGCGGAAACATCCAAAGCAGATAAAGAGTCTTCAAAGGACGAACATTCAAAAGAGCTTTCAGAAAACCCAGAGGCCCCAGAGCCGTTAAAACTGCCTGATGTAAAGCAAGATAATCTTCCATCATCAGCTGATCAGTCTAAGCCCTCTGAAGCCGAGTTGCCCAAAACTGATCAACCAGTACAACCACCTAAACCTTTACTCACAAGCCCATTGTTTGTAGATATGAATGATCCAGATCAGAGGTTCATGTTTTTCAAAGAGTTGGCTGCAAAACGCAGAGCTGCTAAAGCTGCAGAAGCTGAAAAGGCAAAAGAAAAGGCACCAGTGAAACCAGCACCTGATCTTAAAAACATTTCCACTTCCCAGAAAGAAAAACCTGCTCCAAACAAAACCTCAGGAAGCCAAGATCCTGCTGCACAGAGTCCAGCAGAGATGACATCTGAGTCAGCTGCTCTGTCTATAGATGTATATGACAGCGCCAACAAGGAGAAGGGGGGCAGCGTTGTCACTGGTGATTCCAAAACATCCCAAAGCTGCAGCGAGCAAGAAGCCAAAGATCCAGCTGAGTCAGAGACGACAGAGTTGGACAGTGAGTCAGAGGCAAGACTTCCTGTTTCTGCAGAGAGAAAACCATCTTGGAGTAAATCACCAGATGACACAACGCTGTCTTTATCTTCTGTAAAAGAGAGTATTAATCCGCCTACACCAACAAGTGCTACTCTGGATAACATTTCATCTGTTGCACAAGATGTTGATGAAAGAGAAAGTCGGGGACTCACTTCTACCTCAGAGGAGTCGATTTCAGTCAGTTCCAGCTCAGTGGAGGTTCCGGCATCTTCCTTGTTGGATATTTACCCTGGAAGTCCTAAATCAGTTCAGTTAGATACAAACATCTGCACTCCTTCAATGCCTCCCACCACTATCCCCCCCAACGCTGACAAAACTGGAGCTCAGGATTTCGTCAACTCCTCACTGCAAGAGTCCTCCCAAGAAACTTCACATAAATCTGACTATCTGAGCAACCTAACTAGTCGAGATTCTGCTCCCCAATTGACGACATCCAAGACCCCATCAGTAGCTGACTCTGCTCAACTGGAATCCAGTATTTTTCCAGATACCAATGATGCCGGTCCAGATTTAAAAGCATCCTCATCACAGTTCACAACGGAGACCAGCTGTGAAGAAGCTTCAGCAGGAACAGAGAAAGATGTTTCTGAGTCAGGAAAAGGTGGTTCTGGGTTACTTGCTATGGAGGAGTTGGACACTCTCAGCCCATCTAAGGATATTAAAGCTGAGAGCACATCTTCCAATCTGAACCTCGCTCTGCATGGGTCAGGTTTACTTGGATCTGGTCCAGAAAGCTCAGTCTCTGAAGCTGCTTTACAAGAGGCTGATACTTTTTTAAATACCACAGCAGACACTTCGCTTCAACCTTTGGCTTCAGAAACAAGCTCACAAGTCTGTTCAGATGTTGCTGGAAATGCTTCTCTGTCAGAAACAGCTGCACCAGTTCAAGCTACCCCTCCCCACCACTTTAATCTCACAGACTTTGATGCACTTGCTTCTGCTGAAACAGTCTCTATATCTCCCTGACTGAGTCAGATCAGTCAGTTTTGCCCCATGAAACTGAAAAGGCAGAAACAGACACGTCTGCAATGGTCATCTCAGATAAAAACTTTATTTCCAATGAGACTGAGCAAGAATCAGAAGAACCTCCAGTTTACCCATCAACAAAATCACCAAGCAGCCCAACTGACTCTACTTCAAACGCACCTGCAGAGCTTGATTTGCCATGCAAAACTGTTAGGAATGAAAGCCACGCATCGGAGGCACCGGCGCTGACAGGAAGTAGCATCATCGAGCCGGAGTCAGTGGTCACCGGTGAGAAAAAATCCAATAATCTGGAGGACACAAATAAAAACAATAAACACAGCAATGAGGACTCTGTGAGCGGTGAAAAAATAAATGACCAAGTAAAGCAAAGCAACAGCTCAGAGCACACAGAGATAACATCCAAGCAGCCGAAGTCTAGCCAGTCTCGCTACCACTCATCAACGGCCAACGTGCTCTCAAGCAGCAACCTCCGGGACGACACAAAGCTGCTTCTAGAGCAGATTTCTGCCAACTGCCAAAACAGGAATGAGGTGACTAAAGAGCCTCCAGTCACTGATGACGAGAAAGAAGATGAAGCTGATAAAAATGCCAAAAAAGAGAAAGAAAGAGGGTTCAGGACTCTCAGCAGAGGGCCGCCCAAGTCGTCTCAGGAACGTGACAAGCTGCTGGAGAGGATTCAGAGCATGAGGAAGGAAAGGAAAGTTTACAGCCGATTTGAGGTATAACTATATACCACCTGCTATGTTGTTGTCACCGCTTTGCATCAACATTTGCTTACCTCTGTAGTAAATCTTTTTGTGTCTGATTTCAACAGATGGCGCCTTAGATGGGATTGAGAGACATTCAAGACGAAGAAAAACAGTGGATGAAGCGCATGGTTTAAGAACTGACACCTCTACAGTGTTCGAAAATGACTTTTTTTTTTTAAACTTTCTCAAGCAAGTTTTCTGCAAACAAACGTGACCTGTATCAGATTCACTGAACTTTACAGGGTAAAAGTACCAGCAGTAAAAACAAAAGATGCAAAGTTGTTCCAGTCACATGTGACACGTTCAACAAAGGACCTCTATCTGCAGTTGTATCATCAAGTCACTGCCAGCGTGACTGACAACGCCGACATGTGTTCAAACATGCTTTACTGACTGTATGGGTGAAGTGCAATGAGTTCAGCAGGTTAATTGTGTGTCTTTGCTTTTTTATTACAGCACTGACGACAATTTACGCTGCTGTAAGACATGTTCAAGTGTACAAGTAACGAGTTTTAAAAATGGTAATTTACTGTAGTTTTTACTCACATTAAACAAAAGATGCTGATAGTTACAGTTTATTTGTGAGACAAATGGATGTTAAAATGAGCAATCCAGCAATACTTTTATAAACTTTAAAACTGAAACAGAAAAAAAATGAAAAGGAACAAACTTGAGACGGTGACTTAAACATTGTGTACCAGCAATATTAATAATTTTAATCACACAGTATGAGATTTAATGGGCGCTATTAAGGTTAAATGACACATTTTGATTGCATCGAAGGCAACTCTGAACTTAGTTCATATTTTGGCCATGCAAATCAAAGCTTGCCTAAAACTGTATTTGTTTGTATTTTGCTTCTTGTGATTTCCTGACCCTGTAAATTTGAAATGAAAACTTAGCTTGCACAGTGAAATGAACACAAACCTGTACATGAAAAAGACCTCTAAAGCTGTGCTGTAAAATAATTGCTTTTACAGATTTATGATCACCGCATTTATCAACACTTGCTATTTGTAAATAAATTTTTTGAATATACTGTATGTTAGGTTGTTTAATTCCATTTAAGTTTATTTATGCTTTTTTGCAGTTAAAACTAAATTGCAAGGGCATCACAAGGGATAAAAAGTGCATTGAATCTCAAACATTACTACAAAATATAAGTACACAATGAATGTACAGTCCTTAAAATTATTCATACCCTCAATTTAAAGATGGAAAAAGATATCAGCTGCTAGTGAAATAAGTTGCAATTGACAAAAGTAATAAATTAAAATTCAGTGAAAATCCTGACATTTATTTTAAATTGTGGTTTGAAAGAAATATTAAAGTAAACAAGCATTATGGGGCAGGTATTTTTAGTCCATTGTTGATGGGAAAGGGGCTCTAATGTGTCTGGGACAGTTTGTTTTTTTAATTATTATTTTCAACCACAATTCAAAAGCAATATTTTGTTTAATTAAATTATAATATTGTAAATTTTTATTTATTATTAGTTTCTTTAGTGTCTTCTTATGTGAATTACTATTGTGAATTTAGCCTTTTCTTTAATTGGAGGGTATGAATGATTATCTAGACAACTGCAATAACATGGTATTTAGAAATGCTGCTCTTGTATCTTTTGTTCTCATCCTTGGGGTCTGGAAGAGTTCCTATGCTGACCAGACACTGGGACTCCTAAGGGAGGGAACCAGTCCCTGAAGGGGGGTTCAGGGAAAGAGCAGGTCTGGAGGGCATCCTGGTAGCCAGAGTAAAATTGGCTCTTGGTTCTGGTGTAGTTCATTTGATTAAACCTTTATTCAGGAATTCAGGGTAATTAATGTCACAAATTCTGCTAATATTATCTCAGACTATCATTGTGTGAAAAGAAGAAATGTTTGTCAAGAAAAAACTTTAAAAATGATCGATTAACCAAATCCTGTGAGGATGTGATCAGACAGTTGCATCATTACATTATTTATCATTTAGGTTATGAGGTCATCTGCATCCCCAACAATACATGCATCAATAGTAAAGTAGATTAGACCAAAAGTTACTGAGAAAGTTGTTGAACAGAGGGATTCCTCATTTTATAAGATCAGTGAAATCTTCTGTATTATTAAGATTGTGCTTCTGATAGTACGTGAATGCATCATCCTGCTGACTGCAGCTGCATCTTCATGTTATGGTCAAGATGTTACTGTATGACGGTATCAGATTAGGGCCTCTGCTGTAGCACCACCTTCAGGTCAAATTTCCTACTGCTGCACAAATATAAAAAAATCTTTCAGCTCATCTGAGGACAAAATTTAAAAATAGATGTCAAATTCACAGGACCTTTAGATCTCTGAGCCTGTTTCTTTGAAAGATCTGTAAATAAGAAACTTAAAAAATGTTTTTTTTTATGACTTGGAATCAACTGCATAAATTCATTTATAAGTGAATCAATCTGTCTAGCAAGAAAAATCACAATTACTTTGTTTTTAGTTGATTAATTTGGTATCTTTCTCTCTTTTTTTGAAAAAGTTTTAATATGTAATTTACAATTGTTTTGACTGACACAGACTCCAAACACTTTTGGCAACAGAGCTGTATTTTGTCTGTCATGCATTTGTTACGTGTTATGATACAGGGAGTGCAGAATTATTAGGCAAATGAGTATTTTGACCACATCATCCTCTTTATGCATGTTGTCTTACTCCAAGCTGTATAGGCCAAAAGCCTACTACCTATTAAGCATATCAGGTGATGTGCATCTCTGGAATGAGAAGGGGTGTGGTCTAATGACATCAACATCCTATATCAGGTTTATTAGGCAAACATAATTATTAGGCAACTTCCTTTCCTTTGGCAAAATGGGTCAGAAGAGGGACTTGACAGGCTCTGAATAGTATAAAATATTGAGATATCTTGCAGCACTGGATGCAGCACTCTTAAAATTGCCAAGCTTCTGAACCGTGATCATCGAACAATCAAGCGTTTCATTCAAAATAGTTAACAGGGTCTCAAGAAACGTGTGGAAAAACCAAGGTACAAAATAACTGCCCATGAACTGAGAAAAGTCAAGCGTGCAGCTGCCAGGATGCCACTTGCAAGCAGTTTTGCCATATTTCAGAGCTGCAACATCACTGGAGTGCCCAAAAGCACAAGGTACTCAGAGACATGGCCAAGGTAAGAAAGGCTGAAAAACGTCCACCACTGAACAAGACACACAAGCTGAAACATCAAGACTGGGCCAAGAAATATCTCAGACTGATTTTTCTAAGGTTTTATGGACTGATGACATGAGAGTGAGTCTTGATGGGCCAGATGGATGGGCCCGTGGCTGGATTGGTAAAGGCCAGAGAGCTCCAGTCCGACTCAAGACGCCAGCAAGGTGGAGGTGGGGTACTGGTATGGGCTGGTATCATCAAAGATGAGCTTGTGGGGCCTTTTCGGGTTGAGGATAGAGTCAAGCTCAACTCCCAGTCCCACTGCCAGTTTCTGGAAAGACACCTTCAAGCAGTGGTACAGGAAGAAGTCCACATCCTTCAAGAAAAACATGATTTTCATGCAGGACAATGCTCCATCACACGCATCCAAGTACTCCACAGTGTGGCTGGCAAGAAAGGGTCTAAAAGAAGAAAAACTAATGACATGGCCTCCTTCTTCACCTGATCTGATCCCCATAGAGAACCTGTGGTCCCTCATCAAATGTGAGATTTACAAGGAGGGAAAACAGTCCACCTCTCTGAACAGTGTCTGGGAGGCTGTGGTTGCTGCTGCACGCAATGTTGATGGTGAACAGATCAAAATACTGACAGGATCCATGGATGGCAGCTTTTGAGTGTCCTTGCAAAGAAAAGTGGCTATATTGGTCACTGATTTGTTTTTGTTTTGTTTTTGAATGTCAGAAACGTATATTTGTGAATGTTGAGCTGTTATATTGGTTTCCCTGGTGAAAATAAATAATTGAAATGGGTATATATTTGTTTATTGTTAAGTTGTCTGATAATTATGTTTGCCTAATACACCTGATATAGGGTGTTGATGTCATTAAACCACACCCCTTGTCATTCCAGAAATGCCCATCACCAATATGCTTAATTGGTAGTAGGCTTTCGGCCTATACAGCTTGGAGTAAGACAACATGCATAAAGAGGATGATGTGGTCAAAATACTCATTTGCCTAATAATTCTGCACTCCCTGTAATAAGCTTAACCAACTTCAAATTGGCACCAAAAGGAAAATTCTGCAATTGAGAAGCATGATGACAGTCTAGATCCAGCCTGTGAACCCTGTAACATAAGTCCAAAGTGACTATATGAACTCAAATACCTGTAGCTTCTCTTGCAAAACACCGTGAAACAGATTAAACCCCCTCTGTGAATTAATTCCCTACCCAGTCACATGCCACAGTGTGTTGATTATGAAAGAAGATCTCCCATGTTTCGTAAGAAACAGTGGGCCTCTTGTCTAGAAATGTCACTTTCCCTCCGCTGCTTACAAATATCTTAATAAGCTTGCACTCAATCACTAATCTTTAAAGAGCTGCACTCCCTGAAGTAGCTCACATCTGAAGGGAAAACTACGTGTTGGGCTACGTGTTGAAGATTAGTTTTTCTCTTGAGTTTATTTTTATTGCTCAGTAGGGTTGATTAAAAATGGCTTCCACCCTTGCCATAGTTTACCACATCTCTGCATTCAGCTGGTACGCTTTTATCGTTAAATCTCTTGCTGCAAAGGATGGAGAGGAGCTACCTGCAGGGATCTTTGTGTATGGAGGACCGTGGAAGTATCTCACTTTTCTGAACTTGGTGAGCACATCAGTTGGGGAAACTAAAGTGAAATATTGTGTTGTAGAAGTGAGTCAGTGATGTTACTGGTAATATTTCAGTTGCTGCAAATGGTCTTCTTTGGACTGGCAGCAGTGAATGATCTTCAGCCGGAGAAAAAGGCAGAGAGCTCTCTGAATCGATGCAAAGACCTCCTTTTTTCTGTCTTCGGTTTCCCTGTTGGCATGGTGAGCAAGTATTTAGCAAAAATTGTACCTTTTTTTTTTATCTTAAAGTATTCAGCATGCTTTGCTCTGACTCTGTTATCTGCTTTTTTTAGTTTGTTGTTGTACTTTTCTGGACAATCTTTGCCTATGACAGAGAATTAGTCTACCCAGCTTCTATTGATGCCTTCTTCCCTCCCTGGATAAACCACGCTATGGTCTGTACTCCTTTTTTTTTTTTTCTGTTGTTGTTCCATTAGAGTTCAACCAAACCTGAATCTACTGAGATATTATGCTTCCGTTGTTTCCTCAGCACACATTTGTCTTCCCTATTTTACTTGGAGAAGTGCTGGTGCAGCCTCACACCTACCCTCAGACCAAACATGCACTGGCAGCATTAGGCGTTGTGGGATTGAGCTATCTGTCCTGGTAAGTGTTGAGTCAGCTAAAATGGATGAAGCTTGTGTAAACTACGATATGTCACACACAAAGATAACTCCATTTAGTCTAGATTGAATAAGAAAAATAAGAAGCAGACTAAACGCTTACATAAATCTTAATGTGGTTGAAAGTGCAGCAGTGTGAATGTGAACCTCTATAACTCGTTCAGACTCGTCCTGTGCATCAGTGTTCAGAAGTTAACGAAACCCAGACAGCTTCAGGGGTTAAGCTGACATAGTTCACATAGTGTGATCCAGCCTGCAGCTTTTTGTGTTTGACAGAACAAACTATAAACATCCAATGTTCCTGATAAGATCATCTTTATTCATTATACTGTTGTTTTTCTACTACAGTTGTTAATGTTACAAACAAAGCTGTGAAAAATATGACTCATATTCTTTCTTTGGGACAAGACAGGGCAAGACCAGCCGACAGCTCCGAATGAGTCTGAAAACTCCTCTTTCCCTCTCTCTTTTGTGCTTTTTCTGCAGGATTATATGGGTGTATTTGTCAGTGGGAATTTGGGTGTATCCTCTTCTTGGTCACTTCAGCACTGCAGGTCTCTTTGGTTTCTTCTTTTTTAACATGTCTGTGGTGACCTTGCTCTTCCTGCTCGGGGACAAGCTGAACAGCTACATCTGGAGTGAGACTAATGTTTATCTCAAATAAACAAATGACCTGTGTCAGTGCTATCTCTTTATCAATTCACCTTTCTCTCTGTTTTTTTTTTTTGTCTCCTTCCTTTTAGGAAAGGAGAAAACAAAGTATTAAAGTCTCTACCAGTAAACCTGCACTGAAACTGACCACATTGATGACATTGTGAAACACTTCTACCTACCATATATGGCTACTGTTTGCTTGTACAGCTAAAGAAAGGAGTATTTATTATTGTATTGTGTATCAGAAACATTAAAGCAAGCAAAATAAAGCAGCTTTCACACACAACAGCTGAGCTGTATGCTTCTGTTCTACTTCCTAGAGGAGCTTCTTGTTAAATATCACATTCCTCTTCTTTTTATTGCACAAATAAGAAAATATCAAGCTAAATAAACGGTTCATCTTTTAGTTATACAGTCAGGATCCAGTGAAACAGATTCATAGACCTGAATAAAGTCTTTCCGCTGATAGTGGAGCTTCTGGGAGGGTTGCAAGAATAACTTGTGGTCCAAAACACAGCATTTAATGGCATGGATTTGACACCATCATAAATTTGGACTTCTCCAGAAAAAGCTCCACTTTTTTGTATCCATCAGCCGCCTCATTTGAAGGGGTTTCTTTTTCTTTTCCACAAAGAGATCAACCACCTCTCAGGTCTCTGTAGCCTTTCAGATGCTGGAGGTAGTTTGGATCCGCATCCACCAATCCAACCGAAAGGATCTTTGCCAGTAAATGCAGATCTTCTTCGCTCAGATCCTTCTGTTGAAGAGATGAATGTCAAATATTTGACCCCAATGGTCCAAATCAACCTCAGTGATAAACCTGGGATAACTGCTTACCTTCTTGTTGTTTGCTGAGGATTCAGGAAGCTGGGTCTTTGGAGGTTTCTTTCCCTGTGAGCAATAATAATCATGTCAAACCACGCATACTTTTTAGTGGACTTTTACTTGTTTTACATTTTCAAATAGAAAATCTTCCACCTCGCACACAAACTGTAAAAGACTACTTGCCTCTTTGAGACCTTTTGAAAAGCAAATTATGATGAAGAGAAGTCCAGCAACGATCTGAATAATAATAATAAAAAAAAAAACAATCAGCAGTGCTCTTCAGAAAAAGACTTTTGAAAATAATACTTGGCTAAAAGAAATTAAAGTAAAATGAAAAAGGTTGTTACTTACTCCCAACAAATTCAACATGTTTGCTTCTGTCGTCTCTGTCCTGCTTGCTCACTGAGGTGTCGCTTCATGTGAACTATATAAATTCCTGCTGTTCTAGGACACAGAGTCACAGTCACAAGAAGAAAAACTCCCAGGGAGAACCAGCTCTACAGGAAACACTGCATTTTAAAAGAAACACCTGCTGCTGCTTCTCAAACATAAACAGTTAATCATCAGTCAAATGTTCTATTACGTAAATGTTTGCGTGAAATGGGCTATGGCTGTGACGGGACAGTTATGATTGACTTTAATTGTGCTTTAGACTCACCATGCAAAACAGCAACAAAAAGACAAAAGAGTCACATCACACACACTCATGATGCGTAGCTTCATATTTTTATACCAGCATTGAGAAACACTTTAAAAAGGCCGCACAAACCACCACCTTAACTGTCTGTGAATTCCAAATACGTCTTACATACTTTGAAAGTCTGATAACGTTGTCTGACGAAGTCTACTCTTATTTCTGAAGCAATCATTTGTTGAGGCTAAAGATAAAGATGGAACTCAAGGAAAGTTTTTTTTTTCTATTCAACCCCCAACAACACATCTCTGTTTGTTAAGATTGAAATATGATGTTTAGAAGTTTTTCCTCTTTTGGAAATAATGCCTTTATGTATTAAAATCCTTTGGATGTACCTCTGTTTAGCTTCATGTGATATATGGGATTTATGAATAAAGTGCCTGCTGTTCTGAAAAGGAAGAATCAATTTACAAGGACAGATAAAACTTCAGGGCAAAGTTTGTGAATGATTAGTTTGCACAGCACAGAAAGAGCTGAGCTCCAGCTGATTAACATGTTTTAACAAGAGACAGCAGCTTTCATTAGATATGCAGTAAAACAAGAAGTATCTTCTCTTTTTTGCATGTGTCTGTTGTAGTCAGCCACGGTTAGATCATGCAGAAAACATACCCAGGAGATCTGGAGTCACAGTTCACACTTAGGGGGAAGTACACTGACAGGGGTCCATCACTGCACAGGGGGTGTAGATGTCACAGTGTGTCGGCCCTTTAAAATACCAGCTAAAAAGCTCTGTTTCACTCTTTAAAAAGGAATTGCAGACAGAAGAGCCTCTAGATGCATAAGACCATACTTTGGCAAAAAGACCCACCTTTAAAAAAAAGGCCCACCTCAAGACTTTTCACACCGAGTTCAGGTTTGTGTGCGTAAATGTTAGCGTTATGTAAAATGTTCCTGATGACCAGCTCTGATACCTTAGCCGCATTCCTTCTAACTGGCTGGAGCAGCTTTACATAAGCTTACTAGAATAAAATCCAGACATCTATGATCTTGGTTGCATGTGTCAGACTGACATTTGCAACCAACTTCCTGCAGAGATTTTTTTGGCCAGGAAAAAAAGCAGGGTGACCAAGGGTTATTAAAGGATAACTTTTGTTTTTTCAACCTGGACCTTATTTCTGGAATGTATACGTGCATTTACTCATCAGTAACATTTCTGCATCACTCTGACTCCTTTGGACAGTATTTAGATTAGTCGTAGATCTGCGTACATCCATATACAGTAATGGCAGTGAAGGGGCAGAATGAATGGGCCTCTAGCTATATAAGGCATTACTGTATCTGCAGTAATCTTCGTTAATTTCAACAATACACTGCAAAAACTCAAATCTTACAAAGTACATTTCTTAAATTTCCAGTCAAAATATCTCATTACACTCAAAATAAGACATAATCATCTAAAGAGAAATATTTCAGTGAGATATAGGAACTTGTTTTAAGGCAAACGCATCTTGTTTCAAGAACTCTTATAAGAAAATTTCACTTGTTCCATTGGCAGAATTTTTTTTTGCTTATTACAAACAAAAACAAAATCTTTTTTTGATTATTTCAAGAGTCGCCAAGAATTTTTTGCTTGTAATAAGCAGTTCAGTGTCTGTATGTTGCATACACTGAAAAAACTGAATCAGAGCAGTTGTTGACTTTACTTAAAAATTCATGTTCAGTTAACATGATTTTGTCTCATATTATTCAAACATAATTTGTTTGTGTTGCATGAACACAATTCGTTTAAGTAACATGAACAACAAGCTATGATTAACTTAATTTTTTTAGGTTGAAGTAATATATTATAATTATGTGCAAATCCTTGACGTGAACCATTTCTTTCAGTGTATCATTTGTGTCGCAAACAAATGACCTCACAAAACTTCTGATGACCTCACACTGAAAACCAGAGCTGAAGACGGCCTCAGTTGCCTTCAAATGCAACGTGAACAAACTAAACTGGGGTAGTGTGGTGTCGGCCCAATGAGAGCCGGGCGAAGTAGGTGCTGATGTGATAGGGGCATAAGAAACTGGTTGGAGCAGTTCTGGGTGGCACCTTCCTGGATGAATTTGCATAAGAAACGGCGAGTTAATTAGGAGTGACAGACCTACGGGGGATTATGGCTAAAGTGCAATGGCAGAAAATGGTAGGTCTAGTGTAATATTTTTATCTATTTTATATTTATTAGTTTATAAAGATTTTGACATTCAAATATAAGCAAAAACATGCTGCGCCATGTTAATAGTACATAAAAATGTATATTAATGAAAAAAAATATTATTTTTGCAGGGGTGGCCAGCTTTTTGTTCAGGGGGGCACTGGCCACCCCTGGCCACCCCTTGGGGGTGTCCTTGGTGTCAGTGGCAACTTGCATTTGCAGGGCTCATTTCTCCACTCAAAAAATGTTTTATGTTGCACGTGTTCAAACTTGAATTTGTCTGAGACGGTTTTTTTCTCCACTTAATAACACTTTTGATCCTTTTGTGTGGTGGCAGTCAAATCAAATTCAAATGAAAGATGTTATGAAGCACTTAGAGGTAAAAATGACTCATGACTACTATAGAGATCAGAGCAGCTTTAACAAACCCTGGAGGGAAACTGTTTTGAAACTCAAGAATCTCCGTAAAAATACAAGTAAGGCGATGCTAATTCTGTGATCTTGCTGCAAGGGAGCTCTTAAATGGAAAACAAAATAATTAGAAAATTTAAAATCAGCAGAAATATTTCCATGAGTGTCAATGCTGATGACTAATACTAACAGGTTTGGATCTGTATGCCTGTTGCAGTGAGAACAAGAATAAATGCATAGTATAAGAAACAGCTTTGAAAAGCATAATTAATCTACACATTATCTTACTATATCTACAAATTAAAGTTAAAACTCTACAATAAAAAGAAAAACCCAAAGTATGGGAAAAAAATCTGTTTTGTCTGGACCTGAACTTTTTTAAAGACCGCAACTAAAGGCAAACTGTCCTGTTGTCTAATTATTCAAAATGAAAAATCTTTTTATAATTCACAAACACTGTCTTCCAGGATAAATACAATGATGAACCATCTAGGTATTTATCAACTAAAATTAAAACCCTAAACCTTACTTTAACCATGTTAAGACCGTTGATAGAAAACTGGAAAACATGACTTTGAACACCAATATAAGCCCAACACAATCAAGTAGTAACTACATAGTCATATAAAACAAATGTGTTAAACTACAGTAAACTTAACTAAACCTGAACTCCATAATGATTATCTTTAAAATATGATCAAAATAGAAAAACTGGATTGTTACAGATAAAATATCCATCTGTTTTTAAAAGGCTATCACACCATCTCACTATCTGGTGACCTCATGACTGGGTCATGAGGTTTCCAAACCAGTTTTGCTGGTTTGTAAACTTTTTCTGTAACAGAGCACTGACCATGCACATCTGAGGTCATCCTCCAGGCTAACTGCCTCCATCTCTATAAGGACTTAGAAAATTAGGCATCATGACTAAAACCTCGTAAATGACAACAGCCAAGGAGATGTTAAGGTTTCATTTTAATTAAATCATGCATATAAATGCATGGGATAATTTATCTATTAATTTATTTTCTAGGAACCTTCGCGCACACATAGGTATTGCTACAAACTCAGTCCTGACACTTACGTATATTTCCTGCTATTCAGAGATTTAGGTTTAACCCCCTGGCAGTGTTTTAAGACCCAAGTTTTGCAAGGGGAAAAAAAAAAATCTACCAATAGAAATGATCTGCTTCTGCATCATGACCAGTTAAAAAAAAAGCTCAAGTTCAAGTTTGGTTTATTTCTAAAGCACTCTTGTGACAAAGACAGATCATGGTGCTTTACAACAACAAAACATAACAAAAATCACCAAAAATTCAAAGAATGAAAATCAAAATGAAAATAATAAATTAAAGTAAAAGACCATTTAGGAGCTAAGTACCTAAGGCTTTATGAAATAGAAATTTTTTCAGTGAAAAAAATAAATGAAAATTAGCTTGATAGTCTGCATTTCTCTGTCTGCTTTCCACCAGAGGGAGCCAGATGTTTCACTACTTCACCTTATTTGCCATTTACTCAGGTTGATTACCAGGTTTGATGGTATAACACAGATAACGCAAACAAGTCAATTCCAGATCCTTCTAGTAAACGTCTCATTGCGTAAGGTAAACGAAGCTTGGGTTGAGGTTAATATATTTTTTCAATACAGAATATTTGAATTATATTAATTTACTTCGGGTCTGAAATTTCATCATTTGCATTTGAAGTTAGTTTACTATATGGCGTACACACAATATTGTATATTTTGTACAAAATACATATTAAATTTGCACATATTTAAACGTATCTTTAAGAATACTAAGATGGATTTTATAATGTTTTGTTAATTTTTGTATTTTTCCATTCATCTATGCTTTATTTGACTAATTTGTCTTTTATCAGGGGTTATGCGCACTGAGATTGTATCGTTTCACTTTCATCTACTTCTACTTACACACTGTGAATGTGATAAAAAGGTTATATGCTGTTTTTAACAATGCACTTGCTCCCGAAAGAGGAGTCGTTGGGGAAGGCAGATGAGTAATATGTGGGTGTTTATTACATATGTATACCATAAACAGTTCATGTATGCATACCTACGTACAGTACGATATACAACCGCAGCAAGACGCATGCGCGCGCTTTCCATCTAGAACATGTTGGAGAATTCGCGACATTTCTTCACCTACGTGAAACACAAATACAGAAATGCAGCAAGACTTCCGGTTAAGTGACAGATCTTTCAAATTTTAGTAAATTATTTTCACATTGTAGAGTTATTCATATTTATATATCATTTATTTTAAAAGTACATTTAGATTTTTTTCCCTTCTGTATGTATATAATACAAATGGGATGCCTTTTTGCCCAGAAGTTGTCAATTGATAGCGCCCACCGTTAGGAAACGTCTTTTATTTTTTAAAAAATAAACCGGAAGCTAGAGTTTAATACTAGTAAATTGATGCCTCCCATAACGGCACCGTATAGCAGTTGTTGACTGAGTTTTGAGGTGGGAGAAATGAGTAGCATTTATTCAAGCAACAAGCTAATACTTGGGTTTTGGTAATAAATACCGAAAATGTGTTGGCGTCTGCATGTTTGACATTTGGGCGGGTCACTGAGCAAAAGCACTGGAAGCCAGGGACGTTTTTGAGGCTTGGGTGGTTTGGTAAGATTTGCTGCTTGTATTTTACGGAACCGTTTCTGAAACCTGACCTCAAACTTGTTCAGTTAACAATTTTAAGCAAGTAAAAAGTGGTATTTCGTCTTTGACATGTTCTCTCACATGGTTGTCCGTAATTCCATCTGTATCTCTCAGCCACATTTAAACGTGACTGCTTGCTAACTGCACTACTAGTGAAAAATAACCCATCAGTGTCACTAAGTGCTGAGCACGTTTATAAATATCTCCCTAAAATCGTTTAACGTCTTCACCAAGTGTAGTGACAGGCATTAGATAGTCACAAATTAAGTTGGTTAGATTGCATCAGTCATGGCTGATCTGCCTAGCTTGTCATCACAATGCTAAGGGTACGTCAACAGACATGCTAGCTGTCTATCTAGTTACACTAATGTTCAAAATAGTAAAAACACCTTCCTGTGTAGCTCACAAACATGGTAGGTAGTGTGCGATAGTTGAATTGAACCATAACTATAGAGGCAGATAATTGGCACCATTTTCATTTAATCTCCGCTATCATTTATTTTAAGTCCTAACGGAAGTTTTGTGTATGAGATGAGTGAAGTTTACCTAACTTAACTCACCCACTGATGAAAGGCTAATTGTAGCTGATAAGCTTGGCTAATCGGTTTACATTTTAAACACGCGGAGTTGGGTCTGATTAATTTGGCATTATCCGATTCTCAATACAAATTACATGGTAATTTCTGACATGAGTGATATAATCTACATTTTAGTATAAAATAAATATCTAGTCTGAATCGGATTACTTTGAAATACTACCCCAATTCCCAAAAGATCGCGAGGCTGTGCCAAATGCAAATTAAAGACAAAATTCAATGATTTATAAATCTCATATTTTGTTTGATTTCTTTCCAATAAAACAAGCAAAATATCAGATATTCAAACAGAGACATTTAGCCATTTTTATAAAGAATTATCTCATTTTGAATTTGACGGCACCAACGCATCTCAAGAAAGTTAGAAACAAGGACAACAAAAGACTGGAAGATTTATTTGCATAAAATAAAAAACAACTACAGGAGAATTTGACTGCTAATTGAATTAGTTGGCGACAGGTCAGTAACGTGACTGGGTGTAAAAGAATATGTAAAAATGGGCAAAGGGTCACCAATCTTTAACAACATATGTCTAAAAGAGCTGGAACCATTTTTTAAAAATGTAAAATTGTAAAGACTTTGAAGATCCCACCATCAACAGCATATAATGTCAAAGGATGTCAGAAGGAATCTCTGTGCATGGAACAAGAACATATGTCAAGGTTTGGTCATGCTTGTGATTTTCAGGTCCTCAGGCTGCACTGCATTAAAAACAGGCACAATTTTCTAGTGGAAATCACTGCATGGAATCAGAGCTTGAACTTTAATTTCTGGAAATGTTGGTAACATGCAACCATGAAGCCATGTGCGAACTTGATCCAGAGATGCCATAGTCTTGTCTGGACCAAAGTTAAAAAAAATATATATATATATATATATATATATATATATATATATATATATATGTATATATACATATGCAGCAAAGTAGAAAACCTTTAGAGTTAAATTTTCTTTTGGAAATGATGGAGGCCATGTTTTGTAAACTGAAAAGGAGAGGGACAATCCATTTTGTTACAGCAGATAGTCAAAAGCCTCCATCTCTGATGCTAGGGCAGCTTCCACACCTGTGGAGGCTTCATCAATGCTAAAAAATACATAGAGGTCGTTTTAGAGCAACATCTGCTTCCATCCAGGCAACATCTCTTACAGGGAAGGACTTGCAGATTTCAACAACACAATATTAAACCACAAACTGCATCCATTGCAACAGCGTGGCTTTGCAGGAGAAAAGTTCAGGCGCTGAGATGGCCTGCCTGCAGTCCAGACTTTTTGTCAGTAGAAAACATTTGGAGCATTATGAAACAAAAAATCCAGGACTTTTCTGAAGGTAGAATCCTGCTTAACTTTTTTAAAGACATGTTGCTGCCATCAAATTCAAATTGAGCTAATATTTTATGTAAAATGATAAATTATCTTATCGGCATCTAACATATTCTATTGCAAATTAAATTTGGGTTTACAAAATTGGAAAATCATTGCATTCTGCTTTCTTCTACATTTTACTCAGTATCCAAACTTTTTTGGAAGTGAGGTTGTAAACACATTGAGAAAGCGTTGCATGTACTGTACATGTGCATGTAAAGTACATGTAATACGTGTTCAGTGCATTGATGGGTCTTCAAACTTTCCCCCGTATATTAGGAATGCATGATATAGGAATTTTGGCCAATATCCAATATGCCGATATTTTAAAACTCATGTGGCCGATAACCGATGTTGATGCCGATAACCGATGTTGATACCGATATTAAAGCTGAAAAAAATAAGCAGTCATTTCAAATAGCAGTTTTGTTATCCGTTTCCGACACTTTAAAAAATAGGGGTGGGAAAAAATGTTGATACACTGAAATATCGCAATATTTTCATATGTCGACATCAAATCGATATTTAAAAACGCAGCATCGATCTGTTTTACCAACAAAGTCTCGCGAGATTTCATCGTTCTGTTACAAAATCCCTGATATTTCATGAATTCTTGTGAGATTTCGTAGCAGAACGATGAAATATCGTGAGATTTTGTTTGTAAAATAGATCAATGCCGTGTTTTTAAATGTCAGTGTGACATCAACATATGAAAATATTGCGATATGTCAGTGTATCGATATTTTTTCTCACCCCTAGTCTTTAGAAGTTTTAAAGTCTAAAAAATAAGTTTTCGAAGAAGAGGAAGAAGAAGTTTTGGGGGTTTTTTGGACTTTAGAAACAGCGGGCTGATCGGTAAAATATCAGTTACATTCCGGTGGGATGGCCGATGTCCGATACTCAGTTTTAAGGCCGATTTAGGCCGATAGCAAGAGGGGGTCGATTATATCGTGCATCCCCACCGTGTATGATACACAACATGCAGCTAGTCAAATCAAGTTGCTATTAAAATAACTACTTGCACAGGCTTGTTAAAGATTCAGTTTTGCACAATATATAACACAATGTGTAGGTTGCTTACGACTAAATTACTTTTACAAAAACACTTGTACAGTATAAACACTGCAGATGTCATGTTTTGTTTCTTTGGTTTAACCTTTTTGTTTTCTAAAGACGTTAAGTTATCCTAAAACATACATCTATAAGATAGACATTAGTCCAAATGTAATCCTAGTTTGGTATAACTATTTTCTAGCTACCTGCTGAAGTAACTGAAATGATAGATCTGTGTATGTGTTTCTTAAAATTGTAATAGCTCAAGCATCTTCTTCACAGAGGCGGGGGTCCTGCTAGTGTGCATAGCCGCAGGTGAGAGTTACCATGCTGTGCTGGGGAAATGCTTCTTATGGACAGCTAGGCTTGGGTGGGATCGATGAAGAGGTTGTGGTTGAGCCACGAAAATGCGAATTCTTCCATGGGAAGCAAGTGGCCGATGTGGGCTGTGGCCGCAGACACACAGCTTTCTTACTGGAGGATGGGACTGTGTACACCTGTGGCTGCAATGACTTGGGGCAGCTGGGGCATGAGAAGTCCAGAAAGAAACCAGGTTTGTGATATTCATCTTAGTCCTCCAACAGCAGTTGATGAATCACTCATGACTCATACAGGTATTTGTCTTTGTGGTCTACCAGAACAGGTTGTGGCCTTGGATGCTCAGATCATTGTGGCGGTGTCATGTGGAGAGTCCCATACGCTTGCCCTGAACGACAAAGGGCAGGTTTTCTCGTGGGGTCTCAGTTCAGATGGACAACTGGGCTTAAATAACTTTGAAGAATGTATTCGTGTGCCTAGGTATTTCAGCGCAGTTTTTTTTTTTCTTAATTAATTCACATGAGAGTCTTGCACCCTATTTGCTAGGGCTGTGCATTAATAGAAATTTGATTGTGATTTCTATTTTGACGTCAAACAAGCTCCAAACTCATCATCGAGTTGAAAGGATTTCTTTGCTATTTTTCTTTACACAATTTCTGAAAGTTATTCTTAAGTTAAAATTCATTTTAGCAGCTTCCCACCTGTGCAATTTGTTGGGTGTCATTAACACAAATGCTAGATTTTGAATGTTGTAGCATTGCAAGCACTTAAGCTTAAAGTTAAGTTTGGGAGTTTTTTTTATTTATTTAAAAATGAGTATATTTATTTTATTCTGTAAATATAGAAAAATCGCAGAACAGCTGGACATTTTATTTTGGTTATATTTATGCTTTTCTGTGCCTTATTTAATATTCAAAGTATTTTTTTTTTCAGTTAATGTTTATTTATTGCAAAAAAGCTGTAAGTTACACATTTGTAGCCTCCTTTTTTTTTTTAGTTTCAACGTTTTGCGTAAATTGTCAATAATAGTGTTTTGGCCAAGAGTGAAATGCTAAATAAATGTGATGTGTAACTAAAAAATAATCGTTTGAAAAATCGTGATTTTAATATTAACCAAAATAATTGTGATAATGACTTTTTCTGTAATGAAGCAGCCCTATTTGCACTTAAATATAGGCACTTTTATTAAGTTTTTTACTAGTTCAGTATCAGATTTTCCTTTGTATTTCAGTTCTGGTGTTCATGATAGTATTTTAACTCCATTCTGCTTTCTTTTTCTTTTCTTTTTTTCTTTCATTTAACACTATCACAATGCTAGAAACATCAAAAGTTTGTCAGATGTGCAAATTGCTCAGGTAGCCTGTGGATATTGGCACTCCCTTGCACTTTCAAGAGGTGAGGATGATTTTTTACCTCTTACAACATCACATTTCGTGAGCCTGCGAAGCTTTCATCATGTGAAATCTTTTGAATTCTACCTGCATTTTCAAATAGGTGGCCAAGTCTTCTCCTGGGGCCAGAATCGGTACGGTCAACTCGGCCTGGGGATAAAAGGGCAGAGCATTTCCACGCCTCAGATCATTCAGTCTCTGCAGGGGATTCCTTTTGCCCAGATCTCAGCTGGTGGTTCTCACAGCTTTTCCCTCACGCTCTCGGGAGCTGTGTTTGGGTGGGGCTGCAACAAGTTCGGCCAGCTGGGACTCAATGACTGTAATGGTGGGTGGTCGAAACCTTTAAACTACTTATGAGTATTAAGCCACAAATGTAGGCTCAGTCTCAGGATGTCTTTTTCAGATCGGTGTTTCCCAACCCTCTTGAAGTCTCTGAGATCACAGAGAGTGATTTACGTCTCCTGTGGAGAGGATCACACAGCAGCACTTACAAAGTTAAGTTATAATGCTATGTAATTATGTGATAAACCTGCAGAAAATCTTAGTTTGAATTTGTGTTGATTTTGAGACAATAATCTGTTTATTTAAAACAATCTGAACTAATTTAATTAATTTTAAATTTATTGTAGACATAGAACAGCCCGCCCAGTCTGACGTGGTGTTAACATACATCATGGATGATTTGATTATGGCTGCAGTGCTTAATACAGGTGTAAATGCACCCAGATTGCATTAAAAGGCAGATCAGACCTGGTATTATCATGGAACCAAGATGGCATCAAGGGTTTAATTTCTTTTAACATGGGGATTTACCCTCAGTGCTTTTTTTTATGCTATGATTACATTTGAACACATTAAGGGATGGTATTTCACTGCTTCACTGTTTTGCAGCCATAAAATTAATCAATCTTTTCTTTTTTTTTTGCTTCTAGGTGATATATTATCATAGATAAATGTGTGTTTCTCTGAAAAAGAAGTGAGCTATGGCCACTTTTGTAGCCCTGAGTGAAGCACTCTCAGATGAAAATTATCATGTACACTCAAGTGTTTGGTGTCATCAATGCCACCTCTCAGCAGATAAATTGCTGAAAATACTTCAGAATAATTGGACGAGCTGAATGTTAATTAAACACTTTCCTGTTGCACAAAAACGCCAGATATTAGTGGATGTGTGTTTTGTCTTTTTTGACCAGTGTAAGAGAGTTTTAAGGGAAGGCACTAGGTAAAAACCCTGTTTTTTCATCACCTGGTCAATTTTAAGGTTTTCCTTTTTTTTCCCTCCTTCAACATGTTTTCTTTCAGACTAGTGTAAAAAAAAAAAAACGTCAAAAATAAACATTTTAGGAGTTTATTTCATGATACTTTGTCTGATGCACCCAAATCTCCTCAAAATGCAGCTAAAGTTGGTATTTTTAAACGAAGCGCAGCGCTGTGGTGCTCATCTGAACGCATCATGTCTGGTATCGTTGGAAACGTCTCTTTTTCCTGAATGATGTAATCTCAACCAAACTTGATATTTCCAGCTCATGAATCTGATTGGATCTGATGTCTGTAAATAGTGTTTTAGAACAAAAATGTAGAGAATTCTACAATCCAAAACTTTAAAGGCTGTTTTCTTAAAATTAGTTTTTCTCTTATCTTATCCCGGGTAAAAAAAAAAAAAAATCCCCACTTCAGGAGCACTTACAGAAATCAAACTTTCAAGTTTTGCTCTTGACTATATTCTTACAGTTTTTACAGAAGGATTTTTTGATATCTCATTCACAGCGTGATTTATAGAACAATTCATCTCAATAATATGCCAAAAAATTAGATTTTTCTGGTTGTTGACAGTATATTCTAAATTGTGAAATGGTCTATAGAGATATCTAAAATCCCCTTTGTAAAAACTTTTGACTTTAATATGTGAACAAAATTCAAAAGAAACTTTGAACCTGGATTAATCCTGTGTTTAGATTTTTTTCTTAGAAATGTATGCAAATTAGCGCATTTTTGGCTATATAACACCTAATTTGCATATTTAAACATAACATTTCAGAAAACTTGTTACACAAAAAATGATAGCCCTAATGTGAGGAATTAAACAAGAAAATTTCATGGTGATACCAGTTAGTTGAATTTTTTACCTGTTGTGTCTCACCATAATAATAATAATAATAATAATAATAATAATGATGTATTTTATTTGCTCAAAACTTTAAGAAACAACAGTTATCAAGAACCTAATGATAGCTTTCAAGTTCAATTCACTTGATATAATCTTGGTGTTTTCAGAGTGTATCTCTGCCTTCAGACATGCAGTTTAAAACGTTCTCCTGAGGGTGTGTTGTTACAGAGTACATGGAAAAGCTGCACTGACAGCATCTTGCATGTTTTCTTTATCTGTGCTCGTCTCATATTCACTGCTGATTTTACAGGAAGGGGGTGTGTTTACATTTGGAGCGGGAGGATACGGACAACTTGGTCACAACAGCACAAACCATGAAATCAACCCAAGGAAGGTCTTTGAGCTTATGGGAAATGTTGTCACACAGATTGTATGTGGAAGGTAAATGTACTCCATATTTTCCACACATTTAATCCCAAACATGACATGTCTTATATCTTGACAAATAGGGCTTTGCGTAGTATGCACCTGTTGGGTGAACGGGTGCAATCTAACTTTATTTGTATGTCACAAAACAACGGGAGATTTTTCTTTAAAAAAGACCTTATCATTGGCAGGCAACACACGTTGGCTTTCACACCTTCTTCTGAGAAGATGGATTCATTTGGGCTTGGAGGTAACGGGCAGCTTGGTACACGCTCCACATGCAATAGAAAAAGCCCTGCACCTGTTAAAGGCCCCTGGGTAGTTTCCAGTGATCCAACAGACATGGGTGAGACTCCGTAAATAAAACATTAGCGGTTTCTGAAGACCAGAGGCCAATGAATGCAGTCATTGGAATTGCTTCATGTGTTTGGTCTCCTAGATTTTTCCTCCTCCTTTTTTTTTTTTTTTCTCTTCTTTTGAAATTATTTTTACAACACTTGCATGAAATAGAGCTAGGTTGCAAAAAATCAAATTGTTTTCAGTCTATTTAAGTTTAATTTATCAATACTAATTCATAAAACTGATTTTTTTATTTAAATTATAGACACGTATCCTTTTCCGATAACAACGGTGACCCTATTCTTATGCGACTTACGATATACTCAAAGGTTGTCTTTGTTATTTCCATCCAAAATCAGCTTTTCTTGCCAAAATTTTACCTTTTAATTCAGTTTTATTCTCCTGTAAACTATTTAGCAGCTAATTCCCTCTCACATTGGCAGCTAGCATTAAGAGTCTGGGCTCTGCCATGTTCAATATACATCATATGTTTTGAAAAGAACAGGAAGTGGCGTCACTACATATGTACATACTCCAAAACAAATCCTATAACAAACTGGTAAATGAAAATGTGATCTTTTAGGTGTCACATTTTAGAAGTGCATGTACAGTCATCCTCAAAATTATTCATACCCTCCCATTAACAGGGTTTTTGCAGGGTCTTAAAAAGTCTTAAAATGTCTTAAAAACAGCCATCTTTTCATTCAAGGTCTTAAATTTGGTTTAGACTAGTCTTAATTTTTTTATTTTTATTAATTCCCAAGAAGAGTGTTGGTATGTGATGATTAAACTACAAATACCATGACAACTACTTGTTTTTTACGGTTTAAAGTTTTTCCTCCCAGTTTTTCTTATAAAAATCTCATCATGTCTGACAGCCTCAGTGTCATGGCAGGATTTAGACAGATAATAGTTACGTTGGGAAAGTTACTTTGGTTAAGAAGGTAGAATTTTTATATCAGTTTTTGTACTAAATTGTTGTAATCTCTTTTTTTAATGCAAGGACATTTTTTTAATACTAAATTGATAATAATACTAAAAAAAAAGAATTGAATTTCCGGGATCATTTGAATGTTACTGATAATGCACCATCTGCGGGCGGCTGTAGCTCAGGTGGAAGAGCAGTCGTCTTTCAACCGGAGGGTTGTGGGATCGATTCCAGGCTTCCCCAGACTACATGCCGAAGTGTCCTTGGGCAAGACACTGAACCCCAAGTTGCCTCCCGATGTGCCTATCGGGGTATGAATGTGTGTGTGACTGGGTGGATGTGATATGTAGTGTAAAGCGCTTTGAGCGGTTAGTATGACTGGAAAAGCGCTATATAAGTACAGTCCATTTACCATCTTGGTCTTAAATTAAAGGTCTTTAAAAGGTCTTAAATTTGACTTGTTGAAACCTGCAAGTACCCTGCATTAAATTAGTTTAAAAAAAAAATGAAATAAAAAAAAATTAGCTCTCAGTGAAATCAGTTCAAATTGAAAAAAAAGTAAATATACAAAAAAATTTATGAAAATCTTGACATTGATTTTGAATTGTGGTTTACCAGAAACATTAAAAACAAACAAACAAAAGCTTAAACAAGTAAACAAGCATGATGGGGCTCCTGAGGTGTTTTCTGTCACGTCCAATCAGACGTCTGCACCTCTTGACAGATTTTTTGGAGCACTGTTAATGAGCAAGGTGATCTAATTTGTCTGGTACAGTTTGGTTTTTTTTTTTATTACTTTTTTCATCTACAATTCAAAAGGGACGTTTTATTTTGATATATTGTAATTTGTGAATTTTTATTTATTATGATTTTTTCAAGTTTCTTATTATATGAATTACTGTTGTGAATTTAGCATTTTCTTTAAAGACACACAACGGAACTTTTAGCAGTTTTCTCAGTGACGCGACCTCTATCGACAGCTAAACGAGCATCCATCTTGTATCGTACCTGTACTGTGATTCACTCCAGCCTGTAAAAGACAGTCTTATCTTGACTTTTGTAATGTTTTGTTGCGTTTCTTTACTGATTCCAACTGCATTCAAACACCCGCTGTGTTCATGTCTGGTTCATATTCGTTCGCTAGTGAGTGATGCAGTGTGCAACCAATAGTCGGCTGCAACGTCACAGCCGCGATAGGAAACTTGTATACTTGCATACGTTTCTGAGCCCCAGGACGCCTCTGGGCAGTGATGGCTCGAATATGCACATAATGTATGCTGCTGTGTCATCAAAACGAGTCAGAAACGCATATTTTTCAGGTCTAAATGTTACGTTATGCGTCTTTAATTGTAGGTTATGAATAATTTTGAGCATGACTGTATGTGTCATATCAGATTGTTACTGTAATCTGATTACTCCCAGAAATCTGGTTTTGATGGTCATGTAAACGGGCTCAGCGTTTTATAAGAAAAGTTATCTGAAAATGTATTTGATATTTAAAAATAATGGTGTTGCAAATATCTGTAAACAAATCGAATCAAACTGATTAAAAAAATAGTGATACTCAGCTTGAGCATAAAAATATAAATGATATTATAGTAAACAGTCCTTGTTGAAAAATTTCAATAACCTTCTGTATCAATTTGCATTACAGACCTGGAGCAGCGATGTTTTGTCAAAAGGATTTACGCTGGAGGAGATCAGAGCTTTGCTCACTATTGCACTGCCAATGTAAGTATGCATTTAAAAAGCACTTTATCTCAAAGCTGCTGTTTGAACCATAGCCTCTATTTTTGAAATGGTTACAAGAACCTTAGTGTTGACAGAGCAAATCATTCTCTGTGTACAACTGCTTTCCTCCTCCTGCGCTCACTGTGCTCTCAGTTGTAATTCGATGTCTAAAATGCTTTCATCATCCAATCGTAATCAGGAACAAATGGGCCTTGCCAGATCAATGATGTGACCCATGGAGCAGAAATTAATCTTTACTGGAACAACCCGCTCTCAAACTAAAGGATTAACATGACAAATATTTGAAATCAAAAGCATGAAAAGATATTGCTTCTGATGTTTTTTTTCTTAAGACTTGATGCTCACTTTGAAGTTATGTTAAAAAGTAGGAAGATAATTAATGTTGCTAAACAACAATAAGCACTGAAGTCTTAAGTGCTCAGAGCATCATGGGTGTTTTTTCAAGCAGACTGTGGGCACAGATCTAGAATTTTGACGCCTCAGTCATGCTTGCAGATGTTCAGTTTAGTCATATAGATTAAATGGTATTGCCTGATTTTCTAATTTTGGTGTTATTTTTTTTATTCCTTATGAAATGCACAAGTTCATAAATATATGTTAAATTTTATTATAGAACCATCAAAACACAGATGATGAGAGGATACGAGATCTCCAAAGAAAGACTTGTTCCTTGAATAAGGACATCGTACAAAACTGGTTGAACCACTCACCAGGAAGACTACCACCAGAAATCTCCAAGTAAACACCTCTCCTCAGAAGATCTCTGGCATATAGCTGCTACTGCTAGTTTGAGCTTGCTCCATTTATTGATTTATTTTTGCCATGAACGTCTGATTCTTTAATTTCTATTCAGAGATTTGGTTGTGAACATTCATCACCCCGATTATTTGCTTTTTGACTCCTCTAGTGAGATTGACCTCATATTCTCCTCAGCAAGCTGTCTCAATGGATCCTTCCTGTCAACAAGGTAATCATGTTTTAAATTGAAATTTCTCACCTAATTCAACATTGCAGGTCAGTCACAGAGGGAGCTGCTGCAAGCTAACTCACCGAATAAACTGTAATCTGTTGCAAAGGCTGTGAAATATGACGTGCCTTTTTAGAGTTTGGTTTTAACTTCCAGATATTGAATCAGCTAAACCCCAGTTTGGTGATTTGAGTGTGATTTGGATCTTCTGAAATGTATTGAATTGTCACCACTTCCTCATGCCATGTTGGTATTTATGCCTGAAGCTTGTTTCGTTTCCACAGTCATCCAGATCACTACAATACCAGCAGCAAATGTTCAGGGGTGGATATGAACATGGCTCGCATCCTGTTCCACAGAGTCGTGCAGCAAGACCACCCTGAGATTACTCAGCAGGTCAGTGGTTGCATATGAAGCCTTTCTGTTCACCATAGCCAGGCAGGTCCAAAAGTTAATGGACAAGGTTTCAGTTTTCACAGTTCTTCCTCTTTTGACTGTTAACAGATGAACAGTTTTCTGATGGGGTGTTTGTTGTAAAATAAACAGAGCACTACAAGAAAGAAAAAGGCCAGATTTGATTTTGTCCCTTCCCCATTGCAGAAGAATCATCTTCAGCTTAAAATACCAAAAGAGAAAAGCATAAAGAATGAAATGAAGAGTTTGCAGTATTGTCAGATTCAGTCAGTTGTCAAGTGGTGGCTACAGTAATGATGCAATTAAATCTTGACACCTCTTATTTTTTTTAAAGCTGTTTAGGTGATTTCAATTGGATACCTTATTTTAGGAATGCACGATGACCAATAACCGGTAAACTTCAACTCTTAAAGCCCGATACTGATAACTGATAACCAATAACACACAAACATGCCTAATCATGACATCAATACTAATAACAAAACCTGACTTTTCACACTTTAAAATGAAGAAATGTTTGTTTGTTTCCAGTGAAAAACTAACAGCAAGCCTCTCAAAAATTTTCTAAAAGATATAAAAACAAAACTATTTCTCTCAAATGCACATCAACTTAAATCAGGTGCAATGCTTAATGATAAAAAAAATAAAGGCTCCTTTAACTGATGCAAATGCATGCATCTGGATTACAAACTGAAAAAGTGCAATTGGCTCTATGCATGACTCCACCACTTCCTGAATTTAAGGTAGCTCCTTTGCTTTCTGTCTTTTATTAATGGATGAACTGATTAATCCAGGTGTGTCTGGCCAGTTACTGAGATCAGACACACCTGGACTAATCAGTTCATCCAGTAATGAAAGACAGGAAACAAAGGAGCTACCTTAAGTTCAGGAAGTAGTGGAGTCGTGCATACAGCCCATTGACAAGTAAAAAAAAAAAACGTGGAAAATGACACATGACCAGTTGGATTCAGACATTTATTGTATGTTAATACAATGTGAAAAACTTTTATTTTTAAACAACACTAATTCTGGAGCACTGCTGTGTTGACCAAAATAATATATATGTTATTGGGACAAGTCATGATATCGGAGATGACGTAATAATTTCCTGTTATCGGCCTGATAGTTATCATGCACCCTCGCCTTTTTTCAAAGCGATGCTTTGTATTTAGCTTTAGATGTGCTGTAATTGAACCAACACAGTGATGCATTATTGTGTCAGCGTTGTTCCATGTTTGAGCCTGCTGGGGCTGAAGTTTACATGATTACACCTCAAACACATGCATGTTCAGCTAATATGTGACTGTTTAAATGTTGGCTGTCTCTGTGTGCACCTGGGATGAACTGACAACCTGTCCAGAATACTTCATACTTCAGTTACTTGGTTGTAATTCACTGATGGATGGATGTAGTTTAATTTTTTATTTTTTCCATGAGGCATTATTCTGTCCAAACACTTTATCCCATATTCATGAGATATTGGTCTACTTCACAGAATGAGAGTCAGAGGAGGCTTAGTTTAGAGATTAATGCATGAATTTTAACAGATGTATGTGCTTCCTCCTCCATGCTTCAGGTTGCGGCCAGTCTGGAGAAGAACCTGATTCCCAGATTAAACAACTCTCCTCCAGACATTGAAGCACTGAGACTCTACCTCACTCTTCCAGAATGCCCTCTCTTCATTGACAGAAGCAATTATGTGACCATCACCATCCCATTTGCCAAATGCATCATCAGCCTGAAAGAGACTCCACTAAAAGTGCTAGGTAAGACGGTGTGTCTTTCCTATACCTAACGTCAAATGGTTTCTCGTTTTAAATTCAGTCTAATCAGCCCTGTCTGTAAGAAAATGTTTTTCTTTGCATGCATCAGGAAACTGGTGGTCCACATTCGAGCCCCCGCTCTTTCAGCGGTTGGTTGACGTATACAAGGAGGTGGTGGTGTATCTGCTTCAGATGCAGAAGGTGGGCATTCCAGCAGCGGAGCAGAGAATTTTCAGCTGCTTCTTGGACACGTCCCTCAGATTCCTGGAAATCCTGCACAAGGTCAGAAATGAAGGGAAAAAAATCCTGGATTTGTGTTGCATTAAATTCCTACTATTTTTCATATCTATCTTTGAAGGCTCATTTATAATATGTCTTCTATTTCTTCAGGTGAATGAGAGAGCAGGACACATCATTCAGTATGACAAATTCTACATTCAAGAGCTGGATGACCTGGTGGACATCAGAAATGACTATGTCACCTGGATTCAGAAGCAGATGTACCCACTGGTGTGTCCACTGCTGGAGTCACATCCTCAGCTAACTTAATGATGTGTCTATGTATGAGCTGTGGTGACTGTGTCTTTCTCTTTATTCGTCAGGGGCATGATGGTGTTGTGACTCTGTGCAAGTATCCGTTTGTATTTGATGCCCAGGCAAAGACCACACTGCTTCAAACTGATGCTGTCATACAGATGCAGGTAATTTACATGCTCCATTAGACTGGTTTCACTCTGTATAAAAGAGCTTTTTCTGCAGTAGTGTATTAATCAGTCATTAATCATTTTGCGTTTTATAAGTAGATGGCAGTGGATCAGGCTCAGATGCAAAACTTCAGCTCCATGTTCCTGCCAGCGGTGGAATCTGTCAACCCGTGTCTTATCCTCATTGTTCGGAGGGAAAACATTGTTGGAGACACCATGGAAGTCCTCAGGAAATCCAAGAATGTTGACTACAAAAAACCCCTCAAGGTAAATGTTGTTAAAATCAACACTTATATATTGAAATGCTCATATTAACTTGATTTAGGGGTGTTATCTCAAACTGTATAGCCCTGCATGCTCTGTCATCACCTACTATTGAAATGCCTCATTCTAGTTTGACTGCAGATGACTTTCAGCTGATTCATATTCAAGTTTTGAACTTCCTCTGTATGAGTTCCCCAGTTCTCTGTCCTGTAACATGCTGACCATCTGGTTAGAACAAGGATTTTTTTTTCACATTTTTCTATCTTGTATTATGCCAAAATGTTGTTCTATTAACCCTTTGGTAAAAAACTTCCTGAATCTAGCTGATTCTTTTAATACCTCTTAAGTTTTTGTGACTAATCTTACAAAAGAGCATGGTCATCTTGTTTAATCACACAGTTTACATGCCTTTAACTTTCAAATATATGATTTGTACTCTTTGCTCACTTAATGGCTCTACAAATTTTAGACCCCTCTCTAAACTCCAATTTTTCTTTGAAAGGGTTGTATTTGAGAAATTCTCCTTTTTTGTTTGTTTTTCTTTTTCTTTAAGATCTACACAGTATTCTTGAAGTGTTTCCTTCAGGTTTTAAAGCCCTTCATAGTGTTAAAATTGCCCTCTCAAATGTTTTAATGACTTATTTTTAGGCAACTATGCCTCTCTTGCGCTTTGAGTGGTTAGTATGACTGGAAAAGTGCTATATAAGTACAGTCCATTTACCATTTGTAACACTGACTGTAAACAGTGAAAGGGTTTAGGTCTCATTTGTCAAACAGAAACTTGGCACCTTGCCTGGGCCTTTTTTAGTCCTGACTTGTGGAGTCCCCCAGGGTTTTATTCTGGGACTACTGTTATTTTGCCTCTACAGTACATGCTTTACCTTGGTTCTTTCCTCAGGAAATATGGTATCTCATTTCGTAGTTATGCTGATGATACCTTTATTTACCTGCCCATGAAGCACTGATTCGGTAAAACTACTGATCACAAACATGTAAACATGAAGATATCTTCTCCTTTATCAGTTCTTTCTTCCATTCACTTGCTTCCCATCAGGATACAGTTAAGGGGTTTATTACTAATTTAGAAGTCACTTAATGTACTGTAGATGAGCCTGCACCTGTGCCGTCGCTGCTCCAAAAATTATATAGAGCGTACAACCCCTGCATGTTCAGCATGCCTCATCTCTTCCAGCTTTGAAGTCTTTTTTCTTTTTTTATATTTCAAATTTTTGTTTCTGGACTTTTAAGTTTGTGAAGGCTCATTATTTTTGTTTTGTTTGTCACACATATTTCATTGATTTTATTTACATACATTTACTGTATATCTGTTTAGATTTTGTTAGTGTTTGTCTCTTATGTCAAGATTTGTGATGCTTTACAGCACTTAAGGAGTAGATGTTTTAAATGTGCTTTATAAATGAACTTGACTAGACTAGCTGTAGTCTCTTTAAGGCTGCTTTCCCAAGAGGCCAGTTTGTGCTGACTGGTTTAAAATGAATGCAAGGCAGCTCGTAGGCAATGTGCAGACATTACACAAATGAGTTTCATGGGGATGTAGGCATGAAAAGGAAGATCTCGACTCAACGATCTAGTTCCCTCCCTTTTCCAGAATGTGTTCATGTCTTTCAGCTGGTTGCTTTGATGTTACTGACTGCTGTGCAACATTCATGGCAGGTGATCTTTGTAGGAGAAGAGGCAGTTGATGCAGGTGGTGTGAGAAAGGAGTTCTTCCTCCTGATCATGAAAGAGCTTCTGGATCCAAAATATGGCATGTTTCGTTACCACGAGGAATCCAGACTCATCTGGTTTTCAAATAAGGTACCACCGTATATGCTCTCTAGAGCAAATAGGCACAAGTTGATGCCACACACTACTTACAGTAAACCGTGTCCAAATGCGACCTTTGAAACACCATCCTCAGAATATTTTACAATAGCTGAGTGTTCTTTGCAGACATTTGAGGACATTGACTTGTTCAACCTCATCGGAGTCATCTGTGGTCTGGCCATCTACAATATCACCATAGTGGAGCTCAACTTCCCTTTGGCCCTCTACAAAAAGCTGCTGAAGAAGAGGCCAACACTAGATGATCTGAAAGAGCTGATGCCAGATGTGGGAAGGTCAGTTCTAAATTTTTTTTTAATGCAATATATCACCTGAAAAATGTTAGACAGAAGACTGTATTATTCTCCAACACCTTTCAACTACTTTAGGAGTCTGCAGCATCTACTAGACTACACCGAAGACGATATTGAGGAAACCTTCTGCTTGAACTTCACAGTAAGATGATTATCAGTCAGTATTTTCTGTGATGAATCAAGTGTAAAACAAATGCTGCCGGTATCAAAACTAAACCAATGTATTTTCTCTTTAGGTCACAGAGGAAAACTACGGTGCCACTGAGGTCTTGGAACTAGTGCCAAATGGTGAAAACATCAACGTCAATAAATCAAACAGGTACATTTTTCTGCATTGTCCTGCTAGTTAACCAACCCGGCAACAAGGAACAAGGTGACCGTTTAATTTCATCCCCCTGTTTTCTCTTTACTTCTATCCTGGCTTTCCTCTCTTCTAGGCAGGACTTTGTCAATGCCTACGTAGACTACATTTTCAACTCATCGGTAGCCCCGCTATTCGAGTGCTTCTACGCAGGCTTCCACAAAGTGTGTGGTGGAAAGGTTTTGGAGCTGTTCCAGCCAAGCGAACTGCAGGCCATGATTATCGGCAACACCAACTATGACTGGACAGAACTTGAGAAGGTAATCAAATCACGATTCAATAAAATATTTCATTTCATTAACCTATTTTACCAAAGAAAGTCTAATACTTCGTACAGTGAGGTGCATACAGTATATAATTTTGGTTTACTCCTCAGGGTACTGAATACAAAGGAGAGTACTGGGCTGACCATCCAACCATCAAGCTCTTCTGGGAAGTGTTCCACAATCTTCCATTAGAGAAGAAAAAACAGTTTCTCTGTAAGATCTCCCAAATATGTACGAATGATGTTTAAAAAAAAAAAAAAACGGAAGATGATTGTGGCCACTGAAAGAGAAAAAAATTCTGAGAAAAAAGTCAAAATTATTTTTTCTGAGAATTCTACTTGAAGCTCTGACTGTTTTTCTCATAATTCTGAGCTTAAAGTAGAATTCTCAGGGAAGAAAAGTCAGAATTCTGAGATTAAGAATTCTGATTTTATTCTAAGAATTCTGACTTTTTTCCAGAATATAAAGAAAAATGGAATTTTTTTTTATTCATTTATTTAAAAAAAAGTCATAGTTCTAAGTTGTAAAAAGTCAGAATTCTGACAATAATCTCAGAATTTTTACTTTTTTTTCTCAGAATTCTGAGGGGAAAAAAGTCAGAATTCTGACTTTAATCTCAGAATTCTGACTGTTTTTCTCGTAATTCTGAGATTAAAGTAGAATTCTCAGGGAAGAAAAGTAAGAATTCTGATATTTTTCTCAGAATTCTGAGGGAAAATCTGAACTTTTTTTCCGACTTTTTTCTAAGAATTCTACTTTAATCTCAGAATTCCGGGATAAAGTCAGAATTCTGAGGAAAAATCTGAATTCTGACAATCTCAGAATTCTGAATTTTTTTTTCTGATAATTCTGAGATTAAAGGTAGAATTTTGTGAAAAATGTCAGAATTCAGATTTTTTCTAAGAATTCTACTGTAATCTCAGAATTCTGAGGAAAAAAAGTCAGAATTTTGACGTTAATTTCAGAACTCTGACTTTTTTTTACGATAATTCTGAGATTAAAGGTAGAATTTTGAGAAAAACGTCAGAATTCTGAGATTAAAGTAGAATTCTCAGGAAAAAAAAAGTCAGAATTCTGAGAATAATGTCAGAATTCTGACTTTTTTCCAGAACATTAATAAAGAAAAAAAATGGGGAAAATTGACATTTTTCCTCAGAATTCTGAGGGGGGAAATCTGAATTGTGATTGTAATCTCAGTATTCTGACTTTTTTCCTCAGAATTTTTTTTTTCTTCAGTGGCCCTAATCCTCTTCCGTAAAGCACCATTAGTGTCTCAGCAGGCTAAATTTCTGTCTTGTGCCATCTCTGCAGTGTTCCTCACAGGAAGCGACCGCATACCAATCTTGGGCATGAAAAGCTTGAAACTGGTGATCCAGCCTACCGGTGGAGGGGAACACTACTTACCTGTGGCCCACACCTGCTTCAACCTTCTGGATCTTCCCAAGTACACGAACATAGAAACACTCCGCGAGAAGCTTTTACAAGCGATAGAACACAATCAGGGCTTTAATCTCGTTTGATATTAGAGGGAAATGCCCCTTGTCTAGACTGTTGATGGCAAACATTCCCAAATGTTTTGTTTTTTCAGACTTTTTAACATCATTTCAGCTGTTATGACGGGACGCTTGATTGGTCAAAGGGATCCATGCAACACTATAAATGATTAAGTTGGATGCTCAGACAACTACATTAAAGTTGACTTTGATTTTCCAGCATTTTACTTGCCATCACAGTATTTGATGCCCTATTATGAGTCGATTCATATTTGATATTGCTCATGTAGATATGCTTTTATCCATGTTTGAACATGACGAGTGAGATGAAGCAGACTACTGGTGTACACAGCACAGGGATTGTATCCAACAGCATAACTCTTGTAAGATACAATGACACGCAGCAGCACTTCTTATTCAAAGCTTAAAACATGATGCAACACTGAAATGTTTGATGGTTGAAAAGTTGAAGGTCTTTCTGAGACACTGGAGTTGCAGAAACGGCTGAAGTCTTAAAAATGAAACATGTTGAGCTGCTCTCTGGTACCAGTATCTGCATGGCAACGGCAGTCACTATCTTACAAGAGTTATGTCCCACCCTGAGGATTAAAAGTTTGAATCTAAACAGTGTAAACAAACTCTTAATGTTTCCATTAAGCACTGTTTAACATTTGAGTGAGAGCAGTGTGAAGCATTAGCGTTGGATGCCGAGCTGATTTTCTTGGCTGTATGCTTTAAACAATCCACAAATAAAATAAAAGTACAGCCACTGAAATAAATACGACTTTGTCATAAATGTTTGAGTCTTTCCCAGTACTGTCTTCTGAAAGGTTGACCTGAAGTAATATCAGGATTAATATTTAAAATTCTTGCCTTTAGCTGCCATTAATGGAGATTTGTTAGTACAATTCAGTCCGTACAGTTCTTATGAGCCATTTTTTGGTTGGAACACCTTTATTCTTTAAGTCTTAAAGCAACACTACAAATTTCTGATGTTAAAACCAAGGGGCAAACTCCGCCTCAGAACAGTGAAGCTCGCTTCCTTGTTGCAAATAGTGTAATCCTCCCTTCATCCGCTAGGGGCTGGCTCAGAGCGAGCAAATCCCCATAGACTCCCATGTTAAAACGCCAACTTCACAGCAGAAATAAACAGGTTTACAGCCTGGTTCAAAAAATCATTTTAGGTTTATTAGGTCAAGTTTACCTTCATGTCAACTGTGAGGGGGTGAATTTTTTTATAACTCATTCGTTTAGATGTTATTTATTCTTCAAATTACACATAATTAAGGGCGTGTCCTTATGATTGACATGCGGCAGACCGGAAGCTCCGCCTGCCGACCGGAGGCTCCTAGTTAGCTCCTTCTTTGCTCTTAATAAGGTCTCAGTTTGTTACAGAGTCGCACAACGGCGGTGTTTAGTCAGCGAATTGCAAGTCTAAGCATGCCTTACCTTAACCACGCCGCTTAGGGGGCTTATCTTTGTTAGCTCCTCTTAGTTTCGTGTTAGCTCAGTTAGCGTTTAGCCCACAGTACGTCAGCTGTCAATCATTTGCCCCGCGGCCGCGCTGTGCCCATTTTAGGATTTTCCTGGAGTGACGACGTACGTGACACGGCAAGATGGCGACGGTAAGACACGCCCAACTGGCTTCACATTTCTCTATTCAGAAGAGACCGGAAGCTACGTCCAGTAATTATATACAGTCTATGGTTAAAACTCTGTTTCTGGCTCATTTTGATGGCATGCTGACATTAATTATGCATATTCCTGGAGATGTCATTGCCTTGCAGCATTCTGAAGCTAAGCTGAAAAACTTTTCCCTCCAGCCCCCTGTATCACATGACAACTACGTTTGGGTTTACGGCACATCACGCCAGCAACTGGATATCAACTTACTGTTTTGAACGCGCTATGGTTGATTCAGCAAAGAAAGGCAAGAGGATATTATCCAGGGAGGAAAGTGAAAAACTAAGATATAATACAAGAGTCAACATTGGACTGACTTTATCTGGCTGGAGAACTCAGAAAAGAGGCAGGATGCAAGATTAGTGCTGAATCAGCTGTCAAGTCAGGGGATGCCACAGAGTGAAAATCCATCGAAGTTAAGAGGTGCTGCTTTAAAGGTGTAGTATGTCACAAAATAAAGTCTGATAGAAAAAATGTATGCGTCATTAAAATGTGTTGGCATCTATCACTTTATAAGAATAGTTTTATTGTCTTATAATGAGCCATTTATACCTACTTGCTGTGGGTCCACAAAAGACCTCTTACACTAATTTTTAGTCTAGCTCTTGTAGGCATCCTGAGCCTTTTCTCTTTAGCCCCGTTTCTACGTGTGGGTCTGGGTCAGTCCATGTTTTTTTGCGACTCCACAGATAAAAACTGGGACGGATACCCTTATCCGGCCCGATATGTCCTACTTTTTTGGTACCCTTCTGTAGGGGTACTGATCCACAATCCGGACCAAAAAGGTGGAGCTTAGCACGGTATTCCGTTGATTGGTTGAAAAAAATACATCACTTCCCACGTGACCTGGCTTAAAAACAGAGCAGGGATGACCCCTTTGTTTCTGTCTCATGTGGTGTGTTGCTTTGTTTCAAAGGTGTTGCGCTGCGATGATGTCATGCGATCACAAACTGTAGCAGCGCTATCTGGTTAATACTCCACCTCCAGGTTAAGGGTACAGGTTTTTGTGGAGACGCAACATGAAATCAACATACAGTAGGCTTTTGTTTCCTGTCTTGAAGCTTGAGATGGTTTTCTTATATTTTAATATACTTTTCATCCCCTGTAGATGTTTGTAATCCTGCTACAACTTTAGCTGCTCACTTGTCTAATCTTCATTTTTTTAAAAGGTATACACAGCACACCATGTTGACATACTCAGTTTTTGGTCAACAGCTCTTTGGGATTTACATTATTGTTCTAAAAAATTACTATATTGGCTGTGAAACTGCATTTTCTTTAGATTTTCAGATACTACTGAAAATATAAAAGTGTGTCTTTGCAACTGGCTGCTCCTAAAGGGGGCATTTTTCATGCTTGAAAGAAATGAATTTGACAGAAAATGGTCAGGTGCTACGTAGCCATGGAGACAACTCAGTTTAAGTTCACATTTTAATGATAAACTGTACATGTTAATAATGAGCACATGTTATGTATATATCCTTGAAGGAAGAAACTATAATTGATGTTCCACTGGACAAAGCTGCTGTTCTCAGTGGGGCAAATCATGGTGAACCAGCTTATAATGGGAACCACAGGAAGGGCAGCGCTGGGCACCTCCCTCGTGAAGCCAGAACCACACAATAGCAGTGTTGTCTTCCTCACCTGGATAAAAGTCAATAGTAAGTAACCTGGGTTATAATCTTTAAAAATAAAAGAAACAGTTGTGTGAAAGTCAGCCTACAGAGGATAACTTACAAAGACAGCCCACCAGCCTCTTGGTTCCAATGCTTGGCACAATATGGGGGTCTTCCTTGGTACCAGCATAGTGCTGGGGCTTCAGGATGCTGTAGGGATCCTGGAAAGTGGATGTGGAGAAAATTGGTGTATGTACAGTTTAATTGCACTCTATATACAGTAGGGCTGGACAATTACACCCCCACCAAACTCAAAAAACATATCCAATAACAGGAAAACAGTATTAATTTTTTTTTTTTTTTATTTTTTTTTTTCTCTCTTTTTTTTTTTTTTTTTTTTTTTTTTCACTTTTCTTTTTTTGTTCTTAACCTTTTTTTAAAATCATATATTCTGTTTTTTTTATCTCAATATTCTTGTTTTTATTTTTTTCCATATCTCCACCCTAATATACAGCAGCTTACCAGGGATGGGCGATACCTAAATTTTTCATCGATACAGATACTTTTGGTCCCTTTAAAGAAAACCACATGACTGTACAGTTTGCATTAATATCTTGAATGCAAAAGCAATATTAAATATGAGTAAAACTTGAGAACAGAATAACTCAAAAGAAATGCCTTTAAAACTATAATAAATTATATTGATGAAGTTAAAAATTAGATTAAAAACTTCTTTTAATTATCAAATAACTGAAGTACAGGTTAAGACTATTTAAATTTATTCAGTAGAAAATGTTCAAATATAAAATTGAATAGTTATACTATAAATTTACCAGAACATAATGTTCAATAATCTGCATTAAAGTACTGAAACATACCAAAACATTGTTATCATCACTAAAGGTAGTAGCATCATCATGACATTTGATAGGCTACCACCATCATGTGACACAGAAGCTAAAATCTGTCTGCTTTCATATTTCATTGCCTAAACCTTAGCTGATATTGAAGTATCGACTTCAGGGTAGGGATGGGCAATATGTCATCATGTTCGATATATCGTCAAAGAAATTCCCCATGGTAATAATTTGTCATCTCACGATAACGGTAAAAACAATTTATCAGGTTGCATATTACAGTTATTTATATATAGTTATTTTTGCTGTTTACACCATTTGAAATTTGAGAACAAATTTGACATTTATTCAAACTTGTTTGTTTAGTGTCACTATAATTTTGCAATACAGGTGTATTACTTGATTGATGTAGTTTAGTGGCTTCTACTATTATTTTAGCTCTCAAGAAAGAATGTCGTCATAGATTTATAATACAATCATGGTCCATTTTTTAGTCCATATCGCCCATCCTTACTCCACAGGGTATCAATATGCCCATCCCTACAGCTTACCTTTCCCTGTTTGAGGGCCTGCAGGGTGCGGCGCTCCAGTCCAGTGGCCTGCTCTTCATCTGTTGGTATTCCTGAAAGTGTGTGGCACACAGATGGACACATATTTATGATTAACCCAAAACCACGTTCACTTTCATGCCAGCAGATGTCATGGTTGTTGCTGGGGATGATGGTGAGAGCTAATAAAACTGCACTTTGTCACTGGGCGCCTCCCCCTGTCCTCTTATCAGGATACTGGCATCAAACCAGGTAAGGCTGCCAAGGAGGTGGGTCTACTAATCACAGGCCTTTCCACGAGTTAAAGTCCAAATGACCTTCATTTTCTTCTCATACGTTGTCACCACTTTAGTCTCATACATAGAAGATCACACTCATAAAGGGGACCAAAGAAATTTCATCTGTGAAAACTATAGTATTTCTAAAAATAAAATAACAAGGGAGGCAGTTATCATCGCATAGTTAGAAACCAAACTTTGCAATAAACTTAAAAAGACTTCCTCAGTGACTAAATATAACCATTCCTGCTTTTCTCAGCTTGACTGTTTCACGGCCGATAACAGTTTACCTTTTTTCCCCACAGTTATCGACCGAAAATATTTATTTCCCTCCGCTTAAAAATAAGTTCTTACCTCCCGCTGAGGCCATGGCACGGTGCAGCGGTTTGGCCACCACATTTCCTCTCAGTTGCAGTGTTGTTGTACAAGCTCGAAGAAGCAGACGTCCCGCCATTATGCTGTCACTATCACGTACCGAAAATGACCTGAATCTGACACGGCTGCTTGGACTGACATGAACCCGACGCGACTATTTGAGTGACAGGTGGTTGGACCAATGAGAATCGAAATATTTCTGAGTCGGCCAATAGGATTTGAAAAAAGGAAGGTACAATGAACTGATAGGAAATGTCAAAATTATAAACTGGGCCTGTTGATTGTAATAGTTTGTGAATATTTCCTTGAAATAAATTTGAAGACAACTGTAAAATACCTATTTAACTCACTAGATCAGCATATGAAAAGAAAAGTCATAAAAAATAAAGGTAAAACGTTTTGAAAGAAGTGTCTATACATTTTAATGCTTTAAGGATGTGAGCCTTAAACGATTTACAACATTGTCAGTCAGTCATTTTCTGTACCGCTTATCCAGTTCAGGGTCGCGGGGGTTGCTGGAGCCCATCCCAGCTATTATCAGGCGAGAGGCGGGGTACACCCTGGACAGGTAGCCAGTCTGTCGCAGGGCCTACAACATTGTACCGATGTAAAATAATCTTTCCTGTCAGTTGTAGTACCCCCTAAACTGGACGATTCATAAGTCTAGGAGCCACGTGCAGCGCAAATTGATTTTAAGTGGGCCAAACCAGTAATGTTATCTTGCCTTGTTGTTACCTTGACCCTTTTATTATCATTATTATTCATTATTAATTAATTCATTTATTTATTTTCATGTACCCCCCTTGAGTACCTCCAAGTATCCCAGGGGTATATGTACTCCTCACATTTTGGCTTCAGAACGACTTTGATTCTTTGCATAGAGTCAACAAGGTGTTAGAAACAGCAATTTGGCTGATATATCATCATTCGACATGGACAAAGTGGGATAAATTGTGCTTTTTTTTACTTGTTGCTAAAGCAGTTTACACCTCTCTTATTTAAACACATTTACAGGCTACTGTTGTCAGTTTTCTAAGATGTGGATTTTTACACAGATCCATGCCTTGGGAAAGGGTTTAAATTATATTGGTAGGAAATGTGTCTATCTCCTGTTTACTTGTCAGTTATTCAGTGAGCCAATGGAAGTGAAATTTACAACCATTTTTACAGCAATAATCATACTTTCTCGGAATACAAAGCTTCAGCCTCCAAAACTTTCAGATTCTTTCATGCAGACTTCTGAGATTTACTAGCTTCACAGATAAAGTTTGATGTTTCTTTGACTAATTTCATGCTTCTCTGGAGGGTCAACTGCTTGATGTGTGTTAGCTTTTCTGAAAGTCGTCCTCAAAATTATTCATACCCTCAAACTATAGATGGAAAAAATCAGCTGTCATGGAAATAAGTTGAAATTGACAAAAGTAATACTAAATAAAAATTCTGAAAATCATTACATTGATTCTGAATTGTGGTTTGAAGGAATTATTAAAAACAAACATACAAAAAATAAGACAAGTGAACAAGCATAATGTGGCTCCGAAGCTAAAATTTTGTTGAGTAACACTTTGAGACAATCACTGCAATCAGGTGTTTTCTTTAATGTTCAAAAAGACTTCTACACCTGTTGACAGGTATGTTGGTCCACTGTTCATGGGAAAGGTGCTCTAACCACAATTCAAAAGGAACATTTTGTTTCACAAAATTATAATTTTATGAATTTTTATTGTTAGTTTCTGTAGCTTTTCTTAGTTGAATTACCATTGTGAATTTAGCCTTTTCTAATAAATAAATGGGATTTTGCTCCTGGTCTCCAAGAGGAGGCACTGTAGGAACCACAAACACTTGTACATTTCAGTCGAAAAGAGAAATCAAGGAAGCGGTTAAGAGGAAACTGGAACATATAAAAGCATGTGTGAGCGCGTGAGTAGTTTGTTTAGGATCGGGAAAAGCATAAAAAGACTGGGTCCCGCTGTATTACTCAGGCTGCACTACAGCGTCTATTCACAGGCGCGATCCCACTACTGAGCGGCACGGGGGCTTTGACCTGCTCCGTTTCCGACCTGGGCCGGTGCACCCCTCCTTAGACGACCTGGTGGTCCCGAGCTCCCCCAGGAGCACCATATCGATACCGAACTTAGTGCGGACACCCGATCGGCATAGTCCACTGCAGCTCAGAGCTCCTGAGCTCAAACGGTCCGCCAGCCTCAGCCTCCCAGTAGCTTGGATTACAGGCGCGCGCCACCGCACCCGGCGAGGGATACTCTTCCCAATCGGTCTTTTATCCTTTTACAAAATGACGTCATCCAACGCATCAGCGACATCCAGTGGTGTTTCCTGTAACTGTTGCAGATCTAAATCTTTATTATGAGAAAACCATGTTTATTATTGTGAAACTATATATATATATATATATATATATATATATATATATATGTATGTATATATAATCAGTTTTAATGTGTATCCTTTAAAATAAAGACTTATTTATTCAGCTTTATTTATTCAGAAGGTAACAATATGCTGCTTCCAAATTTGATCTTCAGCTTAATATAGAAATATAAATAGACTCTCTATTAAGAAACTCTCCAACACAGTATTTTTAATCCTGTGTCCATTTTATGGGATTTGATAGTTATCAAATAATACAATTAAAAGAGTCATTGAGAAAAATATGCTCATTTTTAACCACATCTGTTTGAAACTTTATTAGTTTGCAGTGACTGAAATCAAAGAACAATAAATCCTTTATTTCTAAAAAGGTGATGCTCTCCTTGCTGTTAAAATGTTGGGGTGAAACTCATCTCAACAAATACTAGCAAATTTAAGTAAAATCACAGTAGGTGTGATGACACCAAACAAGCACATGGTTGAAGTAGCACAACTGTTCCAACTCAAAGAAGAGGTACAACCTCTATTACAGTTACAGACATTCATACATTGGAGTACAATAATGGACCCCTGCAGCACACAAAGTACACATTACAACATTACAAGTATTAGCATCGTCATATCTGCATGGCATGTTGGTGAAAATGATCAAGGAAATTAAATGAAATTATCCACATAACATAACTATCAATAGGTTAATTTCTGTTAAGATGTTTTTTCTTTTTCTTTTTTAAACCTGTAACAGGCAACATCACTATCAGCACAGCAAGACAAACGCAAAGTTTGCCACCACAGGAACTCAACTAAATATTTTACAAAGGCAAAACAAACACTTGAATGTGTAGCTGTTAATATATTTATATTTCGTAATTTCTGAACTTCTGCAGCAGACAGGATGGAGAGTCAGCAGCCCATCGGAAGCGAAGATGGCAGTGATCACCTGGCACAATTTACAGAAAAAGAGTCTGTTTTATAAGATTGAATAATGTACAACAGATACATAATAGAAACAAAAGGAAAGCTGAGTGCACTGATAATGATTCAGACCTTCAGGTGAAATACAATAATTAGATTTTTTTTTTTTTTTTTTTTTGGTTTGTTGTGCTTGCAACAGTATCACATGCATTCATTATAAATGTAAATTGAACTACTGATATTCTTTATCACTCTATTATTGGACTGTTCCAAAAAGGCTGTAAAAAGCCTCCAGCAGATCCAAAGAGCTTCAGAAAGGTTTCTGAAGCGAAATACATCATATTTCTCCAATTTTACTCTCTCGTCATTGTCCACCTTACATATAATCCTCTGTGACTTAATTCCACAGTGTTAGTGAACTTTGTTTTCAAACAGCTTTACTAAAGTCATATGAGAGACAGTGCCTTCAGTTATTGACCTTTTGTCTGGACAACCACTCAACGTTTGAGATCAGGCACAAAGATTTTGATTAAATTTATGGTTATGTTGTTCTGCCATTAAATCCACTTACTTGATGATGGCTCAGCATCGTATAGAGGGATCTGTGATGCCTCCTGATGGCAGTGTTGGTCCTCTGTTTGTGAAGTTTGTGGCTCTTCTGGTTTGGAAGCCTCCAACATTGGTTCCTTCTTGGTTCTGACAGCCCAGTGCATTGACTGCAAACAGATAATAAGCTTGCATAAGTCAGAGAATGCATAGTACTTTGAAAAAACAAAACCTAATGACATTACATACAGTCTTTACAGAATCGTTCCAGGACTGCCACTCGTGAAATGGAATGGCAACACCGCTTCTTTTCCAAAGATCATAGTTTTTCCTTTTGGCTTCATTGCATAAAACCTCTTTGGCCTCCTGCAGCTTTTGAAAATCTACCACTGAGAACAAAGAAAACATCAGGATTATTACACATTACACTGAAAACATCAAGTTCAACAAATCTCCTCTTCTTTGCATGGACTTGTAGATTATTTTTTAAATAATTTGTTCCACCAACCTGCTTTGGGATTGTCTAGATGTTTGTCTGGGTGGCAAGCCAAGGCTCTGATCTTGTATTCATTGAGAATCTGCTCAGTCTAAAAGAAAAAGAGAGAGAGAGAGAGAGAAGTGATTCTTTCTTAATTGTTTTAATATTTGACAAATGATTATTGAACTCATTAAACCAAACAGTACAAAAATAGCATTTTCTTGCACATCGATAATGACCGGTCTGTTCAGAATACTGGACATTTCTCAGTTTTCTAAGTGCTATATTTTAGCATAATGGTCTTTTAAACTTTTGTCTATGCAGTACATCAAACATTGGCTGACAGTGTGTTGACTTTCTAACCACCTATTTGTCTTTTTGGTGTTAAATACCTGTGTTTTTAGTTTTAGTTTTTTTCTGTTACTTGTCATAAATATGCAACAGCACCACCTACACAGACACTGCTGACGCACGACTAGTTTTATCTTTTGGTCAGGCATCAACAGGTCTCGTTTGTTTCACATATTACATCTGAAGTACAAAAGCACTCAATCTTTTCCAGCTCTTTCATCTCGCAAGTTGCTGATTTTCGACGCCCACCAAGGATTGTATTTTACATTAATCAACCTTCAAAATGCTCTGCTTTGGTTTGCTTATGTTGTGTCATCCAGCAAATAGTCAGAGCCTCGAGTGCAATGGCCACAACTTACCGATGACAACTCATCACATCCTAATAACCCGTAATAATCCTCCAAGTCCTCTGGTTTGTAGCTCAAGACAGCCTCCATAAGGATCTGTCAGATTCGCGTGTGGTTTTATTAAAACGGAGCAATATGATTCTGCTATCCCAGATTATAGCTGTTTAATTCAAGGTCTGTCGATATATGGACAACCTGACGCTGCCTTTGCTATTTTTCACTAAGTTTACTGCTTCATCAGATAGACTACATCAAATTGGAGATACTTTTAGATAGTTAAACCAGTCAGTAAAGCGCTCTTCTTAGTGGATAAAATTTAGCAGTCCTCTTTTTCAGCATGTGACGTATGCTGCGTTCAATGATGAAGGTAAAAACCCCTCTCTGCGAACTTAGTTCATTCAAAGGGTCATAAAAAAATAGAATGAAATACAAAAGTCTGAAATAAAAATGAAAATAGGATAAATTGTTTCAAAATTTTGTTGTTATAGACAAAGCGGTACGTTATGTTTCCGATATCCGAAATATCATAATAATACACTGCTAATTGGTGTAATAATGGCTGTTTCTACGTCAATACAGTAGATATGAAATCATGTTTAAATTGCTGAACTTCACATTCTGTTCTCATTAAGTTGAAGTATATCCTTAAACTGTGTTCACATTCTTTAAAAAATTATGAATGAATATATAAAATTCGTCCGGCGATATTTGAAGGCAACAATAATTTGTTATGGTTCCATGTCATCGACGTAAAACAGGGACGTTCTGCTCGTGTCTACTGGCAGAGAGCAAGTCACGTGCTCTATGCAAATGAGCCAGCTGTCCGCGAGGAAGGATCTGCTGCTCAGCGGCTCTGTGGGCTGAAGATGGCGGACGGAGAGAGCAGTCACGGAACGGCCTTATCAGGCGCCTCCGATATGGACGAACCTGCCGCGAAAAGGTCAAAAATAAGCCCAGCGACTAACCGTGGGTTTAAATCCGCCGAAGCAGACCCGTTCTCATGCGTCTCTGCGGCCACAGAGAGCTGGGAGGCGGCGGTGAATTGTGCGCAGCTCGCGGAGAGGGAAGCAAAGCCGGTGATGGCGGTAGAGCAGGCCCCAGCAGCGCGAGGCGGAGACAACAATGGATTGGGGCTCTTGGTCTCCGAGCCGCATAAACCAGTTGGGAGACTAAGCGACATTACTGTCTTAGATGCAACTGAAGAGAGCGCAGGTATGAAAAGTTGGGCTTTTAAACAAAGCCAAACGTAGTTTACAGCACTAACAGTGGGTTGTTTTACTAACCGACCGGCGAGCTAGCTGCGAAGCTGTCCACAACTTCTAGCGAAAGATAAAAACAGTTGTATAGGCATGTGTAATAGTTGTGTATTTCAATGAAGGACAACTTTTCGACCGAGTTTTATTAGGTTGGTACTTAAAGGAAAGAAAACTGTCAACGACACCACCCGTACTTATTTAACTTTAACAGAACAAAAGTTGGGTTGAAAGTTAGCTTAGTTAGCTGGTGTACCGTGAAATTCCGTGTCCCTGTACATTCTGAGACCAGACACGGATTTTCAGTGGTCACATATTAATCACTGTAATAAAGTCCGCTGTACTACACTGGGGTTGTTGTAAAGAATAGTTCCAACTGATAATAGCTGTAATTGAAGATGGCAATACAGGATACCCACGTGAAACTTTTCTCTTTCTGCCCTTCAATCAGATTTTCTTCGACATGAAGATCTCCCTTCCAACGGTCTTGCTGTCACACCAGAACACATCAATGAGGAAGATGACAGATCCTCACATGCAAGTTCCAGTGACTGGACTCCTCAACCACAAATAGGTAACTGGGAGAAGTTCATTTGTTTTTTTCCCCCTAAATTCTTTCTGTTTACACTCATTGGTAGATTTTTTAAAAATTATTATTTAAAACAACACGGTGGTTTAAAGTTTTAAACAAGTGATGAGCTGATGTGTTGTGTTCATGCTCAGGTTCCTATAGTTTCCTCCAGCAACACATCAGAGAAACGGACCCTCGGGCCATTCTGAGGGATCTGCTTCCAGAGACCATACTCCCTCCTGATTTAGATGACATGACATTATGGCAGATCATCATCAACATCTCAGAACCTCCCAAAAGAAAGAAGCGGAAGGATGTCAACACTTTAGAAGATGTGGTCAGGCTCCTCGGTGAAAGCAGAAGGATCCTTGTGCTGACTGGTGCTGGTGTACGCATTTACCATTTTACTGTACAGTTGCAGTATTCATAATAATCACGCACATTATTTGATGTGCTTTTATTGAAATGCATTTAAACCTTCTTATCTCTCTTATTTGTTTTGTAGGTTTCAGTTTCATGTGGAATACCAGACTTCCGCTCGAGAGATGGAATTTATGCACGACTTGCTGTAGATTTTCCCGACCTTCCAGATCCCCAGTCCATGTTTGACATTGAATACTTCAGACGGGATCCCAGACCCTTTTTCAAGTTTGCTAAGGTCAGTTTAATTTAATGGTAGCTATTTTCTATATAACATTCATTTTCAATAATACTTAAAACTTAATTATTTCTTTATGGTCCAACTTTTTCACTGCACAGTTGATGTGTATCGATATAGAAGCTGCCATACACTTAAACTCCATTGAAGTTTTAGTACGGTAGTTGATGGGGATTTGATCATATTTTGGAGATCATATTAGGGAGAATAAGGTAGTGTATATTAAAGAGTGTTTACATTGTAAACTTGATCTTCCATCATTCTAGCGCCAGTAAAAATATAAGTGTCGACCACAAATTAAAGTTTTTAAGTCTTTTTACTGTTGGTGCAGCATGTACATGTGTGCTGCACAACATTTTGTAGCTTACTTACTTTTTACATATTTGCTGTTAAGAGGATTCATCTGAGTTTAAGTTTAATTTAACATGAGATTTACTAAAAAGTTTCTGGTTGTGAACTTTTTGGTACTTGAACAAATGATTGCTCATTTCCAGTCATGGTTTTTGCTATAAAAGCAAAATAAAGATTGACTTTTGTCCCTCTATTAATATTAATCTGTCATTTTGTCACCTTGTTATAGGAGATCTACCCTGGCCAGTTCCAGCCTTCACCCTGTCACAGATTTATATCCATGCTGGATAAGAAAGGGAAGTTGCTACGCAATTACACACAAAACATTGATACCTTAGAGCAAGTGGCTGGAGTTCAGCGAATTATCCAGTGTCATGGTAAGTTCAACAACTTTTAAATTTTTCTGTAGAGTTCTGTCCTTGTGGTCATGCAAAGCCATAAATATATATATTTTTTTTTTTCTCAGGGTCATTTGCAACTGCTTCATGTCTTGCTTGTAAACACAAGGTGGATTGTGATGCTATAAGGGAAGACATCTTTAATCAGGTAATCATTGCAGTAGGGTCCAGATTTACTCATTCACAAGCATTGCTGGATATCGTTTTAAAGGGCCCATTTTATGCATATTGAGTTTTCTAAGCGCTTGACATGGTCTTTTGTGGTGTTTTAACTTACAAAGAGATTAAAAATGCCCATAAAAGCACAACATTGTAGTTAGTAAGAGTATTTAAACCTTTTAAATGGAGCATGTTTTACAATCGGCAGACTTGCGTGTTATATTCATACGTCACCGTCCACGAACACAAGCGCCACTCCGCTTCCGAGACTGAGACAGTGTCTCGCTTTAGAGAGGACTCTGCTAGCATGCGTCCTGCACAACACCGGTAGAGACAAAAAAACAGTGAAGCTGCAGCAGCTGCAGCAGCTGCAGCAGCTGCATGCGCGACGCACTCAGAGAGGAGGAAAAAAGAGGGTGCTGTAACTGAGGATGGATTCAATCAAACCATGACTCCTGTATTTCATTAAGGTTACGTTCACATGGCAACGATCAGAAGAGAAGACGCAGTAGTGGCGTCTTGTCATCTTTTCATCCGCGTTTACATGAGTGTCGTCATGAAGAAATCTACATGCATACGGGGAATATGCGCCTTTTAACATCAAAACAAGAAGCAGGTGTTTGAGGGGGGGGATTAATAACTGATAATACCTGCAATGACAAATTTTCCAATAATCAACTTGCAAGATCAGACAGTGATATTTATGAAAGTCTGTAACTGGTAGTTTGCATTTGAGAATCCAACAGAACCTCTCAGACTCACCTGTGTATGTTTGCTTTCCATTAAAAGGGGTAAAAAAAAAATCTAAACAACTTAACATTTCACTGCAGATATTTTTTAATGAGGTATATAAAAACAAATTTAGCTGTTAATCAAATTTATGATTCTCCTCCTGAATGAGGATGGAGGATCTAATCAGTAGGTTCAAACATACTTGAGTTTATACCTGGTAATAGTAAAAATTAGAATTACCAGGGATTTTTACTCTAGCAATGAAAATGTGTTTTGATCCTTGCATCCACCCCTAGTTTCGTACTAAAATCATGCTTATAGGAAGTACGTTAATCTAAATTGAAATGATTGAAATGTTATTTACTTCTGTGTTGTGTTGCCTTTGAAACTATTTTCATAATTTTTTTTTGTCATTTTTAGGACTAACTACCTAACTGGTATCACCATGAAACTTTCCTGGTTTATTCCTCATATTAAGGTTATCATTTTTTGTATCGCAAGTTTTCTAAAACTTTATGTTTAAATATGCAAATTAGGTGTTATATAGCCAAAAAATGCGCTAATTTGCATAAATCGGGGATTATCACGCTTCCGCGTTCCGGTTTCTGGAAGTTGAAACATTTGGCACTTCCTCTTCCGGGCCATGTTAACGACAGCCGTTCCTGCTCTGTTATACTGTTTAAATCGGATAAACTCCAAACATATTTAAGTTTTCATTCTAAACTGAAGTGATACTGGATCAAAAGCTGGATCAAAGCGATCGATTTGCCGCGGTGAAGGGCCGAACTTTATAATAAAACACACGTTTGTTTGTCCCCGGTGGGGCACAACACCGGCACTTCACAGCATGCTAGCATTAGCCAGCTAACGTTTACTGACGTGCTTAACATTGTGCGTCTTAAAACACACAAACATCTGAAAATCGAGTCTGTACCTCCCCGTTTCCAGTGGAACAACTGGAGACTGCCAAGAAAGGAGACGCTTTCAGATGATTGTGTGTTTTCAGCCGCACAAAGTTAGGCACGTTATCGAGCTGGCTAATGCTAACCTGCTAACACGACTGCGCAGTCTGCCGGCCACAAACAAACGTGTGTCGTTTTATTATAAAGTTCGGTCCTTCACCGCGGCGAATCGGTCGTTTTTATCCACTTCTTCCTCAGCATCACTTCAGTCTGGAATGAAAACTTGGCATTGGCGTTTATCCGATTTACAAAGTTTAACAGAGTAGTAGCTGGCGGACTATTGTTAGCAGGTTAGCATTAGCCAGCTTGATGACGTGCCTAACTTTGGGCGGCTGAAAACACACAATCATCTGAAAAGCGTCTACTTTCTTGGCAGTCCCCAGTTGTTCCACTGGAAACAGGGAGGTACAGACTCGATTTTCAGATGTTTGTGTGTTTTAAGACGCACAATGTTAAGCACGTCAGTAAACGTTAGCTGGCTAATGCTAGCATGCTGTGAAGTGCCGGTGTTGTGCCCCACCGGGGACAAACAAACGTGTGTTTTATTATAAAGTTCGGCCCTTCACCGCGGCAAATCGATCGCTTTGATCCAGCTTTTGATCCAGTATCACTTCAGTTTAGAATGAAAACTTAAATATGTTTGGAGTTTATCCGATTTAAACAGTATAACAGAGCAGGAACGGCTGTCGTTAACATGGCCCGGAAGAGGAAGTGTCAAAAGCCGGCAACTTCCGGTAAGCGTGATAATCCCCTATTTCTAGGAAAAAAATGTAAACACAGGATTAAGCCAGGTTCAAAGTTTCTTTTGAATTTTGTTCACATATTAAAGTCAAAAGTTTTTACAGAGAGGATTTTGGATATCTCTATAGATCCTTTCACAATTTAGAATATACTGTCAACAACCAGAAAAAACAAATTTTTTAGGGTAATTTTTTGGGATGAAATGTAATATAAATCAGGCTGTGAATGAGATATAAAAAAATCCTTCGGTAAAAACTTTAAGAATACAATCAGGAGCAAAACTTGAAAGTTTGGTTTCTGTAAGTGCTCCTGAAGTGGAGTTTTTTTTTTTTTTTTTTTTACCCAGAATAAGAGAAAAAAAACTCGTATCGAGAAAACGGCCTTTAAAGTTTTTGATTGTAAAATTCTCTACATTTCTGTAAGAGACGTTTCCAACAATATCAGATGAGCACTACGGTGCTGCTCTGTTTAAAAACACCAACTATAGCTGCATTTTCAGGAGATTTGGTTGCATCAAACAAAGTATCATGAAATAAACTCCTAAAATATTCATTTTTGATATATTTTTTTTTTTACACTAGTCTGAAAGAAAACATGTTGAAGGAGGGGAAAAAAACGAAAATCTCAAAATTGACCAGGTGATGAAAAAACAGGGTTTTTACCTGTAGTGCCTCTCCTTAGAATATGATGACCATCCTATTTAAATTATGACATGAGGAAACATTATTATACATAGACATGCAAACACTGAACGGCATTGCTTTCCTTGAAATAGTATTTTGTTGTACTGACACGAGAATGAATTCGTCATGCAGGTTGTCCCTCGTTGTCCACGGTGTCCGGATATTCCTCTGGCAATCATGAAACCTGACATCGTCTTTTTTGGGGAAAATCTCCCAGAAATGTTCCACCGAGCCATGAAGCAGGATAAAGATGAAGTGGACCTCTTGATTGTTATCGGCTCGTCACTTAAAGTGCGACCAGTTGCGCTCATCCCAAGTACGTTTAGCTCTTCAGTCTCTGTGCATGATCTTTGTTGTGTTTGCATTCACCCCAAACACGCAACACTATCTTGCTTTCTCTCGTTTTCACCCAGACTCCATTCCTCATGAAGTGCCTCAGGTCCTGATCAACAGGGAGCCGCTGCCTCATTTAAACTTTGATGTGGAGCTACTCGGGGATTGTGACGGCATTATCAACGAGCTTTGTCATCGAATGGGCGGAGACTTTGAGCATCTCTGCTACAACACACTAAGACTCAGTGAGATCACAGAGAAACCCCCTCGGTTACCAGAACAGCCACCATGTGAGGCCTTGTCTGCTTCCAGCGACGCGGCTCCGGAGGTGCAGAAGCAGCACCAAACAGACTCCGTAAACAAGACTTCAGGGGACACTGAAAGTCTGAATGTCACAGAGACTGCTGATAATAATGTTACACCTTTGAAGCCTTGTCCAAACGAGGAGACTGTGGAGTCTCCAGCAGAGGACGCACCAAAAGACGAGGCATCTGAATTTAAAAGCCAAACACCCAGCCTTGAAATTCGGAAACGATGCTGGGTGAGTCGAGTCAACAGAAGTCCGATCAGCAAACGGCTTGAAGGTAAGCCTCAGATTACAGCGATAACAGTTAGGGGGTGGGAAAAAATATTAATACACTAAGATATCGCAATATTTTCATATGCCGATATTACATCTGTATTCTAAAACATTATTGATCTATTTTACTAACGAAATCTCGTGAGATTTCATAATTCTGTTACAAAATCTTGTGAAATTTTGTAACAAAGCGATGACATCTCGTCAGATTTTGTTAGTAAAATAGATCAATACCACGTTTTCAAATATTGATTTATCGGCAAATGAAAATATCACGATATTTCAGTGTATCGACTTTTTTCCCACCCCTAATAGCGGTGCTGTTTTACTGTAATTGACTAATTAACCTTTCTCAGTGTTTCCTCATCCGAATGCTCATAAAAGCTAAACGTTGAGTAGGTAGGGCATAAATCGACAAACCAGTCTGACAGTTTTCGTGTCGTCTTCACAGCGGGCCAGTACCTTTTCCAGGCGCCAAATCGTTACATCTTCCACGGGGCCGAGGTTTACTCCGACTCTGAAGATGAGACGTCCAGCTCCTGCGGGAGCGACAGCGAGGAATCAGAATGTAGTGCTGAAGGTGTGGAAGACGAGAGCGATGCGGAGGACGTCGCCACGGCAGCAGCAGATGGAGAAACGACCCCCAGAGACACTTTACAAATTTCAGCCAATGAGGCGGCATCAAGTGCGCAGATAGACACTACTCCTGAAAAGACTCAGAGCACCACACACCTTTAAGTGTAAAGCGTTCATATTTGACAAAGCACTAATTGTCTTTTTATATGTTTCATATATTTTTGACTCATCATACTTACTGTTATTTTCATAAAGTTGAAATGGTGTGACAACTTTGTGTGTATATGCAGCAGGTCTTTCCCTTTTGTTTTTCTGTACCATTTTTGTCACAGACATTGTCTGAAACTACATACTGTGTACTATTTACTACATAGAATACAGTTTTTTTTCCCTTGCATTTTAAGACATTATTTCCATGTTTCGTATTACATCCACATTTTCAGAAATTTAGCTGATGTTCTTATCTGCTGTGAAATACTGCAAATGCAACACTGTATTCAGCATTATTTCCTAAATTATCATAATTTCATGCAAAATCTTGGCAGATGTTAATCTTGTTCATTGTGTGATGTCAGCTACGGTCTGATTTCTGAATTGATTCAAGGTGTTAATATGTCGACCTACTTCCTGCTAAATAGCGGGCACTTTTGAGTTTCAGACATTTTCAGTTGATCTACTTGAACATATCGTCTAACCTGCAATATAGAAAGTTGAGTTCTATCGTTTTTATGGTGTAAATTGAAAAGGAACAGTACTCTTTAATTTCAGACCAAAGAACATTTTATCAACATGCTCCCACATTGTCATGAGCTTTGTATATTTAACCTGTCATCTAAATCTTGGAAAGCAAATATAACTTTGAAAAGGCGTTCCTCCTGACATGTGGCAGCTACTTTTATGGTCAAGCCTCATATTTTTATACTCGGATGTAAGACAATACTCATTAAAGAGTAGATGATAGGTTTTTATCTGTACAAAGTTATGCCAGAGACATTATAAGGAGAGGGATTTTGGTTTTTATTGAGTTGTAATATTAACCTTTAGGAATATATTCAGATTGAAAATGGCACTTTTTTCCTTCTCCTTATTAAACCAGGTTTTCTTGGCTGTGTTATGTTTTTGTAGAAGACGATGGGAGTCTGATTCCTGTTAACTGTTGGTCTGTTGACATATTTTGAGCCAGAGTGATGGAGACATGTCTATGCCAACATATTTCACATGCCATTTACAATTTTTCTTTATTTTATTTTTCTAAATATTTCATTATAGCTGTTTTCTCTCATGGGGTTCTCAGTAAAAAAGAAAAGAAAAACACTGTCCACTTATTTTTGTCATTTTAAACCTGCTGAGTGTTCACATAAATTCATTATTGATCACAACAGGAGTACTCTGAATTTTTACTGAAACACATGCCTTTGTAGTTTTTGCGTACACTACAGATGTGTGTGTTTTTCTTAATTCATGCCATGCTTTCAGTGCATACAAGTAATATTAAGATTACCATTCAGGTTAGCTGTGTGAGGGTAAGGTTATAAACCTGTGTCTGGTGTTTAAGATCAGTCAAGCCTGGGCTGGCTTTCAGACACTTGCTCTGTTACATAACTGGTACTGTGAGCCTGTGCTGGGGTTTTATTTACTGACCATAGTCAAAGCATATTCAGTGCCTTATCTGCACATGCCTTTTGATGGTATCATAAATCCAAATATTTGCTCTTGGTGAGCCTGATTGCAGTCAGCTGACACTGTTCAGCAGTACTGATGGCTCAGTACAGACACTTTATTTTAGATTATTCTTTAGAGACGTGATTTTAAATGTAAGCAGAGTGATTGTGTTTTTTACTTTTACACAGAAATTATAGCAGCTATTGAAATGTATTTGGTCTGTTAAAAAAACAAGAAGTCAAGTAAATGTATCAGTTTAAGTAGAATCGCTTATTTAATTTATACATATCTAAGCTTTGTCAACTCTTTAAAGGTACAGTGTGCAAGAATTACTGACATGGGTATTTGGAAGAAAAGATGTTTTCTTTCACTTGACTTCATATTCGGCACTGTTGTGAATGTACGGTGGCCGTTAGTGGCCAAAATTCTCCCAGACATAAAGATGTTTTCATCAGTGAGTGGATCCAGTGGTTTCAAATGTAGCTATGACTAAATAACAGGGAACTACTTTTAATGTCTTTTAAGTCTTACTGATCCCAAACAGTCTCTAACTCCTATTTAAAAAAGAGCTGGTACAGCAGTTTTAAAGTTCAAATGGTTCTCCCTTCACACACATTGTTTTGTCCATTCAGGGACCCTGTAGTAAAAATGGTGGAACAAATATGGAGTCCTCCATAGGTGCTAGCCCAGCAAGTAGATATAACGCGCCCCCCCCTCTTTTTCTTTTGCTTTTCCCTTTCTCCTTTCCCCCCCCCCATGACTCATTCTAAGAAAATAAACGCATAACAGCTGTTCTAGTGCAGCAATTGCACATCAGATTTTTTTTGCCATTGATCTTTGATTTTTGTACATACTGTACCTTTAATCCCTAACAGAGCTGATGAATTGTTTTAAGTTGTAAAACAATAGTTAATGTATTTTGTGCATAAAACAGTACTAAAGATTTAAAAAAAAAAATCTTTTGTTTGACAATGGGATTAATCAGGATTGATTTTTTGACAGCCCTAATTATTAATTATGTGATTTCAACCTTATGTAACATGGTCTTTTTTCAAATATTGTATAACACTTTGGTTTTTTTCACTGCTTGGAGGAACATTGAAGAACAACCAAAGCCTAGGAATCAGCTGCAGTGTTTCCAGCTCTGCTTATTATAAGTGCCTTTGGACCTTTTCTGTTATACCTTCAAATGTGTTGGGACAGGCAACGTCAGGACAAGGCTTGCTCAGAGCCGTTTCAAAGCCCAGACTTCAACCCTACTGAGAATCTGTGGCATGACTGCTGTCGTGATTGCTGTATACGAGCGACGCATTCAGCTAGAAGGAATTGAACTAGTTTTGCTTTGAAGAAAGGGCAAAAATCCCAGCGGCTGTATGTGCCAAGCCCATAATGACGTAGTCTAAAGCAATTTTTCACCCATCAGCATCAGAAATCCTCAGGAGAAACTTGTTCTGGTATTTTTCTGCATTTCCTCTCAAGACATCATAGAAAGAGACTAATAGCAAACACCTTGCATGATCAAGGCCTGGATGGCAGATAGTTTGAGTTTGGGATGATTGCTATCTCCAACTTGACCACTAGATGTCAGTAATTTACATGTTTTCTGTCTGTTTGTTGTCCCTGGAAGCTGTTGTGCTGCTTCTGTAAACTGAGGATGAAGGAAAAGGTTATAGGTAGATTAGAGAAAGAATGGGGTAGGGGGGATGTGCAGTTAAAAGACAAGGGATGTGCTCCTGTACTGCTTGGCTCAGAGCTGCAACCTCATTATCCCCGTCTTCTTACTTTTTGTTCTGTCTTTTCTTCTTTGTCTGTTCTCTGTTCCCAAATTGAGTGTCAAGAGATGTCAACTTATCAGCCGAGGGCGTTTACTTTATTCCCTTGTTTGCGCTTTTTGTTCTCAGGGCTTTGTTTGGATGATGCCCTCTTCAATCAGACATCCCTTCCTCCATTGTCCTGCTTCAGAGCTTCCAAATTGCTCTTTCGTTTGGCAGTCTGTCTTTTTTCCTGGAAAACTACTTTTAGATTTCACTCCTTCTCCTCAAAGTTTTGTTCAGTTTATGAAGCTGAATCTGCAGCCTCGACTCCGAGGATGAAATCCTGTTGTATGTCAGTTGATAGCCATACATGTTATTGGAAAAAAGTCTTCAGCTCCTTTCTGCTCACTTCATTCCACCTCTAGCCTACTGTCCAAGTGAGTTACAGTTGTGCTTGAAAGTTTACATACCATCCCATTAAAGAAAAGACTAAATTCACAATAGTAATTCAAATAAAAAGAAACTGAAAAAAGTAATAATAAATAAAAAAAATTACTAATTTATAAATTAGTTAAACAAAACATTGATTTTGAATTTTTGTTTAAAATAATAATAAAAAAAACTTTCCCAGACAAATTAAAGCACTTTGCTCACTAACAGTCAATATATGTACAGTCGTCCTCAAAATCATTCATACCCTCCAATTAAAGAAAGAAAAAAAATCAGCTGACAGTGAAATAAGTTGAAACTGACAAAAGTAATGATAAATAAAAAATTATGAAAATCACGACATTGATTTTCAATTGTGGTTCAACAGAAATATTAAAAATAAAAACACAAAAAAAATAAAACAAGTAAACAAGCACTTAGGGCTCTGTAGCTAAAATTTTGTTGAGGTACTTTGAGGCAATCACTGCAATCAGGCGTTTTTTCTAATGTTCAAAACGACTTCCACACCGGTTGACAGGTATTTTGGTCCACGTGAGGTGCTCTTATGTATCTGGGACAGTTTAATTTTTAAAAAATCTTATTCCCAACCACAATTTTAAAAACACATTTTATTTCACTAAGTTGTAATTTTTTAAAATTTGTGTTCATTATTAGTTTTTTATTTAGTTTCTTGTTATTTGAATTATCATTGTCAATTTAGCCTTTTCTTTAGTTGGAGGATATGAATAATTTTGAGGACGACTGTTTGTTCTATAATTGAAACACATCAGTCAAACTAGTCCGTTCATATTTATTTCAACATCTGGTTGATCAAAGATTGATACACTTGGGGAGGAAAAGAATTTACCGGGATAGATTAAACTGCTTTAAAAAATAATTAAAAAAAAAACTACATTTCCCAGCATGCTATCTGCAGTCCTGTGATACGACTTGTCGCAAAGATCCCGTTGAGAGCAGAACCTGGATACACCATCGAAGCCGCCTGACAGTTTTCGTCTTTATTTTTACTTGTTAATCTGAAATGTTTATCTAGTGCTGTGAGCCTTCGTCCCGCAGGAGCAGGTGTGGAAATGGAGGCGATGGAGGACGACAGCTTGAGCATTAAAGACGACCATAATCACAACTATTGTGGGAGCGGCGGTAGTAAAGTCCGCACGTATCTTAGCAGCCAGCTGTCGGATGTAACGACAGTCCCGCAGCCCGTCTGTGCAACGCTGCCCGCCGGAGAACCGGCTACCGGACACTGGTTCGGTGGCACCGGCGGGTCAAAGTTTATGGACTCGGATACAGGCAGTGAAAGCAGCGAAGTCAGTGAAACGGACACCACGGCTGCGACTGCTAATGTCGAGGGAAAATTCACTCTCGATTCTACTTCCAAGTTCCGTAAGTTGACTTGAAGCGGCCACTTTGCAGCTTGGTGTAAAGTTCTGGTTCTACTTCTGATTTAGTGAAGAAAGTGATGATCTTGGCTCTTTATTAACCCCTCTTCATCTCTCCCTTTTGTTTGCATTCAGTTCTAAATGCAATGGCTATAGAAGACTATCGTAAAAACCACTGGCCGAACCTGGAGAAGGCGATTGACCGTCTGCTTATCCAGAACTCCACGGATCAAATGGCCGTTTCCTACGCTCAGATTTACGGGTAAGACAACACAAGACAGGTAAACAGGATGCCAGATGGTCACACACCTAAGCTGGGCCAGGTTTTATTAGAGATGCACCGATCCAGTCTGATACCGATACCAGGGCTGAGCATATCTGCCGATACCCTGAATAAACTCCATTCTTTGCCATATGAGTAGGGATGGGTACCAAATTCGGTACTTTTATTGGTACCTATAGAGTCCGTTAGTACTACAGAGTACTGATTCACGTAAGGTCCAATGGTATAATGTTTCAGTACCTAAATGCATCCTTTTACTGTGAGGGAGTAGAAGAGTTGGTGATTCGTATGCCAGACGTGAACGTCGCATCACACGTGTGACATCAGTGGCCGTGGCCCACATGTTCAGTCAAAACAAGTAAAACATTAAGCTCGCTGCAATATTTGAGACGCAAAATGCAGGACAAGCAGCAGGAATATGTGTAATCTGAAGAAGCAGCTGATTAAACACAATATTCTTCTCAAAGCTCCGCTCCTGACGCGTCGTCTGCAGCCCGCAAAGAGGGAGAAGTCAGAGTGGGCTGAACAGATCTAATCGGGGGGGGGGGGGGGAAATCACCAGCGGGGTTCACAAACTGCCGTTCAAGAACTCAATACGATGTAAATGCTAAATGAGTTTGCCATCAACCAACACAGTAAACCAGTTTGGGGGCCGACGTGCAGGTCACGTCTCCAAAAGTAGACGTGACCTGCACGTCGGCCTGAGGGGTGCAGAAAAAGTAGGCCGGGTAGGGTTGGATATAAGGGCACCCGTCCAGGTTTTTATCTGTGGAGACGCAAAAAAACGTGGACCGATCCGCCCCGACCCGACCCAGACCCGCTGGTGGAAACGGGGCTTTACTGATTCTCAGGAACTGGAAATTGGTACCGTATCGATTCAAGTAACGGTACCCATCCCTACATGTGAGTGAAGGTATCAAGCTTGTCATAAACGTTTAGCTTTGTTGAAAGAAAGGTATCAAATTAACACAGATAGAAATGTACTTAATTTTATCTTTTAACAAAGTGTACATTTGTTACGATATTAATAAAAACAGAAATGACTGGATCAGCCACATTCATCTGATATCCGATCCAGCTAATTTGTCAATATCGCAGCCGATATCTGATCAGGGTATCGGATTGGTGCATCTCACGGTGTAAGTGCAGTATGTTAAGTTCTCAAGTGCTTTTCTTGATCATTATTAACACTTAAAATGCTTGTTTTTCCAGCTACATCTACAAGTGTGTTTGCCAACAGCACTCTGAGCTGCTCTACAGTGATCTGACGTCAAAAATAACACAACACCTGCTGCAGGTTTCCTCTCAGCTACAGGTAAGAAAAGACCACAAATATGGAGAAGTTATGTGCGGAAAAGTGTACTATTGCCGAGGGGTTTAACAATACAACAATCTATATCGATACATCGATATGGATTGATGCATCAATCCATATCGATACATCGATATGGATTGATGCATCAATCGTAAATCGATCCAAAAACCCAATATTGACCAAAAATCGATATCAGACCCACTTTTATTATGAACATGGTTTTATTTTGAAGGTCTTCTGACAATATTTTCACAACAAAATACATGTTTATAGTTGTGCAGTGGATAAATGTGACACAAGGAGACTGTCCTGCAATCTATATCGATACATTGATGCATCGACCATAAATTGATCCAAAAGCCCAATATCGACCAAAAATCGATGTCAAACCCCCTTTTATTGTGAACATAGCTTTATTTTGAAGGTCTTCTGACCATATTTTCACAACAAAATACATTTTTATAGTTACAGTGGATAAATGTAACACAAGGAGACTGTACTGCTATCTATATCGATGCATCAATCTATATCAATATATCGATATGGATTGATGCATCAATTGTAAATCGATCCAAAAACCCAATATCGACCAAAAATCGATATCAGACCCACTTTTATTATGAACATGGTTTTATTTTGAAGGTCTTCTGACCATATTTTCACAACAAAATACATGTTTATAGTCCTTTCTTTGTGCAGTGGATAAATGTGACACAAGGAGACTGTCCTGCAATCTATATCGATACATTGATGCATCGACCATAAATTGATCCAAAAGCCCAATATCGACCAAAAATCGATGTCAAACCCGCTTTTATTGTGAACATAGCTTTATTTTGAAGGTCTTCTGACCATATTTTCACAACAAAATACATTTTTATAGTTACAGTGGATACATGTGACACAAGGAGACTGTACTGCAAAGCTTACAGTTAAGAAACTAGAACCTTATTTATTACTTGTAATGTTGTTTTATATCGTTTTATGTCTATCGGTGGATGCTAAATCAAATCAATTCGAAACCGTGTCATAACTGAATTTGAGATATCGAATCACTGTATCGATATAATATCTTATAGAGATCAAACCAGCGATTTACACCCCTACCTCTTCATTACTGATCTGCAGGCCAGCCCACCTGAGAACTTGATCGAGAACTTCAACATGGCTCTGACGCAATACACAGCTTCTCTTCAGTGTATAGTTCCAGTATTTATATACTTGGTAAGTTTGACTGTTTTTGTCATTAATCATAATTGCAGCACAAACGTGCAACTAAAGATGGACGTGACGTTCACTGAGTCCTGTTAAGTGTTTTTACTGACTTTCTTCTTTCCATTTGTGGCATTTTCAGAACAAGTTCTACATTGAGTCAAAACTGAACAGAGACCTAAAAGAGGATCTAATGAAGCTGTTTGCTGACCATGTAGCAGAAAAACATTTGGACGCACTGATGCGTGAGTTCATCAATATGCATTCATCCTCAAAATTATTCATACCCTCCAATTAAAGGTACAGTGTGTAAAAAAAAAAAAAATTAAAGGTCAATGGCAGAAAAATGTGACATATAATTCAAAATGGTGTTTCTATTTATGTGTAATCGCTGCACTAGAATAACTATTATGTGTTTATTTTCTTAGAATAAGTCATTTATATCTACTTGTTGGGGGGCACACATGTGGAGGCTGCCATATTTGTTCTACCATTTTTACTACGGTGTCTCTGAATGGGCAAAATGTGTGTGTAGTGAGAACCCTCTAAACTTTAAAACTGCTGTACCAGCTTTGTTTAATGGGAGTTAGAGACTGTTTGGGATCAGTAATACCTTAAAATACGTTAAAAGTAGTTACTCATAGTTCAGTCATAGCTACACCTGAGACCACTGGATCCACTCCCAGATGAAAATATCTTTATCTCTGGGAGAATTTTGGCCACTAACGGCCACCGTACATTCACAACAGTTAGGAATATAAAGTCATTTGAAAGAAAACATCTTTTCTTTTAAATACCCATCTTTACCACTAGATGTCAGTAATTCTTACATACTGTACCTTTAAAGAAAAGGTAACATTCACAATAACTCTAGAAACTAATAATAAATAAAAAATTTGCAAAATTATGATTTACTGAATTAAGATATTGCTTTTGAATTGTGGTTGCAAATAATAATTAAACAAACAAACAAACAAAACTGTCCCAGATGCATTAGAGCACCTTTCCTATCAACGGTGGACCAAAATACTTTGCAGGGATTGCCTCCAAATGTTGCTCAACAAATTTGAGCTTCGGAGCCCCATCATGCTTGTTTACTTGTTTTATTTTTTGTTTGTTTTTAATATTTCTTTCAAACCACAATTTAAAATCAATGTCATGATTTTCATTGAATTTTCATTTATTATTACTCTAGTCAATTTCAACTTAATTCACTGGCAGCTGAGTTTTTTCCTTCTTCAATTGGAGGGTATGAGTAATTTGGAGGATTGTATGTCTTCCTTCTTTGACACTAAAATAAGCACATTGCTGGTTATATTTGTAAGCAAATACATCAACTTTACTTATGCATGCCTGCTGCAGTCTTAAAATCTGGAAACCATGTTGCCTGCTGTTAAAGAGAAGACCTAATTCCTGTATTTCAGTAATCATTTCTGGATTTGTCATTCTTTCCAGCTCTGCTTGTCAAAGCTCACTCCAGGCCTTTCCAAGTGCAGCCATCAACAATGGCCAGTGTGGTTAAAGGTCTCTATACTCTACGACCAGGTGACTTTTCTGTTAACAGACCAGGATGAGTGAGGCTTCATGGTTTTTTAATTGCTCTGTGTTTTTTGTTTTTTTTTTAAAAATCACTGTTTTCCTCTTTCAGAGTGGGCACAGCTTGCCCCGGATCTTTTTTCCAGCTTTATTCCGCAAATCCACCCTCCCGCCGTGGAGTCCCAGCTTCCCGATTACGCCGCTCATGACCAGAAACTGCAGATGGAGCTTTCCATGAATGGTTTTCCACGGTCAGTTTTCTTTCTTTTAAAGCTTTGCTTTGATATATTTTAGGGATGCACGATATAATCGGCCCTCTATCGGTATCGACCTATATCTGCCTTAAAACTGAGTATCGGACATCGGCAACCCCACTGATATTTAACCTATATTTAACCAATAAGCCCGCTGTTTCCAAATTTAAAAAAAACAAAACTATTTTTTAGACTGTAAAACTTCTAAAGACTAGGGGCGGGAAAAATATCAATGCACTGAAATATCGTGATATTTTCATATGCTGACATCATATTGACATTTAAAAACACCATATCAGTCTATTTTACTAATAAAAACTTCCCAATATTTCATCGTTCCTTTATGAAATCTTGTGACAATTCACAAAAATGTTGCGATATTTTCATATGCTGATATCATATTGACATTTAAAAACGCGGTATCAATCTATTTTACTAACGAAATCTCGTAATATATCATCATTTTTGTTATGAAATCTTGTGAGAATTCATGAAATATTGTGAGATTTTTTTAACAGAACGCTGAAATCTTGTAAGATTTTGTTAGTAAAATTGATCGATACTGCATTTTTAAATATCGATTTGGTATCGGCATATGAAAATATCGCGATATTTCAGTGTATCAATATTTTTTTCACACCCCTATTTTTCAAAGTGTCGGAAACAGATAACAAAACTGCTATTTGAAATGACTGCTTTTCTTTTTTTCAGCTTTAATATCAGCATCAATATCGGTCATCAGCCACATGACTTTTAAAATATCGGCATATCGGATATCGGCCAAAATTCCAAGATTGTGCATCCCTAATATATTTTGATGAGATGAGATTTGTTGTGATCACTAACGGACCGCACTTGTTTTCCAGAGGTGATCAGTCCCGCAAACGAGCCAGTGAAGACTCCTGATCCAGACTTGTTACTGTGCCTCCTTTGTCTCCATCACGCGCTGTCCCAGTGAACTTGGTACAAAGTTAATACATCAGTTTCATCTCTCTTGACTGAAGGCCACAAAACACTGTGAACTGAAGAGAACGTGCCGTCGGACTGTTGAGCAGAAAAAAGCTTAACCTTGCTGCACTTAGAGAAAAATTAAAGCACACAGATTTGCATTATGGGTGCTTTCCTCTGGGAAAATGCATCCAGCTGACTGAGATGGACTTCTTCATGTTCTACTTTTAAGATAGCCTTAATGCGTCTGATTGATCAGATATCCCGAGCTGGGATTGGCTGATGTATGTTTCATTCCTTACCTTTAACCTGGAACTGTTCCGTGTTGTTTTAATAGACGGGGCTAAACGAGATTTTCTATCGCTGCTAATAACTGTCCATGTGTTAATCAAACAAATCTCTTGGTTTTTGGTGTGTGGAAGCCAATGCTTAGAGTCAACACAGATGAATCTGAAGAAAATGTGATTATCTACCCCCCCATCATGTTGCCTTCACTGTGTTGGTAAACCAGATTGTGTTTCCCAGTTATGCCAAAGAGGATTGCAGAACATGTTTACTTCTTTGTACCTGAAATTGTTCGTGTGTGCTGTCCATTTCACTGAGCCGTTTTTTTTTAAATTACCAGAATTTAAACTTGATTTGTGAGGTTTATGCCAACTTTTTTTTCCCTTTAAAATTTTTTTTTAAAGCTGCGCATGTCAGATTTGCTGAGCTTGCCAGAAAGTGCCAGAAAATTCAGACAACTCCAGAACAGTGTTATAAAAAGTCCTTGTTACCTCTTGATATCAAACCTAGTTATTAATAGATTTAACAGGTGGTTTGCAAGTCTTTGTCTCTGCATTAAATGTTCCTCCCAGTCTGTTTATAATGTAAATAATATGTCCCTGCAAAGTGGTTTGTGCATCTTAGCTTCATCGCAGGTGCATTTCTGTAAACTGATTCACTTGAATAGATTTATTCGATGCAAGGTCTTACACTGTTGTAAGTGTAATTAGATGCTCAGGCTCGCTTCTTGTTGTCATTGTTGAGGTTTGAAGCCGTTTCTTTCAAATAAACTCATAAATTAGTTGTGATGGGACCTGAAACACAAAGACAGTTCAGGTTCATTTGAAAAACATTGATCTAGTCAGTGAGTAATTATTTGGCAAATAGAGGAAGAACCGAATCATTGCAAATGCTTAACACTGGATTCACTAAGCTACTTATCAGTTCTCTTTAACATGCAGCAAAACCTTTCGTGCTCAAACTGTGAATAAAATTCCACTCAGCACAAAAGCTGTTTCAGTAATCGGTTGCAAATTTGTCTTTTTTATGTAAAATTTAATAAATGTTTGCATTTAAGCTCATGTCATGAAATTGTTTATTGTGTTAAAGGCGCTTAAAGTTGTTTTCAGCAGGGGTGAGTTTTTTTTTTTTTTGTCCCCTTATTTCCCCCCCTCCCCCCCCCTCCCGGGCCCCCCTTTTTGCGTTGGTTTCTCCTATCTTCCATCAGTAGGATGTATCTTGGGGGTTGCCACTGAAGAAAAAGAATAAAATTCTGAAAAAAGTCAGAATTCTGACTTTTTTCCAGAACATTTTATATATATATATATTTATATATACATATATATATATATATATATATATATATATCATATATTTATTTATTTATTTATTTTTTAAATTCCTGGATATTTTTTTTTTCTTTTTTTCAATTTCGGATAAAGTCAGAATTTTGAGAAAAAAAGTCAGAATTCTGACTTAAATCTTAGAATTTGGGCTTTTTTCCACAACATTTGAAAAAAAATCGTGTTTTTTTTTTATTCTTTTGTAAAAAAAAAAAAAAAAAAAGCCAGAATTTTCTTAGAATTTTGACTTTATTCCAGAACATTTGAAAAAAAAAATTCCACAAGATTTTTTTTTTTTTTTCAATTTAGGTAAAAGTCAGAATTCTGAGAAAAAAGTCAGAATGCGAGATTAAAGTCAGAATTCTGACCAGATTCTGATTCATGACTTTTTCCAAAATTGAAAAAAAAAAATCTGATGGAAATTTTTTAAAATGTTCTGGAAAAAAGTCAGAATTCTGAGATTAAAGTAAAAATTCCAAGATGCAGTATTACTCTCACCAATCAATCACTCTCACTGATCAGACTCACCTGTATTCGTTGAATTGACTGTCAATCACTCTTACTAGGTAGTAAAAGTGATTGACGAGCCAATAGACAAATGAAAAATTTAATGAATGCAGAGATGATTGGCTGAGATTTTTTCAGCCCCATTACTTTCACAGCTGATGTATAATGATATTTATAAATTTAAAGCTTTTAATTAATCGTAGCGTATGGGGTAGTGAACCCAATTTTACTGAATATTGCAAAAATAGTTGAAAGAAACATCTTCTATCACGCCTTTAATCTTAGAGGTTCAGTGTGTGTGCAGGGGGGGGGGGGGGGGGGGGTTCTGATTCTATAGGATGGAGGTCTGTGACGGACCACAGTGCCGCTGGAGTCCCTTTTCAGCACGCCCCCCCTGGCCAATGAGGTGGGACGCCACCCAGACACATGGGTCAAGCCTACCCAAAATAACCTGCAACCACTGTGCTGACAAATGTTGCTACTTTTACTGGTGACAGGTTACCGTAGCTACTCGGCCGCCCATTTTCCTGTTAAATTCAAGGTTAACTCGGTGCGAGAGAACCGGGAAAGGCTGAGGCAGCTGTCTGTGTCCAAGACTTCCCCAGGTGGCTGCAGGCAGAAGACGGGAATCCTCCCCCCTTTCAGCACAGGTGCACTCCAGTCCTTCACAGAGGGCCTGCTGGCTTTGCTCTAAAGGTAAAACAAACCACCCCCTAACTTACCAGTTCACTGTCATGGTGACTATCTTTTACCAACGGCCTCATATTGTGTGTGTTGCCACAGAAAATCTCTGACATCGAGTCTCAGACACGCTCAAATCTATTTTTGGTTGACTGTTACGCTCCCTTGTAATCGAATTATCTTAACCTGCCAGGATGTGTGCTGTGTGTTTAGTCAGGGGCCCTCATCTCAGTGGGCTGTGTCCCATTTCTGGTTACTATGACTCTATCAATGCAGGGTTTGACTGATCAAAATCAGGCCCGTAGGATAAGATGCATTGCTTTTTATTTTTGCGTGCGTGTGTGTTGATTTTCTTCATGTAAACCGACCCCCTTTGCTATTATTAGACGTGACTCGGTGGGCTAGGTGCCTGTTTGCAAAGTATTAATGTACACAACAGCTGCAGCTCCGGGCCCGTTGGAAGGGCATCGCCACGTCTCTTAATTGCACCGATTTGAGTGTCAGCAACATATGTGTGCCCTATCTCATGTCTGTATTCAATAACTTGCTCATACCTAGCGACAAAAACCTGCGCAAAGTCTAAACGTCATATAAGTGTTAGTCAGAGGTGGACAGGGGGTAAAAAAGCCTGCCTGTTGACCCATCTGATCTGGTGTCAGCACTTGAACCCAATACCCTGTCATGGTTGGAGGAAGGCGGCATTTAGGCTGAAATAAAAATCTATTTTTACTATATATCTCCTCCTTTTTTTCACAAGGGATTGTTGCAACATAGCGTAACGCACAATACTAATAAGTTAAATGTAAATATGTATTTTTTTAATAGTAGGTTGCAAAGTAACAGGATCAACTGTAAAGTTTTTAAGAAAATTGTGTAAAATAATTTAAATGGCTGAATGCAATTGCTTCACACAATCCTGTTTTCAAATAAATTCATTCCTATCTTTAATTTAGAGGTAAAAGTTGAGATAACTTATAGTGAAACTGAGTTTTCAATCTAAGCTCAGTTTGAATTTGATGCCCGCAACACAATTTAAAGAAAGTGTGTGGTTACCACTGAGCTTTATAAGTTGTTGATTAAAAACCCTTAAACATTTACATCCTAAAGACCTTTTAAAGATTTTTTTCTTTAAGATTTGACATTTTCAGTGGATGGCCTGCAGCATCTGAATGTGGTTTGTTATTATCTTGATAATTAAGAGTTTTTCCTGAAAAATAGGCCACTAAGTCTGGATGAAAGGATGTATTGGTGCCGCCACAGATGAGAAAGTTATTAGTGCCATCCACAAATACATCACACACCCTGGCTTTTCATCTGTATGATGAGAATTACCGTTTTTTCTGGACTATACGTCGCTCTGGAGCAAGGTTTTAATAGCTTTCATTTTTTAATTAGTTTCAGGTTTTATTTAGTTTTGACTTTTTGTATTTCAGTTCAGTTAGTTTTAGTTAGTTTTTTTTTAGCAGGTTTGCTAGTTTTTATTTTTTGGAAAATGCTTAGTTTTAGTATAGTTTTCATTAGTTTCAGTGTTAGTTTTAGTTTTTTGGGTTTTTTCTCTGTAAATTATACAAATTTGTCTGGTGTGACATTCAAAAGCATCAGAAAGTCACTCAGAGTAAAACCAGAAGAGCAAAGTAAATGCATTAAATAGAAATATCAACCCAAAGGTATGAAATAAATATACAAAAACTAAAAAATAAGGATGTTTTCACAATAATTTGAGTTAGTTTTAGTTATTAGTTAGTTTTGTAAAGACACAATACAGTTTCAGTTATCGTTTTTTAAAAAACTGTGATTTTTATTTTTATTTCAGTTAACGAAAATGTTTTTTCAATTTTAGTTTTTGTTTTTTCATTAGTTTCAGTTAATTATAATAACCTTGCTCTAGAGTACAAGTTGCATCAGTCAAAAAATGCATCATGTAGAGGAAAAGAACATATATAAGTTGCACTGGACTATAAGTCATATTTATTTATATAAAATAGGGAAATTTTGGGATTTTTCATATCCTGTTTGCGACTGCTAAAAATGTCCCAATCACTCCTATTCCAAGGTTAATGCCTGTAAATGATCATAGGCATCATGATTAAGAAGGGTAAACATCCTTGGGCCATGTCGGTCAGTATGAATTAACACTTAAAAATATGTTAAATTATATATATTCTTATATAAGTCGCAGGAGCAGTCAAACTAGGAAAATAAGTGTGATTTATAGTCTGGAAAATACGGTATTTCTGCTATCCAGAGAAATGAATAAATTAATGCTAAATATTAAGACTACAACATTTGTAATTCACAATAATAAAAAAAAACTCAGATTTTTAATGCACCACTGCAGGTTTTTCACTCACCTGCTGCTAGTTTAACTGCTTTCATACACACTATTGTATTAATTTAAAATGTATTTTTTATAAAAGAAAACTTCTTTTGTCTTTTTCACTTACAGTCGTCCTCAAAAACATTCATACCCTCCAGTTAAAGAAAGGCTAAATTCAAGTCGTTATTCAAATAACAGGAATCTAAAGACACTAATAATAGATAAAAAATTTTTACAAAATTTACAAAAAGGAGCCCCATCATGCTTGTTTACTTGAAAAGTAAACAAGTATGAAATAAAATAAAAAAGTAAAATTGAAAAAAATAAAAGAGAGAAAAAATATTGATTTGATATTGGCAAATGAAAATATTGCGATATTTCAGTGTATTAATATTTTTTCCCACCCCTGCTTTTCAAAGTGTTGGAAACAGATAACAAAACTGCTATTTGCAATGACTGCTTATTTTTTTCAGCTTTAATATCGGTATCGATATCGGTTATCGGCCACATGAGTTTTCAAATATCGGCATATCGGATATCGGCCAAAATTCCAGTATCGTGCATCCCTTCCAGTAACACATTTGTAAGCTGCTACAATTGTGTTATCTACGTGGTCGTTTGCATTTACAAACCTTTAATGGAAAACTTTGTGTTTATTTCAGAAAGATGCAGGAGAACAACATCGACCAGCCACCGTCTCTGTCTCAGCTCTTAAGAGAAAGCTACTTGGCAGAAGCTCGAGCCCAGCAGCGCCACAGTGAGATGAGTCGCTCGGACGCTTCTTCCTCGCGCTTTCAGATCTACAACACGCTTAAAGGCAAGGGTGAGGACACTGTGGGCCACAACGACACTCAACTGCCAGACCTGTCCGCCTTCCTCAGCCAAGAGGAGCTGGATAAGAGCGTGAATCTGGCCCGCCAGGCCATCGGACACGAGCCTCGCGATGAGAGGGCAGAGGTCAAGGCGGCAGTGACACCATTAACCACCTCCAGCATCCCCTCGGTTTCTTTGTCCACACTCCCTTCTGTTCCATTCTCCAACCCCTCACATGCTCCTGGTACTGGCCCGTCCGCCGCCACTCAGCCAGCCTCCGAGGGTAAAAAACCTGCAGCACACACGTTTACATCCGACAGAAAGATGCACAAAGCGTCCTCACGGCAAGACGGCGTGATCAGGAACAGCAAGGACTCCATCGAAGGATTTGATGACTTCAACAGGCCAGCAAAAAACACCCCGTACGGTCTTGAGACCCAGTCCAAGAAGGAGTTCCTCAACAAGGCAGCAGACTTCATCGAGGAGCTTTCCTCTCTGTTCAAGGCCAACAGCTCAAAACGGGTACGACCGAGAACCTGCAAAGCCCACAGGAGTAGGAACCAGAGCAAGAGCCAGAACGATGAGGCGGTTTATCCCCTCGGCTCTGAAAACAGGGAGCGTGCCGTCATACCCGTGGAGATGGAGAAGGAGCGATCCAGCCCGGCTGTTTGCCACCTCCCAGTGGTCCAGCAGGAGCCTGAGAGGGAACTTTCTGAGTTTCAGGACTTCAGAATGACTGAGGGGGAACAGTTTGATTCTGTGTCCCTGGAGGAGGGGGACCAGGCAGAGAGTTTTTCCTTAACAGAGACTCCGTATCCAGCAGAGCCTGCATGCGAGCCTCCCCAGTTCATTCAGAAACTGAAAAGCAGGGAGGTTGCTGAGGGTAGCAAGGTCCAGCTAGACTGCATCGTAAGAGGATGTCCTATGCCTGAAGTCCGGTAAGAACCAGTTCTAAGCTCTTTGAGTTGCCTTTATGTTTTATTTTGCATGTGAATAAATCTCTTTTAGTTGTCTGTTTGTATCATCAGTGGAGCTCCACCAGACTCATTGTAGTGCACTGAGAGACGTCATAAACCATTATCTTCATTATCTCTTGGAGATAAAGGAGTTATGTTCCACCTCTTTTCAGGAACAAATAACATACTTATTCATATGTTGTCAGGTTTGCCCATCAGGAGGTTTGTGCCTTTTATGAGATGCCGCGATTCTGGAGGAGAATCCTCCTGTTAGTAACTCAGATTCAGTTTTTGTCCTCGTGTTGGGACAGTGGATGAACCATGTACTCCTCACAGATACTGACGGGCATGTAGGAGTTTGCTCAAGTTCTTAAACTTGAGAAAGGCTCGTTCCCTGAGCTTTTCTTTTATGGTTTGTTTTGGTTCCTGTACAGCTGGAGGAAGAGCTTGGTTCATATTGCCAGTAATAAGTCAAACTGGTTACCAGCAGGTGCTGATGTTTGCATATAAGTTCTGACTGATCTTATAGGCAAATATCAGAAGATGTCCTTCTCTTTTTCATCTTGTTTTATAGATGATGTCTTATTGGCTTCAGTGAGTGCTGACCTCCAGCTCGTACTGAGGTAGTTTGCACCAACATTTTAAGTAATTAACCAGGAGACGGTTTATTTTCCTCTCTGGGTTAGGAATGAGTTTGTCCTTCATGTGGAGGATTTTTCAGAGGTAAACAAAGGCTGGATTAGGAAGCTGAAAGGTGGGTCGCTGCAGTGTCTGCTGGGATGTGAACTCTAAACTGGTCTGTTGTGGTGAAGAGGGAATGAGCCAAGGCAAGTCCGTCCATGGCTTCACTTCTACTTCAGCTCCGAGTCATGAAAGAACAGGATCATAGATGCACACTGAGGACACGAGCTTGGCTACAAACTGGGGGAGTAGTTCAGATATTTAGGAAAGAATATGTCCAAACCTCTGCATACGTAATCAGATGTCTCATTATATCATTACGATATTACATTATACTATTTTATATTTCTATATAATGATATATATATATATATATATATATTTACCTGTCTGTCTGATATAATGATATAATTATATTATAATCATTATATATCTTTAATATCAGTTGTAATCCAAAACCAAATGTTTTATTCCCAGTAATAGCAGTGAAATGGAGATTTTTCCTTCTATAGTTCATGTGTGAAATTCAGATTTTAATAAGCAGTTTCTTTTAGCCAAGGAATTTATTGAACTCGATATATCTTCAGTTTTTATATGATAAACTTGATGCATAGTAGGTTTTCTTTTTTTCTTTTTTTTTTTTTTTTGAAAAAGGACTTTAAACTGTACTTATACCTAGAATCTTTGACATCTTTACTACTTTTTGAGCAAAAGATATCCAAAATATATTCATATATGAATAATTAGATTTAATGGTGGGGATGCACGATATTGGAATTTTGGCCAAAATCCAATATGCGGATATTTTCAAACTCATGTGGCTGACAACCGATATTGATACCGACATTAAAGCTGAAAAATAAATTATGTAATATTCATTCGTCGTGCAAAATTAGAAAAATACCTCAACTTGTGTTATGTATAAAAGTAAAATTTAATGACAGTTGTTCAAACAAAACAAAAAGGATATGTACATTACTGTGTATCCTAGAACGACCTGGATTTCCTCGTCCCTGAGAGAACCGTGTATAAACTCTGTCCACACAGAACATCCTAAAAGAAACTGTCTTTCGAAGTTTTAAAGTCTCTTAAAAAAAAGATGTTTTTTAAGAAGAATTTATTTATTTATTTTTTTGGACTTTAGAAACAGCGGCCTGATCGGTTAAATATTGGTGGGGTGGCCGATGTCCAACACTCAGTTTTAAGACAAATATAGGCCGATGCCTATAGGGGGCCGATTATATCGTGCATTCCTATTAAATAGCTTTTGAACAAAGAATTTAAAACCTATTTTTTGGTGCTTTTTATTTCTCAGTACTCCATTAAAATGTGCCAAACTGCTTAAAAACCTTTGGACTGAGTACATATCTGTCTCCATGACAATATAATATGCATAAAATTAATCTAAATAGTGTTTTCGAATGCTTAAACTTGATGAATAATTTAGAAGAAAACTTAAAAATTGACACACCTTCTGTTAGTGTGGCTGTAACTTCATAAAAAAAAATCTCCTCATGGGTAACTTTAAAGATATAAGATCGCTAAACAGCATTTGAATGATGCACACTCTGATATTCAGCTGTTAATTACAGGTGAGGCATTTAAAGATTTTGTCACCCTGACGTGTCAACCGGTGATTGGAATTTTTGTCCATTTTGATCATTTTTTTTTGCTGTCAAAGTTTAAAATATTTCTAAAGGTTTCTGTCTGCCAGTGTTTTGATGATAATTCAGCTTTAAATGTTGAGATGATTTGTTTGGGGAGCTACGGCAACCCTGAACATGTCAGAAATGAAGGAGTGGAAGTAAGGGACGATGATGCCGTGTTCTCTCTCGCAACGCTGACAGAACTGACATGTGATGATAGCCGACAGGTGATTCAGGATAGTTGGAGTGTGTGTTTGTGTGTGCTCGGGGAGTGAATCACAACAGCATTAGCTTTCCTGTTAAAACCACCACTCTTCATAATTTCTCATCATCTACTGGCAAAACATTCAAACATGATAAAATTTATTAGTTGGATTTTAGAAGCTGTGACAGAGAGAATCAGAGGAAAAGTCGACATGAATCTCTTGTATTAATGCTCAAGTTTATGGCTGTTTTCTTTGACATATTTCAAAGCAGAAGTTGGTCTTTTAAACTCCCTCCCAGGTCACTTGAAAGAGAGCAGCTGAGGTGTCAGACTATAGGGGGCATGGGCTTGTTAGTCCTTCTGAACATTGTTGAGCCACTAACTTATACTTGTCCGGAGAGAATGTAGCTCTCGGCCATTTTTAGACTGGACTGGCAACGCGAGCTGTGGTCGCGTCTGATAATGGAACGGACTGAGCTCTCGACAGAAGCATGAGGAGTTCGGTAAGATAATTTAGACAGTTTTTGCTCAGCTTGTATCTTTCTGACTTGGTGTGACTTCAGTGTCCTGTAAACTTAAATGCCTGATGACCTGAGCTCTATCTTTCACCGCCTGTATCTTTAATGAACACCAGAATATTTTCTTTTCACGCTTGCTGTTTGTGTGAAAGCTCGAATGAATCTGACTTAAAGGAGTTAAAGTCGAGGCTGTTATTTATTATGAAGTGTACCGTCTCTGGTGTGTCAGTATACAGCTTTGTGTGTATCCTGAGTCTATGTTTAGCCTTGTGCGTAAGGTTGGGTCAGTCAGTCAGAGATCCCAGGCTCCAGAGGGAATCTCCTCTCTGGTTCTGATCTCCAGAGGGAAAATAGCTTGGACAGGTGCAGCGAGCACGGTCTCTGCCTCATGAGCCTATCACCTCCTCGGCTACTCATGCTTTCAAGTTAGACCCTTACTCATGAGAGGTGACACAGCTTGGCTTGGACAGGACACCAGCAGCACATTCCAGCAGCCTCGACTGTTTCGTATCCAAGTGTTGGGTTTATATGGGCACCGTGGAGAAGCAGCGGCAGCAATATCAAATCTGAGAGGACTTCTAGATCATCTCGGCGTGTTTTTAAGTGAATGGCTGAGGGAATCACTTTGTGAGGACAGGTTTATGGCTGCCGAGTGACACCGTGCCAGCGAGTAACGCATCACTTCATTCTTGTTTGCTTATTGGCTGGATTTTATAAAGCATCGAGGCCTCATCTGCTTAAAATAGATGTACGCTGATCTGATAGAGGCTGCACATATGTTGCTGGCCAGGACGGAGAAGAAGTTGTTTCTTTCCTACTACGTTTCTACAGTGAAAAAAACTTCCTGTTGCCAACTATATCTCCACTATACTGGAAGTTACTTGAAAAGTAGCCATTTATTCTGCTTTTTTTAATTGAATTTGTGCACATTTATTCATCTTTTACTCTGAATGAAGTTAGAAATTAATTGGCTTGAGGATGCTGACCTGAATTGACCTGATTGGAGCCATTTTATTGCCATCAGCTTAAAAAAACAAGCAAAACTAGAAGTGCAAGGAGTTATAACGTGGTCCAAGGCCCCCCAACAAAGTGCCGCCCCTGGCCATAGTTATTAGCTCATAAAACCCCGCCCACATTGTCCAATCATAACCATCTTCTAGACGTCTGCTCAGAGTGTCTATGTGAACATACATACCCAGTTTCCTGCATATCCGATCAGCCTTTTTCGTGATATAAACTACTTGGGCGGATAGCGCCCCTTAGATTTTTAAAAATTTTTACAGCAAGTTACTTGAAAAGTTAAGTTGTCCTCAAAATTATTCATACCCTCCTATTAAAGAGAATGCTAAATCGACAATAGTAATACAAAATAACAAGAAACTAAAGAAACTAATGATAAATAAAAATTCACAAAAATGTAATTTAATGAAATAGTATATTGCTTTTGAATTGTGTTTGAAAGTGATAATTAAAAAAACAAACAAACAAAAAAAAAAAAAAACAATACTGTCCCAGACAAATTAGAGCACCTTGCAAATGAACAGTGGACCAAAATACCTGTCAACAGGTGCAGAAGTCTGACTGGATGTTATAGAAAACACTTGATTGCAGTGATTGCCTCAAAATGTTCTTAACAAAATGTTATCTTTGGAGCCCCATCATGCTTGTTACTTGTTAAATTTTTTATTAGTTTTTAATATTTCTTTTCAACCACAATTAAAAATAAATGTCATGATTTTCATAAAATTTGTATTCATTTTTACTTCAATTTCAACTTATTTCACTGACAGCTGATTTTTTTCCTTATTTAATGGGAGGGTATGAATAATTTTGAGGTCGACTGTTTGTAATATTAGCCAAGGCTGAGATTTTTCTTCAGCCATTTATTCCTTCTTTTTTTTTAAAAAAAAAAATTTGTGCACATTTATTCATCTTTCACTCTGAATGAAGTTAGAGTTTAATTGGCTTGAGGATGCTGACCTGAATTAACCTGATTGGGGCCAGCTTTATTGCATCAGCTTGAAAGAAAGAAAGAAAGAAAGAAAGAAAGAAAGAAAGAAAGAGAGAAAGAAAGAAAGAGAGAAAGAAAGAAAGAGAGAAAGAAAGAAAGAAAGAAAGAAAGAAAGAAAGAAAGAGAAAGAAAGAAAAAAAAAGAAAAAAAAGTTTCCAATTGGTACTAGTTTCCAACTAGTACTTCTTATCTTACAGGGGTTGGGATGGGACTTGCTCATCAACATGTTAACTTATTTGAAATCAGATTTGTGTTACCGCAGAACTACAGTAGGAGGGACACCACATGGTAACAGCCTCATAGAAACAGACTCAGAATGTTAACAGGAGGAAAAAGTGTGTAAAGTGTAGATATAAATATAAAAATGCTCGAGTGGGAGAGTCTTAAAACATCCTCCTTAAATAAGAGATTTAAGATTACTGTTAAAAAACAGGGAAAAAATAGCAAAAACTTGCAAAAAAACAAATCAAAAATGCTTTGCATGTCTGTCATGCCTTCGATAACAACCTACGACAAATGCTTTGCTGTCTGCAGGTGGTTTTGTGAGGGCAAGGAGCTGGAGAACTGCCCCGACATCCAGATCGTCACCAACGGCGAGCTGCACTCTCTGATCATCGCTGAGGCGTTTGAGGAAGACACCGGCCGCTATTCCTGCTTTGCATCTAATTTCTATGGTTCAGACTCCACGTCGGCTGAGATCTACGTGGAAGGTGATTATTTATATCTTTATATGGGGACATAATCACACCGCTCAGTGACTGATGCATGCTTGTTTGTTCACTCTTACAGGTGCCTCCTCTTCAGAATCGGAGGGGGAACAGCACTTTGAACATGTAGCCCAGTGAGTTTTTAACCTATTATAACTATTATTATAAGATCGATGGACCAAACCAACACTAAACTATTTCTACTTTTCACAGACTGCCGAGGAAACAGTCGAAGTCGTCCCCATCTTTATCTTCATCAAGCGAAGCTCTTCCTGCAGAAGAGGACGACTCTGCAACATCTCAGCCTGAAGAAGAAATCGAGGAACCAGCAGAGGAGTTTTCATCTCCAACAACTATCCAAATAGTCCCAGAGCCTCATCCTCCAGTCCGGACATCTGCCACTATCCTTCCAGTTCCAGAGATCTCTACCGTGTCCGTGGCTCGTCCTGCTCAGGAGCAGACGACGGTGTTTCCAACTTCTTTAGAACTTACAGAAGCTGAGGAGGTGCCAGCGTCCATCCCCGTCATCTCAGAACCACAGCCGGACCAGACAGCAGCAGCTGCGTCCGTGCTGCCTGACCTTGCAGCTACAACACAAACACTCCAACTTCAGGTATTACAACTAATGCTTTTTCTTTAGTTTTAGACCTAATTTTTTTAAAATCAAAATCTCCCGTATTTATTTATTTTTTTCCTTTTCAGAGTCAAACTTCCAACCACATCTATTCACAAGGACTAAACGGACAGCCCATCATGGCTGCCCCTGTCTTCACAAAGGTAGACTCATTCCTACCCCTATGATGCCGTTTGGACCATAACTGATACATAAAGTTTTTGAAACCTTTTGCATGTAAGAATGAAATCATTTTATGGCAAAAACCTTGCTCAAAACCCTGTTTTACACAATCTGACATACCCGATGCAAGGAGGCAGAAGACGTTTGACATATTGCACAGTAATAAAGGATAAATTTCAAAAAATAATTTCAGTTAATTTTCATTTCATATATTGTGAAAGAGCCAAATAAAATAAAAAATAGGATTTTCTCCCCATTTTTTCTTGGGTTTGGCTTTAAAAGTACACTGTGTAAGAATTACTGACATCTAGTAGTACACAGAGTATTGGTTTATATCGATGTAGGGGGAATCTGCTGTGGTGTAATTCACATTTTTCTTGTTGTATATGTGAACTACAATGCCTGCTGCGCTAACAATGGCTAATAATAGCTTTAGCAAACACATTGTTTTGCTAGGCCGCTAACTGGTTTTCCGACCAATGAACTGGAACACAGTTAGGTGGGGAGTGACGTCATCCCCAGTTCCCAGTTCCCAGGTCCGAGTTTCAGTGTTCTATAGTAACGAAGTGAAATTACTTAGTTACTTAAGTAGTATTTTTTTATATTTGGACTTTACTACTTTTATTTCTGACGACTTTTACTTTTACACTACATTTTCCTAAAACAATCAATACTTTTACTCCGTTACATTTACCTGAGCATCCTTGTTACTTGTTACGAAATAAGGAGGAACGTGATAGCCAATGGACAATTTTTGTTTTGTTGTCGTGGGACTAGTAGCCAATGATGTTGGAGATACAGACTGCAAGACGTTACCATTGGTTTACCCCGTTGTGCTGCGGATGAAAGCAGTGGTCTACGGGTAAATTTCAAATTAATGGTCGCATTATGGTGTCAGGAGTCTCAGATATTTTTGTATATGGTTGGGTTTATGTAAGGAGGTATTGAAGCTCCTTGGAGTAATTTTTCCAGTAAGGTACTTTTACTCAAACATGGCTTTTGGGTACTTTATACAACACTGCCGAGTTCAAATGGAACGGAGCATAGCTCCCATTAAACAAAGCTGGTACTGCAGTTTTAAAGTTCAGAGGGTTCTCACTTCACACACACTGTTTTGTCCATTTAGGGACACCGTAGTAAAAATGGTGGAGCAAATATGGCAGCCTCCATATATTGCTGCGTTCCATTTACTTTGGAACTGGGAAGTGAGAACTGGGGGGGTGACGTCACACTCGACCAAATTGCGTACCAGTTCACTGGTTGGAAAATAAGAGAGCAGACGACGTGTTTGCAAAGGCTATCGTTATTAGCCATTGTTAGCACAGCTGGCGTTGTAGTTCACATATGCCACATGAAAAATGTGAATTACACTACAGTAGCTTTCCTCTACATCTATATCAAACAATACCACATCTATGATTGATTTGATGCAACAAAAAATAGTCAGAAGTGCAAATAAATGTAATATTACAGAAGCCTCTACAACTGCTAACCCGATTGCTAACAATGAGTGCGGCCATCTTTAAATCTGAACTCGGAGGTGGCAGGATTGTCCAACTTTCCCAGTGGGGAAATTCCCCCAGAAGGCAGTTCCAATTGAAACTTCCTAGTCGGAACTGGGAATTTCCTACTTCCGAGTTCAAATGGAACGCAGCACATGTGCATCCTCCAGCAAGAAGATACAAATGACTCATTCTAAGAAAATAAACACATAACAGGTATTCTAGTGCAGCGATTACACATCAATAGAAACACAGTTTTGATTTATATATCACATTTTTCTGCCATTGACCTTTGATTTTTTTACACACTGTACCTTTAAAGGGTTAAAAGGACATATACCTGTGCGGCTTAATACAGTGTAAACGGTGTAATGTCAGCTTGTTGGTGTAACATACAGCCTGTCTCGTCCCACCAGAGCCTGCAGGACCTCACTGCATCAGAAGGCCAGCTGGTGGTGCTGGAGTGTCGTGTGAAGGGGGTGCCATCACCTGGTGTGGACTGGTACAGAGAAGGAAAAATGATCGAGGACTCTCCTGATTTCAGGATCCTGCAGAAAAGTAAGTTTTACAACTTTCCTATCGCTGTCATTCTGTTGCTCCAGAAGCTTGATGCTCAAAGAGGGAAATTATCTTTTGGTCCCATTAAACAAATTTATCTATCGCTTGATGAACATGAATAAAGGCTCATTGTTTGGTTCATGAGGTTTTCAGGTTATAAAACATTGTTAAACAGCTTAAATGTTGCTGTATGGCATCATTTTATAAGTCAGAACCTTTCCTGCATCTTTTAGAATGAATTCTTTCTTGTCCTCATTTATAGTGAAAATAACTTTGATACTTCATCCATTTGCTAAAATTCAATGTTAAAATAGCCTCTTGGAACCAGATATGGATCCAACCAAAGATTGATGAGCTTTAATCTGGGTTGTCTCCATTTCCAGTTAAATTTTCATCACTGATTTTTGAGTAATCCTGTTATCTAACTAAAAAACCACAACAGTTATATAACCTCCATGGAAAAAATTACAAAAATGACAAGTAAAAGTCACCTTACATAAAGTTGATCATGAACATTTACATCACTAGTGATCGTAAGTTTAATTAAAAGGCTGATAACGGTTTCTGTTTCTGTTTCAGAGCCCAGATCTCCAGCTGAATCAGGTACATATTTCATTCAATCTTGTGTCAAAAACAGTGGCGTTGCCTGCATCAAAGCAGCTGTCTGCCTGTGCGAGAAGCTGCAGTGTGTACATGTTGCTCTGGGGAAGTGTTTATAGTCCTTGGCTGAGGCTTCTGCTCTTCTTCTGTACATAAGCCAGGGCTGCTTTTCCCAGACTCTGGACCATATAAGGTATTCTCCCCCACTTGTGTCAAACCGCTATTACAGATCAATTCAAGCTGCCCAGGCTGCACACAGGCTCAGCCATAATGACTCAAAGAAATCTTATAGCTGGGGATTGGAAATATGACGACTTTAACATCACTGAAGGATTTAAGATCTGAGGATCATTTCTTCTGCTTTTACTTCTAGAGGAAATATGCACCTTGGTCATCGCTGAGGTCTTTCCTGAGGATTCGGGGATGTTTACCTGCACAGCAAATAATAAGTATGGAACCGTGTCAAGTACTGCTGCTCTGAAGGTGAAAGGTAAAATTTCTCCTTTACTTAAAAAAAAAAATCATGGTTTTATTCTCACACTGAAATTTTATTTCATCTTTTTGATCATTATAAGGCAATGGTAGCAACAGCAGCCACGTGAGGCCTGTCAGTAGTTTAATGGTGGAGCCCAATCGAATCCAAGAGCCTCCCCCATCAGTTCCTGCTGTAAACCCTCAACCTGAGGTTGCTGTAACCAGTAGCATCAAGCCCCATTCCAGCACCATTCGCCTCGACCCGCTCATCTCAAGCACGTTGCGCCTGGAACCAGTAAACACCAGCACTCTCCGTCTGGAACCCCACACTTCCAGCATGTTGCGTCCAGACACCTTCCGCACCAGCTTGCCCAGTCTGGAACCTTCCAATCTCACCAGCAGCTCAAGCCTAAACTTCTGCAGCAACAGCACCCCAAACTTAGATCCCCTCTCCCTCCACCGGGACCCTCACGGGTCCAGTAGTGCGCATCCTGAACCGCAGAGTAGCCACCGACAGATCTTCTCGTACCCCAAACCCTTCATCGCCTCCTCCGCTGCTGAGGCTACACCCGAGCAGGAAGTTCCCAGACCTACAAAAGCATCACCTGAGACGAGCCCAAAAGTCAAGGCGACCCCGAACCACCAGAACGGGAGCCCCATTGTGGTGCCCCTCCCTGATCCTCCTCCTAACTCCTGCCTGAAAACAGGCACACTGACAAACCACAAAGACTCGCGCTCCGGCTCCAGAGTCGGCCTGCGTGTGCACTTCAAGCTTCCAGAGGATGAAGAGGACGAACAGGGGGAAGCATCCTACTCTGATGAAGACATCAGTCTGGGATCAGGTCTCAAAGAGCCGCCGCCGGTGCTTGCTAAACCCAAACTGTGAGTAAAGCTAAAAACAAACAGTCTCCCATAGCATTTATTTTGAAAAAGCAGCTGTTTTGATGAGGGGGGAAAAATCTGAGCCAACAGGTTGAGATTTTGCATATCAGTGACTGAAAGTGCATCTTAACTGCACTGTTTTTAAACTGATGGGCTGTGTTAAGTACAAGAGCAGAGGAGGTGGGCGTTTCCTGCCTCAGATAGCAGCAGCAATCATTTCAATCCATCACTGAGTGCATGCGGACGTCAAATGTGGGTCTTTCGTCTTTCTAAAACAAAGGATGGCATTTTTTATTTGTAAGTTTGCTTCTCTTTCAAACAGTGTTGCTGTTAAATCTTATTTGCTGGTTTGCTGGTTTTTGTTATTTGCAATTTGATTTAATGAGATTAAAATCTGACTATGCGACGTGTCAGATTAATCTGATATTAGTAGGGTAACTTTAAGTGTTTCTGCATTCATTTGATGATAAATGAAAGTATAATCCTGTTTATATTGAAAACTCAGTGTGTTTAAAGCTTAGATGTAGATGTTTGTGGGCTACTTTTTAGTCCATAAAAGGGCAGAATATTCTTCATGCTGGCTCGGGCTCCTGTGGGGGGGGGGGGGGGGGGGGCTGGATTTATGAGAGCAGCGCACTGACCGTCTCTAATCTTCACTGTGTATAATTTGCTGTTCTTTCGTTTTGCTTTCGATTGTCAGGGACCCGGCTCAGCTCCAGCTCCTGCACAACCAGGTCCTCATGGAGCAGCAGCAGGAGGCAGAACCTCAGCCCCAAACCCCCTCTCAGCCTCGGCCCAAGCCCCCATTCCAGATCCAGATCCAGCCTGAGGTCCAGGGCCCCCATGAAAGTGCGCTGTGGTCTCCCAGAATGCACCGCGAACCGCAGGTGCAGCCTTTCCAGTCGTACCTGAACACGGCGACGGTCCCGCAGCAGGTTCCCCACTCGGCACCGCCAGTCATCACCACCCCCGCTGCCCCCTCGCTGACCTCTGCTGCCACCTTTTCACCTCTTCCCAAGACCTCTGTGGCTCCTCCTTTGAGCTCCCCTCCATCTGTTCCTCAGCTTAAGACTTCCTCCTTTGTGACCCCCCCTCCACCTCCCCCACAGCTGAACACAGCTCCTGCTCTCAGCGCAGCACCTGTAAGCCAGATCAACACCATCCACGCCTCCCACCTCAACCTTTCCCCTGCAGCTCTTGCCAGAACTGCACCTGCACCCCAATTTTCCTCCCCCCCTGTGCCGAAGCTCAGTTCGGTCCCCACAGATCCAACCCCGGCCTTCCAGCAGATCACATCCCCGACTCCTCTGCTGAGGAGCACCCACGCCTCCCTCATGAACCTCACCGCCATCTCCCACACCTTCAACTACGCTCGGCCCAAGGAGTTTATCGCCGCTCAGACCTTCTCCCCAGTCAGGAGTCCTTCCCCGACAGAATCGCCGGTCCCTCTGCTCCACGAGCTGGCCGCTGAGCTCAACTCCTCAGCAGCCAGCTCCCCCACTCTCCCACCGTTCTCCCCTCCTCCCAGTTTCTCACCCACAAGGGTGCTGAAGTCCCCCACCAGCCCCCCGTCTCTCGTGTCCTCGCCCACGCCGGGGTCAGCACCATTCCTGAACAGCGTGTTCGCCTTGCGTGCCCAGTCACCTCCACAAGCCTCGTCTCCCACCTCCAGCAGCTCCACCCCCAGCCCCATCCAAAACCCAGTGGCCTTCCTCAGCTCCGTCCTGCCTTCGCTCACCCCCAGCCACCCCACCAACTCAATGGGCCTCCCCAGAGGAGCTCCACTAGGGTACGCCCTCCCTGAGAGATGTCCGTGTTCACGAGGCTATGTTTCCACATTTTACCACATTTTCACCTCCCGTCTCCGCAGGGCTCAGAAGAAGGTACCAAAGACGCGCCTCCCATCAGCTGAAAACATCCGAGAAAGCAAAGAAATCCTCCTCCAGGACATCGAGAAGAAGCTTCAGTTAAAAGATGATTCTCCAAAGTTTTTGTATCAACAGGTATGAGAGTCTGCAGCGCTCAGTCTTTTGGCTTTTTTGGCTGCCTGAACTGCAGGAATGTACAGTAGTCGTGTATAATTATAATAACATAAAACAAGCACTTGTATAAACAGAAGATTGTTTCAAAAGGTGGGTTTAATGGATTCATTCCTTAGTTTCAACTTCTATCGCAACCTTGCCCACTTAAATATGAGACAATTGTGTTATCATGTCAGCAATATCAATGCGAAATATTAGTACGCCATCTCAAATATTTAACCAACCATCTGTTAGTTAAATGCTGATTAGATTTTTGTTGTCTATGAGACGTAACTGTTTGTTAACCAGTGACTGTGTTGCATTCTAACCCACCTCCAGCTGTCTACATGCAGACATAAATAATCCTGTCTAAATAAGTTGAGACTGTGGGTAAGATGTAAATAAAATGATAATGCAACAATATGCATTTAAACAATATTCAAACCCCAAACAAAAAAAAAAAAAAGCTTATTTTGAATTTGATGCCAACAGCAGATTTAAATGAAGCTGATGGGGGAAGTTGCATAATGTAATGCTGATGAAAATATCTGATTATGCTAGTTAGCAACAAGTTAATGATATTATTGGAGTTAAAAATCCCCATCATCTGCCAAACAGTACAGTTTATTGCTAAATATTCCAAAAATCGTCGCAAATATTGATTTTTCATTGGTCAACCAGTATAGCTCACCCATGATCAGGCCCTCTGTGGTACAACCAGGCATGCTTCTGTAAGAAGGATGAGGAATGCTTCTGAAAACCTCTGCTGCCGCCTCTGGGCTTGAGAGCTTTTAAAATGAGCTCTGGCAAAGTGGAACACCTGGGTTTTCATTACTTTTCAATACCATTTTTAGCTTTAAATAAAACAAAGCAAAAAACACAAACTACACACCAGATACATTAAAGTCACCAGAGCAAGTGTCACGGATAAAGTCTTGCATGGTCTCTGAGCCCCTTAAAACAAAAGTCTTTTTAGATACATTCACACTGAGATGGATAAAAAAGAAACGAATAATAGTAGACCTAATAATAATCAATATAGTAATTGGTAATAATTAAAATTGTACAGCCCAAAGTTTTTTTTTCTTGTTTTAAATATTAATTTTTAAAATTTAAACCAATTCAGTTCAAATTAATCATATTTCTCATGAATATTTTATTCATATAAACATTTTTACATTTTTAGATTTGAATTAAAATAAAATATTTTCTTTATTTTAAAACTAATTTGTAAAATGAAATAAAAATAATTTTTATCTCAGGATAATTATTCTCAATGAGATGCCATATACTCTGGGGCATTTATGAAAAATCCAATAACTTATTTTTGTGAGGGCACTTTTAATGCTAAAGTATGCAAAGGTTTTTGCGGAACATGTGATGTCATTAGAGACGCACTGATCCAGTTTTTCCAATCTCATTTGATACCGATACCTGGGCTGAGGGTGTCAACCGATACCGATACTACTCTCAAATGAATAAACTGCATACAGTACTTTTCCATGTGAGTGAAGGTATCAAGCTTCACTTAAACGTTAACAAAAGAATCGTTATCAAACAGTCTGGTCGAGTGAAAATCACAAAATGAATTTATTTAACAAAAGGAAAATATTGAAATGAGAGAAAAAAGGTAACAAATTAACACAGATATATATGTACTTAATATTATTTATTAACAAATAACAAAGTGTACATTTATTACGATATTATTAAAAACAGAAATGACTGAATCGGAATGCTGGATCAGCCACATTCATCCGATATCTGATCTAGCTAATTTGTCAGTCGATATCTGATGAGCCGGTATCTGATTAGTGCATCTCTAGTCATTACAACAACCTTTCAGGTAAAGTCTTGCCTATACGTCCACACGATAATAACAAAGACAAGACAAGTTTATTTGTATAACACTCTGTACAAAACAATTCAACGTGCTTTACGTTAAACATTAAAAGCATTACAGGCGCAGAAAACGCATTCAAAAGTTCATTTAAAGAAAATGGAAACAAAATGATATTAAGACATAGAAAAAATCACAGTAGAACAATATAAAATCACTAAATTAAATTAGAATGATTTAAAGCAGCAACAGTCTAGGTAAGTTAAAATATACAGTGCAGATTTCATGCATAGGCAGATGAGATAGGAAATGGTTTTAACCTGGATTTAAAGGTGTCTACAACTGGTGAAAGTTTAACTTCCACTGACGGTTTATTCTACTTTGTTGCAGCATAACAAACCAGATTGTTCAGGTATTACAACATAACTGGATTTAAAGAGTTTGGGTGCAAAAAGTCCAAGCTGTATAAACTGCCTAGTTTGCATCAAATGAAAAATAAGCAGAACAAAAAAGAAACAAAATGTCTAGTTTTAATATGTTTCTGATTGATTTGCACGTTGTTGCATTCTGGTTTTATTTACATTTCACACAGCATCACAACTTTTCCAGAAACTTGGCTGTATGTGTGTTTACATCCAGACGATTATCCACAGACGTGTTTGAACATATACGCTTATAAAGAGACGCGGTCAGACGCGATGATGAACTGGTTTTCAGTTGTTCGCCTCTTCAACCCGTACCCATTGTCATTCATTGTTGTCTGTCCATGTTGCATAACAACATATAACATGCATGGAAATAACAGCAGCTTGTGTGTTATCCATCAGTATATGCTTGTATGTACAGTTTGTGTGTCTTTGATGTTCATCATCCATCCCTATCCTCTCATAGAAGCTGAGTAATAAGGGGAAAACAGCGAGCAGACCCCTTGGACCAAACATTCCTGCTACTGTCATTAACTATGACGAGGTACAAGGATCTTTCCGTCCCCAGCACTGCTTTGCTCAAGACTGAATGGGTTATTTCAATGTGTCAAGATAAAATTGAAATACGGTTAAGTAATATCTCTAATCAAGCACTACAGCTTTTATTAACAAATATATAACCTGCACGATCAATTTAAGTAAATTTAGGGGATGAAATTCATTAAACTAATTAAAAGTAATGACTAAGTTTGTTAAGTTTTGCACTGTATTATTGCAGCTTATAAAGTTTCCGTTACTATCTATCGCAACTTTCCCAATGAAGCTTGCAGCCCTGTTTGCTTGATTCTAATTTCTTTTCAAAAAGGGTAAGTAGTTAGTTTCATTTTAAAACAAACAAGCAAACAAAAATAAAATGAAACTAAGCTTGTGTCCTGCTGACCAACAGATGAAAAAGTTATTAATGTTCGTGAAAATAGGATAAGTACGCAGAGATTTCTGATTTCAACTTCCATTCACCTGCTGTTCTCTGTTTTACCCTGAAATTTATCTGGTTTATTTGGATGAAAAAACTTTCTCACCTACCAGGAGCGACACGCAGACAGATATCCCTGCATGAGGATTATCTTCAACTGGTTTACAACCCAGTTTAAACCTAAATAAAAACAGAATAAATTGATTTGCAAATTATTTAAAGCCTAATTTAAATGGGAAATCTTGTAAAGATATTATATATTAGGTCTATAAACTTAGATTAAGGGACTTTAATGCTAAACTGAGCTGGGCAGACTACTTGGTTCAGGATTTCAGCCACTGAGTAAAGGGTTTTGTTTGTCTATACACCTGAAGCAACCAAAACACTTTTACTACATAGTCTTGCTTTTTTGCTTAGTCTTGCTGAAATAAGAGGGGTATATTCTTAGAAAGACATCCGGATGGGGGTATGTTACCCTGCAACCTTGAGACCATTCTGCATCAATGGGGTCTTTACAAACTTGTAAATTACTTATCGTCATTGTCGGGTACAAACCTCCTATCTCCATTTTACATCATTAAAAAACCCTCTACTTCATGTGAGCTTAATTTGGTGAAAATATTCAAAAAGTAAATGAATAAATGAATACAATCAATTTTATGACTTTAATGTAAAAATCTCAATCCGAAGTTTGATGATGTTGCGTGCAGGTTTTACAAAACTACATGTTCTTTGTCACTTCTTGACAAATAACCGTTTTGGACATAGGAGGTTTGCACCCAACAACAGCGTTATGCCATCTACACTAACATCTCATCACATCATCACGGGTGTTGATGTTAATACTATGCATTGATTTAAAGTTACATAGGGCTGGGGGAAAAAATCGATACTCTGAAATATCGCGATATTTTTATATGTAGATTTCATATAGAGATTCAAAAATGCAGTATTGATCTATTTTACCAACGAAATCTCGCGAGATTTTGTAAGATAACGGTGAAATATCGCGAGATTTCATTAGTAAAATAGATCGATACCACATTTTTACATATCGATATGATATCAGCATATGAAAATATCGCAATATTTCAGTGTATCGATTTTTTTCCCCCAGCTCTACATGTTACCCATATTTATTTATTTATTTTTATTCCAGGAGAAGCTCCTTCCATGATTTTCCCAAAAAGACTTTGAAAGTTTGACGTGGGACAGTTTCCCACTCCATCTCTATTCGTCTTAAATGAACTCAGTTTAAGTTTAATGTTTATTTGATCAGGGACAGTCAACAAGGGAAATAATGTCAAATGCTATTTTCCACCTGTAGTCTCTGGACAGGTTGGTGTTAAACCTGCAATAGTATACATTATACACTAAAATGATTAAATGATGGTTTTAGTCACCCCCTAAATTTAGTATCCATTCAAAAAAATACAAAACACTGCAAATCACACTCACTACATGCCACACCCAGTTTTGGAGAACAAAGCTTTGTTTCTGATTATGTTATTCGGCTTGTGTCTTTTACAGCTGGTTTAAACTTTTAATGCAGTTATTGAACATTAGTTTCCTCTATAAGTTGCTGCTGCAACTCTTAGCACTTCAATCCGAACTTGTTCAATCTTACTTGTTTTAGCGCCTGTTGGAAGAATCATGTTCAGCAAAACAAGTTTTGGAAGAATTATCTCAGCAAAAACTCCCTTGTAGCACACAAAGGAATAACAGACTCGTGGCAACTGGAATTTCACATTTACGTGCGAGAAGTTCAAACGAGACAATGTAAAACATGCGTCGTGCCCAGGCTCAGAGATGAATGACTCAGAAATGTTTGCAAGACATTTATATGGTTTATTTTCAACTCATTGCAGATGTGCATCCTTTCTGCAGTGCAACGTTCTACTTCCTGCACACTTAGACTCATCTCATACATTGAAGGACATTTTATACTCATAAAATACTTGTTTGCAGTAATGTTAATGGCATGGACATGTACAGAATCACAACAGTTTCCAACACTCCTGTCTCGTCAAGATCCACCTTCTAGGACAAAATGGCCTTGTTTAAGGCAGCTGCTAGTCTGTAGCTGATGGAAGTGTTAAAGGATGATAGTGGGGTTGAACTGTCAGTTGTTAATCAGATTTTGTCCCAATTTTTTAAAACTATTTCCAGATTGAAAATAATTAAACCTCTTTCAATAAAAGAGTTTAAATAATTTGCAAATGATCTAAATTGTGCCTTCTTTATCTGTTTTTATTTACATTTTAGAAGCATATTGAGTTGTAAAGTCACTAAAATCTGTACCTTTTGGTTTTAAGGTCAGATTATTACTTTGATGCACGTTGTTTTATGTTCCTGCATGTTACTGGAGTCTCCAATTTCCATGCAGATTTGACGTAAGCACATGCGGCGCATGCTAAAATTTGATTGTTGCGACTACTTTTATGTACTGTAGTAGTTTTCTTTCCTCCAGGAGTACAAAGTGTCCAGTTTTGAGCAAAGACTAATGAGCGAGATTGAGTTCCGCTTGGAGCGAACGCCGGTGGAGGAGTCGGATGATGAGGTGCAGCACGATGACGTCCCCTCTGGGAAATGCATCGCACCAATATTTGACAAGAAACTGAAGAACTTTAAGGCGATGGAGGGCGTGCCTGTGACTTTCTCTTGTAAAGTAGTAGGAATCCCCCCTCCAAAGGTGAGACCTTAACAGCTTTGCTGTGTGAAGGACAGAGCAGTTTTTGTCTCATCACTTACACCCATCTTCTATCAGGTTTACTGGTTCAAAGATGGCAAGCAGATCTTGAGGAAAAATGTCCACTACAAGAAGATAAGGGAGGGGGATGGGACCTGTGCTTTACACATAGAGTCCACAACCAGTGACGACGATGGCAACTATACAATCATGGTCGCTAATCCACAGGTATTACTCCAGCATCAGTTTTCTGTACATGATGTCAACACTTTCTATCTGGGGGCTGGAGCTGATTTGTGATTTGCTATCAGGGACGAATCAGCTGCTCTGGTCATTTGATAGTCCAAAGCGGTCCTCCACGGAGCCGACTGACACCTATTCACTCCCAGAGGTGAGGAGGCCTGGCTGTAGCATCGCTGACGGTGGCGAGTTGGTAACACGCAACCTTCAATCTTCTTTTAACAAAATCCCTTTAATCAGTATTTGAGATGCACCGATCCAGTTTTTTCAGATCCAGTTCGATATGATACCTGGACTAAGCATATCGGCCGATACCAATCTGAAACTACTATTGAATGAATGAACCATATACCCTTCCATGTAAGGCATCAGGCATAAACATTTTGCTTTGTTTAAAAAAAGCTAACAAATTAACACAGATATCAATGTACTTCTAATTATTTATTAATGAAAAGTGTATATTAGCAGCAAAAATAAGTAACACATCCATGTAAAATGCACTGCAAACAGATGTACAGATGTTTTAAAATGTATCGTTACAAAAGAAATAACTGGATCAGCCTCATTCATTCGATACCTGATCCTGCTAATTATTCATTATTAAAGCTGATATCCTATCCGGGTATTGGATCAATACATCTCTTGTCAGTATTCTGAATTAGTATGAAAATACTGTGATGCCACTGCAGCTGTCGCTGGAGACATTTTTTTAATACTTAACCCTTTGAGCCTCAGGCCCATTTCTTTGGGCCTCTGCTTGAAAATTGCTTGTACTTAAAGGTACAGTATGTAAAAATATCAAAGGTCAATGGAAGAAAAGTATGATACATAATTCAAAACTGTGTTTCTATTGATGTGTAATTGCTTCACTAGAATAGCTGTTACAAGTTTATTTTCTTAGAAAGAGTCATTTGTATCAACTTGCTGTGTGGTGAATATACATGGAGGCTGCCACATTTGTGCTGCCATTTTTTTCTATGGTGTCCCTGAATGGACAAAACAATGTGTGTGAAGAAAGAACCCTCTGAACTTTAAAACTACTGTACCAGCTTTGTTTAATGTGAGTTAAAGCACTGTTTGGGATAAGTAATGCCTTAAAAGGCATAAAAAACTGTTACTCATACTACAGTCATAGCTACATCTGAGACAACTGGATTTAGTTACAGATGAAAACATCTTCATGTTTGGGAGAATTTTGGCCACTAATGGCCACCATACATTCACAACATTGCTTGGAATATTTAGTAATTTGAAAGAAAACATCTTTTCTTTCAAATACCCATCTTTACCACTAGATGTCAGTAATTCTTACATACTGTACCTTTAAATAAATGAGTATATCTCTGCAACCACAATTTATCAGTTAATCTATTTCAATAATTTTGGAAAACACTTGTGAGATTTGTAAAGATGTACAGTATAGATATCATTATATGTATTACAGCTAAAGATAAAATGAAGATGACCTTGAAAAAATTAAGAAACCCTTTCAGGGTGTATATGTACATGTATATATCCCTTATGAGTGATACAGCTGTAGCTCTGAACCTTCATTAAATGACAATACGAAATGTGAACATTATATCTGTAAATTCCAACTCTGATAAACGCAAGTTCTCCAAAATGGCACAATCTGGCCCAGTTTGGCACCATTCTCCCCCCCCCCCTTCTCTATCACTCTCCACACTTCCTAAATTAGACAGCTCCTTTTTTCCTTCTCTCATTACTGACAAACTGATTAATCTGTGTCTCCAGTACAGGTCAGCCACCTGACTAATGTCACCAGTAATGAAAGGCAGGAAACTCCAGATTTTAAAAGGTTAAAGTTGTATGAAGTCATTTCTAAATATCAAAAAGGCTGATTTCCAACAGATGTGTATGACCAACATGGTTTCTTTTAACATGCTCGCCCCTCCTTTCATTGTCAGAGTGAGAGCCCGCATACAGGAAGTCGAAGGCGAGCAAACCCAGGAGCGGTTTTTTCGACCCCACTTCCTTCAGGCTCCAGGAGACATGATGGCTCACGAGGGAAGACTGTGCAGACTAGACTGCAAAGTAGGTGGTGGGATCAGCTAACGTCAGTAAAATACAGAGTGTCACCCCACCTGATCATGGTTTTTTAAAACACAATTCTAGGTAAGTGGTCTACCCAACCCGGAGCTGATGTGGCTGGTGAACGGAAGGCCCATCTATCCAGACCTTTGCCACAAAATGTTGGTGCGGGAGAACGGCATCCATTCCTTGGTCATCGACCCCCTGATCCAGAACGACGCGGGTACTTACACCTGCATTGCAAGCAACAAAGCGGGGCAGAGCTCCTTTAGTCTCGAACTGAATGTTGTGGGTGAGGACTGGATTCAGTGCATTTATTTTTCTTTATTAGTGGCTAAAAGGGAATTAACTGTTTATATTCAAATAATCAAAAGCACTTTTTTTCCTTCAGAGAAAGAGATGAAGCACCCGCCCAACTTTGTGGAGAAGCTGCAGAACATGGGTATTCCTGAGGGGATCCCGGTGAGGCTGGAGTGTCGTGTGCTGGGTATGCCCCCCCCAGTCATCTTCTGGAAGAAAGACAATGAAACCATTTCCAAAACTAAGGACAGAATCAGGTGAGTAGCCCGTCTCAGCACCTTAATTTTAAAATTCACCCTGCAGCCATCCAGATATTTACTTAATTGTCCATCATCTCTTCATTTCAGCATGACCCAGGATGCCACAGGATATGTGTGTCTCCTCATCCAGCCAACGACTAAAGATGATGCTGGCTGGTACACAGTGTCAGCTAAAAATGACGCTGGAGTAGTGTCTTGCACCTGCAGACTTGATATCTATGGTAAATACTCTGTATAGTGACGTGACTGTCAGCTTTGTTAAGAAATACTTTGTCGCCTTGTATAGTAATGTTAGCTTACTGCTGCATCTTCAGCACAGTGGCATCAGAGTATCCCAGCACCCATGAGGAAAGCTCCACGAGCAGGCAGCCGATACGCCGCTCTGACAGGCCAGGGGCTGGACATTAAGTCGGCTTTCCCAACGTCAGACACCAGCCCCATCCTGTTCGCCAGCTCCCCTCCCGAGGCCACGCTGGAGAGCGAGGAGCTGTGAACGGTCGGCAGCGTTCCGGCACATTCTGTGACCTCCCCGAGGTTAAAACCGTAGAGGGCTGAAGGGGGAAACGTGTAACAGAGCAGATTTTGTGTGGTGCATTTGAAGTGTTACATTCAGATTAGAACGGCAAAGATTTCTGTTTAAGCTGTCAGCACTGATAGTCGGTTTGTCACCATTCCTATTTACTCAAATCATAGAAGGAGTGTTTTACAGAAAAGAAAAAAAAGAATGAATTTGCAAAGTCTTAGCTCATGAGCCACAGGTGGAGTTGGACAATGTTTTCTCATTGGTTTTAATGGTTCAAGTTTATTTTCAGTGTCATATTTGGACGTGATGGTAAGGCTGCTGAACGGTGGTGATAATAACTGCTCTTAACTCTTAGTCCTGTTCTGGTAGTGGTTGTAGCACCACTTTCTTTTCACTGCAAACACGTATAACTGCACTGGTAACAATGCTCCTTTTAAACTTTACATGAAAAAAATAGAAGTTATTTTTATTAATGATCAGAAGTAGTTTAGAACATGCTGTATTAACAGAAAGTTATCAGACACGAACGGTTTCCATATTTTTCTGCATTTAAAAGACAAACAAACCCATTTTTTCAAAGGTTTTTGTCAATTAAGTTGAATTAAACACTGAAATATCCCATTTATGTGCTGTAAATAGGCAGATGCTTCACATTATGCTTTATGCACCTTAAAGGTACAGTGTGTAAAAAATCAAAGGTCAATGGCAGAAAAATGTGATATAAAATTAAAAACTGTGTTCCTATTGATGTGTAATCGCCGCACGAGAGTAACTGTTATGTGTTTATTTTCTGAGAATGAGTCATTTATATCTACTGTACTTGCTGGGGGGGTGCACAAACAGGGAGGCTGCCATATTTGTTTCAGCATACCCTCCGAACCCTCTAAACTTTACAACTGCTGTACCAGCTTTGTTTAATTGGGGTTAGAGCACTGTTTGGGATAGGTAAAGCTTTAAAAGACATAAAAAATAGTTACCTGTAGTTCAGTCATACACCTGAGACCACTGGATCCACTCACAGATGAAAATATCTTTATTTCTGGGAGAATTTTGGCCACTAACAGCCACCATGCATTCATAACAATGCTTGGAATATGAAGTCAGGAAAACATCTTTTCTTTCAAATACCCATCTTAATGTCAATAATTCTTACATACTGTACCTTTAAAAAAAAAATTCTTTAAACTTTCCTTTGGATTGATCATCACACACCAGTTTGTACGTCTCTGTAGAATATCAGGTCCAGACTCTCCCATGATTTTCCTGAAAACACTTACTGTATTCAAGGTTTAAAGAAACTTTATTGTCATTGCAATTACCAACAACAGAAATATTTGTGATTTCTTGACAGTGTGTTTGTTATAGTCTTGTTGAAGTTTGGAAAAGTTTTCTACCTGGAATGTTTTTTGTTCTACATCTACCAAACTTAACAAACTAGTCTTCACCCTCTCCGCATGAATGTTGCTGCCATCACTGTGTCTGATTGTACAGCGAGTAATAATAAGTTAAGCATTGCCACACATACAGCTGGAAAAAGTTTATTTTAATTTAAATTTTATTCATTTTTGAGACAAAACAAAAACAATCAAAAGATGAATGAAAAGGAGCAGAAAGTAAAAAAATCTTATATGAACTGCCTTTTTTTTTACACAATTGAATCAAAATACATACAAAAGAGAACAATGTTTAAATAAAATAAGGCTGACAATATAGCCTCTCACATCTACCTGCGAAGACACTCTTCATTTTAATCTATCATTACAAAAACTGAAAACCCTTAATGTGCATTTACTTAAAAAGTCACTTTCTCTCTTTAAAAATATTATTTAAGCTATTAAAGCTATTAAATAGCTTTAGCTATTCTTGATTCACAGTCTTCCATAAACCAAATCTTTCAACAAAGATACATCACTCCAAATCTATTTATTGAAAATCTGTTCTTTTAAAGTACCCCCCCCCCCAAAATTTCTTTATGTATTTTTGTTGGCAGTGCTTTTCTTATGTGCTTTCCCCTTCATGCCTGATTTTGTTAACAAATTTTTTAAAAAGAGAATGCAGGGGGAAAAAGTAAAAAAGCAACATAAAATGTCATAAAATACAATCATATTTTAGATAATTTAATAATAGTTAAGAAATAAATGTAAAGTATGAAAATAAATGAAAAGGAAGTAGCTAAAACAATAAATACGACCGATGCATGAGATAAAAAGAAATAAACAAAGGCCAAATAAAGTTGGTCACAAATTTACAACAAGGGGGTTCATATATAAATTATATATAGTATACTGTAAATAGTGGCTGAATAAGTGAATTTATTTTACTTTGTGGCCATATAAGTGATTTTTGGCAAATTTCCAGCAGGCTGTAATATGTTTTAGGTGAGGAAAAACCTCGGATAAAAACCTAACTGCTTCTATGAAGGTTGTTTTTTATGTTTTCCACCTCATCAGATGAACTCTGGATGGTTTGTGCGACCAAACCACTAAGCATACACATCTAGAAAGGCTTTCACTTTTCCCTCCACTTTTGTAATCCTGTTTGATAGATCTACAAACACCTGATGTTTTGGGCTCAGGACGACCCACGTCAGGAGGCTAAAGCCTTACGGAGCCCTGATAGAGACTTTGTGGGTATTTTAATATTTTAACCTCAAAGAAATAACAAAGTACTTAGAAAAAACTTGGTTTTGTTGGTCTTTGAATCCATTTTCAGATATGTTTTAATTAATATGGAATTTTTTTTTTTTTGTCTGAAAAGTTTCCAATTGCCTGCTTTTAACCTGCTAGGATCTGAAAACACATCTTGAGGCTTCCTCAGATCTCAACAGGTTTAAAGACATCTGAATGTGCAATTTAGCTCCTTGTATTTAAATGGCTAGACAGGGTGGGACTCTTTCTACATTTAACTCTATGATTTCTTGAAGTTTATCACTGGGTCACATTTTTTGCACCATGTTTTTCATATGCATGCATGCCTGTGGCTGATTTAAAAAAAATGCAGATATGACTGAACGCATTGCGTCGTCTCACAGTCAAAACAGCAGCTCTGTGAGTCAGTATTTAAAAAAGGTAAAAATACAGTCTTTGATTTCTTGTTTTTTGCAGGTTAATCAATCTTTGTATTAAGAAATACATATTTTCTTGAATACATGTACAATTAAACTTGTTGTCAAAGGGAAAAAAGTCAAATCAGACTTAAAAACCTGTGAAAAGATACAGAAATTTCTTTTCTTTGTCAAATATAACCCACAGAAGTTATTACTGCCCATCAGATTTGATTTAATTCATTCAAGTCAGCTTGTAAACCTATAACAAACAGGTTTAAAAGCACATATTCACCTGATGTAAAGTTGCACACTGTAAAATAGTTTGTCTCAGAATAAAGTTATATTTATTCAAATGAGTGTTCTTGATTTGCTTGAACGCACCGCGGAGCATCCTGGGTCATTTTAAGGGATCAATTTTGCTTGATTATACTCCAGATTCTTATAATATTACCTAAAAATCTTAATTTTTTTGTTATCAAACGCTTATTTTGCCTGTGCTGCAATCAGAGCCCTATTATCTTGAACTGATCCCAAACTCTTAAAAGAAATGGAAAAGCTCAGAGGCCAATTACGCATTGCTAATCAGTCCAATTAGAGCGGATGAGAGTTCAAATAGGCATAAAATTACATTCACCTTACTTGACCTAATTAGACTCAGAGCCTCATCTGACCAGCTGCCAGACATACTCGGTTAACTGGGAGCTGTGTGTGTGAGAGCTTTTTAAAATAGATGTCCAGCTCAATTCAATCTTTTATTCCTATTTTTTTTTTATAATGCATTTACATAATGTATTATCTTGATGTTTAAAATTCTGTTTTAAAATTGACTGTAGCAACATAATTTCTTCTTAAGAAAAGCAGCAGGAAAGATGGTAAAAGATAACAAGAGGAATAAAAAACAAAGCATCTGAGGCATTTCTTCTTAAACACATTTATTCACACTGCTTGTTCATTAATCTCAGGGGTGATAATGAGATTTATTAAGTCAAACATGAACAGTAAATCCATTCTTACACTTTCTCTTCAGCATACGCTTTGCGCGTTAATCTCCATTTTCTCCATACGGAGGATTGACGAGGATACATGTTTGTCTCTGAGCAGATCGGTCACTCTTCAAACGTGACATATGGCTTTTGACAGAGGGCATGGCTCCGCCATCGAAGCATCGGTGCTCAGACAAGCCAATCATGTAAGGCTGCTGTTTATAGAAAGAAGAAAAAAAAAGAAGACGTAAGGGCCCTCAGACAAGACAAGCAGCAGCTGGCAAACTACATCAATCTGTAATAAATGAACCAACTGGTAGATGGGATTATATGCCTAAGTGCACAGCTAACCAGTCAATCCCAAAATAACCAGACAGCATCAGCTTGTATGCATGACCCAGTACCAGAGATGGGCATTATTCTAGGCCTCTAATGGTGATTAATCATTCATAACTTGCCTCTACAGCCAAGCTTGGAGTCTGTCAATAGACATTGACATGAGCTGCACGTCCCCCCTGATAGATAATGGACGAAAAGCAGCAGAGGTGCAACAACAATCCAGCAAATTTACTTCCATCAATGCAAAAATGTAAAAAAATCAAGCAGATATCCCACATCGAACATTAAAATTAATTAAAAAATAGCATGTAAAGGTCTGTCAAGTAAAAGAAAATTGTATTCCAAAGCGGTCATGTAGGATAAAACACTTTTTAAAAAAACATATACTCTTGGATTATCACTCAACTTATATTAAAGTGGGAAGGTTGAATAGTTGTATCACTACCTGCTGCATTACAGAAATCACTGTAAGCAAATGGGAAGGACAGACGGACAAATTACATCACGGGCGACTTAACGGATCAATTATTTATTCCACAACGTGGTCCCGAATACAGGAGGAACATCAATGCGTCCCGTAAAGTGTGAGTCATCCTGAAGGCAGCACTGATAATCTGAAAGAATATGACATCTCGTTAGATGTTTCTGCCGCCTAAAACCTCAGATGGAGCAGTAATCTTCACACCATCTTGGTCCATATTGTCTGGAAGGCATAATCCCCGGATGTGCTGGTAAAATCCCTCACTTACACTTCTGTTGCCTCGGGCTAATCTCAGATTATGACTATCATGGCATTGAGGGAGACTTCATGACAAGTGAAAGATGACTTTCTTGATGCCTTAAGCAACTTAATAAAACCTAATAGTCAGATAATTTACATTTCTATTTTGCAGATATGGAGTTATATCTATCTGAGACGTGATAATTTAATAGTATAAATTTATAAAATTATACAAATAAAACATTAGAAATATAGAAATGAGAAAACATCTGAGTTTTGAAATGCTTAATATGTCAACAACATTCAGATAGCAGGGTCAAATTTAGTCAAATCTTCTGGTGTAGTGCTTATTTTTTTTTTATAATATTTGATAATCAGACCACATTTTGTGAAATTGAAGCTTATTTAGATGTTCAATCCTGAATATTTAATTGCTAGATTTGACCTAACTGCAGTTTTAGCCTTTAAATGTTTGTTAGCGGCATCAGCTGTGATGAGTTGAGCTACCAGATGGTAGATCTTTGGTGTTTGGACACATGGCTCAGAGTGAAGCCACGGCCATATAGCCCAGCCTGAGATAATTGGAATTTCATTATGGTTTTGTCTGTGTGTGTATGTGTGCTGAGAGTGGGTGTGGGTGTTTATGAGTCTGCATGGGTGTGTTTCTCTAAGGGCAATATTGAAGAAAGAGTAAGGGGGGGTTCGGGGACTCCACCTGCTGCCACCTGTTCATCTTCTCTGTCTTATAAAAGCTGCTTCCTCCCCGTCTCCAGGATCACAGACACCTTGGACTCTTCAGACTGTCTTCTTTCTGGAGTTACAGGACGAAGGACGATCAGCTTGGACAAAGTCAGGACACCGAAGCTGAGACTGGACACGTCTGATTGCTTGACTGTGCCTGATCTTACATCACAGACTGGTTTGATCCTTCAGGCCAAAACCATGAAGTCTCGTCGACCCAGCTGCACCGATTCTGGATCCGAGTCATCGGAACCAGACTCCAAGAGCCCAGAGAAGTATGAAACTGCCACGAGGAGACGGATGGCTGCCAACGCCAGGGAGAGGAAGAGGATGCAGGGCCTGAACACCGCCTTTGATCGCTTACGTAAAGTGGTGCCCCAGTGGGGCCAGGACAAAAAATTGTCCAAGTATGAGACCTTACAGATGGCACTCAGCTACATCGTGGCCCTCAACCGGATCCTGACGGACACCAGGAGGCACGCCGCTCCTCACAGGCAGTGGTTGGACCTGCAGTTTGACGTAGTGCAGCCTGAAAGCTACTCCTGCCTCATGCGGTACGAGCATCCTCCGGGACAGGAGTACGTCCACTCATCGTTCTCCCACCAGTACGACGGCTATCAGGTCCACGCATGAACCGCTGCCGTTCGCTACGTCATCAGTCATGTTGTTAGATGTGGGTGACAATGTGAATATTCTTTTACTCCAATCTTGGAGACAGTAAATACATTTGTATTGCTTTATTTTGATTTTCTATTTATTTAGGCTTTGGATGGCCATCTGAGAGATGTCTGATCCAGTTTGATTTGTTTTTGCTAGAAAAACCCAGCAATGTTGAGCAAATTTTTGTTCAGAATATAGCGGTGAAAGACTCGTAGTGTCATTACAATGACCTTTAGATTGTGCTGAAGATACAGGCAATGGTGTACTTTTATCAGTTATTTTGATATGGCCCAAAAAATGTGCAATGCTCAATGGATTCTGAGAAAAACATTGTGTTCTTAGCTGCTTAGTTAAAGCAGAGATGCAACTATTTTGTCAAAATGTAAGTGCATGATTGTAGAGTTTTAAGAAAATAGATGTTATTTCCTCAGACTTCTATTTTGTTTAATTATAGTTTTTCATCAGAAATAAAATTATTTTGTATGAAACCTGTTTTCATCTGAATCTTCTGAATGTGATCATTTTCACATATTTTAGAGCATATAAGTAAGTTGAACAGCATTAAATCCTTCTTTAAGTAGAAAAAGAACCAGATACTTATAAAAGGCTCTGATGTTCTGTGGTTAAAACAGACATATAAGGAAAAGGTATAACTCAGAGCATCATTTGCTTTGTGTGAGTCAGGTTCTTAGTACCGCCTCGCCCTGTCTCTGGAGAATAAATCACCCTTTTGTCCAGAGATTCTGTGCTTTCAGATAAGAGACTTTTACGTCATTGATGGGACAAAAATATTTCTTTATTTAAAACGTATTATTTTGGGACTAAACCTATCAGTTGAGTGGTTTATAGTTGGAAGTTTTTTCATGCAAATAGCACGTCTTGGTATGTAAAAGTGTAACAATCCTGTGCAAACCACAATCCCATATGAATGCCAACTGCTTGAGCCGCCCAGCTACATGTTTAAATGGCCACGGAAAAGTGACCGCCACAGATTTGAGTAAGTTTGAAAGGTGGCACAAGCCGCAGCAGATTAAGGAAGCCTGTGTGCCAGATCTCAGCATGGCTTCAGCAGGGGAGCAGAAATTAAACTCCATTGTGCGCTGATGGCTGCGCGTAATCGCTCTGTTCAGAGCCGATCAAGCATGAACGCCCAACTCAGTCTGAGGTACAGAGGGCATTGACAGCAATACATTAACTTTATAACGAACCAAAATGCACATTATCATTAGCTTGCAGTTAAAGTGTTTGGAATTAGGTTTATACTAAGCATAAAACAGCATTACATTAATTGGTTTTAAAATAAATATGTAGATAAAACGCACCAAATTATAGAAAAAAAGAGTGACAAAACAAATCTGCTAAACAAATCAGTGATATCAGCCCATAACACTTAAGAGCTGTGACTAATGGACACTAATACAGATGATCATAATGGTTCATAAAACACATTACTGTCCTTGTATACCCGATAAACACTCCGACAGTTGGCATGCCAGAAAAGAATAGATGACAATGTCAGAAGTGCGTAATGGTAATGAGGCAGAGGCAGTCAGTGACACTCCAATTACGCTGCTCATTAATTCAGACACAAGTGAACAGTTGGTGGCAGGGAATATAATCGACCTGCAATTAATTGATTTCCTCAATAGGGTCATGTTATCGGATGAGTTGTTAATCAATAGTGACAACACAATGCTCGGCATGGAAGTAACTGAGAGGGTCAAATAAACTGGAATGTCTTTCAACAGCTGAATTATTAAGCCATAAAATTGATTTCAGAAGAAACTTAAATGAGGAATATGTAGATAGAGAAAATAAACTGGACACAGAATGAAGTTGCTTTACATTTGATGAGATATTTTTGGGTTGTTTATGCTTTTTGCTGGTTGTTTGAAGCAGAATTAAAGGAGAAAAAGAGGATATGAAGATTGCTCAGATGTACAGTACAGTTTCTTAAGGGTAAACATGCCAGAATTATGTAAAGTGACTTTGAGTGTCCAGAAAAGCTCTATACAAGTTTGATGCAATATCACGAGTTGCCAGCACTGTAAATTCTAACAAGTTGGCTTTACTTTGAAAAAAATTACACAAACTTGCTACCTTTAAAGGTACAGTATGTGCCTTTAAAGGTACATTTATTCATGAGATAAATGTCCGTGATCTTCTTATTCACTTATTACCACAATTAAAGTTTTCCACTGATGTTCGAACAACCAGGAATGCGACAGGAATACTGTACCTTTAAAGGTACAGTATGTAAAAAAAAAACAAAGGTTAATGGCAGAAAAACTGAATATATAATTCAAAACCGTGTTTCTATTCATGTGCAATTGCTTTACTAGAATAGTTGTTACAGTACAAGTTTGTTTTCTCAGAAAGAGTCATTTGTATCTACTTGCTGGAGGTGTACATACATGGAGGCTGCCATATCTGTGCTGCCATTTTAACTATAGTGTCCCTAAATAGACAAAACAATGTGTGTGAAGTGAGAACCTTCTAAACTTTAAAACTGCTACATTAGCTTTGTTTAATGGAGTTAGAGCACTGTTTGGGATAAGAGATGCCTTAAAAAACATTAAAAGTAGTTACTCGTAGTACAGTCATAGTACACCTCAGACCAGTGGATCTACTCACAGATGAAAACATGTTTACGTCTGGGAGAATTTTGGCCACTAACAGTCACTGTACCTTCACAACAGTGCTTAGAATATGAAGTCATTTGAAAGAAAGCATTTTTTATTTTAAATTTTTATTTCAAATACCACTCTTCACCACTCAGTAATTTTTACACACTGTACCTTAAATATTCAGTAATGGAAGTAATTAAGGAGAGTCAACTAAAATAGTTTGAAGTTTGTAGAACTTTTTTGAACTTGATAAATCTGATTAAAGTGTAAGTGAATGAGGTTGTGAAGGAAGCTTGACGTGATTAATTTCAAATAAATTAAATGAGAAGCTTCATGCAAACTTCACTTTATTTTCCAGATCATTTTACATAAAGTTCTTAATGAACTCAAGATTGTTCTTGCTATGTGTCAAATATATACTCTAAGTGGGTTTAGCAAAAACTAATGTCAGATTACAGAAATCTCTATCTACAAGATATATTCTATACAATTGACATTGTGGAAACAAGTATGACAGGGAAGTGTTGCTATAAACTATGGTATCACATTAACTTGTTTCAGCCCCCAGACCACAAAAGCTGAAACACTGGACCAGCAGCTCCTCCCTCAGCAAAGCTTAGCTCATCCCCTCTTTATAAACATCTCCAAAGCAGGTGCTCAAAAGCTGCCGATCCTGCTCAGGTTCACTTTCCTCTCTGATCTCAACCCCAGCAGTTCACATACAGAGACACGTGCATCCAGCGGCATGAAGTGCTTGAACAACCGAGCTGAAAGCCACCTCACCGGGCAGGTGGATAATGAGCTGGACAGCATGGGTATAGGGGCTTGGGTGAACCACGGCTACTGTGAGTCTCCTCCACCCTTACCTCAGGTTGTCAGCACCATCTACAGCCCTCAACCTCTTTTCCAGGGCTCCATGGATAGCATAAACAAGCTAGACGGCCTGGACCGGTTTCCAGAGGAACCATCATCCCCAGACCAAAAGGTGATGAGGAAAAGGCGAGGTTGCTGTTCTTTCATTAAAGGTAGGAGCCCTTTCACCCTATAGGAGCATTTCTGTTAGAGGCATCCGCTCTACAACCAGCTGCTGTACATGAATCTGAAGAAATTTTAGACAAGCATTAAACCATTACTAATCAATGTTTTTTGTACCATGCTGAAAATCAAATGATGTTTTATAGCATTCCATTCTAAAATGTCTGTATGCTTTCCAATCAGCATCGGAATTTCTTTTAACTCAGATTTGATGCTACCTTCTGCATAAAAGCACATAAAGATAACAGAAAAAACACTTGTTCCATAACTGAGTCACTCATGACGTTTTTGCAGGGCTGTGGGGCACGGCTTTGACCGAAAACACCTCTAACAACAGGGAGAAGTTTATCCGAACCACTATGAGGGAGTTACTGGTCTACATAGTGTTCCTGGTGGACATTTGCCTCTGTAAGTGTTCATTTATTTTAATAAATACATTAAGTCCTCTGACAAAACGATGAAATACTTCGGTCATGGCACACTGATTTACTCAGCCGAAAATTGAAGAAAAAAAAAGAAGCAAAAGTGATAAAAAATTTATGAAATTATAATTCAGTAAAACAAAATATTGAGTTTGAATTGGGGTTAAAAAAATATACAAACAAAATAACTGTTCCAGACAAATTAGAGCACCATTGGCCAAAATACAGGTACAGAAGTCTTATTGAACATCACAAAAAAACACTTGATTGCAGTGATTACTGCCAAATGTTACTCAACAAAATTTTAGTTCAGGAGCCCCATCATGCTTGTTTATTTGTTTTATTTTTTGTCTGTTTTCAATATTTCCGCTAAACCTGTTATTCTCAACCCTGGTCCTCAAGGTACACTATACTGAAGACTTTCCATTTATCCCACACAAATGATTCAGATGAAACAGATCCCTGACAAACTGCGCCAGTTTGCTACCCACCCATTAATGTGAATCAGCTGTGTTTCAACAGGGCAACGGGGAAAGCCTACAGGATAGTGTGCCTTGCTTGAGGACCAGGGTTGGAATCACTGCGTTAGCCACAATTAAAAATCAATGTCATGATTTTCATAACATTTTTATTATTTATTGCTTTTGTCAATTTCAACTTATTACACTGACAGCTGAATTTTTCGCATTCTTTATTGGGAGGGTGTGTGGACATTTGAACACAGCTGTATTTGGAAGAAAATTGCAGCAATATATTCAAAATGTATCAAATAAATGTTTATTATTGTGCTGCCACAACTCTTCTTTTAACAACAGTCTGGAATTGCTGTAGTTTGGAAAAGTCAAATATTTTCATTTTTTCAGAATATTTCAGTAGTACAGGGCCTCAATTACAATATATCATGTTTTTTTTAATGAGCCAAATGTTTCCAGAGGATGACAAATATGGACTGTTTGCAGGTTAGATTAGCTCCTTAACTCTTTAACAGGAGAAGCCATTTCACCCTTTTGTCTGGAGCTTGTTCAAAAAATAATTTTAAACTTGTATTTCAGGGTGAATCAAGGAGTTGTGTTCACTGACAATAGTTTTCTTAAGTGCTTCTGAGGTCCTGTGGCCCTTGAGGACACAAAGATAACAACTGATTGTGGGTCTTCTTTATGCATACAGAGATTTCTTCAAATTCTCTTCAACTAAGCATGATGAGATGTAGCATAGATGATGAAATCCCTGGGTAAATTTTCAAAAATGTTTTACATATTGCAATTAGAATATTTCATTATATATTTAAATATTCAAATGATCATAAATTCTATTCAGATTTTGTAGGAATATAATAATCATTTAACATAACGACAAGAAGTTGTAAATTGTTGAACAATTTGCCCACCTAGTCTTGCACAGAATATCTAAATGTTTCCTGAAAGATTCAACCTCTCTAAGAGGCTGTTTTTATAAAATAATATTTTAAACTTATTGTTTATTAAATGAATGAGTTTAAAGGGGTTAATTGATCTATTCACACGGATTTTTTAGTCTTTTGTTGCCTCCGTCCCAGCAGACCTAAATAACCTAAATACAGTTGCAGATGTTCACATTACATAACTGTCAGGCAAGCACAGAAATGATCTTAGTGTTAACCATCATTACCTTCCAACTTCAAAGAGGATAAGGAAATTATTTTTGTTGTTTTTATTATACAAAGCTCTTTGAGGTGCTTTATAAATAAAGTTTGATTTGTTTAACTATTTGAAAGATAATTCACCTGTGTCTGACTTTCATGAACCCTAAACATACTTAATTTAAAAAAATCCACATTTTTATGTAATACTGCTTAAATAAATCTTAAAACAACCTCTGAAGTTCTCTTAGACGGGATGTGAGCAGAGTGGATTGCTCATCTACCTCTGAAACTTTCCCCTTTGCTTTAATGGCTATTGTACCACAAACTCCTCTCATCACGGCCAACGAGCCATTGTCCATCTGAGCATTAGGACTGAAAGGGACTCGAGCGCTGCTCTTTTGGCTTTTAGTGATAAGAGCATTTGGCCGCATCTTTTGTTGCTTTGTCAGGGTTAGATTTACATTGTTTGATGAGACTGTTTGCGTCAGACCAGCTCGCTCTCTCTTCAAACAAATCACAGCCCCCCTAATCTGGATCCATTTGACTGCAGCAGACAAAGCCGTCTGATTCAAAGCGGCCTTGCGTGTCTGCCTGCGAGGTTGTCTTATCTTGGACCTCTGAATGGAGCAACATCTAAAGTTGCGCCTGAGCAAAGCCAGATAGGAGCCATTGACCAGGTGTTAACAATGTGATTACGTTTACGTGCTTTCAGTGACATACGGCATGACCAGCTCAAGCACCTACTATTTCACTAAAGCCATGACGGACCTGTTTGTGAATTCAGCCAGTGAAGACGGGGTTAAGTTTCAGTCCATTAGCACCATGGCTGACTTCTGGACTGTGAGTTTTCCTCAGTTTTTGTCTTTTATGTTTTCTTATATCCGCAAAAAAAGTTAAAGGTACAGTATGTAAAAAATCTAAGGTCAATACCAGAAAAATGCAATATATAATTCAAAACTTTGTTTCCATTGATGTGTAATCACTGCACTAGAATAGCTGTTAAATGTTTATTTTCTTAGAATGAGTCATTTATATCTACTTGCTGGGCGGTGCACATATAGAGGCTGCCATATTTGTTCCACCATTTTTACTATGGTGTCCCTGAATGGACAAAACAATGTGTATGAAGTGAGAAACTTCTGAACTTTAAAGCTGCCGTACCAGCTTCGTGAGACCGTTTGGGATAAATAATGCCTCAAAAACATTAAAAGTAATTACTCATAGTTCAGTCATAGCTACACCTGAGACCACTGGATCCACTCACAGATGAAAACATTTGTTTGTCTGGGAGAATTTGGGGCACTAACTGCCACCATACATTCACAACAGTACTTGGAATATGAAGTAATTTGAAAGAAAACATCTTTTCTTTCAAGTACCCATCTTTACCACTAGATGTCAGTAATTCTTGCATACTGTACCTTTAATATCTCAAAAAAAAAAAAAAAAAGAATTAAAAAGTGCAAATCAAACAACATTCCCTCTCTGTGTATGAGCAGTATGCCCAAGGTCCACTACTGGATGGCCTCTACTGGACAAAATGGTACAATAACCAGTCCCTTGACAGTGGAGACAAGTCTTTCATCTACTATGAGAACATGCTACTGGGTGTTCCCAGGCTGAGGCAGATCAAGATGAAGAACAACTCCTGCAAGGTCCACAAGGACTTCAAAGATGAGATCATAGGATGTTTTGACGTTTACAATGAGAAGAAGGAGGACGACTTTCGCTTTGGCCTCATTAATGGCACTGCGTAAGCTGCTCACTTTTTTTAAAAAAGGAAATAAAAAGTATCCTTAGTTATCACAGAATATGCAGGAGTTGCATCATGTTAGTTTGTTCTCTTCTTTTGCAGCTGGACCTACCACACAGAGAAAGAGATCCACGGCTCCTCTTACTGGGGCTTGCTGACCACCTACAGCGGAGCTGGATACTATCAGGACCTGAGTCGCACCAAAGAGGAGAGCGCCGACATCCTCAAGGAGCTGGTGGACAACCTTTGGCTGGACCGAGGAACCAGAGCAGCCTTCATTGACTTTTCCACCTACAACGCAAACATTAACATGTTCTGCGTGATCAGGTGAGGACAGGGATCTTGCAGGTTTCCACAAGTTAGATTTTAAAACCTTTTAATACCTTCATAAATCAAATATATGGCCAACATGATGCGTTATTCAAAACATTCAAATAATCCTGGAAATTCAAACTAGGGGTGGGACTTGATGAAAAAAAAAATCTAAAGACAGGATATGTAATTTATCAATCTTAATTAATTGCAAAACAATTAAAAAAGTAACTTTTTAGAAAATAGATTTTAGTTGACAACTGAATCAAATAATAACACAGACATTAATATTGTTAAGTCGAGTGCTACTCAAGAAAAAATGCATCTACTGTAATTGTATTTAAATGAAAAAATAGAAAAGGAAATTGAAAATATCTCTCGTAACTATCTGAACTTTTCAGAAAGACGGACAGAATCAACTTCTGATATATTATTCAGCGTACTCTGTGTGGCCAATGCTCCTCAGGAATGAATAAAAGTAAAAATCAAGACTTATCTACAGTAGCTTAAATATAAGACCTTGGATTAAAAAATTGGCCCCTTTTCAGACCTTTTAAAGGGGAAGTTTGTTTTTTTTTTTCAATCTGGACCTATTTTCTAGCATGAAATATGTTCATTTACTCACCCAGACAGTTTTGGTGCAACTTGAATTCCTTCAGTAGATATTTAGATCCACTCCAGATCAGCATATGTCCAATATAATGGAAGTGATGGAGCAACCGTGCGCAGCCTCTACAGAAGGCATTATCTGCCACAAACTCCTTCATTTCACCAAAGTTTTGTTACCAAACATTAGTCGGACCACCTGTGAGCTCGAAGCTGCTTTTTTGTTGTGATTCGTCCTTATTTAATGACATTTTTACTGCCGCAACTTTGATGACGTCACTATTATGCGACACCATAACAAGTAAATGTCTGTAAATAAGGAAGAATCACCACAAAACAGCCGCTTCGAGCTCACAGGGGGGATCCGACTAATGTTTGGTAACAAAACATTGGTGAAATGAAGGAGTTTGTGGCAGATAATGCCTTATTTAGAGGCTGCGCACGGTTGCCACATCACTTCCATTGTATTGGACATACACTGATCTGGGGTGGATCTAAATATCTACCGAAGGAATTCAAGTTGCACCAAAACTGTCTGGGTGAGGAAATGAACATGTTTCATGCTAGAAAATAGGTCCAGATTGAAAAAACATGAACTTCCCCTTTAAGGCCTTAAATTTTAAGTTCAGAATTTTAGACATTTTTAGTCTTTTTAAGACCCTGCAAGAACCCTGTGAGGAGCATCATCATAGCACCAAAGCCTTCAGGCTGTTGGTGCTCACCCAGATGACCAAAAACTTGACCTGTGTGTTTCAGGTTGGTGGTTGAATTCCCAGCAACTGGTGGCGCGATCCCTTCCTACCAGATCAGAACAGTTAAACTGATTCGCTACATCACCTACTGGGACTACTTCGTCCTCGGCTGTGAGTTGGTCTTCTGTGTGTTCATCCTCTACTATGTTGTGGAGGAGATACTGGAGCTGCGGATACATAAGTTCGCCTATCTAAAAAGCATCTGGAACATACTGGATATTGTGGTCATACTGGTAAGAAAATCTCTCTATAAAATAAATCAGCTGTTTTCTAAGATTTTTGTCAGTTTTGAGGAGGTAACATTCTTCCTTCTAGCTTGCCATTGTTGCCATCATCTTCAATATCTTCCGAACCATCAAAGTAGACAAGTTGCTGGGGAAACTGCTGGACCAGCCAGACATCTATGCTGATTTTGAGTTTCTGGCGTTCTGGCAAATGCAGTATAACAACATGAATGCAGTGAACTTGTTCTTCGCCTGGATCAAGGTGAAGTACTGACATCTTTTAGCCCCAATACATGAGCAGAGGTCTCGTCGAACTGATGCTGAACCAATCACCCTCTTTCCTTTGCAGATTTTTAAGTACATCAGTTTTAATAAGACCATGTCGCAGCTGTCCACCACGCTGGGCCGATGTGCCAAGGACATCTTGGGATTTGCCATCATGTTCTTCATCGTCTTCTTTGCTTACGCTCAACTTGGATATCTACTGTTCGGAACGGAAGTTGAATCTTTCAGCACCTTCGTAAAGTGCATGTAAGCGATGCTGAGAATTGCAAACAGGAAGTGTTTTTGCCAGTGACGCAGCCAGAAAGTTTTCACTGGGGTGGCCAGGGAGAGACCATTACTCTCATAGGGGTGGCCATAAGTAAATACCTCTTTCCCTCTCTATTTTTCAATGTTTTGCGCTTGATTCCCTACTCTTTTCATATTTTATAAATTATATTCGTATTATAAGATTCTGATTTGAGAACCCTTTATGAATCCGGGATTCCCCTTTCTCCGTCAGAGCCTCCGCGGATCCAGCATTATAGCCCCTTGGGATTCCCGGACCTGCGGGCTATCCCCGGGCGTACTCACTCCTCCCGTCGCCCCCCTGGCCCCTACCCCCCCCTCCGCTGCCGCCCCCGCTCCCCTCCCCCTCTCATCCCCCATCTTCCCCAACCTTTACTTCTTATTTCACCCTCCCCCCCCCCCTCTTCTCATTTTCCACTTTTATTCTTCCCTCATTCTCCCCCCTCTCCTCTCTTTTCCATCCCACTTCTCCCCTCCTTTTTTCCCCTAATTTCCCCCTTTCCCTCTTCTTTAATATTATTCTTCCCCCCCTATCCCCATTTTTTTTGATTTTTTTCCCTTTTTTTACAACTTATTATCTATTTATTTTTTATAATAAGATCTTCTTTTTCCTCCGGTGTCACACTGTCTCTCCCCCTTCCCCCCCCCTCCACCTCCCCCACCTTTTTTTTTTGATTTTTTTTCCCTTTTAGACTCCTTTTTTATGGTATTACTCTACTTTTTTACTCCTCTTTTGATTCTTTTTTTTTTCTTTTTTTTCCTCCTTTTCTCTTTTATTTACCGCAGCTTGACTCCCCCCCCCCTCCCCTCCCCTCCCCCTCTTTTTCTTCCCCGGCCTTTCTTTCTTCCCTCGTTATTACCCCTCTTCTTCTTTTTTTTTTCCCCGCATATTACTTTATTCCCCCTTCCTGTTTTTACCCCCCCTCCCCGCTTGCGAATTCACCCCCCCCGCTCTAGTAAGCCCCTCTCTCGCCTCCCCTCGCCCCGCCCCCCCCCCCCCCCCCCCCCCAGCCTACTCCCGCCCCCCCCCCCCTTCCCCTTCTCTTTACTTTTTTTTTATTCCCCCGAATTATTTTTTTTCTCCCCTTTTTAACCGTAGAGCGTATGTTTTTATTAAATATATATTTCATATCAAAATTTTAGCTCCTAAAGGCTGATACCGATAACGCACATACATACCTAATCATACTGAATCAAAAATTCCAACTGTATGGTGTAGCTCGTGTCTAAAATAAGGGAAGGTGGTTTGGAAGCAGTTTTCGGTCTTCCCTGTGAAGCAGCAGCTTCTTTCCCCAATCACAATATCTCAGTGAGAAAAGCTTAAAAGTGGGATTTTAAACTTCTGCACGTCCAATCTTAAAAATTCAAATTGTATGGGGTAGCTAGTGTCTAAAATAAGAAGGGGTAGTGGTTTGGAAGCAGCTTGGGGTCTCTGTAACTGCTTGAGTGCCGCCCGGTTAAAGCGTGGGGGTGGCCAGTGATTTGCCAGGGGTGGACGCGGCCCCGCCGGCCACCCCTGTAGCTCCTCCCCTGGTTTTTGCGGGGTTGAACATCAGTTAACCTTTTTTATTCATGCTTCTTTGCAGCTTCACACAGTTCAGAATCATCCTGGGAGACTTTGATTATGACGCCATCGACCGCGCAAACAGAGTTCTTGGACCAATCTACTTCGTCACCTATGTGTTTTTTGTTTTCTTTGTTCTGCTGGTAAGTCATTCTGTAAAAAAAAAAAGAGACTCAAAAGAATAAATATGTCTACCGATATTATCAGCTGATACCTGCATTAAAATGTCATAACGGAAAATATTGGTATAGGTTTTTTTGGACCGATAACTGAATCTCACGAGATTTCGTAATGGAACAATGACATCTCACGGGATCTTGTTCCATTAGCAGCGGTCAGTCATGTTAAAAAGTCCCCGTTATTCAGGAAGAACTTCATTTCCCAGCATTCTTTTTAAAGTCATGTGACAACTTTGCAGCAGCTGCTGCTGCAGATGGTGCCTTCCAGTTGTCTGGGGATTCCAAGCAGACTTACTGAAATACATTAATTTACTCACCCAGACAGTTTTGGTGCAACTTGAATTCCTTTAGGAGATATTTAGATCCACTCCAGATCAGTGTATGTCCAATACAATGGAAGTGATTGGGCAACCGTGCGCAGCCTCTAAATAAGGCATTATCTGCCACAAACTCCTTCATTTCACCAATGTTTTGTTACCAAACATTAGTTGGATTCCCCCTGTGAGCTCAAAGCGGCTTTTTTGTGGTGATTCGTCCTTATTTACAGACATTTTTACTGCCGCGGCTTCGATGACGTCACGATTATGCGACACTATAACAAGTAAACATCTGTAAATAAGGACGAATCACCACAAAAAAAAGCCGCTTCGAGCTCACAGGGGGAATCCAACTAATGTTTGGTAACAAAACTTTGGTGAAATGAAGGAGTTTGTGGCAGATAATGCCTTATTTAGAGGCTGCGAATGGTTGCCCAATCACTTCAACTATATTGGACATACACTGATCTGGAGTGGATCTAAATATCTCCTGAAGGAATTCAAGTTGCACAAAAATGTCTGGGTGAGTAAATTAATGTATTTCATGCTAGAAAATAGGTCCAGATTGAAAAAACCTGAACTTCCCCTTTAAGGCTGTTTTGGGATCTTTGCTCTCGGAGCAGAATATAGTTGTATTTCTCAAAATATGAGAGATACAACCTCACAGTTGTCTGCATATATCAATAGATATCGGAATTCAAGAGTTGGACAATATCGTATATTGAATATTGGTTTAAAAAAAAAAAAAAGAAGCCAATATCGAACATCCCTAATACATACATACATATATATTTTCCCCTCAGAACATGTTTCTGGCTATCATAAATGACACATATTCAGAAGTTAAGGAGGAATTGTCATCCCAGAAAGATGAACTGCAACTTACAGACATCATCAAACAGGTAAAGCCCAATTGAATTCATGAAAAAGTTGAGGCATTCGTGGATATTTTACAAGACTCAGAGATAAAATGTTTTTTTTTCTTTTTTTGCTGCACAGAGCTACATGAAGACATTCATGAGGTTGAAACTTAAAAAAGAGAAAATATCCGACGTTCAAAAGGCTCTGCAATCTGGATCTGGAGATATTGAATTCAAGCACTTCAGAGAAACTCTTAAGGAGTAAGAGATGTCATTACAAAAGGAAACGCATGTGGCGACTTGTGTAATAAATGTAACCTGCTCTGCTCTGATGGTTTTTCAGGATGGGACACGCTGACCATGAAATATCTGCAGCTTTCTCAAAGTTTGACTGCGATGGGAACCAAATTCTTGATGAGGATGAGCAAGAGAGGATGAAAATGGAGCTGGAGGAAAAGAGGGTTAGTGCTTCAGCTCTAAAAGGATATATGGAATGATTTCTTGTAAACTCAATATCAAATTTTCCTTCTTTACATTTGTGCTCATGAGACAAAGCTGTTTTAACTTGACCATTTCTGCTCAATCAGGATGCTCTTAATGCTGAACTCAACAATCTTGGTAAGAATTATGGGAAAGATTTACCAGAGAGGCCTCCCCCCACATCAAATGAGGACAAGCACTACTCCAGTCAAAACTATGTGGATCAGGAAAAGTTTCTAAGGTGGACGAAAATTTTTTATTTCACTTAAATGTAGGAAATTTGATTTAATGACAAAGGAGGATAAAAAGACTTAACTGCTACCTTTTCTCTCTTTGTCATTGTCAAAGACTGTCCCGACAGGTTCTCCATATTCAAAGCTCCGTCGCATCCATCACATCCAGGATTGAGCTGATTATGAACAAACTGGGATTACAGGAGACAGCTAAAGGGATGGAAACAGCAGAAAAACTCTCTGTCATCAATGATGGTGTAAGTAACAGGTCCTACCTGTATGTTGTATCATATTATAGAGGCTTCAATTCTCTGAAAGCTGGGGTGTGTTGTTGCCTAATGAGGGAATAGTACTATGAGGACAATCCTGGAGAATTTTGTACTTAAGCTTTAGTACAAGTTAGACTCAACTTTCATTTATATAAACGAAATGATTTTTTTTAAATTGCCCCCCTCTAGAGTACTGAATCTGCTTCAGATGGCTGCGTCGTCGTTCACGTTGACCGAGCAATGAAGGCTGAGGCATCATCCAGAAAACCAGAGGCCGGCAACAACTCCATATTTAACTCTCGCATGTGATAAGCCTTTTAGAAACAGTCATGGATCATCTTGAAATAAGCTGACACACTGAAAATTAACAAAATAATCTGGCTTGACAACAGTGATGACAAACCAGCACCAGCATGACATGGTACCATTTCAACATCGCACTCCTCTCATGGAAATATGTAAATGCTGTATAAATGTTTCTAAAGTTATTTGCTTACTAGGTGCCTGGCTGCACTATGGTGGATCTAAACGTAGACATCTAGGCTGCACTGCTGTGAGATACTAATGTAAATCTATGCACTTTTAGAATTGTAATATATATATACATACAGCATATTCGAAAATAGGAAAATAAGCTAAATTATTAGTAATGCAATTAGGGATGCACAATATAATCAAAAGTGGTTGAGTAATTTTTCTCTTGCCTTATTGAGGTCTTTCAAGTTTTTTTTTTTTGTAATTAGCTGCATTTTCCATCATTTTCAGTCCAATACTTGTGCCTAATATATTATAATTTTTAATTTTTGTTTCAGAAGTCACTTAATGTTGCCAAAATTAACAGATTGACCAAAATGAAAATAGCTCTTTTTCTATTTACCATTAACTGAAAACATATAAGCATAAGCCAAGATAAAGTTTATCTCAGCATGCCGTGAAGTGTGTCCTCATTAGAAATGGTTTTCATGGAGGGGTAGATGTCATAAAGCCAATCTTAAGAAAGGGAAGAAAGAGAAATGGCTGCAGTATGACAAATGACACAAGAATTGGACCAAAAATCAGCAGGGGCAGGTCTAATGAAGTGATCTTTTCCAGAGAAGCACAACAAAAGGCAGCCGAGATCAAAGAACGTATGTCACTTGAAGGATACCGTGTAGCGTTTGGCCACTAGGGGCGCTACACCTGTAACTTGAAGTCATCGAACCATAAAGCAAAGCGCTCCAGGTCACATGGTTCAATAAGAGACGGATCCACTCCTGCAAAGTTACAGGCTGTGCCCAAATCTTTGGGCTATGTCCTTCCAAGCCTGGATTTGATGACCGCCTACGTCACAGCGATGAAACCAAGGCTGTCCAGATTCGAAGGCTCCTTCAAATGCAGCCTCCAAATATGGCCTTATTTTCCCCAGATATCAAGGACGGTCCAATGTATCCGTTGTGGTTAATCCTATCCCAAGATGCACCGGGGGCAGAACGAGACATTCAGCAGCAGAGGTGTCTAAACTTTATTCATTATTATTATGTACAAGTTAATATTACAGCCATTCATTTACTATTGTCCATAAAATTGGCTAAAGTTAACATGAGACTCTTGAAACTTTACAAAATAAATTTACTTGGATTTAATTTTCTCTCAGTCAGAGTAATAAAAAATGCTGCCAACATCGGTAAAGCTGCTGCCACTCCTCTAAAATGAGCAGAACAATGGTAAGGTTGATATTTTGAAGCTCCATTTTGCTTTGGTTTGGTGCCATCACAGTTGCTAGGCAATGAGAGATATGGAGAGAGGGGTAGACCGTCTGAATTTAACAGCCTGTTGCTTCCGCCTTATACGGTCTAAGGAGGACCCGGCCTACGTAGACCAGGTAGGACGTGTCCTTATGAGGACCTACGCCCTGAATTTGGACACAGCACCAATGTCTGGTTTTTGAGGATGGCAGCCCAATCAGAGCATCAAGTGCTGTATACTGACTACGGGCTGAGTATTAAGAACATCACGCTTCAATTCAATTTTGACTCTTTGGGCTGCGATTCGATTCAATATTGATTTGGATGATTCAATATCGATTCAGTAGAAAGTAGAGACTCAGTTGTAGATTTTTGAAGATATATTTTCATGCCCATGTGAACATATGTAGTGTGTCACCTTATATTTTTGGGTAATAAAACATCAGAAAATAAAAATAGTTGCCATTTTGGTGTTGTATGACCTAACATGGCCTTCTTCCATACAATGTAAATAACATGCACATCTCCCCCATTGGCCAGGAAGTGAATCAATTCAGAGGATTTGTTGATTTGATATTGAATTGCACTGGGAAGTATTGCGATGCATTGATTAATCAATATTTTTACCTACCCCAAATATTGACCCCAGAAATAATAATTACTTACATCAATAATATTGTGATACACTGCCCGGCCCCCAAAAAAGTCGCCAACAAAAAAAAGGTCAAACATTTAACATTTGGTTGGACCGCCTTTAGCTTTGATTGCGGCAGCATTCGCTGTGTTTCCAGAAACTTCTGGAATGTCACCTGATTTATTTGCATCCTGTTGCATCAATTTTTCACCAAGATCTTGATGATGATTGTGGAGTCTGACCGCTGCGCAAAGCCCTCTCTAGCACATCCCAAAGATTCTCAATGGGGTTCAGGTCTGGACTCTGTGGGGGCCAATCCATGTGTGAAAATGATGTCTGATGATCCTCGAACCATTTTTCACAATCTGAGCCCGATAAATTCTGGCAGGGTCATCTTGGCCATCAGGAAAGAAACATCCATTGATGGAATAACCTGGTGATTCAGTATATTCAGGTATCAGCTGACCTCATTATCTGAGCTCATACTGTTGCTGAACCTGGACCTGAGCAACTGCAGCAACCCCAGATCATCATACAGCCCCCACAGGCTCATACAGTAGCACTAGGCATGATGCTGCATCACTTCATCTGCCTTTCCGGCCACATTTCTTCCTGGAAGACGATGGTCCACTATCCTTCCAGTTTTTCATAATGCGTTGGACTGTTCTGAACCCAGTTTTAGTAGTTTCTGCATCTCCTTAGATGTTTTCACCTCTTGATGCCAATGATTTGACCCTTCTCAGACAGACTAACATCTTTTCCAAGACCACGGATGTGTCTTTCCACATTGTTGTTTAGGAAATGAGTAGCGAGTCATTGCACCAGTTGGGGTTAAATAACTTGTTGCCAGCTGAAAGATAATCGCCCATGCAGTAATTATCCACTAGGAGGCTCGTACCTATTTGCTTAGTTCAATCCAGGTGGCGACTTTTTTTTTTGGCCAGGCAGTGTAGTTGGCTATTTGAGTCAAATATTACACTCTATCAATTGAAGATGCCTGGAGCGCTATCCCTGCTTAAAGAAACTACAAGCAAGCTTGTCTAAGAATGTTCAGGATGTGTTGGGACAGAAAAAAAGCTAAGATGGTCATACAAAACATGATTTTCAAGCATTTTTTTTCAGAATTATGCAGCCTTTTCCTTTTTACATGCATGTATTTTCCTAATAATATGAAAAAGGTGGTTCCGCACTTCTGCTCAGTATTGTAACTGTGATCAATATCAATCCTTTCTACTGTAATATAACAAAGGATAAAAATGTTTTAGAACTGATGTTTAGCAAACCTGCAGTCTAGTGCATTTGACAAAGGCAAAACTTTCAAAGCTGGTCTATAAAAAATTGTCGAGTCATTTAGTGAATCTGATCGGCGTCGTGCAAATGAGTTTCATAGTGAATGTAGGCTTTTCCATCTGAACCTCTGCACCATCTACCTATAAATGTACTGAACAACGGGGTACAAATGTTTCTTTATTTGAAGTGACTTGAATTTTTTTCCCAGTAAACGGAAAATTGATTTCATCATTTATTATTAAACATCACTTCTGTTGTTCAACTTATTGACATAAAAGCAAATTGCCATTACATTCAATATTTTAAGCAACATGTCATTAGCGTGCAGTTCGAGCCGATACAACATCCGCCTCCTGCTGCACCCTGAAAAATGGCACACCAACGTAAAAATGGGGAAATGCAGCTGAAAAGAATTTCAATTAAAATGGAGCTCCTTTAAATTCAAACGTTTGAAGTTACCAACATATCAATTAAGGCTTATTCATAAATTATATTGCTGAAATTCAATGATGGAATTTAAATTTCATATCATTCTACCTACAGTATGTACATCATCTAAGTTTCATAGAGGGTCACGATCAAGGTTTATATTTACACTCTCAACGACCATGACCCTGTTTTATTTCTTAAACACTCCCAACTCAAACAAACCAAAACACAATCTAGATGAACCAAAAGCAGAGAGCTTTCAAGGTGTGTAGTACACTGTACAGAATGGCACATACACTAATCAAACCCAAGTGACGGGATTTCTTTAGCAAATCCTTTGTGTCACAATTTGTCAATGATATATTTTCCAATCATCTACCCGGGGTACAAAGAAATCTTGAAATAAAAAATAATGATCCAAGGGGCAGAAAAATATCTCCCATCTCATTGCATCAATAAACTAATATGAATTATTGACAAAACAATTTCAAATAAATCAGGGACTGTTTTGGTTCAAAATTAAGTTAAAGATTTTATGTAAAATACCCTCATATTCGCTGGAAAGAAATGTATTTATACTAGCTGAGGTTAGCAAGAGGGAGGAGAAGGAAAACATTTAATAATGTGTCTCCCTTTCTTAAATTACCTTTACCTAGATTAGGGCTGAGCAGTTTCTTTTCTAGGCTACGGTAGAAATGGAAATTTATCAAAAAAATGTCAATGACATGCGTATCACTGAGATACAAAACATGAAAATTCAGATTTTTTTTCTCCTTTTTTTGATTTTTTGCTCTAAGAGAGGAGTTGGTAAAATTTATCTGTACACAAACTATTCAGGAGATTCCACGTCCCAGGTAAGTCTCCTTTAAAGCCACATTTGTTTATACAAATAGTCTCCGTGTATACTGGAAAGGTAAACTCTGCTCTAGGGCCTCTATTCACAAAGCTTTTTTTTGTGTGTCTCATTATATAATCACAATTCAACTGAATCGGTTCCAGACCAGCATTTATCAGGTTATTTCTTCCAGCTCAGTGCAATTTGTATAAATTCATGGCGACTGATAACAGCTTGATTTGTACAATAGTCTGTGAATTTTAAAAACTGACCTTTGTTACAAAAATTAACCTGCATGAAAACTCCAGTAGAGATTCATCCTGTTATACAAAATGCACCTGTATGCAAATATGTTATTTGTTCATTTTTCTCTCTAGTTTTGAATCTGAGATGTTCAGAACTGCTTTTGAAGAACTAAACCAAGCTTTTTCTCTAATAGTTTGACCCATTTGTCAACTTAACTTGTGATGAGACAAAAGGAATCCGATGTGTGGTGATGCAATTAAGATGGATATCCTCCTGTCAGATGCTGGGTGGGTTTTAAAATGGCCAAACACTCAAAATGTCGGTATGTCCTGCTGAGACAAAGACAGTTAGTTTGTCTTTCCTCAGAAAGTCAAGAGGACTTTCCCATAATGAGATCAAATAAACTTAAAAATAATGAGACAAATTGGCTGTTGTTTTTAACAGCTTTTGAACTAGTTGTGTAGGAGTAAGTAGCTATAAAGGCTTTGTGAATATGGCCCCCGCCCTCCTGTTGCCACAGCCGCTATCCAGGTGAAAGAATGCCGTGTTCCTTCCACGCTATGCTCATGTCGGGGCCATCTCACTGTGTTTGATAGCCTGCCATGCTGAAATTGCCCATGTTGGACATGACTGTACCAGGAGGGGCTGCTGCCTGAGCTGATGGAGATCCAAAGTTGCCCATCCAGGCTGTTGACTGAGATTGCCTGCAAAGATCCCACAGAAACCAAGATTAGTTGTGCAAATGCAGCTTTTCTTGTCTTACAGAAATTTTTCCAAGTTAGCAACAATAAAAGCCCCACACGCATTTAATTATTAAGTAAATATAGAAAATTTAACTCACTCTACTCCAAATCCTTGCTGGTTCCATGTCTGACCGTACATGTTGTAGGAAGGAACTTGCCACCCGTTTGTCACGTACTGCCCGTACTGCTGCTGTGGATTCCCATAGACCTGGTTCCACTGACCCCACTGACTGTACTCAAACTAGTTATTGGAGAGAAAGAAGAGAAAAATAAAGTCTGAGCTATTAAACTCTCGGTCAAAACAGAAGTAAAAGATATAAATTATAACATGTAAAATTTGAGCACATTTTAATCTGTAGTGATTGGCGAGAGTGAAGCTGACATTTCTGCATGTTCATTTCACCTCATTTTCCTGGATTAAATTTAAATCTTATTACGTTTGTAGCATTTGTGGCGTTCTCTCTACCTGCTGTGGATTTTTTGTCATGTCGGGAGACTCTTTGCCCCAGTAGCACTTCACCATGTGTCCCTCAATGGTGGTGCCGTTTACTGATACAATGGCATGTGCAGCACTGTCATGGGAGGAAAACCTTAAAAAAAACGTAGAGCAGAAATCAGAATTTCAGTCAGACTATTCAGAAAATACAGAATGCTAAAGTTTAGATCAGCAAGGACACAAAAAAGCTTCAATGTAATGACATCTTACAGGACGTGTGAAATGAGTGAGATATTAACTGGTCTAAAACAGTATTCTGATATGCTTGTGTTGACATCTAGAGGCCAAATGATGCAACAAACTCCAACAGTACCTGATGAAAGAATACCCTTTTTCTGGGAAAACCCTGACTTCCATTATTTGACCAAATGGTGAGAAGGTCTGTCGCATTAGATGTTCTGAAGGAATCAAACAAGAAAAAAAAGGTTAATCTGGTTAGTTTTAGCCCTTTCTGAGAAAGGCGTACATTAAGTATTAAACTGCCTTTATGAAAGTGAGACAACAGTGTGAAATAATGGTATGTTCGTTGAGAGCATGACACTTGCCTGACAGTCCTGACTGGATCCCACCGCAGTACACGGTGCAGTTCTGTGGACTGGACTGAGTCACAACATCGTCAAACCTCAGCTGCTTTGAGCCATCTAAGGCAGAAACAACACACGGTACATAAATAATAGATCTATACATTCTCATGCTTTGATATAAAATGCATGAGGAAGCTGATTGATGACAATACCATTTAGTACAACATTTTCCAACAACAAAAATGAGTGTTATAGTGTTAAAGGTCACACAAGCTCGACCCTGTCCTGTGTTAGTTTAAACACCACTTTTGTTGAAGAGAAAATAATGGTCAGATCACACTCATGACAGTTAAGAATATTTCACGATCAAGTTATTTGTCAATACTCACTGTCCTGAGCACTTTTAGGAGCTGGAGGTTTACGCGTGGCCCAGTTAGTCCTGATTTGACGCCCTCCGAGCCACTGTCCCGCCATGTGAACAATGGCATTTTCAGCATCCTATAAATCCAAATCGATCACAGTCATCCTTCTGGATTTGAGCAATTTGTTCATCAATCATTTGCAGAAAAATATGCGCTAATGTGTATAATGCAGCATTTAGATGAGTATTACAATATGGTACTCTAGATCAGTGGTTCCAAACTTTTTGAGCCACGACCCTTAAGATAGCATATACTAGTGTTAGGGTTGAGTCATCCTGCGGCCATTCCCTAAAGGCTTGAAAACTGTCAGAATTTTCATAAATAAAAAGGATTCAGTGTTTTGGTGGATTATGTTAACAGCTGTAAAAAACAAAACACCCACATGCTGAAAACAAGCTTCACTCACAGAGATGACAACTTCAGATGTTTTATATGATGTGAGACTGTTTATGAATTAATGTGTTAAAAAATTAATTAGTTAATTTCACAGATTAATCTCGTTTGCATTAACGTTTTAATTTTGACAGCCCTAATAAAAAAATCCCAAATTAATTTTATAACGGTAAGCTTTTCTTTCTCTCCCTCTGGTGACCCCCTAAAATAATCTTGGGACCCTTGTGGGACCCCCAGTTTGGGAAAAGCTGCTCTAGATAATCTTGATAGAACTACACTTATATCCATTCACCCTTTTTCTTATGTTTAAGCATTTATGTAGAATAATAAAGAAATACACATAACCTTCAGTCTGTGTTCTTGCACTGGAGCCTTACCAGTTTGTTGTAGAAGGACACAAATCCATACCCCTTTGATTTGCCGGTCGTCATGTCCTTCACAACACGAGCATCTCTGGAAGGGAACATGAGAACAGCTTCAGCGCGCTTGACAAATAAAAGACTTCAAACTAAAAAGGAACCACGCAAACACACTGAACTGTGAATCCTCAACTCTGTCCTACATTAAGGTAGATTAGCTATCGTGGCCTTGTACTGAGCACTGACTCAACATATAAGTTGAAAGCAACACTTGAAAATAAAAAAAACAAAACAAATAAAAAAAAACAACTACAAATACATGCAGCCTACAGTACTATTTAAATTATTTAATGTGTATAAATGGATCTTTACCACTAGAGCACCATCTTTTGCTCAATCCTCACAACTGTAAGGCTAGTGATCAAAATTCAAAATGGAACGGATATGGATTACCATGCATTCTTAAAATCTGCTGTGGGTGCTCTTCCTACAGATAGAAATATATAGAAAATATCAGAAGAGAAAAAAAGGAATTAAATGGCATACATGGCCTGTTAAAAGATTTCTTTATTTTTCCTGGTCAATTCTTTACCACCAATATGGAGTATGGAGTTTGGGGGAGCTGTAAATTTTGAGAAATTGACATTTTCAGAAATTTTGCTATTAGGATCAATACACTACAAACAACACTATGCAAATCAAAATGAGACAATTTAAAAACACAGATTTAGAGGAATATACTAAATATTGGAATTTGTTAATCTAATCTATATAATGTTAATACAAATAAAGACATTAGAGAAAATGGAATAAATAGAGAAAAAAAAAACTACATCTGAGTCCCCAGAGTGCACAGTTCCTTGCTGTTAGCCTTCAAGCTCCTGTCCACTCCTATGAGCAATTCTGTAAAATAACCAAAGTGCTATTACTCCACTGAGACGTACAACTAAAGGTGGTTCAGGTTCATACACAAAGCTTACATTTTGCTGACAAACTGTACAGTTTACTTACCACACCCTACATGTGCGTACAAAAAGCAAGAACATGCTAAAAGCTGATGCCTCATTCATAAAACACAAACCAAAATTAAGTTCATTGTAATTAATTTGAGATAATTTTTCTTAGAAAAAGAGGCTGATCCGATCTGGTTAAGTGTTTTGCAAAATAAGACAAAGTCAAATACAGTCTACATGCATACACTTAGTACTTTAAATCATGTCAGTCTATTACAATCTACGTTTACATGCATACATGAAGGATGTTTTGGGGAATAAAAAAACTAAAACAAGAAGGTGCTATTTAGTATCTTAAAGATCATGGAAGGTCAATATTTTGGATGGCATCCTGTTTGAGTGCATTATCTGAGAGAAAGACTTTTTGTCTCCCTCTGACTGTTTATTAGGTCTGTTCTACATATTCACACATGTTCACACACATATTCCATATTCATTGTGTTCTTTTGTGAGTTTAACATTTATTCATTCTACAAGGGGCTGCTGGGACATAGTCAGGTGCATTTCAACTAAGTGGAATCAAAAAATAAATGGTCTATAAAAAGGATTTTTTTCAAGTGAATCAAAGATTTTTTTCATCTTTTGCATTTTCAATAAGGTCTAAGAAACAGCGTAAATTACACAAATTAAGCCTCCTGAAGGCAGTGACCTTTTGATCAGCACAGCCTATCCAAAAACCGTTGACAAAATGAATTAATTCAAACACTGTTTATATTCTACAAGCTGAAACTCATGAAGAAGTACTCCTCAGCTCTCTGAGAGATTTTGACCTTATCGCTCTCCCTCATTTCTGAGCATGCTGTCCCCATACATAAAACTGTGTAGTTCTATTTGACTGGCCTCTGTGAAAAAATAAAAGGGCAATATTTTATTGCCCTGATTTCACTTATTTCTTGTCACATTGGGGCCTTTGGTTCTTCTTTTTTTTCAGCTCTAACCACAGTAGTTCACACAGTATGAACTGTTTACTTTCAGCCAATTAATACCGAGTTAGAATATTGTGTTCATGAAAAGGAACTATTCTTGTCATGCAGCTTAGGATGAACAGATTTTATGCGCTATTGTGGATATCACAAGTCATACAACTGCTGCAAAAAAAGTCATAATAAATGGTTGGAAATACTTGAACAAATAAATATTAATTTAAGTTCCACCAAGAGGGTTCAAGGTCATTTTAAAAGCACCATCTCCCTACCCCCTGACTTTTTCTGTAAAAGGTCCCTACAATCAAAATGCCGTTTTTACTAGCTTTCAGTAAATGTAATGATAAATGACAAACTAAACATATTGGAAAAAAAATCCTCAAATTCAAAATATGTGCAAACTTAATATTTGACATTCAATTTAGTTTGTAACCTTATAGTATGCATGTAAACATAGTCAGTGATGGCTGCAACAGAGTACAAGATAGCCAAACAGTATCACAAAGTACCTAAATATTTCCAAGTTTAAAGAAAAAAAAAAAAAAACAAAAAACAGTATGCAAATAATGAATGGTTTAAACTTTGCATTACACATCGAAAAAAGAGAGACTTTTAAGTAAAAACTTACGAGATTTTCCCAAAAGGTGCAAAAGCAGCCCTGACATCTTCAGTGGAAATCTCAGGATTCAAATCACCCACAAAAACATGAAAGTGATCTAAAATGATAAAAACAAACAAACAAAAACAAGGAATAAATTAATTATGGAAACTTTAGATTTGATTAATTAAATCACACAAGTCAACACTTACTGGATGTGTCTTTCTTCTGGCTACTTGGTGTGGTGGCCCAATTAACTTTAACCTCCTGCAAAATAAAAATGAATTTTCTTTACAATAATCAAGAATTAAAAGAGAAGTCAGTCAAAAGATAAACAGTCAAACATTGCTTATCATTAGAGAGCAGTCTCCTTACCTTTCCTAATATCTTCCTCCCATTCATAGCTGCAAGAGCTGCAGCAGCATCTCTGTGTTCAAAAAACTCCACAAAGCAATATGGGTCATTGCTTGTATGCTGTAAAAGACAAAGTATAATACACATCATCAAAGGCTGATTCCACAGTTTACTAAATGCAACTCAAATCGTGCAGTTACTTTTCCTTCAATATAGGGCTGTAGTGGCATTCACTGACTGGCCCTCCCAATTGTTGGGGTGTCATATGGATAGCAAGGCAACTACAAGTCATCAAACAGTCTTGGGTGCATACCTCTGTAATCATTTTGCAGCTTTTACAAGGTCCTATCTGAGTGAAGAGTTGTAAAATCAAAATCTCTGTTACATCCCTGGAAAGGTTTCCCACATACCTGGAGAGGAAAGCATATGTCCAAATTGCTAAAAACGTTTACACAAGGTATGAACAAGCAGTGAAACTTCCCAAATGACATCTTCATTATTCATTTTTCCTAATTTTACTTGACTAACAGAGAGGTTGGATTATTATTGTGACGCGATATACATCAGCTCCTCTGGCCTAGTGGTAACAAAAGACTTCGCGTTTGGCAATTTAAGTCGTCAGCGCATGCCAGTTTAAGGGCCGTAATTGATTTATTTTCTAAATTAAATCCAATATTCATTAAGTTGACGACACTCAAACATTGAAGGTTCATGTTTTCGTTTTCTTCCCGGGTTACAACATTAGGTAGCTAAATTAGCCACCGGGTCTAAATGTTAGCAAAACTAACGTATCATAACGCAACTACTGGAAACGTAAAATTGCTTACAGAGTTTTGGGATGGGTATCGTCGTCCATTGTCGATGTTGACTGTCAACTAGTCAGAAAACGTTAGCTACTTGATAGTTAGCTGACGTTAACTGACGATGTACGCTGTTAACAACTAGCTAACTAGCTTACAAGCTAGCTAACCGGGGTACTGCTCTTACGTCACTCTGTAAGTCGGGAGTGCGCCTGTGCGTCAGGAACCCCGAGGAGTCAGGGCAAGAAAATAAAAACAACTATTTTAGCCGCAAAAGTGTGAACTTTCTTCAACTCTGTTTCCTACTGAGTTTTTAGGTTTATGTATCCGTGACACGGCCAAAACACCGTGACTAAACATTTTTCCAAGTTCCGTACGGGGCTTTTGAACTGTATTTCAAGGGTGCGCTTGTTTTAATTACCGGTGCTATACGGCTCAGTGGGTGCTCGAACCCAAAGGACATTTCTGGAAAGAGTTGTCAACGAGAGTAAGGTTCAAGTGTCGTCACACTGTAAAATCAAAATGTTTAACTTAAGAATATGAGTTAAAAGGCAGCCTTGAAATTTCGAGTTTAATTGAACTCTTTTGTATGTTTGTGTTTAAGATGTGTTTGATTAAGTATTTAAATTTATAATAACAACATACCAGAAGTTTGTAAACTTGAGATTCTACATTGGGACAACAAAAATGCCAAAATGCATTTCAGATCTTTGAATTTCATATTCATGTTTGTTCATCTGTAACTGTCTCATAGCTAATTTATTCTAAAATTTCAGACTGGAAAATTCTACTGACTATGAATTCAAAATGAAAATCATGACACTGATTTTGAATTGTGGTTCAAACGAAATATGGAACACAAACACACAAAAAATAAAACAAATAAACAAGCATGATGGGGCTCCAAAGCTAAAATTTTGTTGAGCGTTGACTGTGTGTTGAGTGTGACAATCACTGCAATCAGGTGTTTTCTCTAATGTTCAAAGACTCCAGCACCTGTTGACCAGTATTTTGGTCCACTGTTCATGAGCAATATGCTCTAATGTGTGTCTTGGACAGTTTTGACTGTCTTGGACAGTTTTGACTCCAAGACAGTCAAAACTAGTTTCCTTAACTAGGCCATTATGAATCTGACCTGAACTTTTCTGTCTGTTTAAGCGCCCTGAGGTGACATTGTCATATATGGACGCAATACAAATAAAGTTGAATTAAATTGAATTTTGTTTATTTGGTTTTTTTATTATTATAAATTCTTTCGAACTACAATTCCAAAGCAATATCTTATTTCAATAAATTAAAATGTTGTATTTTCTTTTTAAATGTATTATTAGTTTTTTGTTATCTGAATTACTAATGTGAATCTAGCCTTTTCTTTAATTGGTGGGTACGAATATACATATATACCCCCCCCCCCTCTCTTTATATACTTATGTATATATATATATTCTGCCTTCTGTACATCTTGTTTATACCTTGTTTTTATTTCATCTGTAAAGCTGCTTTTAGATCTTTTAAAATAATAATATTATTAAAAAAATATATAATAATAATAATAATAATAATAATATAATAATAATATTAAAAATAATATATAATAATAATAATAATAATAAATCAAAACTTTGAAATGATGGTTTTATTCCAATTTCCAATTTTTGCCTTACAACAATAATATGCTAGAGAACATTTAAGGCAGGATCTTGGACTGACCTGAACTTGAAGTCATTATACTGATGTGCAAAAAACTGGGAAACATATTCAAAAATGTTCATTCAACCTTAACTGAATGAAAAATCTGATCATTGCTCCACTACTAACGATTTATGTGGCTATTTACAAATAGTTGCAGAAATAAGTGAACAAAACCTGGCTGAAATCTATTTTAGCTAAACAATCACAGTCAGAAAAGTGAGAGTTAATATAGCATTCACTGGAACTCATAGATACATTTGGTAAAATTCAAATCCCACATCTAGTGTTTCTGCATGATAAATGCCCAACAATTAAATTCTTTGGGCAAAATATTCAAGAAGCTGCTGGATTCTCCTATATACAAGCACATGATGATCCTTTTTAACACCATTTAAAAGCAAACACACCGCATTTTGATACTATACGTGTTCTACGAGTTTCAATGGATCAAAAAATGAATAAATAAGCTTTTTTTTATGTTACTGAAATGTCAAATGTTTTACAAAGTCTTCTAGTCATACATGTATTTGCTTCTGCCAGTCCAGCCATGAGCAGCATGAGGGTGATTTCCTAGTGTATCCTAAGTGCACAAGGGAGAATTGGAGTAGTTCTGACTGGCAAAAAATTGTCAATAGAGGTGTCAATGTGCCTACACTGTATCACACCATCAGTTACATAATTGTGTACCAAATCATAGCAGACTGAGTTCCCTTGGACAGGGTTTGTCATGTGGGAGTCTGAGTACATCTATTTGGATACTTCTTTTTTTTATCAATCAAGAAAAAAAAAGCTTTGGGATTCCCCTTGCCTAATTGGCAGAAAATTTAAAGTCACAGAAGGGTCACTGGAAAGGCTTCAGGGGATTCCCTGGTAAACAATAGGTTAAAGATGTCCCTGTCTGTAGAAGAGAATATGGCTTTCTCCGTATTTCCAGAAAGGTCCAAATAGCGGTTCTCTGGGGGAAAAAAACGAAAACAAATGAAAGAAATCCCGAGCTGCTGTGTCTGTTGAGGGGTCTGCGACATGACGAGCTGCCGTACTCGGCGCTGTCCACCGCCCCCAACATTAACCCTGCTATTTCGAGAAACTTCCAGCCCACTTTCCCACGTCACTTGAAGGAATCTTTAAAGCGTCCGTCGCCTGTATAAAATGTCTCAGTACTCGTCAGCCAGCAACATGAACGCAGTGAAGACACAGTCACCTATTCTGACAATGGCAAGTAATGACAACGAACCTCTCCCCCTCGGATGGGAAGTAAAGATTGACCCTCACACTGGATGGCCCTTCTTCGTTGATCACAACAACCGCACGACAACCTGGAATGACCCGAGACACGACCACAAAAAGGTAAGAGAGCGGCGGGATAAAGTTGGTTCGCCAGTGTTGTCAGCTAACGGCTGTTTAACTGATCTACCGCTATTTTTACGTTAAACTGCGGCGGTTACAGCGCGCGCTTTGGTTCTGTTAACCGTTAATGTGGGGAAAACCGTTCTAAATCACTGTTACATATTAATCCCGTTGACTATAGGCCTTGTTTGGCACAGTTACCTCCCCCTCACGGACAGCTCATGAGCCTATTATAACGGTTGATCAAGCCCGTAATATTCCCATGTCATGATCTAACACTATTATTATTCGATGACTCACCCTGCAGTTTGTTAAGGCTACCTATGTTGAGCGTCCAGTTTAAACAGCATTTCGTTCATAGTGGGAAACACGGCGACGTCCAGCTCTTAATAAACTTTTTCCCTTACAAGGATTTGAGGCTGGTCCGGGGCTTTCTTTGGCCTGTGGAGTATGTAGTGCCGTCTGTATTACAGACGTGGAAAACATACAGGTCTGCAGTGAAAACCCGTGGGCTGAAGCTAGCCTCACAGCCTGCCAGCTGGTAATCTTTCGTCTCAGGGACAGACACTGTTTTCCAAAGTTAGTGTCCAGAGGAATCTGCTAGAAAGACACAGCTGTTGGGGGATAAAATTGGTGCATTGGTGCTGGCAGCGTGCAGTGTCCCGTACAGGCAGAGGGCAAAGGGTCGTTCACAGCTATTTCATAACTTTTGTATTGGAAGGGAAAAATCATTGGTTTGCATACAAGTTCCTCCAGATTTGTTTTTAGTTGCTAGAAGTAGAACTGAGCTCACTTTACAGTTTTATTATTGGGCATTGAACAATTAGACCTGTTGCTTGCACTTCTATAATTATATTTTTCTACTCTTGGGGTGGAAATGTTAAGAAAATAAACATTAAATAACAGAAATCAATCATTTTCCCTGTTGTGATGTGTTTAGCTAATTAATTATTGTTTTCCTTCAAGCCTCCAATAAGGTCACATTTTGGTCTGTATATTAAATATAGCCAACATACAGTTTTATCCAGAGAATATATTTGTTCTTTATAAAAAAAAAAGACCAATAGGTGTGGTCGTGAAATACAATCACAAAGAGCCATATTCAGTTTTTCCTGCAACAGTTATTTAAAGTTAATGCAGAAGTATCTAACACAAAGACTCTGACCTCCTCCTGAAATTGATGTATCATAAGATTAAAACAATTCTTTCTCTGCGTGACATAATAATTGGTAGCCAATAACATGTTGGTATAGAGGGTGTGTCAAACTATTGTGTGGAAGTTTATTCGGGTGATGTCACTCAAATTGTTGAGCCACTGCAGACACAGCAGATGTCTGACTGGAAATGCACTTATGCTGATGAGAGCCATGTTAATCAGAAGCTGTTTACTTTTATCAGACACAGAGCAGTGATACTTTTGACACCCCTCTGCAGAAATGTGACATTGTAACCTATAACCTTTGTAATTATCTCATGACTTGGAAGACTTTTCTTTTAAAGAATACTTAAAGGTTTTAAATAACTATTGGTTGCATGTGTTACTATTCTGTAATAAGTTTATAAGTTTTTGCACACATCTGTAGCCATGTTTAAAAGTTTATTTGCAGTGTTAACAAAAGATTTCACTTGAAATTGCTGGGATAAAAGTTAAGGAAACAACATAAAGTTCCATAATTTGTTAATTGATCTTTTTACCCACTGGTTGTGTTTCAGAATCGAGAAGTATCCGCAAACGGACCCAACATACCACCAGAACCGAGTCCTCAGGAGACACAGAAGACCTTTGTGAGGGAGATGAAGCACCCCATTCTTCGCCCAGGTTATGTTCCCATCCCAGTGTTTCATGAGGGCGCAGAAATGAGGCAGCAGCAACAGCAGCATCCATGTTACTCTTACATCCAGCCAACAGCACAGAATGTCCGAACAGATGGACAGACACCGTCCCAGACGTCGGGGCTCCACGGCAGGCCTAGATCACCTTTACACGGACCCTCAGACAGCTGCTCCCCTGAGCCTGTGAAGGCCAGCTCACCTGTTACACAAACAGCAGAGGTGAGGCTTGAGTTAATGTAATTATGGATCAATATTCATAAAGGAAAAAACAAAACTGAATTCTCACTTATTCAGTTTGACCTTTTGTTTTTCTAGGTTTACACCATCCCCCATCACCAACATTCCCGGCCCAGCAGCACTGGTCTCCAGGCGGGGTATATCCCTATCCCAGTGATTCATGAGGGTGGCGGGAGCCAAATTCAGCCTCAGTTAAATCCGTCTGTGTACTCCCAGCGTGTCCCCTACCCAGAGCATCAACAGCCTTTCCATCGTCTTCAAACAGATGAATGGCCCGCCTACTCTGCCGCCATACAGCCTCCCAGAGAAAGGGCTTCTCCAACAATGTTTCCCCAACATCGCGATACTACTTCCATTCACCTCCCACCTCACATAAGAAGCCAGTCACCCACTGTAACGCAGGTGCTGGGAGACAGACCACAGGTAATTTCACTACCTTTTTGAAATGTTAGATATCCCTCTCAGTGTAACCTGGAATGTAGATTGAAATAACTTTTCCCCCCTTTTTTTAAACTTCTAAGATTCAGCAACATGTCCTCACAAGAGATCTGCCTCACAGAATGGAGCAGGAGCAACAAAGCATGCAGCACAAACCAGAGAACACGCCAGTTCCTCAGACACTACACACAGAAGCTGACGTCCAAAAGCTTCAACAGCCTCATCAGTTCCAGCAGGTACCACCTCAGACACAGCCTCAGCAGCCCGAACAGTCCCCTCAGCAGCCCCAGAAGCCAGAACAACCACAGCATCACGTTGCAGATATCACAGTTCAAATACCTCCAAAACCAGAGGCTCAGGACGTGACAACCGCCCCCCTTGAGGTCCCACCTGCAAAGGCGGAGGCCGATCAGGCCGCTCAGTGCCCAGCCCATCCAGGCTTGACTAAGGTACAGCAGATAATTGAGCGGGTTGCTAAACTGGAGCAGGAGGTGAAATGCTTCAGTGGAAAGAAAAATGACAAGAAATACTTGTTATTGGAGGAACTGCTAACCAAAGAGCTCTTAGCGCTGGACTCTGTTGACCCAGAGGGCCGCACAGATGTGCGACAGGCGAGACGGGATGGAGTCCGACGGGTTCAGACCATACTGGAAGAACTAGAGCAACTGGAGGAGCAGCCGTCCAGGCCTGCGAGCGAAACCGCAATGGAGGGAGACAACCTGACACAGAAAGGAGAGCCCAGCATGATCACCAAGGAAACCGTTGAGATGGCAAAGGAGATCTCATAATGACTGCACACTTTATATTAAAGAGGAGAGAAGGGTTACCTGCTGTATGTTTGATAGTGAACAAATCTGCTGTGGCTAACTCTTCCACACCTCTAACCAACGCATTTGTGGAAGTTGCATGCATTGATTAACTGTTGGTATGTCCATTCAGCACATAATTTATGGTATCTCACCAGTCATGTTCAAGGCATTTGTGTTGCCTTCTATGTTTTGCCAATGTCTTCAAAATAATGACTGCAGTCGTGAGCAAGGTTGACAACAAACGCAAGGCAGGTTGAAGTCAGAATAAGAGGCCTTTATTAGTAAATGAAAGAGAAATACAAGTATTTTCTTAAGAAATGTTACATTTAGTTGCCTTTTATCTGATTAAATATTGTATGAAGTATTTCTTAATCCAATCAGCACATCGGTTTGTGCATTTGCGCAAACTTTGAGGCTTTAAAGCAGAACTCATTGCAAAAAACAACTTATCAGAAAAGCATTTCTCCTTTTATGGCCGCCCGGTCACATTGAAGCTGCTTTGTCACACAACACAGTAGACATGATTATTAGATGCTGCTTTTTGGTGCATTATGATTTTGGTGTCTTTGCACTTTGCCATCAGTGAAACGTGTCACGCTGCAAATCAGCAGCACTTCAGAAGTTTCTCATTTAAAGCCGTTTTGATTGATGTGTTTGAGTGATTGTATGTGAATTGGTTTACCTGTTATTTCAAATCATGATTTCAATATTTATATAAAGTATTTTGGTACAATTATGAATGTGTAAAGAAAAATGGGAATGAGATGTGTATCTTTACAGACAATCAGCACTTGCTGCTAACAAGAGTCGCATTTCAAGACTGTCAGAATGTCGTCGTGTAACTACCAAAGCCACAATCTGTAAAAATGTTAACACAGTAATGGCCTCAATGCCTTAAAAAGTGCCAACTGTGCAAAAATTCAAGATTCATGGACACTTTCGTATGTTAGACAAAAAGGTTCAGATTGACTTTTATAAGTACTCCAGCTATTTTAACTCTCATATAATAACCCACAGTGTTTGTTTAGTAATATGTCACTAATAAGATTGTAAGCCATCAGCAAGGTAGAGTCAGAGCCTTACACCCACTTCACAAATTATGGATCGTGGCTTCCAGCTGATCATGGTTTATTAGTAACTCACTGATTCATTGCTGAATGAAAGTCACAGTGGTATTATTGAAAATAAAATGTACAAAATATATTTGTTCTCAAAGATTCTGAAAACGTCTGTGTTTTATTTGCATTTTATATTTGTCCTTTACATCCACTGAAAACACATCCCTGACTAAGTGATCAGATGCATAATTTTCTTCTGAAGAGTTTGATAATACAACAGTTAAAACAGTTATTTCTCTGTCTGAGGTCAGCTGTTCCCTGCTTTTACCCACAGGTCCTCCTGAATCATGAGTGAGAACATTTTTGGCTCCTTATGCCTTGTTAGGTGGGGACTTAATAGTGTTGAAAATTATCATTGAGACTAGATCACTGAATTACTTTGAACAAAAAAACACTCTTGTGCTTTCTATAAGATAACACATTATTATAAATAAAGAAAAACATCATATAAGCAAGTTGATTTAAGCCCATACAGTTTTAATCTAATTATCAAATAACATTTTAGTAAGCCTTTGGTTAATGACTGACATGACGATGATAGTTTGTATTTACACTACCTGCACACCGGTGGTGATGACGTCACGTCACGTGCTTTTGTTTAGGACAGGAAACGTCGGTTACGTCTGGAACGGCACACAGCGGCTCCCGCTTGGGACTCATCTCACCCCCACTGCCTTTACTCAGTCCAGTATGACTGTGAAAATGGGTGGTCCTCCGATATAGAGGGACTTTGAGCATCAATATGCGTGGAAGTGGAATAAATAAATCTGACACGCTCCCAGCTGCTGCTAGCACGCGAGGTAGCTAGCCACAGTCGCCGCTCACCAACCCGTGGGAAACGAGCTAACCGTGGCTAGGCTAGCTACGGTTAACCTCTGAGACGTGGAACCGCCGTACGCTGGTCGCGGAGCCAGATAGGTACCTGTTTTAGTGTCACGTTAAAAAAAGGACAAAATGGAGCTATTTCAGGCAAAGGACGAGTATATTCTTCAGAGCGGGGACCGTGCTCTGTGGTGCAGCCGAAAAGACGGGACCATGACAGTCAGACCTGGTACGTACTGGATGCCAGCTTTCTCTGCTGCCACTGACAAGAAACCAACACTTGGCATTAAAATGACTCGTTTGTTAAAACCCATGCTATCCATTTATTCCCTTGTCTGGAGTTGTCATATCATTCTGTTGATGGTTTTTGTCTCATTCCTCGTCCGTCTGATCTCGGATCTGTCATTCATCCGCATCTTTTAAAAAACGCGATCGTTTAATGTAATCAGCACGATTAATCTTTTAAACAAAACAAGATTGACTAAGAAGGTGCGGGATTATTTTTTTTTTTTTAGATGCGCCACTCCTAAGCAGTGAAATCATCGCTCCAGCTTTCATTCCGAGAGTGCCAACACCCCAAACTGACTTCAAAGTTATTACTTCGCTTCTCATCTTACCAACTGAATTAAATGTGATTTCTCAGGTCTTCTTTAGGTTAAATAGTGAATGATGGTATTGAACTCAACATAGTTTTTAGTATTCAGTGCCATTAACTCAAGTGTAATGTGTAAAGCAGCAGCTCTTACTACACTTTGTTCTGGTTGCAGAAGTGAGAATTGCTACTTCAGCTCGTAGCTATTACAGGCTTTACCATTAAATGAATACAGGGGCCAGTGGGAGTTGATTATTCCCAACTGTTTAAGAATAGCTGAACTAAAAGAAAAGTTTCATTAAAGTCACCAGAGGGCTGTGCATGCTACTCTCTGTGTCAGCTGAAGATGTGTGGCTGTGCAGCCATCCTGAACAGGTTTTTAGTTGCACCACTGTTTCATTATTTAATTGGAAAAAGGGTTTCCACTCCTCACCGTGTTTCCACTCTACTCTGTAACAGACACTTATGCGTTTCAGTGATATTACACACTGTGGGTGAAGTTGTAGTAGTATTCTTGTTTCTAATTCTGCCAGACTTTCCCTGTGGGGCCCTCACAGCCGGTTCCTCAGCACATGCAGTTCTCCTGCATGTGGAACAGGAAGAGTCATTGTCTGAGTCTGCGTACAGATGTTCTCCACCCTTCTCCTCACCCGTCACATTTTTCCAATTTCCTACGATGTAATTTTTAATCCATAACCAATGTGGTGCATTCCAGGTTTATTTTTATTCTCTGAAACTTTACATAACTGACATATAAAGACATGAAAAATAAGCTAAATTATGTTTTCTGCTCTTCTTAGTTTGATAACTCTATAGTTTTTCCTAATATGATTGAGAAATAACACATACAAGACTGACACAGATGTGGAAGAGTTTAGCCGTTTGTGGATTACTTCCTTTACCCCAAATGCAATTTATAAATGAAGTCCTCTTATCTTTTGGAGTTTGCAAGTGTTTAACTGCATTTCTGCTTGTACAGGAAATCACCCAACCATGACTGACTGCAATTACTTTCTGTTTGGTGTAACTCAGGCTGAGCTTGTAGTGTTCAGCTATTGCTGACAGAGAAAGTGCACATGTTCCTATCTTTAAAGAGACAACTCTTTGTAGTCATGCTTTTAAGTTGATAAACTGTCATATCCATGTGTCTGTTTCAGCAACTGACCTGTTGTTGGCATGGAATCCAGTTTGTTTGGGTTTGGTGGAAGGTGTCATTGGAAAAATACAGCTTCATACAGGTAGGCAGACGATGAAAACATTTCTGCGATTTAGCCTGTTTTGTTGAGTTTTTTTTTGTTGTTGTTGCAATGAATAGCTTTTTTTTTCTGTCTGTTGAACCTTGAACCACAAAGTCAACCAGTACTAAGTGTGTTTCTCATACACGTATAAAGGTGTGGGGAAAAAATGTAAGAAGAGGAGTGAACTGATGGTGATGATTCAACTGATAAGTCAGCTTTTCATCCCTGGCATGGCTGTGTGGGCTACAGGGTCGGCCATTTGAGATCATAAGGAAGACGTTAATGGAAACTATATCAATTATACTACCCTGGCACAGCAGATAGATTACCATTATATAAATATTTATTTAACAGATTTCTTATACAGCCTTATTAATAAATGTGCAGTCAGTGATTGGTGTGCTGCTGCCTTCTTCACACCTCTCAGAATGTGAGGAATTCAGCACCGGTGACGCAACTCCCTCGTCTTCTTTCTCTTTTTGGCAGACCTTCCACTCGGCCTTGTATTAATCCGCCAGAAAGCACTTGTAGGCCATTTACCAGGGAACCACAAAGTTTACAAGATCACCAAGATAGCTGTTATTCCCTTGTCTGATGAAGAACCTCAGGAGCTTGACTTGGAGGTATGCATACTTTATGGCAAGTCTAGGGATTGTTGTAATTATTCCATTGAGCCCCCTTTGACTATCATTGCAGAAGTATTTGTTAGTCATATTAGTCATTGCATGACTCAGCTATCAAGATTACCTGAAAGAGGTGAAATATGAATTGTGGAAGCTTTTATTTCCCCTGGTTTTGTTGAAAAACAAAATGCAGATGTAAAAGTGTAGCAATGAATGACAAAAGGAAGATGAATGCTAAGATTTCAGTTTTTCAGGGAAGCTTCACGGATGGTGAGACAGAATATTTTCAAGTGAGTAATAAATTATGATTGTTAGAGGATAGGTTTTTTTAGACCTTGTGTCTGTGCTGCAGAATGACCTTTGTCCCTTTTTATAAATAGAAATCCTACAGATCAGTGTAGATGTTTGTGAAAAATAGAACCATATAGTATTCAGTAGTGAGTAAAGAAACGTCCTGTTTTGTTTCCCCTCATCCTCTTTTCATCAAGCTGAGCAGTGACAGTAGTGCTGAGATTTGTAACGTTGCATAAATTTCCTTTTATAGCTTTGCAAGAAGCATCACTTTGGAATCGACAAACCGGAGAAACTGGCCCAGTCCCCAGATGAGTCAAAACTGATGAAAACCTTAAGTCAGATCAAATCTAATGTGGCCGTGCCCATCAAGAAGAAGGTATTGTTTTGTTTGTTGTCCCTCACCTTTAAACTGCTGCTTTCCCATCTTTCATACCTCAAAGGCTTTGAGGATCTTTCTCTGCTTCTTAAACTTACTGCTTTTTCTTTCCACCTACCCAATCCAGTATTCCCCTGCCTTCCAGGTCAAGGAAAACAAAGAGAAGGAGCGCCTGGAGAGGCGGCTACTGGATGAGCTCTACAAGATATTCATGGACTCGGACTCCTTCTACTACAGCATGACCTACGACCTGACAAACAGTGTGCAGCGTCAGGGAGACTCGGATAAGTCCAACTTACCCCTATGGAAACAGGTGAGGAGAGAAATGTGCAAATTTGGAGTTAAATTGCCTGCAAAAATTCCCCATTTTGACTGATTGCATTAATATTTTTCAAAAAAGGTGGATGACCGTTTCTTCTGGAACAAACACATGATACAAGATCTCATCGACCTTCAGGTAGTGGATGTTTCCACTCTGAAACAGATGCACGCAGTCAGTTTTTCATTACAGTTGACACCTCAGAGTGTCTGTAGTGTAGCTGTTTATTATAATTCCAGGACTTTATCAGAGAAGTATGAAAATGTACAGTGGATTATGAAGCTAACTGTTCTGACCTATCTTCTCCAGCTACTGTGTTGATGCAAAGTACTTCCTTATCTTCATCTCCCTGTACTTTAACCGTTTAAATCCTCCAGGTCCCAGAAGTAGACTTCTGGGTGATACCGATCATTCAGGGTTTCGTGCAAGTGGAGGAACTTGTGGTGAACTACAACGAGACATCTGATGAGGAGCGGAGCAGCCCCGAAACTCCACCGAAGGAGATCACCTGTGTCGATGATATCCATCCTCGCTTCACCGTGGCCCTGATTTCCAGACGTAGCCGCCACCGGGCAGGTAGGACTACTAACTTACTGTCAGTATAGTCTTTGGAAATCCAGACCTGAGCTCTGGTTTAGTGTATAAATGGGTTGGATTATGATTCTTTTCACAAATAAATTCTTATAAATAATTTCCGAGTTGTGTTGTGTTTTTCTTCAAAGGGATGCGGTACAAACGTAGAGGAGTGGACACCGATGGTCATGTGGCTAACTATGTGGAGACAGAGCAACTGATCCACGTGCACAGCCACACTTTGTCTTTTGTGCAGACTCGAGGCTCTGTGCCTGTCTTCTGGAGCCAGGCGGGCTATCGTTACAACCCCCGGCCACGATTGGAGAAAGGTCAGGCGATTTCCATTGTCTTGCATAACATAAAAGGGTTTCTCAGATTCTTTAAACATAAAGGACTCTTGCACTTATTTTCTGTTAAAAGTGTGAGACTTGGGATTTTATCTTGGTCCAGATTTTTGGATCTGTGTAGCACATTTTGAAATATGCATACTGGTTAAGATATAGTTATCTTGTTGGTATTTTTCTCTTTTAAATTTATTACACTACTTTGTTTGGATGTGGAAATTTTAATGATAAAATGTTTCAAACTCTGCTGAACTTTTATCTTTTGCCAGGTCATGTGTACATGAAAATTTGTGTTTGTTGCAGGAGAGAAGGAGACCATGCCTCACTTTGCAGCTCATTTTGAACAACAACTTGAACTTTACAAGAAGCAGGTGGGTTTGCATTGCCAGAGTGCATACGTGGGTATGTGCTCATGAATTAGTTTCATGCATCAATCTTATGATAGAGGTGTTAATTTAAATTTAACATTTCATGGTGGCTGCATGTGGTGTCAATGTCTTCTCTGAGGTTTTAGTGTGTGAACTGTCAACTTTTAGCACTTCTCTAATTGAGGTATTACTGTCTGCTTAGAGTTTTCAGTCAGCCTGGATATATTGCAACTCTGTGTGTTAAAAGTGTAAGAAGAGTTTAGATGCTACACTTGAAGCCAACCAAAAAGCTAACGTTGTGTCCCACAGGTCATTATAAACTTAGTGGATCAAGGCGGACGGGAGAAGCTTATCGGTGATGCATATCTGAAGCAAGTCCTGCTTTTTAACAACCCAAACCTCACATATGTTTCATTTGACTTCCACGAGCATTGGTAAGAGGCACGCTGTCCTCAGCAGACATGGCTGTACTTTTATACCACAGTGTATTTACTTTTCTTTTTATGCATTTTATATCCTGCTTCTCAGCCGTGGTATGAAGTTTGAGAACGTGCAAATACTGACAGATGCGATTTCTGATATCATCATGGACATGAAGTGGGCCTGGTAAGTGCCATGCCTGTATTTCTATTTGTAACTGCTTAAGAGGTGTGATGACGAGAAGCACTAAGACATGCAGTGTTTGGTTAGAAGACAGTCATAGAGCTCTGCTGGCTCCTAAGATGTGTTAGTATTATCAATATTGGTGAGATAAAGAATCTTATTTCCATGAATGTACGGGATTCTGAATGCATCTCCCTCTCTCAGGGTGGACCAAGCAGGCGTCATCTGCCAGCAGGAGGGAATCTTCAGAGTTAACTGTATGGACTGTCTTGACAGGACCAATGTGGTCCAAGCTGCCATTGCTCGGGTGGTGATGGAACAGCAGGTGAGATCATATTTTCCCCACATTAGTCCATTATTTGTAACAGATGCTCCTTTTTAATGTAGTTTACTATTTCTTGCTGCAGTGACCTTTTAGACAGTCACATTGTTCTTTATTAAGCTCACATTGCTCCAAATAAACCAAACTGTTCATGCGTCAGTGCCTGCAAACTTCAGCTTTATTCTTTTAAGGAGCACAAGGATTTTCTGTTTTTTGAAGAATAATAAACAACAAATTAATCTATGCAGTTATAATATCATGATATGATTGATTTTTGCTCTATTACTGCTGCATAAAGTCTTTTCAGTAGTTAAAATGTAATATAAAAGATCCACTCTTCCTCCTGCAGCTGAAGAAACTGGGTGTGATGCCTCCAGAGCAGCCTCTGCCTATCAAGTGCTACAGGATTTATCAAGTCATGTGGGCAAACAACGGCGACACCATCAGCAGACAGTATGCAGGCACAGCAGCCCTCAAGGTAACACAAGTCAGAGCCTGTTGGGGATAGCTACAGCTATAGAGGCATCAGATTTTTACTACAAGTACTGATCTGGTGCTCCTGTCGGCTTTCCAAATTTTTAGAGCAAGTATCATTTACTCAGGGTTTTGCAGATCTGATCCACGCTTGGTTTTCTGACTATAGTGCTACTGTACAACACCTGTTCAGATCAAAACCACAGACAGCATCTATTAGAGGTTCTATAAAGTACACAGAGCAGCATTTAGTAAAAACAAAGGCAAAGATTTTCCCAAAATGGAGATTACGGCCTGTTGATAAGAAACTTAAACTGAGCAGGTTGTACTCTGTAACATTTTTACATCAATGTAGTTTCCACATACTGCACTGTTGCAAGCAAACAAGCCAAGAATACTGTAATATAAAATGTTTATTTAACAGAAATACACAATTTGTTCTACTTTAGGGAGACTTCACCCGGACAGGAGAGAGAAAACTGGCTGGTGTGATGAAGGACGGAGTGAATTCTGCCAATCGTTACTACCTGAACCGCTTTAGAGATGCCTACAGACAAGCAGTTATTGGTATGAAAAGATGGATTTTACAGCTTTATATGTGACTTTATGCGGCATCACTACCAAAAATCTACCTTTGCTTGACGGTTCTGAATAATCTGCATCCTCCTGCAGATCTCATGATGGGCCTTCCAGTAACGGAGGACCTCTACTCCATCTTCAGTAAAGAAAAGGAGCACGAAGAAAAGGAGAAGGAGAGCCAAAGAGGAGCTCAGGAGCAGGTCAGCATCCTGTTGCAGACCTACATGCAGCTCCTGCTGCCAGATGATGAGAAGTTTCATGGAGGCTGGGCCCTCATCAATTGTGACATGAGGTTAGTGGCAAGCTGCACCACCAAAGATGATGAAGTTTTCTCAGTGCTGCTACTTTTAAACTGTTTTCTTATTTCCCATCAGCATCATTGATGCAACCAACAAGGATGTAGATGTGCTGTTACTCCTCTCAGACAAAGCCTACTACATTGCTTAGTGAGTCAGACTTTTACAAATGTGCTTTGTTAGAATTTGATATATATTTTCATTCCCTTATGTTTGTATTTTGCTTTTTTTAATTTTAGTTATGACGAGGAGGCAGATAAAGTCAACCAATACCAACGTCTTAATTTAGAGGGTTTGGAAAAGATTGAAATTGGTAAGAAGTTGTCCTTAAAGGGGAAGTTCTTTTACACTTACTGAGTCATTCAGCACTTCCCAAAAATGTGCTTCCAGTTTCTCAGCCAGCTTTATAACTTATTATGATTCATGCAACAGAAAAAAAGGAGGATGTTAAAATATTGTGTAATCTTTGACAGGTCCAGAGCCCACTCTGTTTGGGAAGCCAAAGTTCTGCTGTATGCGTTTGCACTACAAGAATGAAGAAACAAGTGGATACTTTCACACGCTGAGAGCAGCAGCAAGAAATCCAGAGGATGATGGAAAAGGTAGGTTGTAATTATTCATTTAAAGCTAATTATTTTTATTGAAAAATCCTGCAGATACTTGCTTAACATTGCAACATATTTCAGATACTTTGCAATGCATAGCTGAGATGCTCCGCATAACTAAACAGGCCACAGGACTGGATCTACTTGTTGTTGAGAAGAAGCTGGAGAGGTGAGTACTAAGTTGTGAACATTTCTTTAACTAGTAGTTGTCTGTATTTCTTAAATATTTATGATCATCCTGATCATTTTGCATTTTAACCACCGACTGCATCTGTCTACCAGGCGGCAAAGTAAACCCCATGAAGACATAAAGGGGATCCAGAACAAACCTGCTGACCAAGTTCAGGGCAGCTCCGGGCTTGCACAGGGCAAGAGTTTCCTCCTCAACAAGTTCTCCTCTCTCAATCAGAAAGTGAAGCAGACCAAAACAAACGTAAACATCGGACCCTTCAAGCCTCTCGGTAAGCTGGGCAACTTCTCCAAGCCTGATGTGACAGTAAATTTCCTCAAACCAACTATGCACGTCAACTTGTGGAAGTCGGACAGCAGTCTGGAGACATCGGAGAACAATCCTGGCACAGGAGCCCTGAAAGACATCGTTGGTGAGCATTATGATCATTCCTCGGACTCGGACTCCTACAACTCAGACCCTGAACATCCATGTGCCGGTTCTTTGGAGAAAGTGGACTATGTGCTGCCCAGCTGTGGCATCGTAGCATCAAACCCACGACTTGGCAGTCGCTCACAATCCATCGGTAGCGTGGAGCTAAATATCCCCACCGTTGTCCGGGTCACTGGCTGCGATGAAAACCAAGAAAACTCCTCACAAATGAGTGATGATAAGTCACCAGGGGCCGCCTCAGTGGCTGAAGAAGCCATTCTTATAGATTTTGGTACTCCCATTGATGCCTATTGCCACCAGTTTGTCCAAGATGCACAGACCAAACCTGTTGAGGTGTTTGGAGAGCAGCCACCAGCTGCTTTACCTCCACTTAACCCCGTAGTGCCTGTGCAGACAAAGACCCCAGCAGACTCGAACAAGCAGCCAATCTCAGAGCCGCAGAATCGGCTTGAGGAGTCCCAGCTCCCCAGGCCATCCCAGCTAGATGTCCAAACCTCTACCTCCGCTTCCAACCTCCTTTCTGTCCAGAAGCCCAGCTCTGCAGTATCAGGAGACTCTCAGAGGAGTCTGTCTTCACTGATGGAGGGCAGCCTCGGGCCTTCACCTGCCGACAGCAACGGCAGCCGAGTCGTGTCCCCCTTTGCCAAGATCAAGAGCTCCATGGTCCAGGTGGCCAGCCTTACCCAGGCTGGCCTGACCCAAGGCATCAACTACGCTGTTGCAAAGGTTCAGAAGAGCCCCGAGCCAGATGCTGTCAACGAGGCCCAAGAGAGCGAGTTGAAGGCAATGTTTACACAGTGCCAGACCAGGATCATTCAGATCTAGTGCTTTCCTTGTAGCAGGATTTTGTAGTTGTAAGTCATCAAGTAACTTCCTTTATGGTAGCAGCTAGAGCTTGTACAGAGCGTCACTATTCGGCCGTGAAATGTGCTCTCAGATTTGCCCTTAAATTAAGTTAAATTTACCCACTCTTGTACAGAATTGACAAATATATCCCCCAAATCCAAAATGGTGGTAATTATGTTTACATGCACAATTATTTATTTCCCTCCCTTTTTGTTTTTAAAGCACTGGTTCTTTTTGTTTTCTTATTTTGCCATGCAACCTTGCACACTGATAATGTTTTCACACATTCTTTCTTTATGGTCTAATAATCAGTCGTGCCTCCCTGTGGAAATTGCAATAATGTTGAGATCATGTTTAATGTGATTTAAATGTCTCAGAGTACCAGTGTGTGATAACTTTGTTGAGTGTAGGGGTAGCATATGGTTGACTTTTTAGTTGACTGGAAATCATCAGTCATTCCTGTGTGTCTGAGAATTTCATAGGAATTTGCACACGTTCCATTCAGCTCCTAAATCACTCCAGAAAGAGTTGAAGCAGATTGCTTCATGGGTACAGTTCTCCTAAACTCATCATGAATAGATTAAGAGACATATTAACTAAGAGTTAAGGAGATATTTAGGGATTTAAAAAAAAAACAAAAAAACACCTTATAAGTACTTCCAGAGGGGGTATGTAGAGTATTCTTGTTTATGTAAAAGTGTCGCTGTCTCTAGTCTGAAGTTGCATAACTCAGCGCTTGCATCTGTGGTTAATGGTAACAACCGGTTGGCATTACCTACATGTAGAGACCAACTCTTAACTTGATGTTCTGTATGTCATCCTGTATATGCAGGTCACCTGTGATGTAGACCTCTTAAATAACCTTCAGTTTGTTGTACCAGCTGTTGTAGAAATTAACCAAATATCCTTTTGTGAATCCCAAAGGACAGTTCTATGTGGAATATTACCCTTCCCTAGCCGTCACAAGATAGCCAGATGACATACTGTACGTAGTTATCCCGTCATATCAGTGTTGTCAAGTGTAACTTAGACAATATACTGCTATAGAAATAATGACTACATAAGGCTTTAGAGTATCCTGGGTGTCAATATGTACAGAGTATTGTTTATTTGTTCCTGAGCAGAGCTTTCCCTTGAGCTTTTTGCATTAATGGTTGGGTGGTAGCTTGTTTTAAGATGTATGAACATTATATTTTGGGAAGAAAGCCCTGTACTGTCATTTCAACCTGAAAACCAGAGACTGGAGTTGTTTCTAAATATATATATATGCATATATATATTTAATTGAAATAACTATTCTGCTGTTGTACTATTTAATATACGGGGGGTTTGTTTGAATTGACTCCTTGGCCAGCTTTGTACATTGACACTGCATGTTTGACTAGGACTGGAGTGTAGCATATAGGACGTATATATGCATTTTGCACCCACCCATTTATTAGAAACACTGACGCTTTATGCACTCCCCAAACTTAAAGCATATTTGCCTTAATAAGGAATTAAAGTGGGATTATGTATATCAGGTATTTATGGCAAAATCTACCTTTTTAAGTCCATTCTTATATGTTACATTTGGTGTACTGTATAAAATGTGTTCAGGGTTAACTGTGTCATCAAGCTTTGTCTTGGGATATTTCATTGAGAAACCAGCACACGGATTCTTTGTGGAAATGAGCAGGATTTAGACGATGTGCTACTTGTGTGTCCCTTATAGTATGTGTCAGTTTGTCTGTTAGAGCATTCCTGCTCTATCATAGAGCCCTCATAGTATTTAGATGCTATAAAGGTGTAAATGTTGCACTTTTTTTTTTTAAAGATAACCTCAGTGAGAGAGGTTTGCCTCAGTCCTCCATCCAACTTCACAGTTGCTGTTGTGGAGAAATCATCCCTAGGATCTTGCAATAGGAAGCTTAGTGGCATTTATGATTAAGTGGTTTGATATAAGCTGAAATATCCCAAGATAAAGATGTGCATGTTTCTTTTTTGTATTCTCCACTCAGCTTGCTCACCAGCAGGTAAAACGTGTGCGAGTTGTATATTTATCTGGTTATGGTCATGTTAAATGAGACTATATGCTTTGTGGGTGCTGCTGATAGTATGTGGTGCTGCCAAAGCTTTAAGGTAATAGCTGTAATGCAAAATTTTAATGTCAAGGGTAAAGGTGTTTTTAAACTTTGTTTAGGTTTGCAAACACTGGAGCAGTTCTCAAGCAGAGCATTTACTTGTTCAGTACTAAACTGGCTGCGTTAAGCTAAAAACAAGCAGTAATCTTCAACATTCCTGATAAACCACGATGAGATGTTTTATATGCAAAAGCTGGCAGTTATATTTGAGCTTATATTTGCTGGGTGAGATTTTTTATTTCATCTCTATCCATTTTCACACCAAGTGCATTTCCATCCACCTCTTCGTTTGTTGTGGTTGTCGTCCTCTTTCATCAGGGCCTCGAATCATGACGCATTCTTGTGCATAGAGATCTTCAAGCATTTGATTTGCACTGTTAAAGCACATTCTCCTAGCACTGACATTCGGCTGGATGTCTGTAGTCAAATCTCTTTTACCAACTGACTGTTGTCATCGTTTTTCACAGTGTATTGAGATTGTATTGTATATTAAAGTATCCTATTTATTACCTTCTTTGGGAGTTTTACTTCATGAAGAAGTGAGTTTAACACTTGTTTCAGTCCAATAGAGCTGCATTAAGTTTATTGTCCAAAAGTTTCAATGACAATGACCAATTTATCCTTTCAGGTTATAAAAGAAAAAATGTATTTGAAAGTTATTTTTAAAAGAAAGTTGAACAGTTGAACTAAATGGCACATGAAAAACCTCTTTATTACAAACTTTTTAAAGGTATCAAAAAGAAAAGCTGAAGCCACCTCGCTGGCTTCTACAATCAGGGCTCGTTGCCGTTGACACTCCTGTGCTGCTCCATCCGGCTCCTCCTCAGCGCCTCGATGTGTTTGGCTCTGAGCCAGCTGTCTCTGGACAGAGAGGTCTGTCCCAGGCTCAGAGACAGCAGCCTGCAGACAGATACATGACACTTAAAACTGAATTAATGCTCCTGCTAACCCACAAAAAAAAGTTAAATTAGGCTGATAAATAAAAGCTGATGTAAACTAAAAGCCCACCTTGCCACGACAAGCATCCTGTGGAGGTCCTCAGCAGATATACTCTGAGGGTCATCCTTCCTCATATCTACAAAATCATCTTCAACAGACTGAAGACATGGAGAGAAGTACAATTAGATGCAAAATAATAATATAACAGATGAAGAAAAGTTTCCAGATCTGTGCCTCACTTTAGTCACTTCATCTGAGATACTGTAGTCAAGCAGCCGAGCCACACTCAGGTAGATCCTGAACTTGTTCAGCTGCGATGAGGCCTGCGGATGGATATGAATGCTGCTCAGATACTCCTCCATGTGGGAGGGAGCGACCTGTGGCTGTAGGTGTATCTGACAGTCAGACTGGAGATGAAGAGAAAAAGATAGTCAAACTATGTCATGAAGCAACTTCCCACAAACAAGTGTCTAGCAGGAAAAAAGAAAGTGATATTTATATTTGCTGCTATGCAAAAGTAGGCCCTGTCTCTTGTGTGCACGCCCAGTTTTGACATATTCTCCAAACTTCCTGAAAGCCTTACTGAGCTGACCCTCAACTGCTCGCCAGCTAACAGCAGCTCAGTGTAAACACAGCCATGTACTTCTGACTTCTAATCAACCGTGGGAGTTGTTTACAGCCGCTGCCCTTCACTGCAGGACTAATAGATCCCCGAGCCTGACGCCTCTCCCAGGATTGTTCCTGTGGCACACAGCTGCCACCATAGCAACTCATTAGAGCAACGTACAGGAATAGCACACAGCACATTCCTCAGGCTGTTCGCAGCAGAGCGCGACCCGGGCTAAAGCGGCTCGCTGACGGCGTCGCTGCAGCCGACCAATGGCAGCTGCGGGGGCATTGTGACGCTGGCTGGAAACAACCTCCAGGGTCCATCTCATGAGGGACAGGAGGAAACCTAAGCCTTCCCTGGCTGCGCTGGTGGGGGTGTGTGGGAGGGATCAGCGATGGGTGGGGTAGAATTTACACTCGGCCCGCCTTATCCGTCTTTGTCCTCACCGGCAGCAGCGAGCGGCCCTCTGACGCAACCAGCACGTTAATATTGCAGGGGAATTCCATCTGATGGTAGTTAAAGTCATAATCAACCTTCTGCCACGAGATCAGGTTCCCCAGAGCCGTGACGTTGCGCACACCTGCGGCACAAAGATCCAAACCTGTTAGTGGCAGCAGACTCAGGTATAAACTGCAGTCTGTCCTCTCATTGTCGCCCCCCTGTGGTTTCTACAAGCCTCACCAGTCGTGTCCAGCTGTCCCTGCTCCAGCTGGGTTTCATCCAGGAAGAGGGTCGTATGTCTGGCCAGCTGCAAGGCTCCGCTCACTAGCCTGTTGGCCACGTAGTCCTTCTTAGGCACTAAACGCATCTGGTTCATGTTCTGCAGGCTCATGCCCAGGTAGTGCGACTGCAAGGAAGAAAAAATGTTCCACAAAAACCTAACACTAAATAAATAAATAAGAACTTGCAGTTTGATGACTCACAGATGGCACAAGCTGCTGGATGATCTGATAGAGGCGCTCAGTGTATGAGACGTCAACAGGACAGCCGCTGAGATTTAAGGTGAACTTGCCTAGAGGGAGGACGTCTCGCCTGCTGTACCTGCAACAGAAATGACGCTGAAATGAAAATGAGATAAAAACGAGAAGCTTAAAATGCTGCTTACAGGTTACATACACGTTTGAGATGAGATGCAGGATGAGGTATTCAGCAGCGAGAGCATCGCCCAGGAGGACGTGAGTGACGTATGAGAGCAGCTCCGCCCTGACAGACGCCATCTCGCTCAGAGTTGATGATAAAACTGAGGAAAGAGGACAAAGGGTTAACCCGGTTGCTATGGTAACTACAGATATGTCCAGTCTTTACAAATAAACTTTGTTACAATGAGGCTGCATTTATTTTCCCTGCCCTCCCACACAGCTTAAAGGCGACACATTTAACGCAGCTGAGGTTCATTCTGCTTTCTGGTTTAAACTGGAACCACCATGCAGAGCAAAGGAATGAGTGATTGAATTAATGGGGCAGCAAAGCCCGAGTTAAGTGAATTTCAGTTAACACTTGCACTCTTTGTTGCACTTAAAGAAGTGCAAAGCAGTGGGGGATGGATAACGGACTGGGTATCAGAAGTTTTGCAGAGGCACCACTAACAACAATCATCAGGTTTAAAGGAGATTAGCACTGCACCATGAATTTTCCCACTTTTAATCCTCATAGATCTGACAGATTATCTAATTAATAATTACTCATACTCTCATGGGATGAATTCAACTTACGGTTCAAAGATATCTGACATTTAAGATCTGAATGACTAACTTCTAATGCCTTTTTTAGGCTTTTTTTTTCCTTTTAAGCTCCAACTTTATAGCTTATTTTCTCCGCTGGTGGTGCAAATGTACACTGACTGAACACATGCATATTGGAAGCGGTTATTTCAAAGGCTCTTGTAAACTTGGCCTTGACCGACACCCATCTGAGTTGAATGGACGACAACTTTGGACTATCGCTCATGATTCCAGTTATCTTGGAAAACCAAAATAAAAAATAGCAGCATACAAAACCTTTTTTTAAAAGTAATAAAACAAAATGTTAATTCATGTGACACTGCCGGCTGCACGGAGATCGGTGTTGCTTGTCCAAATCTAATGATAAAAAGTACGAATGGAAATTAGGTTGCATCTATTTCTGGAGGTGCATTTGTCTTTTAATAAAGCTCCACTGATTGATCCAGAACTATTGATCTGGAAAGTTTAAACCAGTGGAACGCATTTCATACACTGGGGAGAAAAGCTGATCTAATTATCTTTTCAACATTTAGAACATGAGAAAATGAGCAAAAACTTCTAAAACTGCAAATCTGATTAGTCAGCAGGCATGTAAGGCTATAACATGTAGGACCCTAATTATTCTTGAATTTTGTCTTTTTATGTGACCTCATGTTTCCAGGGGAAGGAGTTGAATCCTGAGTGAGTGGATAAAATTTCAACAGTTAAATTGGAAAATATCCTAAATATCCCTTATCGGCCTATATCGGCCTTAAAACTAACTATCGGACATCGGCCACCCCACCGATATTTAACCGATCAGCCCGCTGTTTCTAAAGTCTAAAAAACTCCCCCAAAAAACAAAACTTCTTCTTAGTCAAAAACTTATCTTTTAGACATTCAAACTTCTAAAGACTAGGGGTGGGAAAAAATATTGATACTAAAATATCGTGATATTTTCATATGCTGATAGCATGTTGACATTTAAAACGTGGTATCGATCTATTTTACTAACGAAATCTTGTGATATTTCATCATTCTGTAACAAAATTTCGCGAGAATTCACGAAATATTGTGAGACTTTGTAACAAAACAATGAAATCTTACAAGATTTTGTAAGTAAAATAGAGCCGATACCCAATTTCTAAAAAATCGATTTGATATCAGCATCTGAAAATGAAAATATCACAATATTTCAGTGTATTGATATTTTTTTCCACCCCTATTTTTCAAAGTATCGGAAACGGATAACAAAACTGCTATTTGCAATGACTGCTTATTTTTTTCAGCTTTAACATCGGTATCGATATCGGTTATCGGCCCCATAAGTTTTAAAATATCGGCATATCAAATATATCAGCCAAAATTCCAATATCGTGCATCCCTAGTTCATTTACTTTGTTTTTAAACTATATGGTGTATTAATTTTTCTAGAACAGTGTAGTGTTGAACTTGTTCATTTTCTGGACAACTTCAGTGTTTCTGCCGATATCTCACAGGAAATTATTACGCCATTCCGACAATTACAATATCATGACGACTTGCCCCAATTTCATATATATTCAGTTTTACATTTGTAAAAACTGCAGTGATAAACAAATCTGTGCCCTGGATTTCTCCCTCTCTGAGTCTCTCACACATTCACAGAGAAAAGTAGTGCATTCTTACAGGTGCCGTTGTCTTGTAAGGTTGCGCAGGGCAGCAGGGGGTTGTTGTGGGGCAGCAGCTTGGCGTAAAGCATGTGAAGGCGAGGAACGAGCGAGGCTGGCGGGCTGTGCACCCTCTGCTCCTCCGCGGTCTCCATGCACTCCGTAGGATCCAGGAGTGACGAAGAAGCATCTCTGTGAGGAAAAAGCAAGGATGAGTAACAAGCAGGAAGTTTGAAATTACACTGAAATGAGCAACTTACTTCTCATCAGCCAGAGCGCTGAGAGCAGGACTGACTGAGAGGATCCCGTAGACCTCTAACGTGTCGTTGAGTTTAAAACTCTCCCAGTCCTCGTACACCTGTAAACACACACCTTGTTGCATCTGCTCCACACTTGGAAATGAGAAACAACTCAAGGGAAGACGGACCTTAACTAGGCAGGAGGGGCCTTTTTCCCCTGGCAGGGGGAAGTTGAGATCGAGGTGGGAAGCAGATGCCACCTGGCTGGAAGGTGCTTCTGTCTCCTGCCGCTTACAGTCGCCATTGCCGTGCTGTTCTGTTGGAGTCTGAGGACCTGTAGCAAAAAGAAAAAATTTCATTTCACGGTTATTGGGACCAAAATTATCACGGTTATCATTAGGGATGTACGATATTGGAATTTTGGCCAATATCTGATATACTGATATTTCAAAACTCGTGGCCGATAACTGATATCGATATTAAAGCTGAAAAAAATAAGCAGTCCTTTCAGATACAGTAGCAGTTTTGATATCCATTTCCGACACTGAAAAATAGGGGTGGGGAAAAAAAAAAAAAGTGAGCTTTTTACAATGTTGAATTTCCCTTCTGGGATAAGTAAAGTATTTTTCATTTCATTTCATAATGATACACTGAAATATCGCAATATTTTCAAATGCCGATATCAAATAGATATTACTATTTTACTTACAAAATCTCATGAGATTTCATTGTTCCGTTACAAAATCTTACAATATTTTAATGAATTCTCACGAAACTTTGTAACAGAATGATGAAATATCAAAAGATTTCGTTAGCAAAATAGATAGATACCGTGCTTTTAAATGTCAATATGATATCAGCATATGAAAATATCAGAAAATTTTCGTGAATTCTTGCGAGAATTCGTAACGGAACAATGAAATATTGCGAGATTTCATTAGTAAAATTTCGTAACGGAACAATGAAATATTGCGAGATTTCATTAGTAAAATAGACCAATACTGCGTTTTTAAATGTCAATATGATATCAGCGTATGAAAATATTGCGATATTTCAGTGTATCGATATATTCTATCTATCGATATATCTATCTATATATAAAGTTCTGCTGCTGGTCTATAAAGCTCTGAATGGTTTAGGCCCAAAATACATCAGTGACCTCTTGACCCAGTATGAACCTACTTGACCCCTCAGGTCATCTGGATCCGGCCTTTTATCAGTTCCCAGAGTCAGAACCAGACATGGAGAAGCTGTGTTCAGCTTCTATGCTCCACATGTCTGGAACAAACTCCCAGAACGTCTTAGATCAGCTGAAACACTTAGTTTATTTAAATCCAGGCTGAAGACCCACCTGTTCTCAGCTGCATTTACGTAGATTTTATTCAAAAGTTAAAATCCGCACGTCTCTGTATTCTCTCTTTTAATCCTAAATGCTTTTAATTCTGAATCATGCTTCTAATTGTTTTTTTTTTTTGTTTTTTTTTATCTCCCTTTTGCTTATAATGTTTTATGTAAAGCACTTTGAATTGTTCTGTACATGAAATGTGCTATACAAATAAACTTGCCTTGCCTTGCCTATTTTTCCCACCTAGTCTTAAGAAGTCTTAAAGTCTGTAAAAAAAAAAAGTTTTTGAAGAAGAAGAATTTTGTTTTTTTAGACTTTAGAAACAGTGGGCTGATCAGTTAAATGTCAGTGGGGTGGCCGATGTCCGATTCTTAGTTTTAAGGCCGATACAGGCCGATACTGACAGGGGGCTAATTATATTGTGCATCCCTAGTTATCATTGTTATCGCGGTATTATTGAAGCATCAGTAAAAACATCCAAAATGGGTCTAAACGTCTGCTTTGTCTTTTTTAAAGGGGGGAAAATCTCCAGAGCTCTGTCCACGTGGGTGCCTTCCACCATGTTTTCACAAACTGGGACTACTGCTGCTTTTCCAGGCAAAGAGCAGCATCACTGAGTTTTTCAAAGTGCAGTAATCAATCACGGTTTTAACAATAATTAAAATTTGAAACAGTATTACTAATCATTGGGAAATTTATCACGTTTTATCATTTTACTGGTAATCGTTACATCCCTAGTAGCCAGAATTACTTTTTTTTTACAGAAAAAGCAGCTCATACCAGCATGTGGTTCCCTCTGCTTCTGCGGCTGAGTGTCCATGTCGTCATCATCCTCATAGCTTCGCTTCTGTCTGCTCGGCACATACGAGGTAGAAGGGACAACTCTTGCTTGGTTAACACTAGCATACCTGTGCAGTGGAATTAAGGAAAGCTACAACTTTATCTTAAATATAACAAAAACAAACATTTTGCTGCCTTATATTTAGGCACTGTCTAGATTTCAGTGATGAAATCAGGATATCTCCTTGACCCATTGATTCTCCCCTGGGATTGGCACACAGTAGAAAGTCTGTCTCTCTGCGGTTACAGTGTTTCTGGAGTTAAAATCCACCTGGAGAAGAGAAATAAAGATGGCTGGTTCAAATACTGAGGCATTTATGCACCAGCTGAGCACAAACAGACAATATACTCACCCCACATTCTGTCACATCTTTGTATTTCCCACAACGCAGCATCTGGGGGTTGTCAGACAGCAAAATAAGACAACATCCAACTTGTTCTCATATGCAAAGAACAGGACTGTGCATATGCAAATATCTGCAGGGGGAGGACAAGGAAGCACGCACTTTTGCCTTTGTGGAAGGATCGACCGTCTCATACACTCCCATGAAGAACTCTGGATCAAACATGTCTTGGATTAAACAGCGAAACTTTACCAGGCTGTTGGGCTTCAGGTAATGCAGAGGGACATCATTCAGAGAGGGAACCTGTATCCAAAATAAAGGTGGTCGTTACCAAAGAGCAAATGTGCTGAAACAAGCGGTGAAACAGATGTTTTCAGGTACTTTTTAAAACTAAAAGAAGCTGCGTTACCATGCTCTGTGCATCCTTCTCTTTCAGCTGGTCCTTAAAAAATGTAACTGCTTTCACCTCCCATTCAGAGTTCGGATTATTCTGGGAAGCTGCTATCAGATTAAGAAGACATATTATTCATTTCATTATTATTTTATCTAAACTGGAAGCAACATGGATTTATTACTTTTATAGATAACCTTTCTGGTCTAAAATGTACAGTTGTCCTCAAAATTATTCATACCCTTCAATTAAAAAATGGGGAAAAAAAGCAGCTGTCAGTTAAATACAGTTGAAATTGACAAAAGTAATAACAAATGAAAATTTTATGAAAATTGTGACTGATTCGGAGTTGTGGTTTGAAAGAAATTTTAAACACAAAAAATAAAGCAAGTAAACAAGCATGATGGGGCTCTGAAGCTAAAATTTTGTTGAGCAACACTTTAAAGCAATCACTGCAATCAGGTGTTTTCTCTAATGTTCAAAAAGACTTTTACACCTGTTGACAGGTATTTTGCTCCACTGTTCATGGGAAAGATGCTCTAATGTGTCTGGGACAGTTTTGTTTGTTTGATTTTTTAAATTATTATTTCCCAACTCAATTCAAAAGCAATATTTAATTTCACTAAATTATAATTTTGTAAATTTTTATTTATCATTAGTTTTTTTTTTTTTTTTAGTTTCCTGTGATTTGAATTACGGTTGTGAATTTAGCCTTTTCTTTAATCGGCGGGTATGAATAATTTTAAGGACGACTGTATGTTTTAGTAGTATTTCTTAACTATGACAGTGCAAAATTGGAAAATGTGAAAAACAAAAATTGCATTACTTTCTAAGTTAATAACCTAAAACCTATAATTACCTCCAACCTGCAAATTAATCTTATGACAAATAAACAACAAACTTGTAACATTTATTCACTTAAAAGTACTAAAACGAGTCCACCAAGTGCGTCTAAAGTTGAGATAAATCCATTATTAAAGCTATGAATACGGACTTTTGTGTTAAAAACAAAATATTGCAGAAAAATAATTTTCTTGGCGAGTTAAACCAACTTCACTCCTTCACGTCTGGCTCATCTGTTTACATGCAGGTACTCAGCATCCTTATTCATCTAAAACTGAAATGGGTACAGACTGTCGTGAAACACGGCTCACACAAGAAATAAGCAACTTCTCAAGTGTTAAAGTCACAGCAACATGTGATGTGCACGGTTGGCATGGTACATAGCCTCGGCTAACTAGCTTGCTTCACGCGTTAACGTTAGCTGTCACAGGGTGAAGTTCCGGTGTTTCTTACCGAACATCCCTTCAACGACACCCAGAGGGTCGTTAATCCAGTCGTGTGTGGAAGGCATCGTTCACCCGTGGCAAAAGTCAGGAGAATGTCAAGTGTATTAAAGTAAAAACTGTTTGAATCCACTATTTTGTTGACTTTCTCTCTCACACTGGACTGCAGAAGTGAGGGCGGGAAACTTGCGTCACTATTAGAAGAGTGTGGTTGGTTTGTTTTGTGCACGGGGACAAATCGGAGCGCGGAGCTATCGCTATTACAGATCCAAACTATGGGTTTAGCAATGAGCATAACATTCTGATTTTGATTTTAAGAGACACCGCAATTTTGAAAAAAAAATATACTATTAAAATGAAACATTTCCTTTAATCATTCTCCCAAAGTAAAAAGATAAGATGTAAAAGAGGTTTAGATAATCTTCCTGGACTATAGATGGCAGTAGTGAGACAGAGTGTTTGCTTTTCTACAGCCAACGAGCTGTGGTCAAGTAACCTGCGTTGTTTTAATAGATCTACAAATAATATGCAAACCCGTTTACAGGTTCAACGACCAGTAGAGGTGATATATATATCTATAAAAAATTGTAAACGCAGCTAAAAACCGCTGTTTGGGCAGTTGAGCGTGCGCTGCTCGTCTGCTCCGGTTGTGGCTACGTGTAATTTTAGGGGAAAATGGCAGATAGAAAAAATAATAATGTTCCCAACACCAGTGCAAATTTATTGTTTAGCGCCGCTCCGGAGTTTAACTTCAATCTGCCTTTCATGCCAGTGAGTCAGGCCACTGGTCCGGCGGTGTTGTCAGGAGGTAAGTTGAAATACGGACTGAGTTTATATCTCAAACATTAGTGAGGTCGTTAGCATGCTAAGCTAGGTTACAGCCGACTCATTTGCTGCTGTCAGCTGTTACGAGGTGTAAAAGAGGAAGAAACAATATCTGAGTAGTTTGACGTTTGTGTGGTATGTTAGCCTATTCAACTTGAGTATGTTTTTGCCAGGCTGTCAACTGTGTGATGTTTTATTTCATATTTATTTTAGTGGATCAAATTTCAAAACATTTTCTGTAATTTTCTACCAGTGGCAACATCCTATTGCATCCTTATGTGACCTGTGGCCGGTGAAAATATGAGGTGCATTTATGTTTTGTTAAAGTAAATATTATTAGGGTCTAAATTAGTCTATTACTGTACAGTATTCCGAAAGGGATTTTTTTATGTCATATGCTGTGCTTATTTGTATTTTCACTGTTAATCTGTGCTTTGAGACCTACTATCACACTCTTAAATAACAACAAATGCTGTACTTGTAAAACTATTCAGTCACCTGATCAAACTTTGAATATAAAGCTGCCATAACAATTTAAATATTTCTGTAACAGCCATTAAAAAATGTTTTTGGGTGTTTTCTGCAAAAACGCATGACATAAAATGCAGAACCTAAAAGTAAATAAGAACGTTTTCCTCATCTGTCTTCAAGTGCTGAATAAAACAAAACTAGCAGAGAATACTCGCTGATTCTGTGACAATCAAAATAGCAGATTTTAACCATAAACTCAAAAGAAATTGAATAGAAGTGCAATACAAAGTCTACAAAGTTATGTTTTCTTCTGATTACTGACCAGTAGATACTCGGGATGGGCGACATGAACTAAAAAAATTGTCATGTTAATTTCTGGTTTTTATCAAGGTAACAATAAATGACGATAAAAATATCAGCCTAATCGTTTATATTATAAATCCATCACTACATTCTGTCTTGAGAACCCTGAAATATACTAGGAGCCACTGAACTTCACCAATTAAGTTTTTTATTTTCTATTTAACCTTTATTTTTCCAGGAAGAGTTACATTGAGATTAAAAACCTCTTCTAGAAAATTAAAAAAGATTAAACAAAGCCCCAACTTTTGAAGGAGCATTACTGCCTTCATTTGCACTGTGACTGTAAATAATTTCAGTTGTATGACTGTTTAAGTTGTGCCTATTATTTGTGCCACTGCCTCAAATTATTTTGGTTTTTCTGATTAAACCTGAATGCCCATTAGAGGGACATTTTTCTGTTCCCATAGTTATTGATGTTTAACCTTTTCATCTTAGTCAGTTCAGTACAAAAAATGTAAACAAAAATCCATTTTATGATACTCAGTAAACTATATAGATACAGGTAAACGAGTTATTTAAATAGATACATTTGCTTCTCACATGATGGGATCGGTGATCAATTTTTTAAACTCTCTGATCAGTGATCGGCCCCGAAAGTCCTGATCGTGTAAAGCCTATTGATATCTAGACTGGAGTCTTTAAAGGGAGAACTGTGGATGCTTTTAGCTGCTTACATTTTGCCCGGTAAAGGCCTGTGACCCACTTTTGGGTTGGCACCCACCAGTTGAGATTCACTGCTGCAAATGTCATGATGCAAGTCTGTATTGCGCACCCATCCCTGCTCGTGTCGCATCCGCATATGGGATGAATAAATTCTTGTCTTATTATCAGTATTTATATTCAATGTCTTTGCTTCTCCACGTGTAAACTATTACAGAGAGTAAAATATTTTCTATTTATTTGTCATCAGAAGATTCTACGGATGTTGGAGAGGAAGACAGTTTTCTTGGTCAAACCTCTGGGAATGGACCTGCAGCCTCCTCTACATTTAGCTACTTCTCCAGCCCGGTAACCACCTCTGACCCATTTGCATCCATAGGGCAGTCGCCATGCCCACCACCAGCGCTGTCTGCGCCCCCGACAACAACGGGACCTGTTTCTGTTCCCAGCAGCATCAACATGGCCGCGTCGCCGCCGTCTGCTGGCTCACAAATGAACCCTGCCCCTTCAATGTATGGCAATGCAGTTTACCAGAGCCCCATTGGGCATCACACTCCTCCCCCAGCTGCGATGACACCACCACCCCCCCAAATGCAGCAGCAGAGTCATAATCCGTACCGACACACCCCTACCAGCAGCAGAGCTAGTCCGTACATTCCAGCTCCAGAGGTCCTGCCGCCAACACACACACCTCAGCCGAACCCTTACTCCCTCAGCTCTCCCCCACAGATGTTCCCTCCATCAGGACCCACATTTACAAAGGTAGAGGCCGACTGACAGACCAATCTGTGTTAGATGAATTGATCTTCATCAAAAATGATGAATGAATTTATAGTAGGGATATAAAATGCATTGTAATATTCTGTCTGCAGCCTCCTCCCACGCACATCCAAGGGCCTTTACCTCCACCCCCCACTGCTGGAGCCATAGTTCCTGCAGGTCCCATGATGCCGCTCAACTACAACGTCTATGAACCAGTTCAGCCTCATTGGTTTTACTGCAAGCAGGTGGAGTCAAAGAGCGTCTGGCTTCCTTTCAGTATTATTGACTCCCTTCAGCTTGAAGAGACGTACAATTCAGGTCTGACGAGGTTTATCCACAAAGAACTGAGCATCCCACATCGATGTGAAATCAGTTGCTTTAATATGTTGCTTTTTTATCTTCCAGTTCAGCCAGACCCAGAGAGTGTGATTGTTCGTACAGATGGGGGGCGCTACGATGTGCAGCTGTACGACCGTGTGCGTACTGCAGTGTTCTGGGAGGAGGACCCTACAGAGGTCCGCCGCTGCTCCTGGTTCTACAAAGGGGACACGGATAGTCGCTTTGTTCCGTACTCTGAGGAGTTCAGCGACAAGCTGGAGGTTCGTCCAGAAACAGAGATGCCTTTTACCTGAGCAGCCCATCAAATTTAGTCATTTTTGTTGCATTATATTAAGTTTTCTATGTTTTATACATTTTTTTCATCTATTGCATCATGAAAGTTTTGCTGTGTTGAATTTGAACATGCCCCTAAGTTTTTAAGCAAAATAACAAACTCTAAATGTGCCATTTGCAGGCAGAGTATAAGAAAGCTGTCTCTACCAACCAGTGGCATCGCAGACTTGAGTTCCCATCAGGAGAAACGATTGTCATGCACAATCCAAAGGTAAGCAAACATCTCGCAAGTGTTAAAGGTAGAGTCTGGAGTCCCCCCCCCCCCCCCCCCCCCCCGTTTCTGTTTGTAAACAACACTATTCAAACTAAGAGCCCCTCCCCTCAGGCTAATGGCTGCATCACTCTTCAGTCTATTCAGCTTCAAGCCTCTCCTTCAAAGCTCGGAAGCGAGCCAACATGAACCCTGGTTTTCCAACGTGCACCATCTTGAAGCCCTTAGCGCGGAGTGCTTCCTTTTCTTTGCCGCGTCCGCCGTTTTTTGTTTTTTTTTTTCCCTGAGAGTTCGAGTGACTGGTGTCTGCTCCAATCATGAGCTTATTCCCACACAGCATCATGCCCTTAGCTCTGTCATTGGCTGGCAATACATAAGAATTCTCCTCCCAGAAACATCCCGAACACACCAAAACAAAGGGAAAAAGTGAATTACAGACCGGGGGAGAGCAAGTTGCAAACAAACTCACCTCCACATGAGAGAAGGAGCCCAAAGGGTTGAGACGGATTTCACTTGCACAAGTTTAGTGTTTATTTTCAAGGGGGAAAATCCGGACTCTACCATTAACTGGTCCAATTAAACCTTTTTAGTTTGGTTTGATTGGTGGTAAAGATTAATGTGTTTGCTTCTTTAGGTCATAGTGCAGTTTCAGCCCTCCTCAATGCCAGATGAGTGGGGCACAACTCAGGATGGGCAGACCAGGCCCAGAGTGGTGAAGAGGGGGATTGATGATGACCTTGATGAAGTGCCAGATGGTAGTATACTCATATTAATATAATGTAATGGAAATAGATTAGGGGTGGGAAAAAATATTGATACACTGCAGTATCGTAAAATTTTCATATGCTGATATAATAACGCTATTTAAAAACGCGGTATCGACCTATTTTACCAACGAAATCTGACAAGATTTCATCGTTTTGTTACGAATTTTTGTGGGATTTCATGAAATTTCGTGAGATTTCGTAACAGAACAAGGAAATCTGACGAGATTTCACAAGTAAAATAGATTGATACCGCGTTTATTTATATATATATATATATATATATATATAAATAAAAAATATATATATATATATATATATATATATACATGCATATCGGCATATAAAAATACACAATTTACACAAATTTTCCAAAAGTAAGGAAGGGTGTTTACAAGAAAAAGTAAATTTAGATGCAACATCTGCTTGTAGAAGCAATGCAGGTCAGTTATGATGTCAAAATGCACGTTTAGTGGTTGATGTGGGGTTGTGTGCTTGTGCTTCCAGGTGAGCTCGCCACGGTGGATCATCTTGTGTTTATGGTTCATGGGATCGGTCCTGTGTGCGACCTGAGATTTAGAAGCATGATTGAGTGTGGTGAGTACCACACACTGATGATTTTAATCATTACAGAACAGCTGTGTAAACTAAACACTTTGTGCTTTCAGTGGATGACTTCCGTAACGTGTCTCTGAAGCTGCTGCACAGTCACTTTAAGAAATCGGTGGATGATCACGCCGTCAGTCGAGTGGAGTTCCTGCCCGTTCAGTGGCACACAGCTTTACACGGAGATGCCACAGGAGTGGACAGGTGAGGCCATTTATGATGTGACTGCGCTTCCTGTAATGAAAATCTCCATGATTTTGTCAAATTAACAAGCTCAAATTTGCTTCTACTTCATCGCTAAATATGTGTAAATGTTTGTAAAATAGCCACATCCAGATTAGTTTTATCTAATTTGTACAAAAAGAGTTAATTTTACTGAAAATAACAGACTTAACTCAGTCTTTCCTACTGACAACTAATCCTGAAAATACCAACACTAACAATACACTTACCTGTCATTTGTAAATCTCATTAGTCAGCTTCAGTAAACAAAGCATTTATTTGGGGCTATTTAAAGCTGGAGATTAATGCCCGTGTGGGGCTCCAGTGACTGTTTACAGCAGCAGGCTGGTGTCTGTGGTTTGGACCAAAATAAACCCTGTTTAGGGAGTTCTTGGCTGAAAAGAAGCATTTCATCACTGTTAGACTGGAATAATGTGAAATACCCCGATGGTCTTAAGGGAATGGGAGCAGCTCGGCATTATGGGGCAGGCGTGCCACGTTGACATTTGTCACAATGTAAACAGGAGTGTCCTCCATTCATTCATAGTGAGTACGGACACAGAGTGCTGCGAAGGAAAACCTGCTGAAATGCTGGAAAGGAAAGTGGATTTACAGCGAAACTCTAACCAACGAGGCCAGAGAATGTTCTCTCCAGAAAATAGCCATGATTGTTGGGCTAAGCAAGGAAGCGGTGTAGTGGTTAATATTCGTTATACATTTTATGTAATGATTTTATACAGTAACAAATTGAGTTAGACTAACAAAACAGTCAAATATCAGAATATTTAAATGTCCTATTTATTAAAATTGTTCCTTTGTTGGTTCTAATCTTAAATTTTAGATGAGTTACATAAAGTATTATTCATATATTACACACGTCTAGACATTTTGTTCACAGGTGTGTTAATCTAAACATAAAATCTTAAATTTTAGAGTTACATGAGCCACTATTCTGTTATTATACAGATCTGGGATATTATACAGTGTGCCGGGAACAGTGCTAAGTGCTCGAAATCTATTGTTAAATGTTGTGATTGTCCATCAAACTGCTGCAACCCAAACCATTCGCTGTGCCGTTGCTAGATCTGATATTTGAGGACCCTCTCTCTTCTTCTACACAGGAACGCGATGAAAAGTAACTCCAGTTCTCTTCTCCCCTTTTATATCATGCAAAGTGCTGAAAACACCTGATAATACAGCAACACAAATCACTTTTTTGGTTTAAATTCTCACCAAAGCAAAGACTTGAATCAGTCACAGTAGGATCACAGACGTGCAAAATGCTACCTGAAGCTACCCTAGATGCCAACATGTCAGAAATATCCAATGATGCACTGCCGATTATGTGAAATTCCCATTCCCTATAGACTCACATTTCAAATCCTAAGAAGAAATGAAGAAAACTGGACTACTGCTTCTTGAATGAAATAAAGAAAACTTTTGGATTTGAGGTGAAATGTCTTAAAGAACCTCAAAAAGAAGCCAAGTTGCCTTTAATGAAACTCATTTAAATGGATGACCATTTAAAATGAGTTAACATACTGTATCTCATTAAATACTGAGTTTACCCTCACACATTTGATATGGTGACATTATCTAGATTCACGTTTTTTAAAGGGTTTTATCTTAGTGTGTATTTTAGTAAAATGTATTCCTTGTTGTTCACAGACAGTGTCTCTGCATGTTTTTTGGTACAGAGACAATATGTACCATGTATTTGATACACAGATGATACAATAGTGGAGCAATGACATATTCATTGTGTCCACTGTAACCTCTTTTTCACTGTTTTTCTCTTTTAAATAAAAGTAGAAATAAAGTTCATCACCAGATTTAAGCTTTAAAACTTTTATTAGTTTGTCTGAGTTTATTTTTTATGATTCTATTGAGTCCTGAAATCTCAATATTGATTTGTCTGCTACTCGCCTTTTCTTCCAGCTGTGTCCATTAATCTTTTGTGGCAAGACACGTTTTTGGCTCTTCTCTTTCATGCACAAGCAAAATGGATATTTATAGCTGAAGCATCGAATTGGGACCTTGTGAAATGATTCAGGGATTCTGTCGTGCAATAATCAAGACTGCCTTCTTGTGTTTCTTTTTAGGAGAATTAAGAAGATCACTTTACCCAGCACTGGACGTTTACGTCACTTCACAAACGAGACTTTGTTAGATGTGCTTTTCTACAACAGTCCAACTTACTGCCAGACCATCATGGACACAGTTGCTTTCGAGATGAACAGACTTTATGCTTTGTTCATGGAAAGGAACCCAGACTACAGAGGAGGAGTGTCAGTAGCTGGACACAGCTTGGGTAAGAAACCTGTTTATTGCCTACAAGATGACTGGTTTATGTTCTTTTGTCTTTTACCTCTTTTATTCTTAATCATTCTCCTTTGTTCTCTTAGGCTCTTTGATTCTCTTCGATCTGCTTTCCAATCAGAAGACTGTCTCTTCTGCACTGCTCGTGCCAACCATACCCACGGCTAATGGAGATGCCAAACAGGTCACACACAAGCTAATTAGAAATGATTTAAATATGCTGTCACAGCCAACCAATCAACAGCCACCAAGCTAATCAAGTCAACAGCTCAATCTTGTCAATTTAAAACAGAGAATTTAATATCACATTGAATGGCATGCATGTAAAAAGACTTTACTTACTGGAACTAAGGCTGGATTTTCACTTATTTTGTTGTGTACACATGGAGCCTGCAGGCTGCCATCAACCCAAAAAAATCTAATCTCAGTAACCTTTAAACTGGGGATGTCCGATATTATCGGCCGATATTGGCATTAAAATGTGATATCAGAAAATATCTGTATAATTTTTCCATTAGTCCCCATCTTTGTGGAAGAACTTCATATTCCAGCATTCCTTTTAGAGTCATGTGACTACAGAGCGACTGCTATAGACTGACTTGCTTTGAAACTGCTTATAATATGTCTGGTTTTAAAGGATAACGTTCTTTTTTTTTTTTTACCTTGACCTTATTTCTAGGAGTATATACGTGCATTTACTCACTGGTAAAGTTTCTGCATCACTTTGAGTCCTTCGGAAGATATTGTCAGCTCAGTTTGAGGTAATGTTTTTGAAAAGTCACCGCGGTGCAGTGAGGAGGAACCGAACGTTACACTGATGCTACGTTCAAGAGCAGTCGGGCAGATGGGCGTCGGTAACAAACCAGATGTAATCACAGAAGCCGAGAGAAAAGACGGTGAAACATGGGTTAGGGAAAACAATATGACATCGCCATGACAACTTATCAGATTTGGACTGAAGCCACTGTAACTGACAGACCACGTCTTCACAGAGAGGCTTGTTTATGCCCTTACATGCAGCGGCTGTCGTCCGTCTGCCCGGTTTCACACAAACACAGCATGAAAAGTAAAAGGGAGCTGCTCGCAATATACAATTGTTACACAATGTCCCTTTAAGAGTTGGGCAATATCGGATATCAGATATCGGTAAAAAAAAAAGCCAATGTTGAGCATCCCTACTTTAAACCAGAGTAATGATGCCGTATCCAACAGGCTCGGATAAAAATGTTGAAGCTTTCCCTTTAGTGACTTGCATGCACAGTCATGTTTTGCAGGGTTGATGCAGAAAATGATATATTGTACCACGCTGGTTAAAATACATGCAGTAATTATAAATCTTACTTTTCACATCAGGCATCCACCCCTGTTACACAGGGGAGCAATGCGGTCACTCCTCCAGCTGTGGAGGAGCAGCCTAAAGAAGAGGAGGAGGAGTTTGAGGATCTCGATGCTGTGTTGCAACATTTGGGCCTGTCTGAGTACAAGAGCACATTTGATGAAGAAAAGATTGACATTGAATCTTTTGTAAGAATATTTAGCTTTTTTGTGTCAAGAGATTTGATTTGAGATGGTTTACGAGATAAATGGTTGAAAAAAGTCATCGGGGAAGTCTTTTGATTAAAAAAAAAAAGATTTTTTCATGTTATGGGTTTTGCACATGATTCTTTTACAAATGTATTTCTGATCTTGTTGTCTTGTCACATTTGCTTCCAGCTCATGTGCACCATTGAGGACCTAAAAGAGATGGGAATCCCGCTCGGTCCCAGGAAAAAGATCGCCAAGTTTGTTAAAGAGCGAGTGAACAGACAGGTGAGTTTGCCTCTTCACCGTCTGTAACTCTTAAACTCGATGGCGTTGACAACACTTTTTGTTTTGTGATGGTTTCATGTGTGCAGGCTGCACGTCAGGCAGCTCAGGAAAAGAAAACAGAAGTCAGAGAGGAGAGTCAGGTTGTTTCACCTCCAGCTGAAGTTGTAGCTGATGCAACCACGAAGAAGCTTCCGGTGGGCAACACCGTCTCCTCTGTCCACGTCGACTATGATTACTTCCCAGTTGGTACTGGGCAGGTAATGAAAATATGAGGAAAACCGTTAAAAATAACATGAAAGCTTATTTTAAATGAAAACTGATGGTTAATTTTATGTTTGGCTCTGCAGGTGTCGGTGATCTACCACTCACTGGACTTTGAACCAGTGAATTTCTTTGCCCTGGGTTCTCCGATTGGCATGTTCCTGACGGTCCGAGGGCTCGAGAAGATTGAAGAAACGTACCAGCTGCCCACATGCAAAGGATTCTTCAATATCTATCATCCAGTATGCAACTTTTTCCATCATTTCTATCCGGAAAGAGCTGCTGCTAATTGAGCTTTGTCTGCTCAGAAATCAGTTTTAGCATGTTTTTATTATTTAACTGCAGGTCTGGAATTTTCTTTTCCTTGAAAGACATTTAATTTAGTCATCTCATGGCATAACAACACTATATTGACCGATTCTTCCCTAGCCTCTTTAAGACCCACAACGTAACTTTTAGATCTTAAAAAAATATGCGTTTCTGACTCGTTTTGATGGCACACCAACATTTATTTTGCGCATTTTTGAGCCGTCACTGCTCAGAGACATCCTGAGGCTCAGAAACTGCACTTTGTAAGTTTTTCATCCGGGACGCGGCTGTGATGTTGCAGCTGACTACTGGTTGCGCACTGCGTCACTTACTAGCAAAAGGATATGAACCAGATATGAACACTACGGGTGTTTTAAATGCACATCATGGAGGATTCAGCAAAGGAAAGCAAGGAAAATTTCTGGAGAAAGAGAGGAAGGGACAGAACAAGAGTCAAGATAAGACTGTCTTTTACTGGCTGGAGTGAATCACAGTACAGGTACAATGCAAGATGGATGCTAGTTTAGCTGGCGATAGGGGGTGCGTCACTGAGAAAACTGCTAAAAGTTGCGTTGTGGGGCTTTTAAAAAGAAAATATAGACCAAAATATGATAAAAGCATTTTATCTGAGTTATTTAAAGCTTAATTGTATTTGTTAATAATCAACTTTCTTTTAGTTGGACCCAGTGGCATACAGGATTGAGCCTATGATAATACCAGACTTGGACCTGAAGCCAGTTTTGATCCCGCATTACAAAGGAAGGAAGAGGCTTCATCTCGGTAGGACACTTGATTGTTTTTCATTTGTTTTTAGCTCAGATAATAACGAGTGTCATTGTTTTAATGTCATACTAGATGAAACCAAGAAAAATGTTTTAGAAGTCCCATTAAAAGATGCAGACAGTACACTTCATAGGAGCTGAAACTGAGTTTAGGGTGACTGAATTCAGGCTCAGCCTGTCCTCTCTGTTTCAGAGCTCAAAGAGAGTCTCTCCAGGATGGGCTCTGACCTGAAGCAGGGTTTCATCAGCTCCCTGAGGAGCGCTTGGCAGACGCTCAATGAGTTCGCTCGGGCTCACACCTCATCTGCTCTGCAGGCCGAGTTGGCCATCGTAGCCAATCAGATAGAAGAGGAGGAGAAGCATGCACAAGAAGGTGAGTTTCCCTGATGTGTGACCCCCCTTTAGTCTAAGTGTTTCTGCACTGTGCATTAATAAAAACTCTGCTGGTTTGTTGCAGAGCATAAAATTCCTGATAGTCCCGAGCCACAGAGAGAAGAGGAGCCTCAAGTGAAGATCGGGATGTTAAACGGAGGGAGTCGGATCGACTATGTCCTGCAGGAGAAGCCCATCGAGAGTTTTAATGAATATCTGTTTGCCCTCCAGAGTCATCTCTGCTACTGGTACATAAGCTTCATTTCCAAAAATGATTCTTTTCAGCTGGGGCTGATTATCAGTTACTTCGCTGATAGAAATGAACAAATATTTAGTCACTTCAGTAGTTTTAAACTAAAAAAGATTATCTTTAGTTGGCGGGACCAGTAAAATAACAACATAATAACCTATAATTGATCAAAACTCCACATTTCTCATTTTGTTTTTAGTGCATCAAAGTTCAGCAACATTTGAAAGACTTTTATATTTTAGAAAACATTATGACTAATTGAACATTTTTTAAGAAAAATTTGCAATTTCTGCAATATTTTACCTTTTACATATTGTATTTATTAACATATTTTATTCTATTTTATTTGAAGTTATATTTATTTCTCCCCATTTTGAGAATCACTGTTTTATATATGTAAAATATAAGAAAATTTGGTATATTTGAAAAAAAATTTTTTTTTTAATTTGCATTTAAATTAATTTTATTAACTTCACATATGGATGTTTTAATATCTACTTTTGAATTTTATATTTTCATCTATATACACTTTAAGTTTAGTTTTAATTTAATTTACATATTTTGTTAATTTTGAGCGTTTATAAATTGACTCATTTACATGTTTCATAAAACTTAATCATTAAAATTGATCTACAAGATCATAACAAATGTAATCAAAGGTATCTGGAACTGAAAAATACGGTATTTTACATGATAATTAGAGGAACTTTTCAAGATCTAGAAGTTGTTTTAAATGCACATAAATGTATTTCTACATCTGTCGTCAACCTGACAACTTGAACTGACTTAACTCATCATAAAAACTGGAGTCACATCTTTTAAGTAAGAAAGAAAGGAAAAAAAACCCATCAATTTATACCTTGTCTTTATTTTCTAATGTACCTCCTGCAGTCTCCAACTACCCCACAGGGTACATGAACCCTCATTTGAGAAACCCTGAATTTAAAAAAAGTATTTTTTTATGCTAAAAACCAAAAAGTCAAAAGTTTGATCCAGTATTTACAGCCTGTTAAATTTGAGAATTTCCAGTTTAATCTTCATTTTATCCAGATGTCTGTTTAATACACTATTATACAGTAATTAAAGGTCTAATGGGCTCTTTATAGTTTTGTTTACTCCAGTCATCTGTCCAATAATTAAACAGGTCGTCTGCTTGACACTGAGAGCTTTGACCAGCCAGGGCAGATAAACATCAGAGTATCTTTTCGTGTCTGGTGCCAGGATTTCAGCAGTTTTTCTTACTATGACACGATCAAATCTCACAAATGACACCCGATCGTGTCATAGTCTGAAAAATGTAGATGCAAATAATGAAAATGTATCTGAAGAGCACTTGGCATGAATTTTTAATGAAGCAAATCAAGATAACTCATCTAAATTTAATGAATTTCTATTGCAGATCATCTCCTTAGAAGTAGCAGAATTCATCTTGCATGATTTTGCATAATTTTGCTGACAAATATCTAAAACCCCCGTTTAGGCTGAAAGAACGTTTCTCTTATTTGTGGATAAACGACATCTGAGCTCCATCTGGCTGCTTGTCTTTAATGGTGCAGGTATTATGATCTGTGTTGTGACTCCTGTTTGTTGTTTTGTAGGCAATCCGAAGACACAACCCTGCTTATTCTCAAAGAAATCTACAAGACCTTGGGAATCCATCCTGAACATGTGACTCATTAATACACTGAAAACAGGCCTGTCTGAATATTTCCCATTTGGTTTACTTCACGTCAGTTCACTTAGATTTTTGATTATGATTTTTCTATTATTTTCCTTTTTATTTTTATTGATGTAGTTTATTGTATACAGATGAATAATACATTTGTATTACGCCTTTTGTCTTAAATTAAGAAACATATGAGTTAGCAGATTGAAAGACACTTGACAAGTTTGATATGACAATTTTATAGCATAAATTATAGATACGGTTTAGTTTACTAAAACATGTATGACCTCATCAAATTCTAAATGGCTGAAATAACATGGGAACAGAAAACACAACATTCTGTAAATTTTATTTCATGGCCAAAACTTCACAATAAATCATTACCTTGCTCAAGTTTTTTTTTTGTATGAATACTTGTGTATTGCTGAGAGGAAGACATATTTCTCCTGTATTGTGAGGAGACTTAAAGACTATCTACAAAAAGCTTGAGTATTGGCAAAAACATTGATTAAAAAATAATTACTGTACAAGATGTGGTGCAATAACTGCCTACTTTGAGGAAAATAAAGCACCTCCTGCCGTCTTCATGCAAGTGTGTCCGAGCATTTGACCTCAAAGCAGCGAGTAAACCATCCCAGCTCTAACATCTGCTCTCATTATGAGATGGAGTTCAACCAGCTGCTGTGGAAACGGCTTCAAACATATGCCGTATTATATCAGAATGTCATTACTTGGAGCCATTAAGTACAAATCACCCCCAAAAATATCCAACTCCAATTAAAACATTTGGTATTTACAAGACTCATGTATGATTTCAATCTGGTGTCCCTTTTCCTTGAACACTAGTCCCTGTAGACCTGCCATCGTACCTTAAATCATATCTGATTCTTTAACTATTTACTAAAATGTTTTCTGGTAAACTCTCAAACACTCAACATTAGAAAATACTGACAAAAAACAACATAAAAAGGTCCCTTTTTTTCCAACCGCTGTCAGTCTATAAATATAATACTAACAGAACATTATGGCTCCAAACACAACTACCAATATACTGTAAATGAGTTAGATTGTACATTGCTTTGATCCAAAGGTGAAGATCTTCAACATACTTAAATGGTCAAATTCTATTTAAACCATGAGAGTGCAACTTCTCACTGTTCTTAAACTCAATAAATTAAAATCTGCATCCTTTTGAATCTGTCTCGTTACATTCCTAAAGCCCGTCCAAACGCTGCTGTCTGTTTCTGACGCCGTTTTCATGCACAGAAATCCTCGAAAATAGCTGAAATCTTCTGGCTGAGTTCACATTCAGAGGTGAAGCAGCTAAAGTGGTGGGTAAAAAACCCAGCTGCAAGCAAGGCGCACTGTTCTGAGCAGTAGGAAGGCTTATTGAAAGCTCTCTCAAGTTAGTAACTACATGCTTATTGGATAGATGTCAGAATGTAGCATAAATGTCAATCTTACTCCAAAACACACAATACTGCTTTTACACATTAAATATTGCTAATTTGATCATTTGCAACTGTAGACTTGTACCATGTTGTGAAGTTTCACATTGCTTAATGTTCATTTTTGTACATTCATTTGTCTGCAGCTGTGCAGTAAAATGCAGGATCCATGTAAACAAGTCTTCTGAAATGCTTCAACATCGGCACCTTGCAGTCTTCATGGAGGAATGATGTTGGCTATGTAGAGTCTCGCTTAGTCCTCGGTTTTGCTCTGAGTCTTGAAGGCCTGCTTGCGTAGGTGAGCTTCAATCTCCTCCCGAAAAACCAGCATGCCCAAGTGAGGGTGGGAGGCCTCATTCATGGCTTTGGACTGGATGCACATGCGGTACTGCTCCGGCGTCAACTCGTCCGCGCACTGCTTCTCATGCCACAGGTGGAAGAGACCCGACACCGGAGTCCGGATCACTATCATGTCGCTCCGCAGGTATTTCCTGTAAAGATGAACGTCCTCCACGCCCCAACCTTTCACTTCAAGATCAAAACCACCTGGAGGAATAAAATCCATGAAGATATTGAAAACAAAATAAAGGAAATTTAGCTGTTTAATTATATTCAGTGCTTACCGATGTTTAGGAAATCTGAGCGATATTGACACGTCATCCCAAATCCAAAATCTCTCCAGAAACCAGTGTCTTTTTTGTGAATCTGGGAAAAAATTCAAATCAGCACTAGATTTTTGATAACTTTGAGGTATTTATTCATTTTTTAATGTATCAGTACTTCTTACCAATTGGAGTTCTACGGATGGAGCCAGCTCCATATTTCCATAAACTATAGCAGGATTGTACAGACTGAACACCACTGGATAGAAGACTTTCTTGTCTACAAAAATCAAATCAGACAGAACATTTAACCCTCAGCCAGAAACCGGACGACAAGGATCCGAGTCCCACATGACAAAACCTACTAGGAGCAGTGTGGAGGCGGCAAGTGTTGAGGAAGTCCAGTGTAAAATGAATATCCACGTCACAGAAAAACATCAAGACGTCGCCTTTCTTCCACGCGTGCGCTCCGATGTCCAGACCTCGACCGCGGGAAAACTCCTCGTCTACAGGGATCAGGGTGTAATTGGAGAAGTTCTCCTCCCTATGACGCAACAGACTTGTTTAAAAAAACACACATTTACAGTTTTTTTCAGTTGCTGACAAGCATTTGTCCAACCAGTTGCCACATTTTCAAAACTCTAAACACAATCAGCACAGCATCTGTCTTTTGTTGCCGTACCATTCACACATTTCACGTCGTGTTCACACAAGATGCAGTCAGTGAGCACATTTCCACAATGCTTACATTTTCTTAACAGACAAGTTATACCTCCCAACAAAATTGTGGATTGTTTTTGTATTATTTTTGCATGTTAAAACACATCCCACAATAGCAAAAACAATTAGGGCTGCAAAAATTAGACGATTAATTGACTAATCTTTGACTATCAAAACAGTCAACTAATTTCATAATCCTTTTTGTCTGGTCGGCTTTTCTGAATAGTTTTTTGTAGGGATGCACAATATAATCGGCCTCCTATTGATATCGGCCTATATCGGCCTTAAAACTGAGTATTGAACATCAGCCACCCCACCAATATTTAATATTCAGCCCGCTGTTTCTAAAGTCTAAGTTCAAAAACTTTTTTTTTTTTTTACTGACTTTAAAACTTCTAAAGACTAGGGGTGGGAAAAAATATCGATACACTGAAATATCGCGATATTTTCATATGCCGATATATTGACATTTTTTTGTTTTTATTTTTATCTTTTTTGCGTTTTGCTTTCTTTTTCTATTTTTTTATCCCCCCTTTTTTTTTTTTTTTCTCGCCCGGTGGCTCTCTTCCTTACATATCAGATGTGGACTGAAGTCACTGTAACTGACAGACCTAATGCAGCGGCTGTCGTCCGTCTGCCCGGTTTCACGTGAACGCAGCATGAAAAGTATGAGGGAGCTGCTTGCGATATACAATTGTTACACAATGTCCCTTTGATATTGGCATCAATATCAGTTATTGGCCACATGAGTTTTAAAATATCGGCATATCAGATATCGGCCAAAATTCCAATATCTTGCATCCCTAGTTTATTGACATAAATTAACACACACACAAACACACACACACATACTACCAGTCAAAAGTTTTCCTACTAGATTCAATGAGAAAGTGTCAAAACTTTTGACTGGTGCTGTAAATATGCTGCAATTTTCACAGGATCCCATTAGTCGACTCATCGACAAAATAATCGGTGACTAATCGATTATCAAAATAATCGTTTGTGGCAGCCCTAAAAACAATATTCCAAACCTTGGATACAGTATAAAAACCTCTTCTTCTGCAATGATATAGTTCAAACACAATATGTCAACCACAGCTGATAATAAACAAACAACTGAATAATTGACACACAACTGATTTATGTTCGGTAAATTGGGCCAAATACAGCCGATCCCAGACTTAGTTGAGGGGTTACTGTGAAATGAGGATTTTGTTTACAAAGATTGTTTCTATTCTCAGTGTTGACATGTCAATAAGACCATAGTTTCATCCCAGGTGCATCGCCTTTGATAATATTAGATGAGATGTTAATGAAAACATGTGATGGATATTTTGTTCACTGTAAGCAAAACTGTAAAACTGTTTCTGTTCTATCATATCATATAAACAGCATTTCAACTGTACCTCCGAAAAGTAAACAATAAAGAGAAAAAAAATGATTTGCTTTTTACTGGAATGCTTTTGAATGTGAACATTACACGTGGACATACAGTTCCCAACCAAGAAATTTAGCGTAAAAATGGGGGATTGCTTGTTCTGCATGCAAATACCTGTAAAACTGAAACACAAAAAGTCTATGCAGTTTTTGCAATGTCAACAATAGCCAGTATTTTGAGACCTGGTGTACTTTTGACTGCCTGCATCTTGTGAAGTGAAAACAGGTGTTATTCTTTGACAGAATCATTTCATTTTGAGTCAGATTTCCAGTGTTTTGATAAAGTTAGTGTGTGCAGACAAAGATATGCTCTATTTTGAAATGAGGAGTTAGTATATATTTAACAAAATGTATCTTTGAGAAGATAATCCATTTGGTCAATTGTATTTTGTAGGTGAGAGTCTGTGTTAGGAGTTTAGAAATAGTATCTGAAGTATGGGTAAGGGCTTGTAAGCAACCGAAAAAAAAACTGTAAGAGCAAGAAGAAATTTGCATTGAAGAAACACTGGAGAACAAACCTTGAGAGTTTTTCCAAAGATGACTTCACCTCCTGCAGGCCTTCCTGTCCAAAATAAACCACTGTGAGATGAACTCGTCTGTCCTGCTGTATGCACACTTCCCTAGAAAAACAGAAGGATTTTCCAAGATTGCATCTTATTGCACAACAGTGATAAAAACCAGGCACATGTCTGAAGACAATCTGAACAGAGCATGTCAGGTCATGTATCAGACGGAGACGGTTAACTGTCCTCACCTGAAGTTTTGTAAGAACTGTGAGAAAGTGTCGACTCTGCCCGCCAGTGGAACGATGATGTTGATAATCATCCCCGATGTGTCCACAGATGTGCTCCTGACTTTCATTATGGGACCAAATGGTCTGAAGAGTGTGACGTGGCGGAAGCTGCTGGAGTCTTCTTTGGCAAAGAAGAGTTCATAAAGTGTCCCTTTGTCTCGCTCTGTCCGGTATAGTCCTGCCAAATGAGAGAGAGAGAATAAAAAAAACACACACTGAGAAAACAGAGGTTTCACAAGTCACAGGTCTGCAGTGTGAGGACGAGGCTCGTACCCTCAGTGAAGTGGCCATCCGTGTAGGTTTGTCTGTGCATGGGTGTGTCGTCCTCTACGCCATCTTCCTCATCAGGGTTGTTGATGATGTCCAGCGCAGCTTCAATGACCTCTACCAACTCGTCCCTGCGGTCTTTGCGGACCGGCTTCTCCTCTGGGTGCCGTGTCAACCCCATCTCCAGCTGGTACACCTTAGATGAGGTGAAGCTCTCAAAGGGTACCAGAGCGTACTCGCTTGGCAGACGCGCCCCCGTGTTGACCTCAGCCTTATCGATCTGAGAGTGCAGATACTCCAAAAGGTCTCCTGGCTCTTGGTCTTTATTCTCTCCCAGACCCTGCACCCCTGGGGGCTCCTTCTTGTCTTGCAGGAGCTTTAACTTCTCACTCATTTCCTGTAGCTCCTGCTTGAGCTGCGCAATCTGCCGTTTGAGACTGGAAGCACGGTTTAGGTGTCGCTCCTCCTGTTCCTGAAGGAGAGCCTGGTAGTATTCCTTCCCATAGGTCTCTCCCGCTAAGCCGGGCAAGACCAGGCTGACATCCGCTGGAGGAGTGCACTCCAGCAGATATGCAAACAGCAGCAACACCAGCAGCAGGAAGAGGCCCAGGAAGAGCCAGCGGACCCTACCTTGGAATGGCAACCCCCGCCTGGGCATCACGTCCTCATAAGACCTACAGCTGGCAAGTCTACATCTCCATTTCCCACTGCTCACATTAATCAAAATATGTTTGTACCCATCATTTAGACGTAATCAAGCTCTATCAAGTCATTTTAATGTGAGAATGGGTTTGGTTTTTTTTTGGCTCCAGATTGTTTATACAATCCCTCTGTCTAAATCCATGCAGATTACCTGTGAAAAGGAAAATAACAAATAAGACAAAAAGCCACAGTCGTATAGGGAGCCACCTATAGTTACATAACAGATTTAGAAAAAAAAATATCAAGAGCAGCAAGAGCAATTAACAGTTAATCATATTATGCTGTTGCCATGCAAACAGTCTTTGTAGTTGACCAACCTCTCAGCTCCAGTTTCCTTCTCTCGTCACCATGTTCCGTCTATGTTCAGCCTCCACGAGGATTTAACATTTAAAGGTTCAGTTTAAACCCCAGACAACCGGGAATTAGCAACACCTGGACGGCTAGCACACGGCGATTCGCTCTCAATCAAACAACAGCACAGATGAAACTGGCGCACGAGCGTCAATACCAACGATTTAACGTCGACTTCCGGTTTTCCTGAGTTCAGTTTCAAAATAAAACCACGACAATATGCAGCAAACGCACCAGACATGACAAGATGCGCACATAAAGTAATAAAAAATATAAAGATAGTTTCACCTTGTAGCACCACACAAAATAAGTCTCATACAACTACTTTATAGAAAGTTAGAAAGGAAGTCTTTAGCTTTTTTAGAGTATTTGCGTCTCTGTCTTTAAGGTCACGCAGTTTCAGTTCTGGGCTCGCAAAGTGATGCAGTTTTTCTTCTCTGACAACCTGTTTTCACCTGGTCTCGCAATGTAAATCAGCTTCAATACGGCTGTAATGAAAATCAGCAGGGCTCCAAGTTCCAGCAGGCTGAGTTGGAAACCACTCCTTTCTTTTTTTCCCCCTCACCCACCTTCACATGCACACCAAGTAGTAATGAACGCTTTTTTGAAAAGTTGACAGGAGTGTTTTTTTCCCTCTAAATCTTTCAAAAGGAATTCAATACAAGTTTGTGAAACATAGATATTTACTACAAATATGAAATTTCATCATAGAAGTCATTCTGCTGATGTACTGTCAACTTTTTTTGACACACAAAGACAAAGCCAAGAAAGCAACTCCTTTCTCCTTTTTGACATTTTTCTTTAATTTTTAAAACATGGTCTACATGCAACTACAAAGAGGAAGTCGCATTTTGTTTCTATTTTGGTCTCAAATGGCACTCATGCTAGCATACACAAAAGTTACGCCTGCAGAAAGTTTGCTTCTATCGGTTTTAACACTTTGATGATTTGCATACTTACAGTGTACTACATGTGTTAGAAAAAAACCAAGTCAGTGTATAATATTTCATACATCACTTTACAGACTGTTATCCTAATCATTTGTCTTGGGTTAGATATTTACTGCAGCTTAAAGTCAATAAGATTCAAAGAAAATTAGAAAATTTCATATTGAGATCATTACCTCAATACAAACACATTAACCACTTGAAGTAAAAGTTTAATTGCCTTCATACTCAAAAATAGATATGAAAAGAGAAGGAAATCTATAGTACATTTCTCATAAAAAATTAAGTATATTCAGTTTAGGATGATGCAATGTACCTCGCCTTTATTGGTGAACTTAATTCAACTTTCTCTAAACTTGTCTACTTCCTTAATGTTTAAGTACTAGTTGTGTAACATGCTGTTCTCTAACAAGGAATTACAATTGCATTTATGAGATTACACCAGTGTACATTTTCCAAAATGTTCACCCTAAAGTTTGAGCTTACTTAACTATTTGTGAGTAGCTTAAATAAGCAGTTTCCAACCTGGGGTCCCCAAGGCTTTGACTCGTGTTCAGAGCCAGTGTTATTTAATTAAGGCCATGTCCATGAAGTGACAAACTGAGGAATATTCACTGGAGTTTTTTTTTTTTTTTTAACATGAAGTGTTGTATTCACATGTAACCAGTGTTTAAGAGTCTAAAAACAGTAATTTTGCACAATTTCATTAGCAAGTTATGTCTGAGAAATGCCACACTGCTGATGCTTTGCTCTTATTTGTAAGAAAGAAATAAAGAAAGAAAGACTACATGCTAGCCCTAACTTTGGTTTAAAATATAATAAAAAGGGGGAAAAAAGGAATAAGTTTAATGCATCATTTATGCTGCGTATTAGCTAATGACAGCAATAAAACCAAACATGGTTTTAACAAGGGTAAGCTTTTTGGTTGCTGGGGTTCTACTGTAGACTGACTGGTGTAGACTGAAGTTGAGCATTGACCTCGTCTACAGCAAAACTTTATGAAGGTGTATATTTTGAAAAACCCTAACCGGAAGCGCGCGTGTTTCCGTAGCTAACTTGTCGGTTTTCGAAGCTTCGCTCCGCGCTCAGGTTATTTGTACCGAACAGAGCTCGTTTTTCAATAATAGTAGTATTTTAAAATGATAACTCACCTTTTAATATTTTTTTCCCATTCCTGTTCCCGTTCACAACTGTAGGCTTCACAAGAAGACGGCAGCCAAATGCAGCTTCTGCTTCTAAATGCCACGGAGCACAGACAGAAGAGTAGGTAGTCTCAGTCTGCTTCCGGTGAACAAGTAACCAATGGGATCGCTCATCTTGAGTGTCGTCATCAATCACGCCGAAGCTCCCGGTTCACAACATAGATGGTCTGTCGTTTATAGTAATAACATTATTGCTTCTTAAATACATACTTTTTATTGATTTATCGAGGTGAAACATTATGATTAATGTTGTTACTGAATTCTAACGTGTATACCTAATGAGTGTATATTATAACACTGGTTAATTGTCAATGGGTTTTAACTTATTCACCTAAAACATAACACTTTTTGTATAATACTATACAATAACAAATAAATTTGTTTTGAGACTCATTCTGTAAAAACATAAATGAATTCAACTGTCAAAACATTACTGTCCTCCTCCCTGTGTTTATTTTTTTCTATCTAATGAACAAGCTTCTTATCTGTGATGACACACAACCTGACAAGTCCTAATTGAGTAAACACAAAAGTGGGCTCTTACTGGCAATAGATCACATGTTTAATTTTCAAACTTGTCATTGGTTATCACAGTTCTTCACACAGTAAATCAGAAAATGTTTCCAGGAGGTTCTATATTTAGTCACTCTTTCACCCATTTTTAAAATTAATTTCCATTAAAGGTGACAGGAGTCTGGATCATATCCCAGCAAACATGCACCATGGACAAGTCGCTGATTCATCACTGACATGTCCTGTTCAGTGCTTTAGACACGTCTTTAATCCTTTTGTCTTTTAAGTCAGATCCAGATTTTGTATTTCTGACAAAACAAAGTAAGTGATGCTGAAAACAAGAGTTTTGTTTTCATCAACATTTGAAAAATACAGCGGAAATTCTGACTAGAAGATTTCAAAAAAGGTTCATAGTTATACTTACAGTTGTGTGAGAAAATGTTTGTCCCCCTTCCTGATTTCTTACTTTTTTGCATGTTAGTCACATTTGAATGTTTCAGATCATCAAACAAATTTAAATGTGAGACAAAGATAACATAAGTAACCACAAAATGCAGTTTTTAAATGAAGATTTTTATTTTTAAGGAGGGAAAAAAAAATCAAAACCTCCATGGCCCTGTGTGAGAAAGTGATTGCCCCCTAAACCTAATAACTGGTTGGGCCACCCATAGCAGCAACAACTGCAATCAAGTGTTTGTGATAACTGGTAATGAGTCTTCTACAGCGCTGTGGAGGAATTTTGTTCCACTCATCTTTGCAGAATTGTTGTAATTCAGCCACATTGGAGGCTTTTCCAGCATGAACCGCCTTTTTAAGGTCATGCCACAGCATCTCAATGGGATTCAGGTGGGGACTTTGACTGGGCCACTCCAAAGTCTTCATTTTATTGTTCTTAAGCCATTCAGAGGTGGACTTGCTGGTGTGTTCTGGATCATTGTCCTGCTGCAGAACCCAAGTGGGCTTCAGCTTGAGGTGACCAACAGATGGCCGGACATTCCCCTTCAGGATTTTTTTGGTAGAAGCAGAATTCATGGTTCCATTTACCACAGCAAGTCTTCCAGGTGCTGAAGCAGCAAAACAGCCCCAGACCATCACACTAAAACCACCATATTTTACTGTTGGTATGATGTTCCTTTTCTGAAATGCCGTGTTACTTTTATGGCAGATGTAATGGGACCTACACCTTCCAAAAAGTTCAACTTTTGTCTCGTCAGTCCACAGAGTATTTTCCCAAAAGTCTTGGGGATCATCAAGATGCTTTCTGGCTAAACTGAGACGAGCCTTTATGTTCTTTTTGCTCAGCAGTGGTTTTGGTCTTGGAACTCTGCCATGCAGCCATTTTTGCCCCCCAGTCTCTTTCTGATGGTGGAGTCATGAACACTGACCTTAATTGAGGCAAGTGAGGCCTGCAGTTCTTGGATGCTGTTCTGGGTCTTTTGTGACCTCTTGGATGAGTCGTCGCTGTGCTCTTGGGGTAATTTTGGTCGGCCGGCCCCTCCTGGGAAGGTTCACCACTGTCCCATGTTTTCACCATTTGTGGATAATGGCTCTCACTGTGGTTTGTTGGAGTCCCAAAGCTTTAGAAATGGCTTTGGAACCTTTTCCAGACTGATACATCTCAATTACTTTGTTTCTCATTACTCCTCCCCCCCCACTAATAAAAATCTTCATTTAAAAACTACATTTTCTGTTTACTTGTGTTATCTTTGTCTCACATTTAAATGTGTTTGATGATCTGAAATATTTAAGTGTGACTAACATGCAAAAAAGTAAGAAATGAGGAAGGGGGCAAACACTTTTTCACACAACTGTATATGAGGTCCTTACCGGGACCTAAAATGAAGTAAATATTAGCTTAAATGTGCAAGAACGCATGAGATATTACACTGCTATTATCTATAATCAGAAATAAGCCAAATGCAAAAGCAGAGTGAGAATTGTGCTCCACGTTTCAAAAGCTTGTAGAACTTTGTTCAGCATAAATTATGCAATGCCATCATATTCTGTATGACATTATCAGTCTGTTGCATCATTTTGGAGGAATTTTTCCTCATGTTATTTTAGTTCCAGGTTTGTCATTGATTCCCAGTTCTCTTAAAGTCCCGCTGCAGCATTTCAACCAGTGTGAGATCTGGACTTTCATTAGACCCTTCCAGCACATTGACTCTCCTGCTCAGCTATTCTGTTGTAGATTTGCAGGTGTTATTGGGATCATTGTGCAGATGTGTGACCAAATTTCAGCCAAGCTTTAGAAATCTGACAGATGGCCTCACATCTGACTCTGGAATACTTTGGTTGAGGAGTTTATGGTTGACTCAAAGGTTTGCAAAGTTTCCAGACCCTATGGTTGCAGGATGAACCCAAATCTCTACCCCTTCACCACTGTGACAGCTAGTGACAGCTAGTATGAGGAGTTTACAAAACCAAACACAGCATATACCTCGCACAGTACAAACAGCATTGCATTTCTTGTTTGAATGCAACTCTGCAAACCTAAACCATGCAGCCATGACATTTTAGAGGGGAGTTTTCCTCAAGCAACCCTTCCAAACAAGTCATATTTGTTCATTCCTTGTCTAATTTCATTGTTATAAACGTAAATGTAGTACTATGTAACTTTATGACCTGAAAAATACGTATTTTGGACTAATTTTGAAGGCACACTGACAGTGGCGAGTCTAAATAATTTGTATAGGGTGGCAAAGTAAGAGGTGTAGGCTGGGTGGCATTAGCTGTTTTCACATGTAGCACTTTTGATCCAATCAAATGTTCACTTGGAATAAAAATGCATCATATATATATTTACTCCACCATCATTCCTGCTTAGAAAACAAAGACAATATTCAATTTATTTATTTTTTTTGTATTTATTTATTTATTTATTTATTTTTTAGTAATTTTTAATGTAAGAGTACACAATGGATATTCTCCATCCTTTTTAGAGGAGTTGAAGACATAATTTATTGTCTGCAACAAAATCTCCCGCATATATTTCCAAATCTTGTACTTTTGCAACACTCCCTATCTTGGTTTAGGCTTTGAAGGGCTTTTCATGATTATAAAATGAATTGATTTAACCAGCAAAGCTTCACATATCTAACCTTACAACAAACCTGGTTTTGATTGTATGTTTTTTTTTATTTACTGAAAACATGTTATATCACAGTGCAACGACTACCAACGCTGTACAAGAATATATACATACATATATATATGCAGTTCTCACCTTCTCTTTCGGCCCTGCGACAGACTGGCAACCTGTCCAGGGTGTACCCTGCCTCTCGCCTGATAATAGCTGGGATGGGCACCAGCAACCCCGCGACCCTGAACTGGATAAGCGGTACAGAAAATGACTGACTGACCTTCTCTTTCCTGCAACTTGATCCCTTTTTGAACCCAAAGCTGAAATTGTTTTCACTTTTAAAAAACTTATAACAATATGAAACCAGAATTTATTCATCACATGCAGAGAAGTCTCCAGGAATTTTATTTAAATGACTCATTCTTCATTATTTCTGGGTTACTTCAACCCAGAAAATTGTGTTATTTTTTTGACCCAACTTGTATTTGACGATGAAGATGAGTTATATTGACTAAAATGTTGGGTTATTTTAATCCAGGAGTTGGGTCAACAACCCAAATGTCTAGGTTGAAATAACTCAGAAATTAGTTGGTCCCTTTTTAACCCAGTAGTTTTTAGTGTGCAGAGTTCAGGTAGGACACAAACTAGTAATGAAATGGCTGTTGTTAGGGGAAATTTCACTAAGAAAATCTGCTAGTTTGGGTTTAACATGTTAAATGATGCTTGTCATTAAACATTACAGGCTTGAGCTTTTGATTGACATGACTATATGATCGTTTTATGTGAAACATCCAACATAATTAGCATTATGTGCATTGTGACAAAAAAAGAAAATAAAACCCACAGTGGTAACTCACGGATAAATATTTCCTACATTGCCACAAAGATGTGAACTAAACAGACAAACTACACATTTTCAATGTTTATTATTAATTGCAACATAATCAAATGACAACATAACAGCAGTAACACTCATTGGTTTACATAATAATTACAGTGTGTGGAAATGTGAACTGTAGTTTGACACAGGACATGTTGACAAATCTACATTAACCTTCATGTCCTCTTAGTGGAATAACACTCACTAGATGATATTTATAATGTAAAAAAAAAAAAAAAACAAAAACAAACCAGAGCAAAAATAAGAAAATAGCTTGTGGAACATGTTTGCATTTCTTTGGCAGCTTTGAAACATCTCGGAGGGGAAACAAAAAGGGTCTTTGACATTTTGAGGAGCGCAGTCCTCTAAAGTAGAAACTTTACATTTTCAGAACCAGTTCAGCGTTTCACTTTTGTCCACTCAATCCCAGCTGTCTACAATCGGTGATGGTAAAGACGTCCCCTTTAATTCCTGGGCTGGAATAACATCTTCAACGTCGCACACTGACATTTGGAGGCTATTGTAGAAGCGGCACAGGCACTTAAAAGACATTGACACTGACATACAATCGGGTACAATAGTCATGCAGTGATACAACTTGGCCAACATGACCTGTGAGGTAATAATTAACATAGTGAAGCGCTGAACGAAGCACGGTCTTTGTTGATCCAGACAGTTTGGCAGCAAAAAAAGACCCCAGTTTTAAAGGTTGAATACCCGTGCAACAGAAAAAAAAAAGGGAACCACCTTTAGCATCAGATTGTTTATGTACAGTCTTACAGAAATATATACATCTACCAATTAGTCATCTTTTCTACAGTGTTGCTTTGTCTTTAACTATCAAGCTTGTCCACAGCTTTTGCGGGTGAGGGCAAAGCCATCCAGTTTGCATAAACACTATCATTGGCATATCTTGTAAAGACTGGATTAGTGGCATCATGTCTGTTGAGCGGTACCGGGCTCGTCTCGGGCCAGTTCGGGTATGACATGCCTAAAAATGAGAACACATCATTTTTCTGCACTCAGTGAAATGTAAACAGCGTGCAGACAGTAAGGCTCTCAAGTCCAACTCTGCGGTGTCTGTCTATGAAACAAGCCCTGGTTTGACTCTCAGAGGTAGAAAGTTATGGCTTCGTACGACATGATTAATTATTTATTAGCTTTTTCATAATGTATCATGGCTATAATCTTATTCATGGCTTTACATTTTACCAAGGGCTGCTTTCCGGTAACTGTTGAGAAATGCAGATGCAAGTAACTACATCAATATTATCTTTACTCGTAATCAATGTCACCTAAGAGTTGCCTTTAAAAGCCTTACTGTTCCTCTGATCAGCATTGTGTATTTAAAAGAGATAAATTACTAATACACATAAGAAAGTCAGGACATTTAAGACAATTTGGACTTCAAACCACAATGAATGATTGAATCGGTGAGGACCTGTTTCAAATGTTACAAACTGTTTCCTCCAGAGCAAACAAATGATGAAACTATGACAACTGAAATGTGATGATGTAGGAAAATGAGCTATGTACAAATCAAGATGCAGATGAAGCATGAGTATGAGTTATGGCTTATAAATAAGAATGAAGGGGGGATATAGTCAATATTTACAAATGTTGCATTTTTGGTCAGCATTCATGTACATTAGAAGCAGGTCCAAAGAAAACAAAGAAAACGTCAAGACACAGGATCTTTTTTTTTTTTTTTTTTTCACTGAACCTCTCATTTACAATGAAATGGGAGATATGTCAGCATTAAACAGCAAAAGGCATGCCTAGATCACAGTCACACACACTTGACTACGGAAAAGCCAATCACAGCTTGCCAAAAAAGAGAGCTTGTGTTGTGTGTCCTGTTTCTAAAATCGAGTAAATGCATGGGAGATTCTACCATAGAGCTTGTTTTCAATCCATGTGGAGGGGAGGGTTCGAGGGAGAGGGGCGTTATTACAGTCCACAAGTGGTGTGTCCTCTTCAGAGAGGGCGTCGTCATACAGCAGGGCATCAGCTGGGGTGGACGCCGCCAGGTCTAGGTAATCCTGGAAAGAGCAGATGAGGGGGCGATTAGGCTGATTAAGGAGCTACTGCACGCTAAGGCTGAGCTTGCTCAAGTTAAAGACCAAAAACATGCACAGACGGCAGGATCCTGCAGACCCTGGCCCAAAAAGAAACTCTGTTTTAGTACAGCTTGTGACTTTCTCACTGTAATAACACTAAAGAGTGGACTGCGGGTTTAGGGATGCCTGCATTCCTGTCTCCTCAAATGTTCTATTTTTAGCCTCACTTCGACAACAGGAGCCTGGCCGCTGTGCTCTGTGATTACACCACCCAAGGTCACATTTTAAATCACTTTTCAGAGACTAATTATAGTATTTGAAGTGTTTGGGATGAGTGAATGCTCATCCAGCAGAGCACAGCTGAAATGATTTTTAGGACAGCTGCAAATCTGAAAGAAAGTTAAAACGTGTCTGACTTAACAGGTTTCAGTGATGCACCAATGGAATTTTGACATTACTGCTCCAGTTATGCTTCTTCAGTTAGTCAAAAAGAGAAAATAATTAATCATATAGTATCTCAAAGCCATACCCGACTTTTCACCATCATCTTTTCCAGTTCTTTGCTGATGTCTGCAAATGTTGGCCTCTTGTCTGATTCTTGTTTCCAGCATCGAAGCATGAGGTTATACCTACGGAGGAAAAGGTTTTACAGTAGGTTTCATTTAATCCTCCCAACAGAGTCGTTTTCCATGACTGACTGTCTTCAGGTGGTGGATGGAAGTTATAACACTCAACAGAAATGAGGTGAAGCCAGAGAAGACAAGATGGAGTTAAAAAAAAAAAAAAAAAGCAGAGCTCACATTTCCTCAGAGCAGTTTTCAGGTCTCTCCATCCTGTAACCCGTCTTGAGGAGGTTAAAGAGGCGCTCAGGAGCGATACCAGGGTATGGATTCCCTCCCAGTGTCACTATCTCCCATAACAGCACACCAAAGGACCAGCTGGGAAAAACATGCAACATCTCATGAGAACAATTCAATGCACAGAGTGGTTGTTTTCTTAGTTACATAATTTTCTTTTCACTTTCTTGCTGCGAGCTTAATCAGAAGCTCATGATATACAGTATGTTATTGCAAGTGAGTAGTTAGATTAGCTTAGCTTAGCTTAGCTTAGGAAAAGGGTTAGAATGCAAGAACCTTAAAAAAACACCAACTTTACCAGCATGTGTGAAGTTAACTGTGAGTCTGCCCGAAACTTATTTTTAAATGTTAAAAAAACACTTTGGTATCACAGGAAGTTCATGGGTGTGCCCTCGACTGTGACCCAGCTGATTCATTACAAATACAAGACTAAAAGAAAAAGAGACAAATGCTTACAAATGATTTTACAACCTATATTTACGGTGAAAAGAAATTGTACAGCTATACAAATATGAAATGCTCACATATTGATTTAATTATGAAAATATGTACAAATACTTTTCAAAACCCGATGCAGTATGAAATAAGTGTATGAAATTTGTAGTTCTATCATAGCTAAGGTCACACTTTGTATCCCACACTGGTGAGACAAAGTTAAAAGGGTTTGACCCTTTATAGTTGCTGCTTGTAAACCCCTTTTTAAAAAAAATCTATTCTCACCCCATTTGGGTAAATTTGGGCATTTGTGGATCCAACATCCTTTTATGTGCTTAAGCCTATTTGATATTACTTGTGACATGCAACAGCAGTTGATTTTTTTCCTGTTTTTTAAATAAATATTGTAAAACTGTGTGTTTGTTTGTGAGCATCTGTGTAGTCTCAGCTGTACAAGTGCTGCTGCCTTACTTTCACATTACCACTCCCGAAACAGGATTTTTTTCAGGGATGGACAAACACAGAAGCCCAAGTTATGATGTATTTCAGACTTATGTAGCCATAGGTCGGATATACATCAATATGATGCTAGGCAACATGATTGAACAGCACTTTACGACAGCATGCTAGCAATGGCAGCTAAAACTGCACAAGCTAGCTTAAGTCACCTAGCTTTTTTTGTCGTGCTCAGTCTTTTCAGAAAGCTTGGCTAATGTTTTTTTGTTTTCTAAAGCTAATGTCATCCACAGATGATAGCTTCCATCTCAGTTCAATTTCCCAAATATGATGTTTGGTTGTTGTAGCATTGAGAAAACATAGAGCACAAGCTTTTTGTTTCAGCTGCGTTGACATGAACATGCTGCACTCATGAACTGAAATCTAACAATAAAGCTGCAGCAAGAAAGAAGTCTTTGCTGATACTGTAGTAAGGTAAACATACACTTTTATTTGAATATAAGAAAAGGAGATAAAAACGAGTATTGGAAAATATATTTCCCCTGAAACAATATAGATTTCTGACATAAAATACCATTGAACGTCTCCCAAGTAGCTGCATTTGGATCAATGGTACCAGGTCCTTAAGCACCTAGGGAGTTTTTCCTCAGAGCTCGGCTTTCTGCCTTTCCACTAAAGTCTAAAATATGTGTAATAAGCAAATTAGTCTGCTGAAGAGAATAAAAACAATATCTTTCCTTGCAGATGTGTCTGAGCTCTACATGGCCACAAAGTAATTAAAGAAAGAAGTACAGCTACAGATTCAGTATTTGTGGTTAGTTTGGCTGGAAACACAGCCAGAAGTACTGCCTCCAATACGTTTTAGGGATAAAATGTCTTCCCTGGTTTGTTTCTTTGTTTCTTTCTTTCTTTAACACATTAGTCTTGCTATGGTAATGGAGAAAATGACAGAAAACACTCCTGAAAATGGTTCCTGCTTTCCAAATGCAGCCACTCATTTACTGTACTATACAATGTGCATATAATGTATCTTGACTTAAAAGGTATTTTGTTATATCAGCATATATTAATATGATATTTAATCAACAAATAAGCTTTCTAGATGCCGGTAAATAGATTCTTAATATTATATTTGGACAGAGTCTGACTGTTTCTCTATATTTCAAGTCCATATATTTAGACTGTAAACACTGAAAAAACTGCAAGGGTGTACACTCAAAAATACTGGTCCCTTTAAATTATGAATTCATACTCACACGTCACTTTGTGTTGTGTAAATGTGGTCGAACAAGGACTCTATTGCCATCCACTTGACAGGTATACGACCCTGGTGATTAGAGAGAAACCTTGTTAGGTTTTCATTCCGAACGCTGTAATTAATCTGCCAGAATGAGCACTTTTTCTCTACCTTGCTCCTTTTAACATACGAGTCCTCCTCATAAACATCTCTCGAAAGACCGAAGTCAGAAATCTTCATCTTCCGCCCTTCAGCTACCAGAACATTTCGTGCAGCGAGGTCTCTGTGAACGAGCTGTTGGACCAGGAAACTCATTTAAAACCCTTCGCAGCCAAGTGGTTTCAAGTGCTTGCAGTATGTAGAATATACTGTAGATGTTTTCAGCTCCTCCAGAACAGTTTGAATTAAAGCTGTTTTCACCAAAACATGTGGCCTACTGTATTTGTATTTTACTCTGTTTAGCATTTTTAATATTTCATCTGGAGGATTTAAGAAGCAAGCACACTAAATAATCTGTTAAATACCTTCATTTCTGCCAAGTATTGCATGCCTCTGGAAATCTGCCATGCAAAGGAGATCAGGTCTCCCATGGTAAGTGCCCTGTCATCTGGGTTTTCCAGGTAGCTGGAGTTTCGGTTTGCATCCCTGCCCATGTAGCTCGGGCCAACTTTCCGGCTCTCGCGCAGGAAATTACGGAGCGACCCATACTTGGCATACTCAACGATAAGATACAATGGGCCTATTGAGGGGGAAAGGAGCACTGAGACTCAGTGTGCAACCCGCATGGCGTAACAGAAGGTGGCAGAAGGACCGAGGTCTTACCATCTTGGCTGCACGCTCCGTACATCTTTATGACATGTGGGTGGTTGACCTGCTTCAGCAGAGTGAATTCTGACAGCAGGTCCCGCAGCTCGCTGTGCGACGCGTTCTCTGTTAAAGAGCAAAGCAGCAGCTTGTTATGATGAAGCATCTCCTCATATATCACAGTTTCTTCCAGGCTTGTCTGGCCTTTGCACGGCTAGTTTTACCTTTAAGCATTTTTACAGCCACAGTGGTGTAACCAGCTTTTCCTTTCAGCCTGAATGCCGTTGCCTTGACAACTTTCCCAAACTCTCCTTCTCCTAAAGTCTTTCCAAGCACAAGGTTTTTACGAGGGAACTCCCACTTTGGATCCTCCTGTTGGTACAACAACATGACATCTGACCTCTCAAAAGACCAAACATACAGAAGGGATAAATGCTACAGACTAGGGTTGCACGATATTGGAATTTTGGCCGATATCCGATATGCCAATATTTTAAAACTCATGTGGCCAATAACCGATATCGATACTGATATTAAAGCTGAAAAAAATAAGCAATCATTGCAAATAGCAGTTTTGTTATCTGTTCCGGACACTTTGAAAGATAAGGTTGGGAAAAAATATCGATATACTGAAATATCACAATATTTTCATATGCCAGTATCAAATTGATATTCAAAAATGCGGTATCGATCTATTTTATTTACAAAATCTCGCAAGATTTCATCGTTCCGTTACAAAATCTCACAATATTTTGTGAATTCTTGCAAGATTTCAAAACAGAACAATCAAATATTGTGAGATTATGTTAGTAAAATAGATTGATATCGTGTTTTTAAATGTCAATATGATATCAGGATATGAAAATATTGCTATTTTTTGGTGAATTCTTGCAAGATTTTGTAACAGAATGATTAAACATTGCGAGATTTTGTTGGTAAAATAGATCGATACCAGGTTTTTAAATGTCAATATGATATCAACATATGAAAATATTGTGATATTTCAGTGTATCAATATTTTTTTCCACCAGTAGTTTTTAGAAGTTTTAAAGTCTGTAAAAAAAAGGTTTTGAAGAAGTAGAAGTTTTTTTCTTTTTTTTAGACTTTAGAAATAGCACGCTGACTCGCTAAATATCGGTGGGTGGTCGATATATGATACTCAGTTTTAAGGCCGATATAGACCAATACTGATAGGGGGCCGATGATATTGTGCATCCCTACTACAGACTGAGAGAAGCTTACAGGTATTTTAAAGGTGTCAGTCTCGATGGATTCCTGAGAGCCCCGGCGTACGTTGTTAGCAGGGAAGCTGATGGGATAGGCCTGAGCTGGCCGGCGGAAAGTCATCTCAGCAGACGCTATCGGGGCCTTGGGCGAGTTCTTGTGGTACCGGTGGATGAAGTATGACGATAGGAGGATGGACACGATGAAGGAGAGGAGCAGAGCCGTGGCGATGATGGTCTTACACATGTCGTCACATATCACCTCTGGGGAACAAACATGTTGGATTGTGACTGCAAATTCTAAGGATTTCTGTTCTATCATTAAGTTAAAGGATAACTTTCTTTTTTTTCAACCTGGATCTTATTTCTAGGAGTATATATGTACATTTACTCACCGGTGAAGTTTCTGCATCACTTTGAGTCCTTCAGAAGATATAACTTGATTCGCCCTTCGGTGTACATCCAGTAATAATGGCGGAGACGGGGCAGCCTCTATATAAGACATTATCTGCAGCAAAACTCCTTGATTTCATCAATTCTTTAAGTAGAATGAACGAACGAATGAGTACTATTATCCTGTGAGTTCAGAGTTTCACAAATTGTGTTTTTGTTGTTGTCTGTTTAGCGAGCTGCTCTTCTCAGCTGTACTACGGAAGCGCACATCATGAAAGCGCGGCCCGGAAAAGTGTGAAGAACACCGTAATAACTAACGGAAAGCTAAATCTGGACTCACAGGACAATAGTACTCGTTCTTTTTTTCATTCTACTTAAAGAATTGGTGAAAATGAAGGAGTTTTACTGCAGATAATGCCTTATATAGTCGCTGCCCCATCTCTGCCATTATTACTGGATGTACACTGAAGGGCGAATCAAGTTGTATCTTCCGAAGGACTCAAAGTGATGCAGAAACTTTACCGGTGAGTAAATGCACGTATAAACTCCTAGAAATAAGGTCCAGGTTAAAAAAAAGAAGGAAGTTATCCTATAAAGGGTCCATATTTGTAACTGCAACCTAGACACGTGATGTTGTTGTTCTGTTATTCAATATCCAACCTTTAAAAATCTTAAAAATCTTAACCACTAAGTTTTTTTTATTTCATGGGCATTTTTAGTCTCTATTAGTCTATATTGTAAGTTAAAACACCCTAGAAGACCATCTCAAGCACTTAGAAAAGTCAATATGCATAAAATGGGCCAATTAAGATAGAATAACAAGAGGTTGGGTTTGTTTTTTTGTTATTCGTGTAAACTCACCCTCAGCATCTTCCTTCTCACAGAAGCATTTATCAGCGAAGCAGTAGCAGGTTCCATGACAGGCCTTAATGCCGCTCCCACTCAAGCCTCTCTCAAACCCTCCGATTACAGCTTCCACTGCAGAAACGGATGAAATATAAACATCTCCTCCACGCGTGGGTGCTTTAACACAACATGTATCAGTACTTTAAAAAGCAAAGCATGTGCTTCTTACTCGTGCAGTCTTGGGGGCATATTGACCTATCTTTGCTTTCCACTGCATCACAAAAGCTATCTGGACATGTCCGCAAGTCTGGGGAGCATGTGGAATAATTTTCAGATATTCCTGGAAGATGAACACAAAGGAGAGGAAAACATGAGCGGAAAAACATCTGAATCCAGATGACACATTAGATGGCACACAACAGAAACCAAAGTTATTTGGTAGTTAACAAAAAAAAGAAAATCAGTATCAGCTTTTTCCCCTCTTCTTTTCTTCTCAGAAATGACAGGATGTTGTTGAAATTAATTTCCTTCCAAATGAATTCCATATTTTCTATGATGCTTGTTGCCTTTCATTTCTTCCATTACACCGCCAAGGGAGACCTGTTTTCATTTGGTTCTAGTGGATTATTCCAAGGTCTCATAATAACTTGGTAATGTGAAAATGTCACATGATTCTGTGGCAAAACACAGGTTTGAATTGTTTGGAAGTGTTTGTGAAATATAACGCACCTTTCCCAGTGCCTTGCCTCCACTGACATCTCCCCGTCGTCACCCCCAGGCCTCTGGAGGACTCACAGTCTCCTCGTTGTCTGTTCTCTGCACAGGACAGCAGCTCCTGGCTCTCCTCGCTGGCCTTGTTTGCTGCACAAAACAGACCCACAGGAACATGTAACTGAATCTTTCAAGGATATTTGGGAGAGGGTAAACTAATGAAAAGCACCTGCACATGTGCTTGGAAGAAATTACTTCGGAAATAAAACTCAAATGATCTGCTTAACAGCGGCATGTTATTAACTAACATAGATTAGATCACCATAGAAAGAACTGAACAATCTTCATGTCAAAACAGATCAGGTCATTTACCTCCACCATCAAGTATGATGTGGATTTGAGTGCTGGCCTCCAGTTGTGTGTGTCCCTCCTGAGCTATTACAAGGTACTGCAGGTCCTGGCACTCAGGCTTGCGCAGTGCCTCAGAGTCATTCACATATAGCAGTCCCCACATCCCATCCGGGGCCTGGGTGATGCTTATGGCGGAGTAGCAGGACAGCAAGTCAGCAGAAATGTTTCTGTCTGGCACCTCCAGCTGATACGTGACGCTGAAGCCATCGAACTGCAGGCAGTTCTCCACACAGATTCTGCCAACCTGATGAGACGTGGACGGAGACGTGACGGTTAAAAGATGACACAAGTGGGAGATTTATGAAGTGCAAACTTCTTTACAGACTGATAAATTCAGGTTGTTGTTTTAGTGTTTGTTTTTACTTTTATAGTAGCTGGTTGTTTCTTGGTAAGCCCACACAAAATGTCACAAATGCAGAAACACCTCATAATCCAGGGGCCAGATGCATAAAACTGTGCAGATTTATGATTGAAACTGCATGCACAGAAAAGTGCAAACTCATCCTTTGCTTTAGATTTCTAAAGCCATATATAAAAATGTTATATATTTGCAAAACTATTCACAAAGACATAAACATGGTTTCAACTTTTTGGGGCCATAAATGGGCACAGACACTCCCATACGTAGTCATTTGCCTATAAAAACGACACTTGCATTGAAGTTATCAACACCTCACAATAAAACCAGCAGTAATTAAAGTATTTAAAACTTTTTATCAGATATAAAATGGAGACACATACTGGTTCACCAGCAATGAATAAACAGTCTTTACAGTATTCATAGTTGGGTAGAGACGGACAGGAAGGAAGTTCACAGATGGTATGTTGGATGTTTTCTTAAATAGCCTCTGGAAACCTACACCATGAGCAGGAGCCACTTGTACTCATTATCTTTTCAAAGCCTCATTAAAAGGTCTTCCACAGTCATTACACTACATTTAGTCATCACATTATCTAAGAAAAAAAAAAAAAACCACACAGCTAATGATAAGACAGCATGAGATGCACATGTTTCTGCACAATCTGGCCTTATGAGTACAACTTTGTGTGGAGGAAAAGGGCACGCATCGTTTATGCACAAGGGCCTGATAATTTCTTCCTTTGCTTAACACCAGCATGAAACACATCTCCATAAAGTCTGCAGAGACGCACACCTTACATAAAGAATGAGCGGATAGCTGGCACAGAGCCATCTGATGACCAGTCGGAGCAGACTGGTCATTTTCAGAGGTGAAGAGTAGTAATTTTTAAAAAGTGTTTTATGAAGATTAAAGCATGCACAAGTGAGTTAAAGGTAAAAAAAAAAATGCAAGTAGAATATAAATTCTTTAATATTGAGGCCATAAAACTTATATCAAACTAATACTGATAATAAATAGTAATAGTATTATTTCCAATTGGAAAATTATTTCTCTGCATTTCATCCATCTCAGCTGTACTAGAAGTAGTGGGCTGCCATATTATGGTGTCTGGGGTGCCTTACATGGCACATCAGTACATAAGATAACAGATAATGCATACAATAACAATAACAAATTAAATCAATGGAAACAACAATAATAAAATTTCAATTGTATCTTTACACTTTTTTATTTTTAAAGAGCATTTCAGTAAAATAATACCCGACCACTCTAATATGGTCAAGAATGACCAAAAGTTACTTAACCCTGATATTGTACTGGTAATACAACACCATGCCCAGCAAATCTAAGCATTCATTGAACTTTAGAGTTTGTCTTTGGTCAAACATTTTGCCCTTTCACCGCAACTAAACGACCTCTCAGACACAACTGATCAAAAATAGAACTATTTACTCTCTACAGACTGAGGCCTTGACGGGTAAACATCACATTTTCTGACTGAGTGTATCACATGTTTCAAATTTTGAACAAAAACAAAGATCAATGGCAGAAAAATGTAACATAAATCCAAAACTGTTTCTATTTATGTGTAATCCCTTAACTAGAATAGCTTTTATGTGTTTATTTTCTTAGAACGAGTCATTTAGAGCTATTTGCTGGGGTTGCACATACATGAAAGCTGCTATATTTGTGCCGACATTTTTACTGCGGTGTCCCTAAATGGATAAAACAGTGTGAGTGAAGTGAGAACCCACTGAACTTTAAAACTGCACTACAGTACTTGAAATATGAAGTGATTTGAAAGAAAACATCTTTTCTTTCAAACACCCATCTTTACCACTAGATGTCAGTAATTCTTACATACTGTACCTTTAAAGTTGTTTTTTTTTAAACAAATAAATCCAGTGTTTGTAGTGGAATAAATATGCACTTAATCATCACTTTTATTTGATCTGCATTAGAAAATAAATTTTTTATCTCTTTCAACTTTCTCCTTGTGCTCTTTGTAAATAATTAGAGCAGATATCATAAAAAACAACCAAACAGAAAGGGAAGTATATTTAAAGTACCTGTGCGTAAATAGAAGCTCTGCGTGACAGTGTGAATATGTGTGTGATGTTGGCAAAGCGGATGTGGACTGGTAAGATGGTCACGTTGAAGTGTAGCAACACGGTTCCCTCCAGACCAGGATAGGTGGTGTCATTGACCAGGTAGTCCAGATACACACTCCGGTTTTCTGTCACATACAGGTTCCTCTTTAGGACCAGCTCTGAAATAACAGGAAGATCATAAAAATGAGTCTTTCCATTAACTAATGGGCTGAGAGCCAGATCTGTTCTTGTGGTCCCTGGATGACTTACGGTAGTCATGGACAGACTCTCGAATGCCTCCACGGGAAGCTCTCCTTTCATTGAAGGTGCCTTTAATGTCAAACGTTTCTTTAATCCAGGGGTCATTGTTGAGCAAAGTCTCCACGTATCTATTGTGGCTCTGATCCTTTGGAAAGATGGTGGTTAAATCCCTGTCAAAGACAAACAATGTGCCGAAAGTTCCACCCTGAAAAGAAGTCAAAATGAGACATGTGAGTTTTAAAGTAAAGATCAATTTAAAGAGCAAATTAAATCCAAAGTTTTCTCACTTTCGTTCGATTGAAGCTGATGACAATGTCTGCGGTGTCAGTTCCATTTACATACGGTGCATTATCATCCTCATCATCAACAAAAACATCCAGGGAGGTTTCCACCTTCGTGATTCTGGTTTCTGTTCGAACCGTGCAAACTGTTATAAGTCTGTAGCATTCGATTTCCTCTCGGTCCAATGGAGCAGTCACAACCAGCTCTGTGGTGTTCTCATTCACAGCAAAAGGTGCAGGAATATCTGCAGGTGACAGGAATGACAGAAAAACAGGGGTTTATGTGTCTGCAGCCACTGGATGGATGGTATAATAGCTCAGTTTTAAAGCCAAAATACAGTATGAGTTCTTTTTCTGAATGATTTGGAGCATTTTAGAACATTTTATGAGCTCATCTGGAATTTGATGGAAGTAACAACATGTCTGGGATCAGAAGAGACCATTTGTTACTGTAAACCTTTTGGAGAGGAGTGTAGACCCAAGCTTGTCTGACAGAGGTTTCTATGCTCCACCAAATGTTTTCATATGGTGAAAAGTCTGCACAAACCTTCATCTGCACTATTCTACTATATACTGATGCCACATGCAGTTTAAAACTGACATTTTGAAACACGCAAAGGCTTCTCTGAAAAAGACATCGTCTCAGTGGAAGTATTAGTTTCACCAATGATGCCTTTCCAGATGTGCAGGATGCCATTTTTTTAGGCAATGCACTCCCATACCCATTAGAGCAGTGGTCCTCAAGCTTTTTCTGCAGGGCCCACTTTTCATCCACAATAACAATGCCAACCCCCATCAGACTACCACATGCACTCCAACACTTACAATGAAACGTACAAAGGCATGAGTATTGTTTGGCACAGAAATAGTCCTTAGTTTATTGGCTGTTTCTTCATTAATTATAGTTAAATCCATATCAGTGGTGTTAGTGAAAGTGTTAGTTCCTCTGCTATAATGTGAGGCTTCTTAGACCAGGAAAATCTACGCTACCTTATATCAACACATTAATAGACAGAGACTAATCTGCAGAATTAACACGCTAATTTGTTAAGGTATTAAGGTATAAACAATGAAATTATTACTAATGTCAAATTTAAATCTGGGTTTGACATTATCTCTGTGAGAGGAGCTGACTTTTAGCATGTAGCTGCTTCGTCAAAACTGTGAACTGAATAAGCAAAAAACCTCTTTATTCTCCTTATCTATAAAGTGTCTGATAGCTATACAGCATTATAGCTAAAAAAAAATTCACTTTGGATGTCCAGAAACAAAAACACTGTGGGCACTATCTTAAAAATCTAAATTTGGCTTAATCTCAGAAAAAAAACCCTGATTTTGAACCTTTGTTTTTAACATACAGGTGGTTTGTCTCAGCTGTAAACAAAATCCACCAAAAAACACACTATCTTCCTAATTTATGAAGATTTTAGCAGTTTTCTTGTCTTACAATATGAGGATGGCCACAAGATGACATGTTTGGAAGTTGCTCATTTGTGACCAGGAGCTGCATAAATATGGGCAAAGTTTTCAATACCTTGATTTAAAAAACAAAAAACTATCAGTTTCCACTTTGTCGCAGTCTATTTTAAAGGAGCTCTGGCCGAGAGAAGATGGAAGGATTTCTAGATCGTGTTCAGGTTTGCATGATTCAAATCGTGTCTGCTTTTAAAGCAGAACTCTGTAACTTCAGCTGAGTCGCTACTAAGGGGAGCTCGGGGCTCCCCTTAGTGGCGTCCTTTTACTGTCGTCAAGTTCGTACTCCCCCTACCCCCCACAGCACACAGACGTTTTCTCTACCTGTCTTTCCTCTACTTTGATCCCTGATTGTATTTCTAAGCTTTTACTGGCTTGTTGATGCTACTTTTCTATGTTGGTAGCAGCAGCTCGTCTCCCTCTGCTCAGAGTCCTGTGTCTCCTACAATGGGACGTTTACCCGCGTTTTGCTGGTAAATATGCCGTGGATAATATTTTTCTCTGGTGTTGGCGGGTAGCAGGTAAGAATACAAACTTTTATTTACTTTTTGTGGACAATACAAGTGACTATTGAGCCTATTCGGCCGTGAGACTCGGTGCTTCACCCGGCGACCAGGCAGCACAAGCTTCGTGAACCGATCTTCACTCACAAAGAGTTGGTTTTAGAGCCAGGAGCCGGTGTTTGGGTGGTGGGAAGCTAAAGAACCGGTTTTTAGTCTGGTTCTGGTGCAAACCAGCGCTGGAAGCAGCTCGGTGGAGAGGGGACCTGAGTGCCGTACAGCGGTTTCTGTTGTCTGAAGATCTGTGTCGGGTCTGCTCAGGCAGACTTGCAAGTGCCGCTTACAGGCCAGAGACACCGGGGGGAGGCTAGGAAACATGGAATTGCTCCATAAACACTTTCTTTAGCCCCACAGGGATTCTGAAAAGTGTTTATGGAGGTGAAAAAGCTACTGAGTTCTGCTTTAATAGAGAGCTGCCAAAAGATAAACAGATCTTCAATATTGATATATAGCTTTGATGTGCATTGCAACGTCTTCAGATTCTCTTCAGTGTTCCTCAACTCCGGTCCTCAGGACCCGCTGTCCTGCATGTCTTGCGGGCAGCCCTACTTTTACACACCTGAATCAAATGATTGGCTCATTTCAGGCTTGCAAAGAATTTGATGAGGATGTTTCGTAATCAGAATCAGATGTGTTGGAACACATGGAGACATGCGGGGTTGTGGGACTGGACCGGAGGTGAGATCGCTGCTGTAGATGATGGAACATTCGAGTTTCACACAGAGGAACCTTTTTTCTGAAATGAATTCAGGATTTAGACTCTGTATAGTTTGCTGAACTTCTCCATATCTTCACTTTCCAGGGACTCTGCTTCCTCAAGTTTTTTTTTTTTTACCCAGCCATTTTGCCAGTGACCCTACTCATTGTAGCTACATATTCCTCCAGCTGCTTCTTACTTTTCCAGACTTTTGAAGCACCCATCCCATCTATTCATGCAACCTCCACCAAATTCAAACTGAGCCATTATTTTACATAAAACTTTCAAATGTCTAATTTTTAACTTTTTATGTTTTCTGTGATCAGCTGTGAGTAAAAAATTGGTTTATAAAATATTCAAAACATCACATTTAGCTTTTTTTTATAGCTACATTTTAAATCAAATCAACTTTATTCATAAAACACTTTTCATGCCATTAAATGCAACACAAAGTGCTTGCCATAATAAAAACAAATGCATATTAAGATAAAAACAAGCCTTCACGCATCCAAAGCACATGCACACAAACTTTTGATCATGTTTGTGAGTGGGTTACCTCTTCTATCAGGTGATACATTTGTGTCAATTACCTGATTCTACACTGTAAGAGATGGTGTAATTGGGGCAGACATTGAGTCTTGTGAGACGTCGCAGTTGCCGGAGGGCCCCTGGGAACCTGTTTTCCGTGATGTGAGGGTTGGAGGGAGATCTGTGTGGGAAGCAAAGTTCCTTCAAATCTGTCTGAGCACACTGCGGCACTGTGCCATTGACAAAGTCCAGAGCGATGTGGACGGATTTTTCCGTGGTGCACCGGGCCATCCTGCTGAAGTTATTCAGAGCCGTGGCATGAAGGGACAACGGCTTCACAGGCCACAAATTTTGATCTGATGAAACCCAAAGCCAAAACAAAAACAAGAGGCATTTTAATCTCAGACAGTGCTCTTTTTGATGACTTAGCTCTTCCTTGAGTGTATGCAATTACATTATCTCGCTGAAGGCAGAGACCTGAACAGAGCCAAAGCATTATTAGTATGCAAGGAGCATCAACATCAAGGATTTACTCTCATATGCAGAGGAACCTGGCACTGAAATGAGACCGTGCATTAGCATCAGAAGGCTTGAATCCAACTCACACAAGGCAAAATCTGTTTCCTCCAGGGTTTTGTTCAAGAGTAGTACTCCAGTATTGATGTCCATGTGGAACCAGGGGCTGTAGAGCTGACGCCTCCCACACAGGTAGAAATGCGGCCGCTCCGAGGCGCCGTCCAGCATGGCGTGGACCTGGAGGATCGGCGTTCCTGCTGGCTGGCCAATGTACACCGTCTCAGTGTACTTTTTCTGAGGGAAGTACAATCCTGTCACTCCTACAGAGAAGAAGACGAGTAATAACCAGATGTCAAAAATCAGCTAATCAGGTAAAACACAGGGGAATCTATTGCAATCCCCCTGAAGATAACATTGTTTCAACGGAAAGTGAAGGCCTGATGTGACTGCTGAGATCCTGCATTATTCCAAAGAAGGATAACAGCTTTTATTAGAGATCTCGCTCTGGATGATTAACAGTGGCAACAATAGCCACTGACAATGCTGTCTGGCCACTGAATGAAAATTAATACATACATGGAATATGACAGGTCCAATTTTTTTCTCAGCCCCGGTACATCTTTTATCTCCCTTGTTAGCGGAAATTGAAAGGAGGGTTCAAATGACACTTAATGCAGCTTTTATAATGAATTTCTCATGTGGTCAATAACATGTGGTTTCCGATTCTCCTTGCGTTCACCTTGAGAAGTTTAATTACAAGGGATAACATGATAGGGCTGAGAAATGAATCATTACCTGCCAGAGGGAGTGTGTGTGTATGTGTGTGTGTGTGTGTGCTGGGGTAATCTATAAAGCACTGTAACACACTGTGTGTTTTACAGGAAAATGGAGATGCGTTCCTCCTGTAATTATATCCTTGTTATGCTCCTCTTTGACGACGGTAGGCGACCATTTAGGGAACGCACTAATGTCATTACCAGACAGCAAAACTAGATTTTCTATTTCTGTTGGTGCAGTTGAGGCCTCGGCTCTGGTTTCAGGCATTGATTTAATTTTGCCAGGCTTAGATGACAGGAGGCCGAGCTGATGGATAAAATGTGGCCGCCCTTCCTGAAGGATGGAGATACACTCAATGAGGATGCAGGACCTTTTTATTAAAAGTGTTCCGGGACAAAAACAAACAACAGGGCCACTTGTTTGTTCGCCCTGCAGAGAAAATAGGAATCCATTTCATCACTTCTAACATCTCAGGGATGATTTCTTTTCATTGCAATAAATTATATTCATATTAAGGTACAGTAAGAATTGCATACATCTAATGGTAAAGATGAGAGTTTGAAGGGAAAGATGTTTTCTTTCAAATGACTTCATATTCCAAACACGGTTGTGAGTGTATGGTGGCCGTTAGTGGCCAAAATTCTCCCAGACTTAAAGATGTTTTCATCTGTGAGTGGATCCAGTGGTCTCAGGTGTAGCTATGACTGTACTATAAGTAACTATTTTTAATGTCTTTAAAGGCATTACTTATCCCAAACAGTCTCTAACTCCCATTATCTTAATGCAGGTTCCCAAAATCCGAACTGAACTGGGTAAAAAGGCTTTTAGCCTGGAATAACATGCAGAATACGCTCAAACTGTCATGTTTCATAACCTTGGGTAAGTTTAAGTCCATTTTAAAGGACAGAGAGATCAGTTCTTTTGGCTCTTGTAACTGCCCAAATGATGTTTCCAGTGTTTTCTTGAAATGTGAATCAAGTGTTTTTGTGTGTATTTCTGATTTTATTGTTTATTTTATGTTTATGTGTTTATGTTGTTGATTTTTTGCTGCTGTCTTGACCAGGTCACTCTTGAAAATGAGGTTTTTAATCTCAATGAGTTTTATTCCTGGTAAAATAAATGTTACTACTACTACTACTACTACTACTACTACTAAACAAAACTGGTACAGCAGGGTTCTTACTTTACTCACATTGTTTTGTCCTTTTAGGGATACTGTAGTGAAAATGGTGGCACAAATATGGCAGCCTCCATATATGTGCACCACCCAGCAAGTAGATATAAATGACTCATTCTAATAAACAGTTATTCTAGTGCAGCAATTACACATAAATTGAAACACAGTTTTGAATTATATACAAAATTTTTCTGCCACTGACCTTTGTTTTTTTTACATGCTGTACCTTTAAGGCTTAAAAGATGCATTCTGTCTTAATTGTAGCTCGTTATTGTCTTATTATTTACAGTCCATCAAAATTGAAAGAAAAGGCTAGATTCACAATAGTAATTCAAATAACAAGAAACTAAAGAAACTAATAATAAATAAAAATGTAAAAAATTATAATTTTGTGAAATAACATATTGCTTTTGAATTGTGGTGGTAAATAATAATTTAAAAAACACAAATAAACAAAAATTGAGGAAAACACTTTGAGGGTATGAATAATTTTGAGGACAACTGTATGTGAACATTTTGAATAAATCTGAAAGCTCATTTGAGAAAACAAGCAGCATATGTTCATAAATTAAATAGTTAAATTGTTTGTGCCTGGTTTATTTGCATGATCAGATTATAATCCAAAGAGAATGCCACATATCTGAAAGTAGTGCGCCTAAAACCGCCATTAGAGGGAGCTGCTATCCTGCTGACACATGCCCAAAACAGTCTCAGTCATGACCACAATTACAGATAATACTAATCCTTCTGGGTTCATTTAAAAAACATAACACACCAACAACCCTCAGTGATATTAATGAATAAAATGTATTAAATCAACAGAAAATTTACACATGACTGAGCCATTAATCAATGCAGCAGATGACAGCAGCTCTGCAAATAAAACTGGAGGGTCCAACGTGTTAACCAGTGGGAGCTGAACTCATTTGTGAAGGCAGGTCTTGGCTGTAAGCCACAGTGGCTGGACCCCCTGCAACACAATTCGTTTATATCATTCAAAATTCAATTTCTTTCCAGGATAGAAGCCAACAGAAAGCAAGCAGTTTATATCAAAACTAATTAATTGGATGGATCGAGCAGGCCTTCCTTTACAAATGGCATCTTAGGTCTGTGAAGCCATGATGATGGTTTTCCGAAGCGTGACTCATTACCTTCCCTCAATGATGAGAAAGAATGACATAAACACAGGCAGGGATGAGATTTCATCTGCTATATGTGTGAATAGATGATGCAGAGGTTTTGCCTCAGTGTCACGAGTTGGGACAGGTCAGAACACCTTTTTCTGATTTCGACACGAACGTGGACAGCGAGCTATTTTTGATGCAGCTTCGGCCAGTCTTGAATCAAAGTGTGTAAATATTGCCGTCATAAACGGGGATTTTATGGCTTTCAATCGCCTGTAAAACTGATGCAGAGCTTCTACAGACGGCATCATTTCTTCAAAAGCAAGATTAAGTGATTTTGCAAACAAAGCCAGTGTTTGAACAGGAGGACCCTTGTAGCAATCTGTGTTTACAATAGATATCATGAACTGCTGAGTGGATAGTACGATTGAACTTACACAACATTGAAAACATAAAAAACAAAACATTTTCTGGAGTTAGCTATTGCTGCATCCCTTATTAGCAATTGAATGCGTTTGTTTTGCCTACTTTTTTTTTTTAACCTTGCCAGAACAAAAAAGGCAAAAAGCATATAGTCAGAGCCCTTGGCTCAGTCGGCCACAGAACCACACAGTGTCTCGGACGAGTTGGAACTGATAGGGTGGGACGCCCTCTCCATCGTCCCAGACAAAGACAGGAACTCAATTACCTCAATGCGTGCCTCTGCTGATAGATTTACCAGCTATGAGCTCATGTGCTGGAGTAACCCACACAGGCTTACTAATGTACCTCTGAATGGGCGTCTCAGAGAAACAAAACATGGGTCAGACGTCCTCATCGGCATCACCATCAAGAACATGGCAGATCAGGGGGTAAAAAAAAATGACCCGGCCCGGCCTTTTCATCTGTTTTTTCAATAATCTTGTCCGCAGACCGGAGCCCAAGGTCAGCGTGCGCTGCTCAATCTGTCCCCACTAACAACCCATTGGAAAGGCAATGTATCTGGCAGCAGACCAATCAATAATGGTACTAATCAACAGTGATGCTGATTGTTTTTCACTGATGAGACAGGCATTGGCAAAGGCTGATGGCTGCACGTGTGCAATCATCTTCTAATACGATCCATTTGTTTAGGCATCTATTAGACATGCAGAGTCAGAGAAAAATTGCTCATTCTGTATGGGTTTGATTTCACGGCCAGCTCCATGATTTAGCCCATCAATTTCCAAATAATCCATTTTCTGTTGCAAAAGTAGCTGCAGCTAGAAACGTTAAGGAGCAGTCATATCATGGTGATAAAAATACAATGAATATTACAATCACTCTGAGATGTATCATGACTCTGCTTCCAAAGATGTAACAGTTATGGGAATGGCTCTCTTCAGAGATTCAATTAACTAAAAAGCTGCACATTCAACTATAATTCCACTTCTGAGAGCTATTATTGATCAGAAATGTTTTGAAATCTCTCCCTCTCTGTTTCCTTTGCCATTATGCACAATTGCTTCATCATATCGCCCCGATTTCAGAACCTGGCTTTAATATACTGTAGTCACGACTGTCTTACTTTCAATCTCAAAACAATGAAATGTAATAATAAGAGCGAGTCATTTCCTGTCATGATGACACAACCATCAAACTTTTCATCAGGGTAATAAGATATTTGATCTGAGTTTGGTGGAGGCAGTCAGGCCCCAGGTAGATTACTCAGTTTACCACGATGCATACCATAACATAATGATCAATTACCCCGTAATGTAATCCAATTAGCCCTCGGAGACTACAAGAGCTGAGATCCAATGACCCATGTTCATCAGTCATCAAGAAATCTAATGAAACATCTCCCTAAGGGTTGGCTGCAAGTACAAATTCAGTTTAGGGAATCCTCTGGGGGTGAGTGTGGCATCAAAAATTGAACACGTGGTACATTATGGAGCTCCAGACTGAGTTTGATGCAGCAGCCTTTAGACTGCTTTGATAAAACTATCTGTCCTAATGACAGTGGTGGTAAAACTACCTGCCACACACACAGCGGGTTCAAGCTTTTGGTCTGTGCCATCCCCACAAAAACCAGGAAATCCCTCACATCTTTATATGAACATACATGAGCTCTGTTGACTCCATTTACATGTAGCTTCTGTAATGCTAACATGGTCACACTGTCGGTACAAACATCATTTTCCACAGATTAAAGGTCATTGTGATTCATTTTGTGGACATTATAAGTGGCCTTGCAAAATATCATGGTAACTGATTTATTAGCTTTAAGTCCAAATTAGGGCTGTCCCAATCCCATTTTTTCACTACCAATACAGATACCAATACCACAGGTCAAGTACGGTCGATGCTCGATATTGGCACTTAGCTGTGTTTTGGGCCAAATATTATACATATTGATTTGATAATCAAGTTTACCGTATTTTTTGGACTTCAAGCGTGCATTCACACCAGGATAGTCTGGGGACTTGGTCCAATTGGGCGGGATTTAAGGAAAATTTCCCATTCAAACTGCATTAACTGAAGCGGACCAAACTGCCTGGTTAAACCACTGTAGTTACAACAACTGCTCGCTAGGGGGCAATGCTCCTCATTCAGCCACTGAACAACGATGAAAAAGCAGAAGGAAGAAGAAAACCAGACTCCGTGATTAAAGTGGAAATCTTTCTGTTTCTTATTATTTGGTTACTATATCTGTCTACACATTTTCCAGTTGTTTTTCGATGTTGGTTTTGACCTCAGCTTCGTCAAACACACGCTGTTTGTTTTTTTTTCCCTCCGACCCAAACAATAATCTACCTCACTTCCTTTTACTTCTTCTTCTTCTGCTTTATTACGGTCGACAAACGTCGCTTCCATTTGGTGTGCTGGATAGTCTGATAGTCTGTTTGCAAGTGAACCCAGACCTCCGGCTTTCAGGTGGACATGAGTTCACTTCTTTGGTGTGCACCAGGGTGTGGTCAGTGTTCAGATTGCACCAAACGAAGCGAACTAGCTGTGGGATCAGACTATGGTCTGTGTAAAGCGCAGCAAACAATCAGAGTGTGAACTCAGCCAAAGTCACACTTTTTTTCATAGTTTCGCTGCTCCTATGACTTCTACTCCAGTGCAACATACATACAAAAAAATATACAATTTAACATTTTTTATGTGTTCATTCATATTGACTGAAATGGGCCAAGGAGTAACCATTAACGTCTCATGTCACATTTATTTCACAGTTCATTTCGGACATCTGGCTGTACTGCCATGTGTGGTGGAACAAATGCTCAAAAAACATGTTTATCCTTCTTAATTATGATTTTTATGATCATTTACAGGCATTAACTTTGGAATCGGAGTGATCCGGGAATTTTTAGCAGTTACAAATAGGATATGAAAAATCCGAAAATCACCCGATTTTAAACAAATAGATAGATAGGTACTGCGACTTATGTTTTTTTCCCGCTTCATGATGCATTTTTTGACTGATGCAACTTATATGGTGTTCCATTTACCTTGGAACTGGGAAGAGGGAACTGGGGATGATGTCACACCCGACAAACTGTGTTCCAGTTACTGGTCGGAAGACGAGATAGCAGCCTAGCAAAACAATGTTTTCCTAAGGCTATTGTCAGGCTATTGTCTCCACTTGAAACTTCCTACTCGGAACTGGAAGATTCCAACTTCTGAGTTCAAATGGAACGCAGCAATCGTCCGGAAAACTACGGTATTCTTGGTTTATGTTAAGTATGTCTGTTTTTTTGTTTTTTTGTTTGTTTTTTAATAAAGTATGTCTGTTTTGTCCTCCCTTTAAAAACCCTGGTTTAACAAGTCAACAAAATAAGTCCAATGAGGAAAAAACTGACCCATTTATTATTTACCAAAGGGTATGATGAATTTAAAACTTACAAACATAACAATAGATAAAATAATTTAAAATAAATACAGACCCAGGTGAAAGAATTGCTTGAATGAAAAGCTTGATGGATTTCCCAGATTGGCAAATTTCAATGCACTCTGATCCGATCCATGTCTTATAACCAATACTGGCCTGATATCCGATGCTGATAACAGATCAGGCCAGCCGTAATCAAAATGGTTAGACAAAATAGCGTAGCATACGTTAGCTATGTCATAGTTAACATGCTAGCATGGCTAAATGCAGCCACATAACTTACATATTTTGCATTTTTATCATTTCAGAGGTCTGTTGTGTTGATGTTATTATTGAATTTAGCAGAAAGTTGCATCTGACTCGAGGCTCTTGGTTCCAGCACAGCTTTGTGAGACAGTTGAAGATCCTGCCATTACTCCTCCAATTGATCATGTGACCTGTCTACTTGGCTGCAAGGATGTCTCTGTGGTAAAATGGTCAACATGCAAGGCTCTTACCCCAGAGACTGGGGTGCAAACTGAAGGAGAGTAGGGGTGCGGGCTGACCTTCGCCCCATGAGGCTGCGTCTCCTTATCAGCAGCCTCATGGGGCGAAGGTCAGCCTGCACCTCTACGCTCCTTCAAAACCCTTCCCTGTACCTTCAGCCAACCACAATCTGAAAAGTCTACCTATCAGCATCATAAAATGTTGAGGGAAAAAAAAAATCATCTCTCAGGTGGAAGAATTTGATTCGAGTCTGTTTATGCCTTCATAGATTTATTACAACATGAGACGTCTCACAGAAAATCAAACAGAGAATTCTCTCGTATCAGATGTAACACAAGCTTTTATAACTTCACACTCTCTAAAATGTTGCTGGACAGAAATGTCTTTGCCACACTCCTGCTTGTTATCAGCGGTTACTTATCTTGTCCTTAGGTGAAGCAAACACTTCATTCTGCTGAGTCTCTAATAAAATGCAGTTAGCCAAAGATAAAAAACTTACAATTAGTTAGTTGCAAGACAGAATATTCATTATTCCATTGCAGATGGAGAAATTGACATTTTTCTATTTGCTATGTGCATGATTATCTACTCGGCAGGGGAGTTTAGCGTTAGGGAGTCGCTTAAGTTTCCACGTTATCTGCTTCTACATACCAGAGAAGAACAAGTGTTCTGACCAACAGAGCTTTTTACATAAATGTGTGTTTTGTTTCAATTCCACAAAACTGCTGCCTGATCAGAGCATAAGGCACTTGTGTGATTTATACACGATTATACTGAGACACATGATTAAAGATATTTTAATAAAGTAAAATAGCACAAATTTCTTTCACAGAACTTAACCAAATTCACAGTAGGGCTGTGCGATATACTGATATGATATCGCGATATGATATTTACATGAGAGAGATATGATATTTACACATATGGTTATATCGCAGTGTTAGTAGTGCAATTTGTTTTTTGCTTGATCTTTATTTTTTCGTAATGACCCGGCTGCACCTCGACTGACTACAAAGGGGTCACCTGATTATTTAATAAGGGTGGGAAAAAAATATCAATTCACTGAAATATCGCGATATTTTCATATGCCGATACCATATCTAAATCTAAAAACACAATGTAGATCTATTTTACAAATGAAATCTTCGTGAGATATCATCATTTGGTTACAAAATCTCACGAGAATTCACAAAATACCGTGAGATTTTGTAACAGAACGATGAAATCTCACGGAATTTCGTGAAATCTCATCAAATTTCGTAACAAAACAATGATATTTTGCGAGATTTCATTCATGAAATAAATCGATTCCACGTTTTTGAATATAGATATGGTATTGGCATATGAAAATATTGAGATATTTCGGTGTATTAACATTTCTTTTCACCCCTATTATTTAAACTGTCTGGAAGACGATCCTCTCCAAGACCTTTCCAAAGAAATTATAAAAACCAGGCAACTATCTTTAATTACTTTGATATAACAAACATGTCTCACCAGTGTTTTGTCAGTTCCATCACTGCAGTGGAGCGATACCTTTACGCTAAATATGTTTCAATACTAAAAAAACAGGTGTTTGATATCAAATGAAACTTTCAGACAAATTAGGGTAAAATACCGGAATATATCGTATATCGTCATCTAAAATAAAAACATTGTGATATGATATTTGGTTCGTATTGCTCAGCCCTAATTCATAGCAGAGATTAGAGGATGATGATGATCATTCAGCAAAATTGTAAGTGGAGCTTTGAGAGATTTGTGAAGTGGAAAATTGGCAATTGTTTCCAACCTGTTTTCCTCTTTATTTCAGTAAAAAGCCACACCCTGGCATAGACGATGTATATGCATCAACACAGATAAGACATGGAGTTTATTATCAGATGAGGTTTTGATTTTAAGATGAATGTAGTTTGATGTGTTTGGAGAAACTGTGACAAAATGAGATTTTCACTGGCACTGGCAAAATATTTCAGTCTCATAATAATTTCCTCAGTGCCGCAGCGAACATGTGTATTCAAATGAGCTGAACTGGTTCTTTGTTTCTTTCATTGTTGCAAACGATGGGTCAAACACTGCGTGCACAGCTCGACGACTGGAAAATAACTTGTCAAAACCCATGTGAGACCGGGGGACTAAATGCCCACAGGGTGAAATTTCAATCAATGTCTCCTTGTCCTTTCACCACAGCAAATTAGATTCTACCCATGCATGAGAGGGAAGTGTGACCCTGAACTGACTAGAGGATCAGTCGCTGAGCTTTGACAGGTAGAAGCGGCGTCCGTACAACAGAAACAGCAGCAGAAGCAACAGACTAGAGTTAGAAGTCGGGACTCTTAACAAAGGAAGCAGCAGCCAACAGCCAGTCTAGAAGATTTATTTATGGCAGGATTTTATGATTAAAAAGAGCATAAGTTCGCAGAGCTGCAATAGAACTGTGAAAAAATTGGAAAGTGCTGCATCTGGGTTGGTGGGCATGCAACAGATGCTAAAAATAACTTTAAAACTAACCACACAAGAACATTATATAAACATGTTTGCTGTAATCAGATTTGAATTTGCCAGTAGCAGCCTTGACAATCAGTAAAACAACATTTTTCAAAGGCAAGTCCTCTTGTTTACTCAATTTAACATAAAAGACTAAGTTGTTCTATAATATTTTCCAATTATTCTAGATAAGACATTGTGACAGCAAGACTGGAAAATTGAAAAAGATTGATTCTGCATCCATAGGCAACGCAAGACAGAAGCTTTACTAAATTGTGTAATGTAATAAGGAGCTAAATCAAATAGCAGCAAGTATCAAATGAGATTTATTGGTCTGGTCGCTCTCAAAAGCTAAAGATGCTGATGAAAGTCATCGTCTAAATCGAGAAGGAGGAGCAGATGAAGAGGCTGTGCGCCTCCTCCGGGGTGGCTGAGGTCATCACTGAGGGCTACCTTTTGATTCAGGGGTCGGAGGGCAACGCAGGGTCAAAGATACAGAGGCAAGGTCGCAGAAGAAGATAAACGGATCAATGCTTTTACGTGAAAACATCTGTGGCTCCTCTTTTGGAAGTGATGGATTACATTGTTGTCTCTGTTAACAGATTTGACTTCCACTTGGTTTAAGAACAGAAGTTAATATGGAGTTAGACTTCAAAATACTCTGCAAACACATTTCACAGGCATTTCTTAGCCCTTTGTAATTATTTAGGGCCATTTCAATGTGCTCCTCAGATCTCACCAAACACTCATAACTTAGAAAAGTCATGACATAAAGTCACAGATAACATCCAATCAACATTTAGCTCCAAAATTTCTACTTACATAAGCACAGATGGACTCAAACTCCTTATTTACTCCAACATGTGTCTGGAACTGCTTTAATTCTACAGCACAGCCACATTTAAAGATGCTAATTTCTCTAATAGCGGGCACTGATTGCCTATTTCCTTTGTTTGATGACCTCAGCAAGAAACACCGAACTAATCGGTAACCTGGAACGGTGATGATGTAAATCCCCAAACACAAACCAGTGCTGCTGAAAAATCACTTCCATTCCCGTAAAGACCCACATTAGAGCCCACGTAACACGAAAAAAGTGCATCCCAATACAATACAAAATAAGTGTATTACAGATTATTGTTGCTTATGACATCAGCAGCCAAAACTTCCTCCGAAAGTGGAAGAAAATCATCAGCTTGTAATTTGCTGGGTGAAAATCTATGAGATGTGTCATTTTGGGGGAAGCCTACGCCCGCCCTGCAGTCGGAGAGCTGTGTGCAGTTGTATAACAGGCGATATTTTCCTAAAGAAAACAAACAGGCAGTGTTTGCCCAGAGATAGGAGCAGCTGCTGCACACCTGCCTGCAACTCGCCTCGTCTCCTCTCCGAGCAAGTGTGGGTCTTTTGTTGCAACAGGCAGGCAGGTGATGGGTGCCACACTCGGGCTGGGTGCAGATTTCACTACCTGTTTAATTACGATCATGGCCTTGGCGTGTACATCCAACTGGAATGATAGTGCTCTTTGGTTTAAACCAATAAAAAAGGGTGTTTCAGTGCAGATGAAAAATGAAAAAATGAACTGTGCATGGAAGATTTGTGAGAGCAGCATTTCCACTGCATGTGTGTGATTGCACATCAATCAGCACCCAGTACACGGACAACTACAGCATCTATCTCAGTGAAAAATAATCAGACGATCTTAAAAATTTCATTAATCATTTTAACAACTCCAGAAACTGCTCCCCTGGGCGATTACGTAGGCCTCTAGTTTATTAGTAACGTCCACTTTTGCAGACATAAAACAGCAATAACTCAATCGTGTTGCACCTCTTTCCTCATATTTCAGCACCACTAAAACCCGGTGACGATCATCAGTTTAACCCTCTGCATCCACAATGAAAGCACTGATACTAACCTCTGTTAAAACCAGGTTAAGACTTGAAAACACACAGAGGAATCCAACACAATGGCCTATATTTGACCAAGCAACACACTGGACATGCGTTCTGAATGCTGAGATTTACACAGTCCAGAGTTATGAGAAACACTTTAAATATAGACTGCATGAGAGGGCAGTGTTGGTACAGTTGGGCTGTGGGATTGTGAATGGGATTATAATATTATGATATATGGCTGTATTCATTTGACTAGAGCCATACCAAGCATAACAACCAGCGCACAATGCCAGTATCACTTTCTGCTGTGTCAAACAGTGCTGGCATTGTGTCCCTGCCATTTCAGGTGCTTCTCAGAGGAGAGCCTAAATAAAATCACTCAGCTTCCAAAATGCTTTTAGGTAAGGTTGAAATCTACACTTCAGGCCCACTTGCTCCCCCCTCCCTTCAAAATCTATTCATTGTGGCCATTTTTGCATATAGTAATGAATTTGTAGGACTTCGAGCACACTTCAAAATTGTATGCAAATCAGCAACATGATGTTCGATACATATGAGAAATATGTCAGAAAAACCCACCACATAGAAAATGTACAACAGGCACAATCTACAAGTTTTTTTCTTTTTCAAATTTAGTTTAAAATACACATCTTTATGCCTATAACAATTTTAAATAAGCAGCTACACCTTTGGCAACACACTTTAGTGAAACTTACTTTTTTTTTCAACCTTAAGATGTGCTATTTACCTTTCTTTTAACTCTGCTGGTAAATTGACGATGACTTACCTCCGAACAGCAGCAACAGCTTCAACCAAACGACGTTTCCCCGAGAGAAACCACAACTTGACCCCATATTCGCGAATCATAGGGGAAAGTTTCTGGATGAAAACACAGTTTAAAAAAAAAAAAGTTCCCGGGGTCGACAGTAAAAAATGATAATCAAACCGATAAATCACCAGAAGATTGCGTATAAACCAGCGTGCGTCCTGCGTCCGCCGCTCCGCGCAGCCAGATGAAGTCCTCAGTGTCCCATAGACGGGGCTGCTGTGTGGGGCTCCGGTGGCTCAGTGGCTGCTCAGGGTGGGGGGGTGAGGAAGAGGAGGTGGTGGAGGAGGAGGATCACTGCTTCACTGCCCCGCTGCTTCCGCGGCAGCAGGCAGCGCAGCATCCACAGGAAATTTAAGAGCATAATTTATCAGCAGGTCAGTCATCTCATTAACGCTCCGTGGGGGGAAAATTATTAATAATTATCATTAGATGTGTAATGGTTCACTTTAAAGGTGCAGGCACAGTTTTCCTTACGCTCGTTTAACTGATTCATTTTCATATTCATTTAATAAATGATTCTATCTTTTTTTTTCAACAATCACAATTTTAAATTTGCAAGTTGCAAAAGTGGTTTTACAACATTTTGATTTTTAGGTCACCTGGTCAGACATGTCACTGCTGAGCTGCAACCTAGAACACCACATGGATTAATTATACACTGCCCCCCCCCCCCCCCGTAAAAAAATCGCTACCTGGATTTAACTAGGCAAATAGGTAGGAGCCTCCTATTGGATAATTTCTGCATGGGTGATTATCTTTCAGCTGGCAACAAGTTATTTAACCTCAACTGGTGCAATGACTTGCTTCTCATTTCCTAAACAACCATGTGGAAAGACACATCCGTGGTCGTGGAACATATGTTAGTCTGTCTGGGTCAAATAATTGGCAGAACTGTCCAGTGCATTAATAAAAACTGGAAGGATAGTGGCGACTCATTGTCTTCCAGGAGGAAATGTGGCTAGAAAGGCAGATGAAGTGATGCAGTATCATGCCCGGTGCCTGTACAAGCCGGTGGGGGCAGTATTATGATCTGGGGTTGCTGCAGTTGCTCAGGTCTCAGTTCAGCAACAGTATGCGCTCAAAGAATGAAGTCAGCTGATACCTGAATATACTGAATGACCAGGTTATTCCATCAATGGATTTTTCTTCCCTGATGGCACGGCCATATTTCCAAGATGACAATGCCTGAATTAATTGGGCTCAGATTGTGAAAGACTTGTTCAAGGAGGATGAGACATCATTTTCACACATGGATTGGACACCACAGAGTCCAGACCTGAACCCCATTGAGCATCTTTGGGATGTGCTGGAGAAGGTTGTGGTCAGATTCTACCATCATCAATGCAAAATCTTGGAGAAAAATTAATGCAACACTGGATGGAAATAAATCTTGTGACATTGCAGAAGCTTATCCACAGTGAATGCTGCCGTAATCAAAGCTAAAGGCGGTCCAACAAAATATTAGAGAGTATGACCTTTTCTTTTGGTGGCCACTTTTTTGGGCCAGGCAGTGTACTTCAAAACTGACTTCCAGAGTTGTGCAATGTTTCTCTGCACATAAATGTCCCCCAAATTAAATTTCCTAACCACTCTGAGACCGCTTTCGCCCTGGTGAAACTCTGTGGGACCTTGGGCTTCTCAGATGTGGGTTTGTGGGATCCCTGTGTGACTGGGTAATGTGGAGTGATGCATTGCTGCTGCTGCCTCGGGCCTGGTCACCAGTCTCACACAGCAGCGACTTTCCAATCAATGTCTCTGCATGGAGCAAAAACACCCAAGCTCACTGGGCTGAAGAGGAGATAGCAAGGGCTTCTTGGGGGGGGGGGGGGGGGGGGCTCTTAACAACTGGAGAAAAACATGTTGCCACTTACAGTCGTCCTAAAAACTATTCATACCCTCCAATTAGAGAAGGAAAAAAAGTCAGCTGTCAGTGAAATAAGATGAAATTGACTAAAGTGATAATAAATAAAAATCTATGAAAATCATGACATTGATTTTGAATTCTGGTTCAACAAATATTCAAAACAAACACACACACAAAAAAAAAACAAATAAACAAGCATGGTGAGGCTCAGAGGGTAAAATTTTCTTAAGCAACACTTTGAAGCAATCACTGCAATCAGGTGTTTTCTCTAATGGTAGGTATGTTGGTCCACTGTTCGTGGGAAAGGTGCTCTAATGTGTCTCGGACAGTTTTGTTTGTTTGTTTGTTTTTTTTAATTATCATTTTTAACCACAATTTAAAAACAATATTTTATTTAACTAAATTAGAATTTTGTAAATTTTTATTTATTATTAGTTACTTTAGTTTCTTGTTATTTGAATCACTATTGTGATTTTAGCCTTTTTCTTTAATTGGAGGGTATAATTTTGAGGATGACTGTTTAAACTGGCTCCTCACTTCTCTGGTATGATCTGTGTGTACTTACAATTGTGTGCCTTTAAATTATTGCATAAAACAGAATTGAAAGCAGACTTACTGATATAAACTACCAGGAAAGGCATTAAATATATACTGGATATTCAGCATATTCTTTATAGAATTAAGCTTAAAGTTTCCAGGGAGACTGTGGGCATCATTCTATGACACTGGAAGCCAAGCAGGCGGCATAAGCACATTGCATGTGAGATTAAGTTTCCATATGACAAGCCATAGTTATCCTTAGACTCACTGAGAATCAATAATGGCAAGGAAATGTGCTGGTTTGAACATGCTTCATGCAGCCACAGTCGTTTTTTTATAGTTGTTTTTTGATGATACTTGAAGGACAATGAGGTTTGAAAAGTGTTGCATGGATTCAGCAGAATCTAATCCTGAAACATGAGCAGAGTATCGTCTCTTCTAATGTCTTGGCATCCTCATCTTGAGCCTTCCATCTTTATTGAGGACTGCTTGTGTTTGAACTCCTCGCGATGTAGCAGCATCTCAACACTTGTAATAACACAAAGCCTTATCAACACATGCAAATGCACAAACGATATCTTTAGACCTCTGTGGTGAGTCCGTATTGATTTCATTTTCCTCTTGTGAAGTATCAGTTATGCATTTCCATTACCGGCAAAGCTGTTTGGAAAAGCAATTACAGATTTGAGTCTTGTTCAAGAGGCCAGGGTGCACCTACTGGGATTCAAACAACAATTTCAGCTCAGAAGACAAAACCACTACAGCGTATTATGCAATGTTATTACACCCGAGGAGGGAGTAATAGGATTTCTCTCAGGAAGAAGAGCCTGATGTTTCATTTCATTAACTAGATGGTCATTTTATACACACCACCTGACCTGATGCGGAGGGACACTGGCCTCGGTATGTTCAGTACTGCCATAGATGCATCACACCAGTATGCATAAATCACTCGACGACATTGTCAGTGAAGTAGAAGTATTCTAATCTAAGATGGAAAGCAACTTTAATCCAGTAGGTGAGTAGCTTTTAGTGTTAAACGTGTAAAATGTAACGACTTGGGCTCTCGGATGGGGCTCATCTGATGAATTGGATTTGTTTAATTTCCCTGATTTTCTCATACAATGAGTGCAAGAAGTGTCAGTCTCATTAATTCACTCCTTTGTGAGCCGTGCATCTTGACCCCTGTTAAAGTACTGTGACTTGGACAGCAGATGGCACACACAGACACACACAAACACACAATAAGAGGAGGAGTGGCCATGGCAACGGGCTCATAATGATTGGCCTGGTGTGTAGTGGAATCACTTGGCCTAATTTGTTAAGTACCACCTCAGTATATTTGATTTGATCAGTCTATTCTGTGTGCAAAACAAGTGGCATCGAATAAATCATGAGCTGCCCACGCTGACAGCTGAGCAGACATCTTCCTTAAAGATGGGGCTGCTGGATTCATGGATTCATGGATGAAGGTTTTTCATGCTTTTTCCACTGTGCTGCAGCTTATTTTGGACACAAACTTGAAGCACTTCCTCTGAACTTTTTGATTTATGACATAAATTGGACAAAAGTGTAACTGAATTCATGCAAACATAGTGTTTAATACCAGTAGGTTGGCTGTCTGGGCCAAGAACATTACAGCAAACTCCCAGCTGTTAGAATAATTTATATAACCTGCAGCATTATTATTGTTTCATATAATGGTAAAAAGATATAACAGCATCTAGAGAATGAAGGTTGGATACATTATCCTGCTTATATTTTGAGGAAAAATTTCTTCCTGTACAGTAAGTAGGCGATGAGCACCCACAGAGCCGTTCCCCACAGGCTTTGCAGTAGAAACTCCCAGTGGCTTGTCTGGAAGCGCATTTGCCAGCTGAAAGGGAAGTAGAAACCAAGGAGAGAGTGGCCAACATACACAAAGATGGAGTTCATCCCTGCAGGAGGAGACCAGAAGGTTATTGAAAAGGATTTCTCAGTTTTAATGCAAAATATTGATCCTTTATCTATCAGGTGCTATTTTCAGAGCTGTGCATGCCCCGCTTCTATTAAAAAGGACTGACTCAACTATTTTGAGTAAAAAAATCAACGCTTTTCCTGCAGTGTGACCACAAGAGAGTAAATAACAGGACAAAAGATGAGGGGGAAATCTTGAATAGTGACACAAACTTTCCCAAAATGTGCATCCTTAGTTCCTCTCCTCATGCTTTTGTTCTTCCATCTGAGACATGAGGAGGTGAGGAAAAGACATGAGGAGAGGAAACTAAAGGTAATGGGAGTTTAACAAAGGAAACATCTATATCTGTAACTTTAAATCAATGTTTTAAAACACAGTTAATTAGATAGGACTTATGCATCATTGGCCCATTGTTATACTACTACCACTGTATTTTATGATCTCTTCCACATTAGAGGTACTCATGACAATATATCATTACTTTAAATTCAATTGACAATTTATATATCACCTCTTATCCCCTTTCTAAAAGTTGCATATAAACAAACAGGAAGCTTGTTCTGGTAATCTCTACAGTGCCATTATTTCTGTCTGGAGAATTTCTTGAACATATTTAAAGCAGTTGTGGGAAACCCTGGTCCTCGAGGGCCAAAGTCCAGCAGGTTTTCTGTGTGTCCCCACTCCAGCACATCTGATTCTGATCAAATGGATCCAACATCAAATCAAGTCCTGTTTAATGACTCATTCATTTGAATCAGGTGTGGAGGAGCTGGGGCTCATGAAAAACCTGCAGGGCGAGGGCCAAGATTCCCCACCAATGTGTTAAAGGGATACTGTGTAAGTTTTGACCCAAATCTTACAGCCAAATATTATAATATATTATATTATTACGTTAATATTTAATGTAAGTAATAATAGATGACTTATGGGGTCAATATACAGCACTGGCTGCTATCATCAAAAACCAGACATTGTAACTTTGCAGGAGAGGATCCGTCTCTCATTGGATCATGTGACCTGGAGTGCTTTGCTTTCTGGCTTAATGACTTCAAATCAACTGGTCAAAATGGTCTTCAAACATAATTCCAAAACATGGATAGAGATTGTTTAATTTTGCAACAGTTGTGTGGCCTGTGGGAAGTTACAGGTTTAGCGCCCATAGTGGCCAAAGGCTACACGGTATCCCTTTAAAGTTAGTTCAGAGCAGGGGTGAAGGCGTCCAGTTCTGGAGAGCCACAATCCTGTAACTTTTAGATGCGTCCCTTGTCCAACGCACCTGAATCAAATGAATGGCTCGTTACTAGGCCTCTGCAGCTCTGACTACCATGTGCATGAGGTAATAGGGGATTATCACGCTTACCGGAAGTTCCCATTATTTGGGCACTTCCTCTTCCGGGCCATGTTAACGACAACCGTTCCTGCTCTGTTATACTGTTTAATTCGGATAAACTCCAAACAAACTTAAGTTTTCATTCTAGACTGAAGTGATACTAAGGAAGAAGTGGATCAAAGCGATCGATTCACCGCGGTGAAGGGCCGAACTTTATAATAAAACACACGTTTGTTTGTCGCCGGTGGGGCACAACACCGGCACTTCACAGCATGCTAGCATTAGCCAGCTAGCATTTACTGACGTGCTTAACATTGTGCGTCTTAAAACACACAAACATCTGAAAATCGTGTCTGTACCTCCCCGTTTCCAGTGGAACAACTGGGGACTGCCAAGAAAGGAGCTGCTTTCAGATGCTTGTGTGTTTTCAGCCGCACAAAGTTAGGCACGTTATCGAGCTGGCTAATGCTAACCTGCTAACACGACTGCGCAGTCTGCCGGCCACAAACAAACGTGTATCGTTTTATTATAAAGTTCGGTCCTTCACCGCGGTGAATCGATCGCTTTGATCCACTTCTTCATAAGTATCACTTCAGTCTAGAATGAAAACTTAAGTATGTTTGGAGTTTATCCGATTTAAACAGTATAACAGAGCAAGAACGGCTGTCGCTAACATGGCCCGGAAGAGGAAGTGTCCAAATACCGGGAACTTCCGGTAAGTGTGATAATCCCCTATTCAGGTCATAGCGCCACGCCACATGAGACAGAAACAAAGGGGTCATCCCTGCTTTGTTTTTATGCCGACTCATGGATTACAGTGTGTTAAGCTCCACCTCTTTGGTCCGGATCGGTTAGATCAGTACTCCTACGGAGGGGTACCAAAAAAGTAGGATGGATCGGGTCATATATAAGGGTACCCGTCCCAGTTTTTAATCTGTGGAGACGCAAAAAATTGTGGCCTTATCCGGCCTGATCCAGACCCGCTGGTAGAAACGAGGCTAAAAAGTACATGATATAAACATGTTGGCTTATAGCAGAATTGTAAATTCACCTGTGTAGTATGCAGAGATGCACAATCCATGTGGCAGAAAGTTTTGGATTTGTCAGTAACTTTTAGAACAGGTGTTTTCACTAACGAGCTCATCTACCTGCAGAGGAGCTAAATTCAGCTGGTTCGGTGATTCGGATGAACAAGTGCAGGATTTTTACTTTCTGAACCAGGGATGTCCACCTCTGGAAAGTTAAAGACTGTTGTTTGTTCCTGCAGACCTTTTTAAAGACTCATTGTTTTGGAATAATCAAATTATCAGTTTAAACATGTCAGATTAGACAGGCATCATGCTAAAAATCTTTTTAAAAAACCAAAAAAAAAAAAAAAAAACATATTGGTGAGGAGTCAGGTAAAGGTTTCACTTTCAGCTAAACCGGTTGTCTTTACACAGGAATAAACAGTACCTGGGTATATGAAGGGCTGTCCGCCCCACCAGCCTTTGATATCAATGACAAAATACATCCCTCCCAGCAGCAGGAAAGAGAAACAGCCCATACACACCACGTAGGACAACGACCTGCAGAATCAGACCATCAGTAACACTTTACAACAACAGCAACATTTTACTCAGTCTATGTGGGCATCACTAAAATGTTCAGTTTGGTGTGAACAAGGGTGTAAACACACTCAGTCCATCAATCCTCAGCTGCAGATAAATAACACCCAGGGGTCTCGAGCCAATCCAGCAAACTGTTGGACGGTTTGCTGTGAAGCATCAGCAGTGCATCTCTGGCATGTGCCCCGTGGACCTGTGCCAGCCAGCCATGTCCCCGTCTGTTCCTAAGTGCAAGAATGCTTGATGAAATATCATCTAATGTAAAATGGCTGCCTCCCAGAGCCTCTTTGCAGCGAGCTTTTTTCCCTTCTTCTTCTTTTTTTTCATCTCAGCTGAAGTGGGGCCAAAAAAGGACTCTTGGCTGGGAGTTAATTACTTCTAGACATCCAGGCAGGGACTCGTACTCAAGAGCTCAATAACCTGTGCATGATGAACTGCCTATAAAAGCCAGGCAGGTACAGTAATAGCGAAGGATGAGTATGGTGTTAGTGCGGGCCCCTGAGGAACATCATGAGAAATTTGCTTACACATCACAGATGTAATGGGATTCTTCCTGCTGCAACGTTAAAACGATTCGCATCATTTTAAGGGGGAATGTGGCGGGGGGGAACAGATGCAGTCAGGAAGTAATCTACATCTGTGATAGAAATTGCACCTTTTGTTATGTTAAATCATTATAAGCATTTATGAAGGGGCTTTGGCTTGTTATCTATAGTAAAAACTGAGCTGGGGTTTCACAGTTTTCCCAGAGCTAAATCTCCCTCCAGCACCTGAAGCTGGTAGTAAATGCTTCTGAGGTGAAGAGGATACCAGATTCTCTATGTTGCTGGAGGAGTGATCATGTTGGGCAGATGTATAACCGCTCCACCTCACACTCCCGACTGCCTGGGTGATTATTTACAGTCATAGAGGCTGTTAGAGGTAAGTAAACGCGTGTTTTAGCAGCCTTGATTTGTGCCCGTTGGAAGCCCATCCTTTTCTTTTGTGAGGAAAAGTGGCTGGATTTAGAGGGTCAGGAAGCACTTACCAAAGGTTTTTATTGACAGGTATAAATCCTCCGTCTCGTGTGCACTTAGAAAGGATGGCTGCAGAGATTCCCTGAGGGTGGAAATGAAACAGATTTCAAATCGATGGAGGACGATAAAGCAATCTGTGTTTGGCTACTAAAATGTGAGGCAACAGATAGCAAGTCCAGCAGATTAACCGATTATCTGAGGATTGGATGAGAAAAAGGTACATTGAGTCACGCGTGCAGAGTCAGGCGATGAAGGCCAGCTTGATCATCCACACCAAAACAACCAGCTGGACGACATTAAAGTGCACAGAGCAACCCAGCTTTTTGGTCTTTTTCTAACAAACTCTACGCCATTTATCGTCTCATTTATTCACGGGATTTAGATGTGTGAAGAAACATTTTGTGCACCAGATAGAAACTCAGGGCGGTGTATCAAAATCCAAACCCGCTCATTAGGTGGATATCCATCATGTGTATAGATGACAGAATCGATGGTGTGGAAATAGCCTAGCTGGGGCTGGATTGAGTCTCCAGGCTATCTAGGCAGCAGGATGTGGGATTGGGCTGGTATGTGGGGCAATCGCTCAATTTCAATCTCACACGTCTGGAGCCTGATCGTTGAGTTTTAATTAACTGGGGCTGTTGTTTATGATGAGGAAGATGCATGGCTGTCCCGGTATCTGTGAGATCACAACAAAAGCAAACCCGCGGTGTGCAACCCAGCTTATCGCTTATGCTATCAACCCTCTGTTCTTCTTTGCGGACTTGCTCTGTTAAAGAATGATCTTGTGGTGGTTTGCATGCAGAGTAAAGCCCCCCCCTTCACCGAGGAGACCTGCTAATGTCAAGAACACATGTCTGAAACAAGAGGCCGCTCAGCTCTGCTTCCAGTCTCCAATTGGAGCTGGAATTGTATTAGAAAAGTCAATTTTAAGAGCAGGCCAATCACTAGAACTAGTTTTATTTTCTGTGTTGAAAAAAGAATCAACAACACAACTAAAAATAGTTTTAACTGATGAAATTACAGTACAAAAGCAGCTGTGTATGTGAGGAGCTCAATGGGATGATTATAAGCTGCGTTCCTTCTTTGTTCTTGGTCTGTATCTTTTCTTAAATCAATAAAAATGGTCTGATCTCTCTGTCAACCATTGCAATGTGAGAAAATCTATTTTATTGTGATTCTCTATTTCAGTTTACCAGGATTTTATGTCCTTGTATTGATCCATCTCATAGCACGGTAGGACCTTGAATATGTCGCCTCCAACATCATAATCTTGAGGAGCATCCACGTCATCTCTGTCGGGATTACTGCTACACCACGAGATACAGAGGAAAAACATAAAAGCCTAATATTTATTCGTTTCATCATGTGTCACTTTATCACTCGGTGCCTCCGGGAGAAGCCGAATGGATCTAATTTATTTCACCTCCCTCCAGCCACTCACTTCACAATGATAGTCAATAAGATTCAACACCAGGAGACATAATGGAGGAGATTTGTCATTTAAGAATTGAGGTTAATGACATTAAATTCTCACAACAGAATTTCAACTGATTCTTCCGGCTATAAACAGGATTTTATCCCAATTTACAAACTGAAACTGCTCATTCTTTGTGCTGTAGGTACTTCCCATGTTTAAATTAGCGCATTGTGAATGATAATTATACGCGTTAAAGATCAGCATGTTATTGTGAGCATGCTACTGCTGGACCTCAATCAACCCAGAGTAAAACATGTCTATTTACTATGCCAAATATTGCCTTTGTTTTAAAAAAAAAAAAAAAAAAACAAGATCTGATATGTTGATATTTTCTAACTTTTAATTTCTGATACCGATATCAATCGATACGGATAGTATATGTGGGGTTTCTATTTCTTTTCTACTTCTTCACAAAATATAAACAACATTATATCTGTACAAATGTGAGGATGTATCTCATATTTTGACATTGAGCCGAAGAGTTTGACGTATAATATATGCACACTGTGTAAAAGTTTTGTCATTAAAAACATAAAAACCAATACTGATATATCCAATATCACATTTTATGCCAATAATAATAGATAGTAAGTCAATAATATCAGACATTTAGAAACCAGAAATATAGTCAGAATAATAAATAAATGATTTTATCCTTCACATCCTTCATTTTTTTTATTACTAATGATAACAGTGTCTGATAAGTATGAAAAATGAAGCGTTGTTGGACTATATTTAGTCAGTTATCTTCGATGACAACAACCCCTTCATATGTGCTGCTTTTGAACATGTTTAGGTTGTGTATATCACATTCACAATCAACTCACCTCATCCCAAACATTTGTATGTTACAATTTGCAAACGAATCCAACACCATGCAACATTTTTGGCCTTACAAATTGAACAACTTTGCAATTCTTGAGCTTGCTTGGCAGGTTTATGAAATAAAAAATGTGGAGAATTTACAGTTTTAAAGGCAGACAGGTATATAACAATCTTGTACGCCAGAAAATGTAGTAATATTAGAGTATTTGATTTTAGGAGAGCAATATTTCTGCTGTGAGAACAAGTAGAAGCAATATCTTATGTGAGAGTGCGCCATCTGTAATTTCTTGTCCAGAGGACTTACAGCTCTAGTCTCTTGTATAGTCATATATAAAAATATTTTTGTTGTCTTTATTTACTCATGCTCTCTATCACTGATAGGTTTAGGTACCAAGACACCTAGGATGAAACGAGGAAGGACAGAAACAAGAAGAAATGTGCAAGCTACCAAAGAAATGCTGGCATGGTTTTAAATTCTGTAGCTTTTAGATAGTATGGACCAACTGGAATAACATTAATGGTGTGGACATTTAAGTCCCCCTGATATATCGTACCTGATATTAGACTTTATAAAAAGGACTCTTGACTTGGCCAACCTTCCTTAAATAAAGAACCTTCAATGTGGTTTCAACACAGACCAGATAAATAAACCACATTCAGTTAAACATAACAGTTTAGACTCTACGACCGGATATCCAAAGCTTTACAAAAAGCGCAGAAATTCACACAGACTACACAAGAACAACCTATTCCTGCCTGTTTTTTTCTTCTCTGTCTGAGTCCACCCTTCATTTCATCCCACACAGTTTGATTTCAAAGGCAGGGCGATGAAGACAGCTCCTCCAGCTCCATCATCGCTCCAGGTCATAGGGCCGCCAGTTCAGGATGTCTCCCTCCACAGCAAACAGGCTCCTACTAACCCCGTTTCACAAACGAGCTACATCTCTGCAGCATGACAGTAAATGTACACGAAAACAGTAGCCAAGCACAGCTCTGCACAGCCTGGCCTTTCTACATGGCTGCCTCCTAGTCTTGTTAGAGCGAAGTAACAGCCTCCTGTCACAGGTTTAGAAATGCAAAACACGCCATCTCCCGTAACACTTGCCTTCTCCCTGGGGGACATAGTCCCTCTCTAAATGAAACAAGAGTCCAGCTTGGCTCTTTTTGTGTTTTCAGACCACCCAGAGACTGACACAACCTTTAAAGCTTTATCCAGACAGATTGAACTTATTATCCTATATATGATTGAACCTTGTATCTAATCAAAACCTGCATGTGTTTGGACTGTTTCCTGGCTTTTTGTTTGCAGGTACCTGAACTGCTCGTGGTCTTCTTGCATGAGACTGTAAATAATATGCAGTACTCTTATAATCTAAAACCACATGTGAGGCACAGCGAAGCAACGAGAGACAGTGTGTATCCCCCTGAGGAGCTGGATACCCATGTCTTCCCGGAAACGCAGCCACACATGGATGTTGTTTAATTGTACCGAGATTGAACACATGCTCTCTGCAAAGATCTGCTCATGGATGGTTTTAGGCGGCTATGACTAATAACACAAAGCATAGTCTATACCTGCAAGGTGGAGTAAAACAGCACTCAAGTCTGACAATGTTTGCTGTCTTGGATTTAGATTACCAATTGATTTGTACATTAATTCATTACCACATGGCGTTACATACCAGGATTACAGCCCACACAAAGTATCGACAAAGGATGTGGGCGTTCTTCCTCTTGTAGAAAATGATAATTTTCCCCGCCTGTGGAAAAGCAAGTATGGATTATCTCAGACACGACAACTGAATTCTCTCATACAGTTAATGAGAAATACCACGTAAACACCAACACCCGGTGTGCCTGGGCATTTGGCCTTGGGTAACCAAATAGTCCTGGGACGTAGCTGTCGATGCGTCCCTGATGTGGCGGTCACATTTCTCCCATCCCGTGCAGCCAGATGTGGCATGTGAGTCATCTGCAGACTCTGATTAATTTGGTGATGATGAATATGTTTCAGCTGACAACATTAGCATGGACAAACACAGAGGAGGGCAGGGGACACCTGGTGTGTCATCTGAGACCTGCTGACTGAAGGGCTCACAGCTAACCGCCCACTGGGAATTAAGCAATGTGGCTGCTTTTGCATGGCAGCTTCCCACAGCCCAAATGGATCTAAGTGACACTGTCGCCAGCAGAGACTCAGGTCGAAAGCTCTCTGCTCACTTTCGAACTCAATTGTGTTGACAAAAAAAGGACAGCTGTGCACTTATAGAGAGGCTGCTAATTTCACAATTACTAAACACAGAGTTAAATGTTTTATTGATATTTTGATAAAGGAAAGGTTGTTTAGATGTGTATTTTCTATCTATTATTGCCACAGTAAAGGATGCACGGGACAAGGGGGATTCGTTGGAATAAAAGAAGCTGCTACCATTGACCAGAGGTGTCAAAAGTAGAAGTAAAAGTAGTTTTCAAATACAAATCCTGCCATGTTTTTGGATCTGCCAGTATATTTAGAACAGCTGTTTTCACAAACGAGCTCATCTACCTGGGAGAAGAGCTAATTAAACTCAGCTGGTTCAGTGATTGGTTGGACAAACTGCCAGACAGGGTTTCTACTTTCTACTTCTACCCAATTTTTGATACCTCTGCCATTGACATGAACTATTGGGGTTTAGTACTGTGATGACATGGGGCAGTGTTTGTCAGTTCAGGTCCTCCAGACCCACGGCTCTACATGTTAGGGCTGGGATATACTTGCTGTACATGCAAATGTTTGCGCCAAAACCAAGCTATTAGGCATGCGTGTTTATCACTGTGCAATGGGGAGGAAAAAATCATGTAGAAGCCGCACTGCAAAAACTCAAATATTACCAAGTATATTTTTCTCATTTCTAGTAAAAATATCTCATCACACTCAAAATAAGACAAAATTACTTACAGAGAAACATTTCAGTGAGATATCCACCTGGTTCCTAGCCCCCATGAGCCCTTGCATGAAATATGCGACTGACTTCCAGTTCGGCTGGAACCGGCATTTATTTACATGCCAGAGATTCGCGCTACTCCACTTTTTATGAAATTTTTAGATAAACTATATGGAAACATCAGCTGTCACAGCTCAGACAGGACAACGTTACAATCCCTTTGCTTCGTGAAGCAGCGGGGTGGGAGGATGATGTGAATATCTGGCCAAAAATAACAAACAGCAGCATTATTAGCCACGTTAGCCACTTAGCTCTGTCACGTCTAACTGTGAAGCAATGAGCAAAGCTTTGAGGCTTATCGCTATCTACAAGATGATATTAAAAATTATAACATTTTATTTTAAAATGGCCTGACCAGAGCACCCCAAAGATACTGTGCAGAGCAGATATAACATTAAAAAGACATTATTTATGATCAGATGTGCTTTTTTTTTTCCTGTGTGTGTGTCTGGTTTTATTAAGTCTTTACAAATGACCTATGTTTTTAACATAACACTGTTTTTATGTAAAGTGCTTTGTGTTACTTCTTGTATGAAAAGTGCTTTATAAATAAAATTTGATTTGAAATATGAAAAACAGTAAGCTAAAACACTAAAAACACAAAATATAGCAGGAACCACATAAAAACAACATTAGATTGGTGCATATGGAATAAGACTGTCTGTACAGAAGAGTTTTGATTCCACTGTACAGAGATCAGGAATTTCAGAGATGTGGAGCAGAGTAATACACAGTAATGAGATTGTGTTGTGTTTTGTTGAAAGAGGTGGGATTTAATCTACTTAACAGCAGGTGTAAAAAGGTGCATGTTCTACACGTTGCTCTTGAAAACACAAATGTAACTTTCGCTGGTTGTTAGTACAACCAAGAAGAAACATGTTCCCGAACTGTGCAAGGACATTTTTCTGGGGCAAATGTTATGAATACTCTTGCTGAAATGCTACCAGAAACGACAATTTACACTGTGAGTCAACAGTTAAGCGCTATTTCCGGTATCTCAAAGGAAGTTGATCATATAATTGTTTCTATATTTGTTAGCTCAGGAATAAGGTGGATACGATCTTTTTTAAGATGATGCATCTTATTTCACGAGATCTTATCAAGAAATTTTTGCTTGTTCCATTGGCAGATTTATTTTTGCTTATCACCAGCAAAAAACCTTTTAAAACTTATCGTAAGCATGACCAAGATTATTCTTTGCTTGTAAGCAAAAAAAAAAAAAAAAAAAAAAAAAAAAAATTGCCAATGGAACAAGCAAAATTTTCTTGATGAGATTTCTTGAAATAAGATGCATTGCCTTAAAACAAACTCTTATATCTTACTGAAATATTTCTCTTTCAGTGATTTTGTGTTATTTTGAGTGTGATGAGATATTTTGACTAGAAATGAGAAAAATATAGGCCTACTTCATAAAACTTGAGTTTTTGCAGTGCGGTAGTTGGGTACAAGGTCCGAGAGACGCTCTTCAAACCAACTCGCCATTGTGTTTACCTCTGACCTCGAGTTCACAAATTCTTTTATGCATGAGCACCGATTGCATCAAGCACATGCAGCACGTTACGTCGCATCAACACATGCCACCTATGTCCCGTAGGTACATTGGGAACACGTGGGCGCCATTATGCCAGCAGCAAGTATATTCCACCCTTTAGACATGCGGTTCCTGACCAATTTTCCCAGAGGACCCCAAAATGCAACTCCCAAAAAAGCCACGGACCAAGACCAAGACATTACCGCACCACTTTCATTATTGATTAGACTGATTTATTTCTGTGCCAGTCATTCTGTTTTAAATTTGCTGTTGTGTTTGGGATCGTTGTCCTGTTTCAAAAGAAGGCTAAGCTAGAAAACTCTGCTGCAAGATGTCCAGATCCAGTGGCTGCAAATAACCTCCTGACTTTGGTCTCTTCTGTCCAAAGTACATTTATTCCAGATGTCTCATGGTCTGTTTAACAGCAACTTTGCAAACTTATTTTGCCTATAGAGCCAGCTTGCTGGGATGTCCAGAAGACTGACAACGGTAGGATTATTTTTTATCTTTTTATGGAGTTATCTGCTGACAACAAAGAAATATATTTTTCATTGTGTGGCCATGGATTTTTGATGTATGTGTAGCAAGTACAAGATAAACATAATGTAGCTGCGGTTATGTGTCACTAGCTTACTTGCACAATACCCTTGTTTTGTTTTTATTTCACACTGTACAGCGTAGCCATTCAAATGAAGTGTCTCTTACTGATGATGACAGTGTTCCTCATCCCAAAAGATCACAGAATATCTTCAAAGTTGGTCAAAAGATTAAAATAAAATTAGAATGACCCATATTTCACATTCTATAGGCATTAAGGAGCTCATCCATCATGAGGTGGCCACAGTTTTGTTATTAAATCCCATGTGTGGTGACTTAAATATCCTGTTTCCACGCCTCATGTTGCAGTAATCTGGTTTTCATGTCACCAGATAGGCTTGGTACTTTTTCACTGAGGAATGAGCTCAAAAATAGTTCTGAAATGGCTTTCTAAATTGATGGGCACCAACTACTTCTCACCTTTCTTCCGTGGTATTTTGTAGAGGCGTTCACACATACCTGCTGCAGCGAGCTGCTGCTTACTCTCTACATCCTATGGAAACAGTAAATAAGGACTTAGACTTTCACTCACTAGTTCTATATTTTAGCTCAGCTTTTTATGAATAATGATATGGTGGTATATACGTAAGATGTTTCATCTGAAGCTGTATTTGCCTCATTCTAAGACTTCCTCGTAGAGCAATAGCATCTACACTGCTTATAATGGTGACATATTGAAGTTTTTGTTGTTTTAAGTCCTGTTGTTTTACAGTAGTGATTTTTATTGTTTGTACCTGATCTAATTACATTTTTTCTTAATGATATATTGGTGGTAATTTAGTAGGGAAACCTGGAACAAACTTTGAACATTTTTTTGTTTTTATTTGTACAGGATAGGTGAAAACATATTATTCCAACTATAATCAAAATTGTTTGATAAAAAAAAACTGTGAAGTCTGTGATTCATAATTCAAAAATGCACTTTTGCCACCTGCAGAGTCCTGTAGGGAATTAAATGATCCGGCTTACCTGCATCCCCAGAAATCCCATCACAATGGAGTTGATTGTACCCAGAACCCCCTCAGGGTCAAAGGGCTGCGTAGTGTGATAAATTTCCTAGAAAAACATACAGCAGAGAACCAGCTACTTCATCCGCTGCATTGTTTTCTACAAAAAGACGATCTACTGGTACATGAAAAAGACACTTACTTTGCAAGTGGGGTATCTGTACATGTTATCCCCGAACATCCATCTATCGATGTATCCTGCTGCACCTCCAGTGCAGTTTGGGTAAAGGCCGCCATCACCAATTCCACCAGGTCCTAAATACCCTCTGACAAAAAATGGGAATATTATACTCTATGATCACAACAACAAGAGTAAGGAAATAGATTTTGCCAAAAAAACATAAGTTTTCTCATACAAAGGGTCGTGATCACAAAAGCTGAGAGCAAACATGCAGCTGTTTTCACCACAATGTTCTAAACCTGATGTCATGCAGGGTCATAGGAATGGTAAAAAACAACACACAAAAAGCAGAAGACACAGAGCGAGGAAGATGGATCCTCTGCCTCCCCTCCTCTTATTGCACATGACACACCGAGATTGGCTAATTATACCGTCTGAAGCATCCACCACAAGCCCATAAATCACAGTGGTTCATAACACCTGCAACACAAGGTGCACAGTAACACCACGATCCAGCGCTAAATAGAAATAATCCCTGCATGCAGAAGTGGATGAAACATGTTCCTTTTAACAAACATGTTTGAAGGATAAATGAGCAGTTTGAAACGTTATGCAGCAGCATCATTTGGACTTACGTGGGGCAGTTGGGTACGGGCATGTGGAAAGTGATGCACAGCCACAAAGTCTCCAGCAGGATTATAATTAGCCATTGTGGCCAATAAAGGAAGACGTCCTGGACAGGATTCCACCAGTGATGCTGCAGACATCAATGACATATTTCACATTAACATTTTACATGATTTGAGTTTGTTTTTCTTCTTTGCAGCTTTAATGAAAACAGAGTTGATCTATCTGAATCTATTAAGTGATTCATGTTTCAAAGAACCCATGACTTGATTTAGCGGTGATGTGGTGAAAGTTCATCATTGTGTGGCAGGACAAAGGAGGGCCCGGGTGGGAATTGAACCACAGACTCCCGGGTGAGAGTCATGTGCGCTAACCAGTCAGCCAAAGAGACATCCCCTCGGCCGAGTAGCCAGGGAACATGAACACTCGGAGGCATAGTGACAGGACTGTCAACTGCCACAATTGCAAGAGTTGTCAGCATTGTTTTAGATTATTTGGTCCGGTCAAATGTGCTGCCTCAGGTTTGCCCTCTTTACAGTCTTGTGTGTAATGACCAAGAGGCAAACTCTGCTGCAAAAGAGTGAAGCCCGGAAGTAAAGTTAAATAATTGTAGTTCTTTCTTGATCCGGTAGAGGCTGGCTGCAAAACAGAGCAAATCCCCATAGACTCCCATGTTAAAAAGGCCAACTTCACAGCAGAAATAAACATGTTTACAGCCTGGTAAAGCCTGGTAAAACCAAAAAAAACATTTTAGGTTTAATAGGTGGAGTTTACCTTCATGTCAACCGTGAGGGGGGTGAATTTTTGTATAAGTTATTAGATTTAGATGGTATTTAATCTTGAAACTACACATAATAAGGGGTGTGTCCTTTTGATTGACAGGCAGCAGACCTGATGCCGATTTTAGCCGTGGAGGCTAATAGTTACCTCCCTGCTTGTTCCCAGGAAGGCCTGTAGCAGAATTGTACAATGGTGGTTTTTAGCTTAGTTAACAGCGAGTTTGAGCGTGCCCTACCTTTACACTGCCTATTTTCATTCATTCCTGTTCACTTAGGATGAACGCTGTTAGCGTTAGCTTGGCTGTCAATCATTTTCATCGCAACTCGAAGCGGCCTTGTCTTTGACCATTTTAGTAGGCTATTTTGCTGGAGTGATGACACACACCACACAACAAGATGGCGAAGGTGTGACTGGATACTATGTAGTGGGGTGCCTGGACACTCAGTCATTTCAAGTTTGTGCGAAAGTTTATTTTTTACTTCCAATTCGTAGATTATGATCTATAGAACAATTTTGGCTCGAGTGTCAAGAAAACAAAGTGAAGAAAAATACATTTTTTGTCCTATTTCCAAAATGGCAAAAATCGGAACTAGATTTTTTGAACAATGTCTTGAACTTCCCATAATTGCAGTGTGATTTATATTTTCAATATATATATATATATATATATATATATATATATATATGTTTATATATCATGTAAACACTGTGTGAGGAATCAACAGGAGTTCAAATATTTGTGTTTTCATGATTTTATTATGTGATATTTCACCTAAATGAGACAAAACTGCCCAAAATATTTCCTGTCAGCTAAAACATGGTTATTAAACAAAGCCTTCGTGGTCCTGTGTGAAAAAATGATTGCCCCCTCTGTTAAAACATAAATTAACTGTGGTTTATCACATCTTTGGAAAGCTGAGTTCAATTTCTCAAGCCACACCAAGGTTGGATTACTGCCACACCTGTTCTCAATCAAGAAATCACTTAAATAGGACCTGCTTGACGAATTTAAGTCGACCAAAACATCCTCAAAAGCTAGACATCATGCTGCGATCCAAAGAAATTCAGGAAAAAAATGAGAAACAAAGTAATTGAGATCTATCAGTCTGGAAAAGGTTACAAAGCCATTTCTAAAGCTTTGGGACTCCAGAGAACCACAGTGAGAACCATTATCCACAAATGGTGAAAACATGGAACAGTGGTGAACCTTCCCAGGAGGGGCCAGCCGACCAAAATGACCCCAAGAGCACAGCGACGACTCATCCAAGAGGTCACAAAAGACCCCAGAACAACATCCAAGAACTGCAGGCCTCACTTGCCTCAATGAAGGTCAGTGTTCATGACTCCCCCATCAGAAAGAGACTGGGGGGCAAAAATGGCTGCATGGCAGAGTTCCAAGACCAAAACCGCTGCTGAGCAAAAAGAACATAAAGGCTCGTCTCAGTTTAGCCAGAAAGCATCTTGATGATCCCCAAGACTTTTGGGAAAATACTCTGTGGACTGACGAGACAAAAGTGGAACTTTCTGGAAGGTGTAGGTCCCATTACATCTGGCGTAAAAGTAACACGGCATTTCAGAGAAGGAACATCATAGCAACAGTAAAATATGGTGGTGGTAGTGTGATGGTCTGGGGCTGTTTTGCTGCTTCAGGACCTGGAAGACTTGCTGTGGTAAATGGAACCATGAATTCTGCTGTCGACCAAAAAAATCCTGAAGGAGAATGTCCGGCCATCTGTTGGTGACCTCAAGCTGAAGCGCACTTGGGTTCTGCAGCAGAACAATGATCCAGAACACACCAGGAGTCCACCTCTGAATGGCTTAAGAACAACAACATGAAGACTTTGGAGTGGCCTAGTCAAAGCCCCCACCTGAATCCCATTGAGATGCTGTGGCATGACCTTAAATGTTTGTGGCATGACCTTAAAGTGTAGCATAAACATGCTGTAGCCAAAATAATATAATAAAATTATGATTTTATTGATGAGCTTCTTTTGATTAAGCAGCATGAATGGCAGAGCCTTGCGCGTCATGTGTGTCAGGAGCACGTGTGTGGTGATGTATGAACCCGGTTGTTTTCCTGGTCTGTGTCTATATTATCATGGATGAAACTGAGTAGCTGCTTGGCTCCATTTGCTCCACGAGGCTAGACAACGACGTTGAGCGTTTCTGTGCCGTGTCTGGATTCATCAGATTGTTCAGAGGTGTTCTGAGTTTGGTGAGTTTCACCATTTACTCCATGAGTTGCGCGCCGACCATGGCGCAGCTCTCCTCTGACTGGCCCAGTTTAACAACTTGCAGTCCTGCATCAGGACATCATTATAAGCCCATTAAACCCCGCCAGGACAGCAGATCATCAACCCGCCGTTTGGAAACCGGGACTGGACGCAGATCACAGTTTATCCTCCACTGTCTCTGTGGAGTGAAGAGATTCACTGGAGTCTTCTCTGTATTTCACGCGCCTGCTGCGTGTCAAACGCCAAAACGCCGTAGTTACAGTAAATGTGATCGGATTGGCTCGCTTGGATCTATTTTGAGCACTCCGATCAAAACCGATATGGGCACTATCGGCCGATTGCGATCGGTTGCCGATCGATCGGTGCATCTATGATTTCCTGGAATTTTGGCAGTCCCAGATACACATTGTCAGGTGCCTGTTCCTCGTTTTTCCCTTGTGCCTCCTTTGATTGTTAGATCACGATACTGGTCCCAGACAATGTCTACTCTTGTTGATTGTTTCAAGTCATGGTGAACTCTTGGGAAGAATACATTGTTGAAATAGGAATCAAAGGTCTTCACAATGATAGCTGTGCCAGGAAGTGAATGTATAAGCACTCCACCATCAATCACAATGAAGTTGTAAACATTTGGTGCAACTAATTCCTCCTCAGCAGAAACCTCTGTACTCGTATTGGATTCCATAATGTATTCCAACAAATCTGACTTGGTGCAAGAGTTGAGGGATCCCTCAGATGACAATGCAGGAGGGTATGGGGATGATTTGTGACGAAAGAACCTTTCCAAATCTCCCCTGCGGCTGTCTAGCACAGTAAAAGCTTTCCCATGGAGCTCTGCATGATGTTTAAAGTGCTTCATTCTTAGCTTCATTGCTGTCTTCCTCTGTGCCTTCTTCTCATGGAACAATAAGTTGTTTCACTTGATTGGTGCTGTTATAAGTTTGTCATGTGATTCAAGTGCACCCTTCTAGTAGTTGTTGTACTGCTCTTGTCCTGTAGCCTCAAGTTGATGGACAGATGGGGCAGCATCTGCAGACTCCTACACCTTGTTGTCTAATGTCACCAGGTCATTACTGCCCTCCTCAAAGGGATTTCCATTGCTAAGCAACACCTCCATCAGGTCTTTGGCATGGCGTTGAAATCTGTGTTGAGATGCAGAGCCTTCCTCATGATCAGGAAGTTCTTCCCTATCATCATTTTCATTGTTGTTTGTAGTGGTAAACTCTTGGATGACACAGCTGGTTTCTGGGCCAGTCACGATCCAGCGTTCCGACATGCCAGGGTTCTCTGTCAGACCAATTATCCCACCAACCCCTTTCACCCCTTTGTTGGCTTGCTCGTGTGCCTGATCGATTGGTATGAATGAGAAGCGCTGAGTGCTTTGAGTTATCGTCCGGTGTCCATCCTCAAACTCTCCCCGGATGCTGTCTGGGAGACATTCCATGTCTCTGATGAACACTGAAACCCACCTGGCAGTGATCAAGAGCAAAGAACAAAGGCTGAAGCATCCGTAGAGTTGCGACCATGAGGTTGACCTTATGTTCGCGGTGTGCCTGGATAAACATGAAGATCAGCTGTTGGTACTTGAGCACACGAAGCCAAAATTTGAATGTTGGGCTGTCTTCGCCTCTCTCCACCACCCAGTCCTCAAATGCCATCTCCAATAAAACTGTATTTTCTCATTTGTGTGCCATATCACATAATGCTAAAATATTTATAACATAAATATTTAAACTCCAGTTGAATCCTCACACAGTATTGGCATAACTTAGCAATAAAACATGTTTTACACTGCAATTGTGGAAAGATAATGACACTGTTCAAAAAACAAAAATCCGATTTTAGCCACTTTGGAAACATGGGAAAAAAAATATTTTGCTTCACTCTGGTTTCTTGACACTCGAACTAAAATTGTTCAATAGACCATAATCTACTAATTGAAAGTGAAAAATAAACTTTCGCACAAATTTGAAATGAAAACAAGGAATTACATGTGGACGGAACCCCACTAATGGGCCCAATTTACGAAAGGTTTGCGCTTGTTAAAACAGGCGCTATCTTCATTACGCACGCAATAATCCGCCAGAGCTGATTTACAAAGCAGGGCAAAAGGAGGTTTGCGCCTGTCAATGGGCAAAATAGCGCCGCTGTCCATTTTGCGCATCTGCTGCAGATGAATATGCAAACTGGGCGTTTCTGCCAGAAGGCGCAAAATATTGGGAGGAGACTATGCAAAACCTCAGTTTAACACGCGCAATGTGATCTATCAACTGTTCAAAGGAAAGCGGGGGCAAAAGATTGCGTGTAATTTAGCACGTCTGAAATCAGGTATAACTGGCAGCTTTACGCACTGATGGCTGAAAGAATGCTGCACACAGGACTGCAGACATCGGGTCAGAATCATTTCTCATGATGTGTTCAGGCGACACGTCAAGTTTTCATTATTTAATTAAATAACAATCAACATCACTGTTAAACACGGTTATTCTAGACATGAACCAGAACATCTGCAGCTGCAGCATCATGGTAGTTAAAGCTGACATTATTTATGTCTTTTTTATTTTCCTTTACTTTTTGCCAATGGCATATTTTTAAATTAAAATCATCTCCTGCTCCTCCACACCCAAGCAACTGCTGCTGCTGTTCTGAGGTTGCTTTCCTGCGTGAAGTTGGCCCCCACCCCACAAAAAACTCAGTGAAAATAACCAGTAACGCACAAACTATTGGTACTACTTTTTACTGAGTTTTGCGTGGGGTGGGGGGGCAATTACGCAGGTCCCGCGCATGGCATTGTGCCAAAGAGCGCGCAGTCTGCGCGTAATATCAGATCATCTTTACCAGCGTCTCGTTATCCATGACCTTAAACTGGCCTCTTCTTACGATCCACAGGAAAACCTGCTGCATTATTTTTATTTATAGTTATTATATGAAGAGTTCATTTGCAAAAACAGACAAACATCACTGTGGAAAAACAGAGTTAACTGCTTTTGTTGCTCTCGGGTACAAATGTCATATCTCCATTTTACATCATTAAAACTACTTCATGTGAGCTTGATTTGCTGAAAATATTCCAAAAGTAAATGAAGAGTTTATGTGCAAAAGCAGTTAACTCCGTTTTTTCTAAATGGCGTTTGTCTATTTTTGCAAATGAACTCTTCATATTTATCTTATATTCTGTTTTTTATTTGCCTCATTATATCTCTGAAACTCACATCTCTCTATCAGGATTAAATTCATTTTGCGTTTACCACATGCTCTTCTGAACTTTCCGTGGCGCAGGTAGAGCACACGCTAAATCCTCATTTAAATCCTGCAGTTTGCGCCTGTTACAGATTGCGCGTGTAATCTTTGTAGATCACCCGCAAATGCTAAAATGACAGCGCACGCTATTTTTTTTGCGAGGCAAAGACATTAGACTCGCAATTTGGATTCTTTGTAAATCAGGCCCTATGTCTTTGGTCATTACCAAAATGAGCAAAGGCAAGGCCGACTCCAAGCCGTGGGGCAAATGACTGACAGCTAAGCTAAATGCTAACCAAGCTAATCTGAAGTGAACAGGAACGAACAAAGATAGGTGGTCTAAAAGTAAGGCACGCTCAGACCTAAAATGATGTTTTGAACCAGGCTGTAGACATGTTTATTACTGCTGTAAACATGTGTGTTTCTGCTGTGAAGTTGGCCTTCTTAACATGGGAGTCTATGGGGATTTACTCTGTTTTGCAGACAGCCCCTAGCGGATGAAGAAAGAACTACAGTTTTTTGGGCACCCAGGAAGTAGCTTCAGTTCTCCAGCAGAGTTTGCCCCTTGGTAATGACTGATGAAAGTGAACTTGACAGAAGAGCTCACCACTCCCAGTGGGATTTCTTTCGGGCCCCAGAAAGTCTGCAGGAGAGACAGAACAAAGTAGGTGAAGCCCAGGCGCTGCAGCACTCCAGGGATCCTCAGCCAGGACCTGGACACTGAAACACAGTTAACAAGATGCAGGATCAACACAACAGAAGTGACATACCATTTTACAGTATATGAACTTATCATTTTACCAGCTTAACCTTCTAATGTAAAGGAAAGCTGTGTCAGCAGATTTGAGCAATTAGGAATTTTCTCTATTGCCCTGCTGCTTCCTCCATGTCCTGCAGGAGGATGAAAGACAGCATGACACCCAAGTGGGGGTGTCAAGAAAATGTCAAGAATGTGGCAAGTTAATCAAAGATTCCCCGTTATCTCTCAGTCCCGACAAATTGGGATGGATAAGATTGGCTGCTGTTCGAGAGATTGATGGTAATCTACACATTAGTTAATTGAAAACCTCTTTGTCACACAAAGTGCTGTAAAAACAATATGATCCTGATCATTGATCCGGTCAAATCAAATAAGAGGCGGAAATGTCTCCGTTCACAGGAAAAGAGGAAGCTTTTACTAATGACACTTTAGTTAAATCTGCAGGTTACACTCCCACAAGGGTAATTTATTGTTCTTCTGTCCTATCATAAGGTTGTCGCCTAACTACACTTAGAAGGGTCACTGCAACTGAACATGTTCTGACTTTATTGGTCTTTTTTGTCTTGTTTTTTCAGGCGAACATGCTGCCTGCTTCCAATGTCTGAGCTCTCTCAGTGATGCACACAAAGCAATGATTTTATTGAATAGAAATCAAAAGAACTGAAAAATCCACCAGAAAGTGCAAGCAACTCAGGCGGATCAGCTGCAAAGGTTTAAAGCATGCGCCTAAAGTAAGTTTAACCTCATCTATCTTTAGTAAAAAAAAGAAAGAAGTCATACTTCAGAGAAGAATATTTAATTAAATGATGATTCTTCTTTGAAGCTTTAATTTTACAACCAAATTTCTTTAGTTTCTCTATTTCTATAATTCAATCTCAAATCAGTTTATTTCAACCCTTTGCTCAATATTATTTATTGCTAATTTTCTAATTCAACAAAATTATTGAGAAAAAAAAGGGAGAAACAGATTTTAAGGTCTCGATTTGACACTCCATTGACTTTTATTTATTTATCTGAAGTGACTCATGTGACTGACAAAGGTTAACACCTTTTTCTCTCCCATCTGACATTGAAAGGGTTTAGTGAATCAAGCTGATGTGACTGCATTCTCTTATTAGATCAAGCCCAGGGACCGAAAAGCCGAGGACGTCCTTGGAGACGGAGGGCAAAGCTGCAGTTTATGGTAAAAGTCGCTGCCCTGTTATGATCAGCTCCAGCAGCAAAGCCCACCGACAGCAGCTGCGTGAAGTGTGTAACTCTATCTGTTTGTAATTGTCCATTACTGCAGTGGTTGCTTTTGCTCAATCTGCCGCTGTTAAACGTCCCCTGGTGCTGGATTTTGAGACTGCACACACAACAACAATATTTTCCTTAACCCAGTTACGCAGACATCCACCCAGGAAAGTCCATTAGCACCAGCGATAGCTAATGTGTGAAGGGCGCCATGTGTATCCCAAGTGGATGGTGAAACGGGGATTTTCAGCATTACTCCCCCCGTGTTAACCTGGACTCAGCCTAAGAGTTTGGCTTTTATCACAGATGTGGAGATTAACCAGTTTTACATCGTTTTTCTGTGTTTTACTTGAAAAAATGACTCTATTTCTGAACCAACTGTTGAGGAAATGACTGAAATATTCAGGTAAAGAAATTGTGCTTGGTGCTCTTTAAAATGGCAGCAAAAGTAATTTATCTGCAAGCATCCCTTACCAAAAAGTAATATATGCAAGTATGCTTGAAGTACACTAATTTTAAACTTTAAATAAGACAGTGTACTTTCAGTTTACTGTTTATGTACTTATCAGAAATACACTTAAAGTTTACTTTCCATTTACTCATTACTAGAAGTTTAAGTGTATTTAGCCCATACTTATAATGAAACCTTTGAACAATATGCATTAATAGTAGTACATTAATAGTACATTCTCACACATACTGGTTCCTTTGTGGCGTACTGCAAGATGTACGTTCTATCATGTTTTTAAATCCTGTCTTGTAAGAATTAGACGCTACGTCGCTCACATGTTGAAAAGCCCCGTTTCATATCATATATATTACTTTTAGTCTACTTAAAAGTGTACTTTCTAAAAGTAAAAGTAAGCGTGAAGTTTTAGGAGTAAACTAACAGTATAACAAGAAGATTACTTTCAGTATACTTGAAAGTGTACTTCTAAATACTTAAAGTGGGCAAATTTAGTCCCAAGAAGTATACTTGTTTGTATACTGCCAGTACATTGGTATCAGTGTACTTGGTAAATAAAAGTACACTTGGGGAATATACTTTACTATACTTGAGTATACTCAATGACATGTAGTTAAGGAATATTTCTTTTTGGTAAGATATGAACAGGTGGATCAGCATAAAATCTTCCATCTCATCAGACCTGTCTGTTTTGTGATTGGTCTAGAGCAAACGGAGAAAAGACAAACGGTGTTTTTGTTCCAGCATCTGCATATTTTGCACGTACATGGTCCATCTCTGGGAGAGTAGTTGAGAAAGCAGAAGCCGAGCATCATGAGCACCGCTGTTCTCCAGGTGATTTTTCGCAGCAGCTGCAGGCGGCCGACTCCCCTCCTCTGCATGGAGTTGAAAGCCAAAACCACTGACGTCCCAATTATAAACACAAACCTGCCAGACATAACAGTGTTACATTATTTACATTACACTGTATGCATCAAGGGTTTGCAGCTTTCTTGCACCATACCTACCATGGCATGACGAGATCTGCTACAGTTAGACCTGCGACAAATTCAGAAGCATATTAAATGAATACAAAAAAATTCACAGATACTTGAATTTGATGTCATCAGAGTTTACGTTTCTTATAAACTCTGAAGCACTATCTTCTTGGCACCTATAACAACAATGGATTGATTGCAGGTTGTTCTTAAAGTGTTGCTTCTGTCATAAAATCTCCACTCTGTTAGGGAGATTACTAAAAATCTAAAACTCCTGTGGCAAGTGGTAGCCCTGCAGCCAAAACTGCATTGAGTAATCCATCGCTGAAATCAATACATCCTTGTACATGTGGCAAAGAGCCTATTAAAACAATTGGATTGAGTATGCCGTCAAACAATAACATGTATTTTAAGAAAATTATATTGACATATTTGCATTTTTCATGTAAATTTACAAGAGAGAAATGAAACTAATATATGGTATTCATATCAATACCATGTTTTCATATCATGGTATTGATATGAAAACATATCAATACCATCCGGAATCATGCTTGTATCACTATTACTTCAATAGTTATCTCCTACTCATCTCTGCTTCTCCATGTAGAAACTTGTGGCAGTATTGCATCATTAACTGCGTTTCTCCTCTCTCAGCAGGTTTGGCTGGATAAAACTTGCAGTATCTGTTGGTCTCGCTTTCTGTCTTCTTCACCCCAGCCGGTCCAGGCAGATGGCCGCCCTACCTGAGGTTGTTCCTCCCTGTTAGAAAAGGGTGTTTTTCTTCCTACTGTCACCACCACTCCGTGCTTGCTCAGGATGGGGGATTGGACCGGGTCAAGTCAAGATTCCATCCAATCTGTTGGTTTCCTTAGCTAGGTTATTCTGAATCTGACTTGAATTTCTCTGTTAAGCGCCCTGAGGTGACATTGTCATGAATGTAAAAATAAAGTTGAATTGAATTGAAATCGATATTTCCATAATGGTGGTTTTCTTCTGGATCTAGCCCTGTTGCTATTGAAGATGCATCATTTCCAGTGACAAACTCCCAATTCAGCAGAGTCTCGGCTACAATTTAGTGTTAGTTGCATGTCTGTATCTTCATTTGTTACCTTTCAGCATTAAAAATTTCAGGTCAATCCGTCCAGAACGTTTTCCGTAAAGTTGCTGACAGACAGACAGATAAACCAACACTAAAAACATAACCTCCTTGGTGGAGGTAATAAAACAAACAAACAAGCATGATGTGGCTCTGAAGCTAAAATTTTGTTGGTAACACTTTGAGGTAATCACTGCAATCAGGTGTTTTCTGTAATGTTCATAAAGACTTCTGCACCTGTTGACAGGTATTTTGGTTCCCTGTTCATGGGAAAGGTGCTCTTATGTGTTAGAAACAGTTTGTTTTTTGGTTTTTTTTTACTATAATTTCCAACCACATTTCAAAAGCATTATTTCCTTTCACTAAATTATAATTTTGTAAATTTTTATTTATTATATGTTTCTTTAGTTTCTTGTTATTTGAATTACTATTGCAAATTTAGACTTTTCTTTAATTAGAGGGTATGAATAATCTTGAGGACGGCTGTATGTATGTCCATATGTAAGCCTCCTCCCATCCTCTCCATCCTCTCATCCAAACTCTCATGTCTCCTCATCGGCCGCCGGTTGCATACGACAATAAACATCTACGGATCATGCAACCGATCTGAACTGTGTGAAGAACGGCATGCTGCATGCGTGCATGTGCATGTGGCTGCATTAATCATAATTAGTGACAACAGGTCAGACTTTGCAGCAGACATGATGAGGAGTGTTGCCATTGATTAACAGCTTTAGGCTTTATGCAAGGCACAGACTGTACCGCACAGGCTACCCTTATTTAGTAAATTCATGCTTGTATTTTACTTCACCGTTCCATGGCGCGTGCTGAAAGAACCAGTAGCCTCCTCCGCCATAGTTCACAAACACCATCACTGTGAGGGAAAACCTACAGAGAATTTACAATGATTAGTATGTGCCATTGAACAACACTATAAATGAAGAAAATGTGGGAAAAGAGGGATTTTAAAACATATCATAAATGCAAACCACCATAATATTAATTTCTCAACCTTTTCTGCCAGCTCAGCTGTATCACGCTGATTATAACTGAATATAAACTTCTGAATTAAAGTAAGAGAGGCCCAACAAGATGCTTTTTTTTATTGTGTCACAACTCCAAAAGCAGGGTAATGCAACCTAAGCATTATGAATCACTCAGGAAATGAACACTTGTCCTCTGGATCTCCTCAAGCAGCTTTGCTGACTAAAGACTTTGCGCCTAATATATGATACACTTTATACTTTAGCACTGGCCAAGGCTGATGAAACACGGCATACGTGATGGAGTGCTTGACTGATTCAGACACTGGAGGAGGGAAAAAAAAGGTGTTTGTGTTGCCTGTCAGAAAATAGGCCAGAGGCCATTAAACAGCACAAACTTGCAGAAGAATTCAATCGAAAGTGCAGCTGTGACAATCGTTCAACAACTTCATCATAAGAATTTATGTTTTCATGTTATTTAATCAAAAAGACAGACAAAAAAGATCATAAGGGGTTCTTTAAGATAATGGGATTAGGACAGCCTCTAAGAATGAGACTGTACGATAAGGTGCACTGTATCTACCTCTGCCTCCTCTTGTTTTTCTGCCTGGATTCAATTAAGAGGTGCACCAAAGCCATTACTGCTCTTTTAGCCCCAACCTGCTGATACAAGATTTTAATCGGTCACTATCATCTCCAAAGGGCTATTAAAGCAGAGTAAACCCCGGTGCACGTGTCTGTGTGCTCTTTCTCTGTCTCTCACACATTTGCGCACATATACACAGAGGCTATCCTTTAAATTTTGACAAACATATCCATTAGTTGCCATAGTAACGCAGACAAAGGTTAAATCCTCAGCCAGATGAGACAAGATGAGGATCACAGCAACCTCACAGATTATTGGCCATCTTTTTAATTAAAACTCGCTGCTCTGATTCTGAATAAGAGCTCCATCACACACACGTGACAATAGAGGATGCTATTTATGATTAAGAGCTTAATTGGATGGTTGGGAGTTTTTTAAGCATCAGTGTCCAAACTGAAGTGCTGCAGACTTTTTTTTTTCTTGGTTTCTAATTAAGTTTAAGTTGCTTGCATCCCAGCCAAACTCTAATGAAAATTTATAACTTTGCCAATAGGCTTAATTCATATCTAGTAATCAGTATCTTTGATTTTTAGCAAACAGATTAGGGATGCACAATGTTGGAATTTTGGCTGATATCTGAAATGCCGATATTTTAAAACTAATGTGGCCAATAACCTATATCGATACCAATAAAAGCTGAAAAAATAAGCAGTCATTGCAAATAACAGTTTTTTTATCCGTTTTGGACACTTTGAAAAAAGGGGAGGGGAAAAAAATTGATACACTGAAATATCGCAATATTTTTATAAGTCAGAATCAATTTGATATTCAAAAATGTGGTATCAATCTATTTACTTTCAAAATCTCGTAAGATTTCATCGTTCTGTTACAAAATCTCACACTATTTCATGAATTCTCAGATTTTGTTAGTAAGATAAATTAATATGACGTTTTTAAATGCCAATTTGATATCAGCATATGAAAATATCACAAAATTTTAGTGAATTCTTGCAAGATTTCATAACAGAACGATGAAACATTGCCAGATTTCATTAGTAAAATAGATCGATACAATGTTTTTAAATGACAATATGATATCAGCATATGAAAATATCGCGATATTTCAGTGTATCAATATTTTTTCCCACCCCTAGTCTTTAGAAGTTTTAAAGTCTGTTAAAAAAGGTTTTGAAGAAGAAGATTTTTTTTTTGTTTTTTATTTTAGACTTTCGAAACAACAGGCTGATCGGTTAAATATCGGTTAAATATCGGTTACATATCGGTTACATATCAGTGGGGTGGCCGATATCCGATACTTAGTATTAAGGCTGATATAGACTGATACCGATTGGGGGCCAATTATATCGTGCATTCCTAAAACAGATCATAGAAAAGCTCCGTGCAGCAGTGGCACACTGGAAAAACTCAATCTTAGCAAGTATGTTTTTCTAATTTCTAGTCAAAATATCTCATCACACTGAATAAAAGACATAATTACTAAGAGAAACATTTCAGTGAGATATAGGAACTTCTTTCAAGACAATCCATCTTATTTCAAGAAATCATATCAAGAAACTTTCACTTGTTTTATCGGCAGATTAGTTTTTGCTTATGGACAAGATTTTTTTTGCTAGCAATAAGTAAAACAAATCTGCCGAGAGAACAAGTTAAATTTTCTCTTTAAAAATATACTTGGTAAGATTTTGAGTTTTTGTGTTGCAGCTGCTATGACCTACTGATAGACATTTGGCTTTCTTTTATTTGAATGCTCATACATGCATTACTAATCATAGGATTAGCTTGGAACTTTATGCCTTTTCAAATGGACAGCGGTAGCAAAAACAAAGTTTATAGACACTCAATTCCATCAGAATGGATTATAACGCAGTCCTAAGTGGAAATGCCAAGGTTTGTTTTTTTCTTTCTTGTGGTCAAACATCAGAGGGAGACTTGGATCCCAGTCAAAACCAGGCACAGAATGATTCAGCCACCTGGTGTTAAATGCAACTCACAATCCTTGGTTTTTGCTGTAATGGTTGTTCCGTCTGCTGGGCGGCCCCGCTAACAACCGGCAGTGCGATTTTCAACGGTGGGGAAGCTGGTGAAAGGCTTTTAGAAGTGCTTCACAAGATTAAAATTCAAATCCTTTTAGAAAAATTAACGTGCAACTGTACCCCACACTTCTCTGTATATCATGTCGGGGGAGCCTGAGCAATGATCAGAAAAACCTTTCAGCTGGGAAGGAAAGGCTTTTGCCTTCAGAAATGCCTCAGCATTTATGGCAGATGACTGATGTGTCTGTTCTCTGCAGAAAGTTGTTACTTATCAGGGGTATGGATCATAAGTCACAGAGCTGAGGAGGCACCTGCAGTGTTAATCTTGTGCGCTGAGTCACAGTTTGATTAAGCGTGTTGCGAGGCATGAGAATTTCCAGAATCACCAAGTAGGACATCAATATATGACAAGTATCTGTAACCCGAGAGTGACATTTCAGCTAACAAGATTGAGCGAGACTGCAGCAAGAAATGGAGGTGAGACAGATTAAATCGAAACGTCTCCGCTCCGTGAGCCTTTGCTCATTCTCACGAAAATATACTAAAACTTGTAAACCAAATAGAAATGTGTAGTTTTGAATGCAGCACATCTGCTCAGTGGTTTTTCATTCAAATAGCCACAGATTGGAAAGGATGCCAATCGTCTGCTGGATGCTGTTTGTGTTCTGCTGGATTTCCTCTTGCACTCTGCTTTGGCAGGAGATCTGTGGCCACGGGGATGTGTGCTGATATGTTGATGGTATTATTACATCAATTATTTGGCAAGGGGGAGGTCAAAGCCACACCAGCATCCTGTTTCCAGAGAGGCGTGCTTTGTGTCTACCCCCCAGGCCACAATTAAGGCTAGCAGGGAACCCAGATTCAATCACATGCATCACTCCTGTCCA